>CM065393.1:18325000-18925000 GCA_033060915.1 Euryodendron excelsum | reverse complement strand
ATAATATTCGGTTCCACCACATAACCAAGGGGGCCGTAGCTGCTGTAAGCACCCCATTTTTGACCGCTCGGCAGTCTACACTCTGTCTAGATTTATGTTCAAGTCATTGTGAGCATATTCCACTCGAAACCAACTTTTTAAATCTAAATCCCGTCTGTCCATCGCTTCGCTAGCCCGCCAGGCCCAAATAGAGGCAAAATAACCAAAATGCCCCTAGGGGCATTGTTCTCTCCAATTCCAATTCCAATCCCTCTCTCGAGACAGTTTATTCCACGAAACGGTTCAAAATCATGCACGTCTTTCCGAAGATGGTTATTCCCCTTTCCAATTCTAGTCCCCCTTTCGAGACAGTATATCCCTCGAGACGGTTCCAAATCAGATGCGTCTTTCCGAAGACAGTGAGACCCTTTTCCAATTCCAATCCCTTTCTCGAGACAGTTTATTCCTCGAGACGGTTCCAAATCAGGCACGTCTTTCTGAAGACGATAAGACCCCTTTCCAAATCTAATCCCTCTCTCAAGACAATTTATTCTTCGAGACGGTTCCAAATCAGGCACATCTTTCAAAAGACGGAAAGACCCCTTTCCAATTCCAATCCCTCTCTCGAGACAGTTTATTCATCGAGATGGTTCCAAATCAGGCACGTCTCTTCGAAGACGGTAAGACCCCTTTCCAATTCCAATCCCTCCCTCGAGATAGTTTATTCCTCGAGACAGTTCCAAATCAGGCACGTCCTCCCGAAGACGGTAAGACCCCTTTCCAATTCCAATCCCTCTCTCGAGACAGTTTATTCCTCGAGACGATTCCAAATCAGGCACGTCTTTCCGAAGACGGTAAGACCCCTTTCCAATTCCAATCCCTCTCTCGAGACAGTTTATTCCTCAAGAGGGCTCCAAATCAGGCACGTCTTTCCGAAGACGGTAAGACCCCTTTCCAATTCCAATCCCTCTCTCGAGACAATTTATTGCTTGAGACGGTTCCAAATCAGGCACGTCTTTCCAAAGACGATAAGACCCCTTTCCAAATCGAATCCCTCTCTTGAAATAGTTTATTCTTCGAGACGGTTCCAAATCAGGCACGTCTTTCTGAAGACGGTAAGACCCCTTTCCAATTCCAATCCCTCTCTTGAAACAGTTTATTCCGCGAGATGGTTCCAAATCAGGCATGTCTTTCCAAAGACGGTAAGACCCCTTTCCAATTCCAATCCCTCTCTCGAGAAAGTTTATTCCTCGAGACGGTTCTAAATTAGGCACGTCTTTCCAAAGATGGTAAGACCCCTTTCCAATTCCAATCCCTCTCTCGAGATAGTTTATTCCTCAAGACGGTTCCAAATCAGGCACGTCTTTCCGAAGACGGTAAGACCCCTCTCCAATTCCAATCCCTCTGTAAAGACAGTTTATTCCTCGAGACGGTTCCAAATCAGGCACGTCTTTCCGAAGACGGTAAGACCCCTCTCCAATTCCAATCCCTATCTCGAGACAGTTTATTCCTCATGACGGTTCCAAATCAGGCACGTCTTTCCAAAGATGGTAAGACCCCTTTCCAATTCCAATCCCTCTCTCGAGACAGTTTATTCCTCGAGACGGTTCCAAATCAAGCAAGTCTTTCTGAAGACGGTAAGACCCTTTCTAATTCCAATCCTTCTCTCGAGATAGTTTATTCCTCGAGACGGTTTCAAATCAGGCACGTCTTCATGAAGACGATAAGAACCCTTTCCAATTCCAATCCCTCTCTCGAGACAATTTATTCCCCAAGACGGTTCCAAATCAGGCACGTCTTTTTGATGACTGTAAGACCCCTTTCCAATTCCAATCCCTCTCTCGAGACAGTTTATTCCTCGAGATGGTTCCAAATCAGGCACGTCTTTCCGAAGACAGTAAGACCCCTTTCCAATGCCAATCTCTCTCTCGACACAGTTTATTCCTCGAGACGGTTCCAAATCAGGCATGTCTTTCCGAAGACGGTAAGACCCCTTTCCAATTCCAATCCCTCTCGAGAGACGGTTCCAAATCAGGCATGTCTTTCCGAAGAGGGTAAGACCCCTTTCCAATTCCAATCCCTCTCTGGAGATAGTTTATTCCTCGAGACGATTTCAAATCAGGCACGTCTTTGCGATGAGGGTAAGACCCCTTTCCAATTCTAATCCCTCTCTCACGACAGTTTATTCCTCGGGACGGTTCCAAAACAAGCATGTCTTTCCGAAGACGGTAAGACTCCTTTCCAATTCCAATCCCTCTCTCGAGATAGTTTATTCCTCGAGACGGTTCCAAATCAGGCATGTTTGTCCGAAGATGGTAAGACCCCTTTCCAATTCCAATCCCTCTCGCGAGACAGTTTATTCGTCGAGACAGTTCCAAATCAGGCACGTCTTTCCGAAGACAGTAAGACCCCTTTCCAATTCCAATCCCTCTCTCGAGACAGTTTATGTCTCGAGACGGTCTGACACGTTTTTCAAAGAAAGTCACTTTGAAATGGTAAGTCCCTTTAAACCAATTAACCGGGACGAAACCCGAAGTCCCCTAGATGGTAGAACGGTCCACCTTCGGCGCCTGCTAGCCCGCCAATGTAGAAATGTCCGTTTATGCACGCCTCCTGAGAAAGTTGACTTCTCAGTCGCTAAGTACCTTTAGCAGCTTCCTGAGATCAGGCAGTCAGGGGAATGATCCCGAACCTGTAGAGTAGCGAAAATACTCGCAAACATCGCAAACCGTTAGAGTAGCGAAAATACTCGTGAACAGGTCAATATAGGGAAATGCCAACTAACCCCTGTATCATGTGACCGCCGTCGGAGTAGCGGAAACACTCAAAACCTAGGTCAACACCTGTACCTGCTAGCCCACTTCGGTGAAAAAATGACCAAACTGCCCCTTGGGCCAATTCTGAGACTTTCCGGTCAAGATGACCATTTTGCCCCTATGCATCCGAACACCCTGGGAACCACACCGACTCTGGGTATCAAACTGGTAACCTTCTGAGACTGCTTTTTGTAGTGTTCTCAACCTCCCTTTACCTTTCCAAATCATTCCAAGTCAGTTCCAGCAAATCTAGTATAAAATGACCGTTTTACCCTTGGCAGGCCGGTCTCCTTTTCTGACCACACCGGCTCTGGGTATCAAACTGGCAACCTTTGAGAACGTTCTGAATAATGTTTCCAAATCTTGAGTCTTCTTCTGGGACAATCCGAGTCCGTCCCGACAGCTTCCCGATCCGATTGACCGTTTTGCCCCTAACGGCTCGGTCAACCCTTCCGACACATCCTATCCTCATTTTCCAAGTCAAAAACCTTCGAAACACTATTTTAAGCGTTCCTGCTCTTTTTTGGCCTTCCGGGTCATTCCCGGCCTCTTCAAATTGTTCTGGACTTTCCGGAGCTACTCCTAGTGAAGCCAGGCTAAAAATTGCGTGGTAGTCACTAGTATAGGCGCCCAAATCTAGTCAAAGATATGTTGCTTACAGATCTTAAACATTTCCTAAAAGGCTGGCGCCACCAGTAGTGGCGCCAAGCCAAAAAATGGCCTAGCGCCACTCCTAGTGGAGCTCGTGTAAAGTTTAGCCTGACGCCACTGCAACAGGCGCCAGTGTATTCCTTTCTCTATAAATACAAAGTCTCTTCCAGCGTAAAAGGGGTCCTGAAACTCAGTCTAAAATATATATTTCGATTTACAGAGCTCGTGCACTCCCTAAACCCTAGCTTTCTGAGGTTTTCCAAACCCTAGCCACCATACACTAAACCCTAGCCTTCTATACACTCATACACTTTCTCATACACTTATACACTAGCCTCCAACCCTCCTTTGAAGACTTGAAGAGCTACAAACCGAAGCCTTGAAGATTAAAGATGAGCCCTCGAAGAGCAAGACTGAAGTGAAATGAAGACCAATGAAAGCAAGGCGCACAAAATAAACAAGATACAAGGTAGGTTTTCTATTTAAATTTCTACACTTCCCTCTCTCTTCTCTCTCTTAACCCACTTGGGTTTTCTCTATTTTAATCCCCTTTTTTTTGCATGCTTGAAACAAGGGGACTCCCAGTCCATGTGTAAGATTAGACTATTAGAGGGTCACCGTGTCGGGGGCTTTCCTTTAGGCTAATCGGAGACCACGTGGGTTCGGCCCCCTTGATTATGTGGTGAAGCCTTAACCTTGTATGTTCACGACCCAAAATTTGCATTGTGCATATCATGATCTTGCATCTTCCAAAATCCGTTTTCAAACTCGTTTTCAAAGCTTGCATTAAACTTGTTTTCAAAATTGTATCAAAATCTCCTTTTTCAAAACATGTTTTCAAAATCACAAATCTAGGGTGATTCTAGCTTTTCCATGGCTAGGGTTGCTTCAGGAAAGTGTTACATTCAAAGTAACCTATATGGTCCATATTTTCAAATCTTGTTGTTTTCTAAACTGCTTTTCTAAAGTGGTTCTAGCCCTCTTATGGTTAGAATTGGTTTAGGAAAGTGAGATGCTTTTATACCTAAAAACTCTCTTTTCAAAAGTCTCTCTTTCTAAAAACCCTCTTTTTCAACATGCTTCCCAAAAACTCTCCTTTCCAAAGTTGTTTTCAAAAACTCTCTCCAAAAATTCATCTTCCAAAACTTCTCTTTTCAAACTCCTTTCCAAAACACTCTCCTCAAAATTCACTTTCCTAAAAACTCTCTTCAACAATCTCCTTCCAAAAATCCTTCTAAAAAACTCTCTTTCCAAAATCTTCCCTCTAGAAACTCCTCTCTAGGATTTCCTTCCAAAAACGTGTTTCCAAAAACGCACTTTCCAAAAATCCTTTTTCTTGGTGCTCAAGTCAAGCCCTAGAACCCACAATTAGGAAACCATAAGTTTCTTTCCAAAAACATGATTTTCAAATTTGCCTTAAAACCTAGGTTTCCAAAACCTATTTTCTACGTCAAAACTATAGTTTTTCAAATCTAGGGTTTCCAAAACCTGCCTTTCCAAATTTTTGTCAAATCCAATCTTTCATTTAGAAAATCAAATCCAATATCCTCGTTTAGGAAACCAAATTTAATCCTCCCATTTAGGAAACTAGATCCTATTCTCCGTTTTTGGAAACAAAATCAAACCTTCCCTTTTGAAAACAAAATCCAATCCCTTCCTAATCCAAATCTTTTCTAATTCAAATCCTTCCTAATCTTCTACTTTCCTAAATCTTAACTTTCCAAAACTTAAACTTGAAAATCTTTCCTAAATTTTAAAACTCAACTTCCACATCTTTCCTAGTTCAACCCTTTCTTAATTCTACCCCTTTTCAAATCTTAACTTTCCAAATCTAAGTTTTCAAATCTTTCCTAAATTCAAACATTTCCTAATCTCAAGATTTTCTAAAACTCAAACTTTAAAACTTTCTAAATCTTGGACTCTCTAAATTTTCAATCTTTCCAAATCTAAAACTTTCTTAAGTTGAAACTTTCTTTAATTCAAACCTTTTCTAAATCCTTCCTAATTTAAAATCTTTCTAAAATTCTAAGCTTTCCAAATTCAAAACTTTCTTAACTTGAAATTTTCCAAATTCTAAACCTTTCTTAATGTAAACTTTTCCTAATTCAAAACATTTATAAAATTCAACACTTTCCTATTTCAAAACCTTTCTTAAAACGTAACTTTCCAATTTCAAAACTTTTCTAAGTTGAAACTTTCCTAATTCAAAACTTTCTTAAGTTGAAACTTTCTTAATTCAAACCTTTCCTATTTCAAAACTTTCCTAATTTCAAAACCTTTCCTAATTCGGAATCTTTTCTAAAATGACACTTTCCTAATTTCGAAACTCTCCTAATTTGAAAACTTTCCTAATTCTACTTTCCTAAAACAAAACTTTCCTAATTCGAACCTTTCCTAATTCCAATTTTTCTCCAATCTTCCAAGTCCAAGTATTCAAGTAAATTCTTCTCCAAAATCTTTCGAAGTCAAATCTAAGCCTTCTTTTCTAAGTCTCAAGTCTTTTTAGGTTTCCTAAAATCGAGTCTTTCAAATCAAATCTTTTTAAATCTTTCAATCAAAGTTCAATCTCTTAATCTTTCAATCCAATTTTCAATTCAATCTCTTTTCCAAATCGACCCTTCTATTTTCAATCGGACTCTTGTCCGAACTATGACTGACCTGATTCCACCAAATGGATATGTAGGCAACCCTCATTGGTGCGGTCACAACTTCTATCACATTTCTATCTCCATATTTTTCAAATCTCAAATTCCACAACCTTTTCAAATCTCCAATCTATTTTCAAACTTCCAATTTCAAATTTCTATTTCCAAATCCCAATTTCTAATTTTTCAAACTTTCCAAATTCAAATCTATCCTTTCAAGTTTTTCTTCTAAAATTAAATCAAGTTTTTCTTTTCAAATCTATTTTCAAATCAACTCTCTTTTCTTGCACTTGCATATCATGCATCATATCTTTTAAAACATCTTTTTCAAAGTGGATAGGGTTGAACATTAGTTAGTTAAAGACTCTCATAGGTGAATCTAGGGTAGATTGACATACAGGTACCGAAAAGGCGGGGTAGGGTGATGGTTTAGTGCATATTCCCTACACGTAACCAACCTCCAAACCTAGATCACTGATTTCAAAGACCAAAAATGAAGTTATTTTTCAAAAAGGGTTAAATGTTTTCCAAAGGTTGCCAAACAACCTGTTTTACTTAAAAACCCTCTCTTGAGGAGATATTTTCAAAATTGTTTTCCAAAAACCCTGAGTGTAGTCTTCAGATTATTCTTAGTTTTTAGGTGACCTAACTCACCTTAATCAAGTTAGGTGGTGACTCCAAATCTTTTTCTAAAAAGCTCTTTATTCAAATCAGATTTTCAATTTAAACCTAGTTGCACTCATTCTTCTAGGAGGGTGAGTTCTAACGAGAGAGTACAGTATTTTTTCCGCTTGTGTGAGTATTCCTCGAGTGCGAAAAATCTGGGCGCGACAGCTGGTGACTTCGCTAGGGATACTTAGAGGGTTAGGCCATAGTCATATCTCTTTACCCTTCACCCATGTAGAGTCTTCAATTAACTTGTGCAATCCTATTTACTTTAAATTTTTAAAACCAAAATTTTAAAATTATTTAAAAAAAAACATGCATTTATTCATATTATCTTGTATTTTGTTTGCCATCCTCAAACTAACACTTGCATCTTTGTTTTGTAGGTACACATTTTGTTTAAATTTTATTAACTGGTATGCATGAATGTGATGAATAGGATGAATGGGAGTTGTTGGGCTCTTTCCTCCACTTTTAAAAATCACACACACACTGCATGTGCACTTGCATTCTGCATACTTGCATTATTACCCTGATATGTCCTTTCTAGTTAGAAAGGGGGAACGGTATATTGGTTGTGGGCAAAATGCTGTGTCAGTTTCTTTGCCTACGGCCTCTTGATGGTTCCCCTGCTCGAATCACCAACCGATCATGACACCACCTCGGGGAGTTGGCCTAGGTTTGAAGATCCGGGGACCGAGCCTTTTTAGGACGCATTAGTCAACCTTCAACCTCATACTCATATAGACACCATGCATTGTCGAACCTCTGCCGGATTTAAGACACGAGCACCGTTTTCAAAACCACGGAGGAAAGGACGACTGCTCTTACTTTCATTTATACCTGTCTATTCCTGCTGCTATATTGACTGTATTCATACTATTATAATGCCTGTCTAATTGCTCATGCATGCACTCTCTCTCCTTATACTCTTTCTATACCCATGTTCATGCATTTAATATTTCATGTCAAGACAAGAGTTCCAAGTAACTCGAGTCACTGCATTCTCATGCACATGATCAACCCATTGAGAGTGACACCAAGGTCACTCTGCCTTGCATTAAACCTACCTAAACCCTAAGGGTTCCCACGTAACCCTAAGGACTCATGGCATGCACCTCAATTCATTTCATAAGAGGGGCCCCAATCTCTCTATGCTTATGGAGATAGGGTTGCCAAGAAGACAAGGGAGAATCAATCAGCAAGGTCCCTCAGCGACCTCTTCGACATCAAATCCAATGAAGGCAAATCCAAAGACTCAAGAGTAGTTTAGGTTTTTCCTTTGTAAAACTAGATAGGTGGAAGTCCAAAGGAAAATATTCCCCCTCCCCCTATTAAAATGTATTTCAATTCTTTTGTATCTTAAACCCAAAGTTTAATGTACTTCTTTATTTTTATGAATGAATGCATGGATGATTGAAGGTTCCTACTTAACGATAAGGTATCTGCATATAGAGGCAAATCCCCTATCTCCAAAAGTGAGCCAATACATCATGGCTAGTTTCCCTCCTAAAGAGGGGCACCCTAGGGCATGCATTGCATAGAATTCTCCAAGAACAGAACCCTAATTTGTAACTGTTGTCGTCATTGTTATAGGTAATGAATACTAGTCCAACATCCTCCATAATAGTGAAGGCCATGGTTCACAAGCTTCAAGAGAACATACCATTGGAAAGTAGGAATGTTAGCAGAAATCCCCTGCGCGACCCACTTGCCGTGATTCCAGAAGGGATAATTCACGCCCAAGAGGAGCCCGAATACCAAGACCATTCCTTCTTAACCATGCAATGTTATCAACTTGACATAAACCTAACCATAGAAACTTTACTGGACCCTTCCCGTTATCACCTTGACCTTACTACATTATTTGAACCTGAACCTATGATTGCTATGGCTCGATCTGAACCTCAAACCAATGACCAAGGAGTCATACGACCTAAGCTACCTTTAGTCTTGCCAAAGAAGCCAATTGTGCCCACCACTCTACCCGTCCTCACTAACCCTTCACCTGTGGCAATCCCTTTGCTCATAAATCCAAGGATAACTCTTTCCACCATAACCCAAATGCCAATACCTAGTCTTCATAATGTCCCATGTAATTACCCACCTGATAAGGGCACCGGAGAGCCCGTAACAGAAATAGGAGAGATGACTCAGTCAGGGCACCTCTACACCTCTGTTGAAGTGGAAAGAAAAAGGAAGGGGAAGGATAAAGACAGAGAATGCTCCAATCAACCAACAAATCAGGAGATGTCAGAATTCACCAAAGCTTTAGGAAAGGTAGACTACGATATCATGGAACAACTTAGGAAAGCCCCAGCCCATATTTTGATGTTGGGTTTGCTGCTCACTTCTGAAGTGCACCAGAATGCTTTAATAAAGATCCTCAAGGATGTTCATGTGCCTAAGAGTTTCACGCTAGATAATCTACTTGACATGGTGAGTCTCATCATGGCCCCAAACATCATCACCTTCTCTGATGACGAGATTTCGGCTGATGGAACAGGCCATACCCGGGCTCTACATATCGGTGTAAGGACAAGAGGAAAAATGGTGGCCAAAGTATTGATAGATAATGGGTCGGCTTCAAACGTGTGCCCGTATTCTACCCCAGAAAGGCTGGGAATGGACCAAACTTACTTAAAAAATAGTGGTATGATCATTCGTGCCTTTGATGGTTCTCAGAGAGAAGCCATGGGGGAAATTGAAATGCCTGTTGAGATAGGACCAGTAACCTTCACAATTAAATTCCAAGTCTTTCACATTTCGGCTATCTACAATTCGCTGTTAGGAAGACCTTGGATTCATTTGGCAGGTGCAGTGCCTTCTAGCCTTCATCAGAAAGTCAAGTTCATCGTGGGCTCCAAGCTAATCTCTATTTTCACTGAAAAGGAGCTCGCTATATACAAAGCCGATATGGTTACATCTGACACTGAACTGCCCTCTTGCTTTCAGTCGTTCGAATATATCACTGTTGTACAGAAAGAAGATCAAGTGGAGCCGAAATATTCCAAAAATTCTCAAATGATAGTACGGTACTTTAAAGCAAATGGTTTTCATTCGAGCAAAGGCCTAGGGAGATATTTACAAGGATGACCCAAAATTGTAGAAATACTGTCGGCTGAACCCACCTTTGGGTTGGGGTATGAACCCACAAGAAAGGAGAAAATAAAAGCAACACGGAAGAAGAGGGCTGATAAGAAAACTGTCGTGGAACTCTCGGATCAATTCAAGCAGTTGGAAATGGGGGAAGGAATATCTATATTAAGTAGGAAGAAGAAAAAGGTCCAAGAAGAAGCGCCCATCATGACGGACAGCATTGGAGTAACCCAAGATGGATCCATTCGAGCGATGTTGCCAGGCAAAAAGTTGCACAATTGGGCCAGCAAAGACATCATCCGTGCTCGCAAGTTTTGGTACAAAGCCCACTAGAGCAAGATCCTGGAGCAACTGATTCACCATAAACAAACTTTGTCCTTTTAATTTATTTGTCTTAACTTTTTAAAATCAAGTTATCAATGAAAAAAAAATATTCCTTTCTTGTTTGATTCATTGTACACTATTTTCCATGCTAGGGTCCCTTGCATCCGATATCTTACTCAGCTAATCCGGAGAATGCCAATCTTGATAAATGATGACTTGAACACCGAGTTTGATTACCAACAACTGGGAATTGAAAAAGATGTAAATTTTACAGAGGAGGTGCTAGAGGAAATTCGGGAACAAATAGAAAGACATGAGAATCGTAATACCCCAAACATTGAGGAAATGAAAACCGTTAATTTGGGAAATGAAGGGGATCTGAAAGAGCTTAGAATCAGTATAGGCCTAGATTAATGGTAGCGCAAAGAATTATTTGAACTTTTGTGTGCATACTTGGATGTTTTCGTATGGTCCTATCAAGACATGCCCGGACTAGATGAATCCATTATGGAACATAGACTACCCTTGGACCCGCAGATGAAACCCTTTAAGCAGAAGCTAAGAAGATTGAAACCCGAATGGAGCCTGAAGATCAAGGAGGAGGTGATTAAACAATTCCAGGCAGGATTTCTGCAAGTAGTAGAGTATCCTCAATGGCTGGCGGTATTGTCCCAGTACCTAAGAAAGATGGCAAGGTGCGGATGTGCATTGACTTTCGGGACCTCAACAGGGCCAGTCCAAAGGATGATTTTCCTCTTCCACACATAGACTTGCTTGTTGACAACATGGCCGGTCATGGAATGTTTTCCTTCATGGACGGTTTTTCGGGATATAATCAAATCAAGCTGGCTGAAGAGGATCGGGAGAAGATTGCTTTCATTAGCCCCTGGGGAGTATACTGTTATAAAGTCATGCCATTCGAACTTCGCAATGTAGGGGCAACCTACCAAAAAGCCATGGCAACCTTATTCCATGACATGATGCATCAGGAAGTAGAGATCTACGTGGATGACATGATCATTAAGTCCAAGCAGCAAAAAGACCACCTGTTCAACTTGTGGATGGTGTTTGATCATCTCCGTAGATATCAGCTTAAGCTAAATTCGGCCAAATGCACATTCGAAGTATCTTCAGGGAAACTACTGGGGTTTATAGTCAATGAAAAGGGGATAGAGGTTAATCCTGCCAAAGTAAAGTCCATTGTTGAAATGCCTACACCAAAGGGGGAAAAGGAGGTTTGATCTTTTCTAGGAAAGTTAAACTTTATTAGCAAGTTCATCGCCCAAATGACTCACCTGTGTGAACCTATTTTCAAGCTCCTTAAGAAAGACATTCCAAAAGAGTGAGATGATAACTGTCAAATAGTTTGTGAGAAAATTAAAGAATATCTTCGGAACCCCCCTGTCCTAGTGGCACCAACCCCAAGGCGTCCTTTGTTGATGTACATGTCAATGTTAGATACTTCCATGGGATGCGTTTTGGGGCAGCATGATGAAACAGGAAGAAAAGAGCAGGCCATTTACTACCTTAGTAAGAAATTTCTGCCATATGAAACAAAGTATTCCGATCTTGAGAAAACCTGTTGCGCATTAGCCTGGGCAGCTCATAGGCTTTGACACTACATGCTCTATCATACCACTTTCCTCATCTCTCAAATGGATCCCCTCAAGTATATATTCAAGAAACCAACCCTGTCCAGCAGAATTGCTCGATGGCATATGATCCTGTCAGAATTTGACATCGTGTTCACTACCCATAAAGCAGTCAGGGGGCAGGTGATAGTTGATTATCTGGCCGAGAACCCTATTGATGATTATCAATCCATGGAGCCACAATTTCCTGATGAAAATATACTATGCGTTGATGCCGCATCTGAAGAGCGACCACGAGCTAGGTGGAAGATGTATTTCGACGGGGTTGCTAACAAAAGGGGAGCTGGCATTGGGGCAGTAGTAGTGTCAAGAGCAGGCAGTCACTATCCAATTGTGGTTAAGCTACAACTTGAGCTCTGCATCAATAACATCGCTAAATATGAGGCTTGCATCCTGGGACTAAGATTGGCATTAGAAATGAAGATTGATGAA
Organism: Euryodendron excelsum; assembly: GCA_033060915.1. NCBI lineage: Eukaryota > Viridiplantae > Streptophyta > Magnoliopsida > Ericales > Pentaphylacaceae > Euryodendron > Euryodendron excelsum. The sequence continues at coordinate 18,912,736 of CM065393.1, read as the reverse complement.
TTGGTTATTCTCGGCGATTCAGATCTAGTTATTCAGCAATCCAGGGACGTGTACCAAACTCGAGATACTAAACTTTCCCCGTATCATTAACAGGTCAAAGATTTATGTCAGCTATTCAAAAGTGTGGATTTTCGTCACGTAGCCCGAGCCGAGAACAGCTTTGCCAATGCCTTAGCTACGTTAGCTACAACAATCAAGGTTGACAGGGGCATTGAAATCCCCCCTCTATAGATCTTTACCAGGGATGTCCCCTCCTATTGCCTGCACACAACTATTGAACTCCACAAGAAACCATGGTTTTATGACATCCAGAGGTATATCCAAGCCAGAACGTTCCCCGATACAGCAACACAACGCGATTGGAAGACCATTTGTCATTTGGCGGGACACTACTTCATGGCTGGAAATGAGCTTTTGAGGAGATCATGATTCGGACCTCTAAGATGTGTCAATACCACCGAAGCCAAAGTTATTATGGAGGAAGTGCACGAGGGAGTTTGCGGTCCCCACATGAATGGCCACACGCTTGCGAAGAAGATTCTCCGGACAGGGTATTACTGGTTAACAATGGAGTCAGATTGCATTAGATCCGTTCTTCGGTGTCACAAATGTCAGATACATGGGGATAAGATCAAAGCACCACCGATTGAGCTCCATTCTATGTCAGCCCCATGGCCTTTTTCTATGTGAGGGATAAATATGATTGGTCCAATCACTCCTAAAGTTTCCAACGGCCATCGCTTCATCTTGGTCGCCATTGATTATTTCACTAAATGGGTGGAAGACGTCTCTTACGTCCATGTCACCAAGAAGGTTATAGAAAGGTTCATAAAAACTCACATTATCTACCGGTATGGGATTCCCGAGTCACTCATTACTGATAATGCTTCCAATCTGAACAATGAATTGATGTCAAAGCTATGTTAAACATTTCGCATTACTCATCGAAATTCGGTGACTTACCGGCCTCAGATGAATGGAGCAGTAGAAGTAGCCAACAAGAACATTAAGAGAATACTCTGAAAAATGATTGACAACTACAGAGATTGGAATGAGAAACTTCCTTTTGCGTTGATGGCTTACTGAACTACTATAAGGGTCTCCACCGGAAGTACTCCTTTCAAGCTGGTCTACGACACCGAGGCGGTCATCCCTATTGAGATTGAGGTTCCTTCTTTATGGATCCTAACAGAAACCAAACTAGATGAAGCAGAATGGATTAAAGACCGGTATGCCCAACTCTATTAGCTGGACAAGAAGCGGCTAGCTGCGGTTTATCACACTCAATGCTACAGAAGGCAAATGTCTAGAACGTTTGATAAGAAAGTACAACCTCGATCATTCCAACCGGGAGATTTGGTGCTCAAGAAGGTGTTCCCCCATCAGGAGGCAGCACAGGAGAAATTTGCTCCAAACTATGAAGGGCCATTCGTGGTAAAGAAGGTCCTATCCGGAGGAGCTCTCGTTTTGGAGGAAATGGATGGCCAAGAATCCCTAGCCCATTGAATTTAGATGCTGTCAAACACTACTACATATGATTCCAAAAGCTAGACCTTTGGTTTCTGTGAAGAAGCAATAAAACCTACTCTCCTCATTCTCCACTAATCAATAGGGTAGTGTTTCAAGGGTAAAGCTCTATGGACTAAACAATCTAATTCCAAGATGACAAGAGGCCCTCATTTCATTTTTCTATCCAATTAAAATGCGTATATATAACCTTTGTCAAACCCTTAGAGCCGGTTACTTTCTTTCAGGAACATTCCCCAACAAAGTGATCATGTTAAGTCAAAATAGAGGCACTGAAAAAAAAAAAAAAACCCCCTTGAGGTATTACTTTAAGTTCTCACAAACATTGGTGTTAACGTCATTGGTAAAAAAAAAAAAAAAAAAGGAGAGAAAGGTGCGCGATGAAATTCCCAAAAAAGATGGGAATACATAGAAAAAAGTGCCATTAAACCAAAAACTATTGATCACTAGTAGAATGGTAGGCTTGAGCCTTTTCCTTTTTCTTTCAAGAGTAAAAAAACCACATTACAAACCCTAAAAGTCCTCTCAGATTAGAGTTAAATTGATTAGTCCAAATGAGCTTACGAAAATATGCCATTGGCTGGAGGATGGTGCGGGTAGCATTTAGGAGCTTCTCAACAGAAACCGGAGACCAAGTTGAGAAAAGAGACAAAAAGAAGAGAGAAACGTTAAGCGCTTCCTGAGGATGCGGTGAAAACCCGAAAGGGCGCTGTAGGTAAAAAGGTAGGGATGTGGCAAGATACAAAACTGTCGACCCTGGCGAAAACCTACAAAGGCGCCTTGGTGCAAAAAAGACAGAGCTGGGACTGGTGAAAACCCTCAGGGGCACTAGTAGTAAAACAAGCACAAAAAAAAAAAAAGGAATAAGAAGGAGGATTGAGAGCAAGAGATTTAGATGTAAGAAATAGCTCAGGCTACTGCATTCCCCAGGAGTTAATGTACGAAAGTGACAGTGTAAAAGTCGAAAGGCGTCTCGAAAGACATTGTTCGGCTTAGCCCAGTTAGGGTTAAAGGAAGCAGGGGTCCCTTTTGTAGGACAATCAGTGAGTCAGAGAGTCAAACGAAAGGGAGTTATTTTTCATTAAACTACAATTTTCATTTAATTTTTTCCAAATTTGTTGCTATACTAATCATGCAGGGAAGTCATACCAAAAGTACGGGAGGTCATGAATTCATAAAACAAAAAAAGGCATAATACTAAACAAAGTATGTTTTTCTACAAATGCAAAAATGAGTAAATCTAAGAGCGAGGGGCCAAAATGTATCACTCCCCGTCGTCATCAAAGGAGGAATCAGCTATACAGGGATCCACTAGCTCTCTAGTCACAATAGAGCACTCGAAGAAGTACCAACCGTAGAAGACCCAGGCCGACCTCGCTCATAGTCTGCACATCTGGCCAGAAGCATGTCCCTCTCTCGAGTAAGGGACCCCACAGTCTCCCGTAAAGACTGACTATCCATCACATCACCCTCTAGGGTAGGAGAACTGCTTAGAATGCCTCGTGGCCACCTACGGACCCTCGTAGCACTCAAAGGTGGGTCATCATGTGTCGATCTGGCTGCTGCTAGCTGCATCTCCAGTGAAACTACCTCAGTGTCACTCATCCTCAATCGGTCATGCAACATCCGTATCAGACGGAGGTTCTCCCGCCTGTGACGACGCCCCTGAACAATCATAGCAGTCAAGAAATAGGTATACCCTATGGGAGGTAAAGGAGTCTCAATGAGAAGATCCCCAAGTCTACTGGGACCTAACATGTAGTGTCGAAGCCAATAATGATAGGCCTCAGTCGCAAGGGGCATGACAGAGAAGGGACCATCATCATCAACGTGAGGAAGCAAAGATCTTCATGTATCCATAACTTTCTCCACCAATGCTCTAGGGATCGATGCCTCAAAGACAAGAGTAAACTCAGCTGCAGATGCTAAATAAGGGATATCCTGACTCCTACCAAGCTGTCGCAGAACTCGAATACTGAAGAAAGGGGCGATGCCTCGCAGTCCTGCTAGGGGCACGAAGGCCCTCCCGGAAGGTCGAACTCTCAAGCAATACCTACCAACTAGTCCTGAATACCACCGAATAATGCCCGACCTCATGCTCTGGAGGTAGTCAGCCCAGGATGCAACGGTATGTGAAATCTCCCCTCATTTGCCATGACACCTTGAGACCTCGCCAGAGAATGTATATGGTCAAGCTCAGGATACCATGTGTGCTGGAACAAAGGTGTAACAAACAAGTGTCCAATTGCCCAAAGCTGGAAGAGAGTAGCGCATCTCCGGAAACGAGCGTCAATGGTCTGCTGGAATCTCGTAAGACTTACGAAGGTCTCTCCTACAACCATGGGAGCATAGGAATGCCCCCTACGGATCAAGGCCAGCGGTGCACAGAGCCGACAATCCACTAAATCATCTTCTCATGGGAACACCAAGAAGTTCAGCAAAAAGCAAGGCCAAAGCGACCATACGAGAAACAGCCCAATCCTGGGAAGTGTGCCACTCACCTGAATGCACTCGCATACTCGTGGGAAACTCAAAACGGGAAAAGAGGAACTTTGCTAGGACATAAGGAAATTGGGGCAAAGAAGAAGATGAAAGAACTGCACGTCTGAATCCGAGCTGGGACGAAACCACTGTAATACAACCATCCGAAAAGAGAGGTCCCACAATGTCGGCAGAAACATCTCAGAAACCAAGAAGAAACCCATACTCGTAAGGAGTAGGGGTAAGCTCACACTCTCCAAAGCATAAAAGAGACAAGTCAGGCTGCCAGAAAGGAATCACCGCCTCCATGAGCCCGGGAATGAGCCGCACTGATAGAAGTGAAGGAATCACCGACCAAAGGACTGACGAAAGATATCCTACTCATCCGGAGGGTAACTACTATGCCAGGCTCTCAGCCGACTCAAAACTGCATCTGCCATCCTAGAAAGGTAAGCCAAGGTAAGAGATATTGACATACTATACATGCAATTCAAATAATAGTAAAATGAAATAAACAACTAACACAAACAAAACAAATAAAAGAGTTCGAATGATAAGTCAAAACAAATTTCCTACGTACACCTTTCGATTTTCTAACTTCAAATCAAATCTCAAGGGTTTTCTATCTTTTTCCTTCAAAAAGATTTTATTTCTAAAACTTTAACCAACTCTTTCCCTAATTTCTAAAAATTTCAACAGAGTCCCGTTTAAAAATAGCCCCTAAAACACCCATGACATCAACACAAAAGACAAAATGTGCACTTCACATTGTCACAATCACATGACATCAGCACCCGTGCACACTATTCAATTTTTTTGAAATTTTCAAAACACATATTTTATTTTTCCAATAAATCAATGGTTTTTTTTAAAAAAAATGCCTTAAATTCTTCAAAATCATTTCAAATGTTTTTCAAAAATATTCCTACATTTTTAAAATTTTAAACTCTAAGGAATCCCATTAATTTCTTGGGTTTTCTCACTTTTCTAAATTTTCTAAGTATTTTTCTATTTTTCAAAAAATAAAAAATTCACCGAGTTTTCAAAAAATCACGAAACTTCATACAGTTATTAAACACATTTTTCTAAGGCACTTGACACAAAAATATAGCCAAAAAACCCAATGCCCAAGCTTGTAGGCACAAACCCCCTATTCTTGCAGAAAATCCCCTTCACATATTCACATATAATCACTCAAATTCAATCAAACAAGCACCAAAATGCAAAAATAATACCACCATCATGTTCAAAACATATCAAAACATCAATTTTCACTATTCACATGATTCAAATGAAGTTCTACACATCAAAATCAACAAAATTTGAAAACTCACTTTTTGGAAGTTCTCCGGCGAAATCTTCTCTTCTGGCGACTTTTCTAGTAACGTGGTCTCCTTCTAGCAATCACCCGTGGTCTCCAAGAAGTGCCCCTTTAAGGTTCAAGTCGATTTTCATGCAAAGTCTTTCGGATTTGCGAAAACTCCAAAATGTTGTGGCTGTTCGAACTTAGAAATTTTCTGGTTTTAACTTCAAGCCTAGCGCCACTAGCAGAGGCGCCAGGTATCTTCTGCCAAAGGCGCCATTGCTAGTGGCGCCAGTCGCAAATTCTGGGCAGCTTTGCCCCCTTTCCCGCCAAATCTCATTTTCAAAGGCCTTTTTTATGGCCCACTATCCATTTTCGACCCCCGTTGTTGAAAGATTCCCAATGTCCGTCCTTCCGACTACCTCGCGGTCAACATTGGACACTTACTTTTATCGTTTTCTGTCTTTGATAAGTAAAGACAAAAAAAGAGGGGCAGCTATAAGCACCCCATTTTTGACCGCTTGGCAGTCTATACTCCGTCCAGACTTATGTTCAAGTCATTGTGGGCATATTCCAAATGAAACCAACTTTCTAAGTCTAAATCCTGTCTGTCCATCGCTTCGAGGGCTCGCTAGGCCCAAAATAGAGGCAAAATGACCAAAATGCCCTTAGGGGCATTGTTCTCTCCAATTTCAATTCCAATCCCTTTCTCGAGACAGTTTATTCCTCAAAACGGTTCCAAATCAGGCACGTCTTTCCGAAGACGGTAAGACCCCTTTCCAATTCCAATCCCTCTCTCGAGAAAATTTATTCCTCAAGACGGTTCCAAATCAAACGCGTCTTATGGAAAGACCCCTTTCCAAATATAGAAAGACCCCTTTCCAATTCTAATCCCTCTCTCGAGACAGTTTATTCCTCGAGACGGTTCCAAATCAGGCACGTCTTTCTGAAGACGATAAGACCCCTTTCTAAATCCAATCCCTCTCTCGAGAAAGTTTATTCCTCGAGACGGTTTCAAATCAGGCACGTCTTTCTGAAGACGGTAAGACCCCTTTCCAATTCCAATCCCTCTCTCGAGACAGTTTATTCCTCGAGACGGTTCCAAATCAGGCACGTCTTTCCGAAGACGGTAAGACCCCTTTCCAGTTCTAAACCCTCTCTTGAGACAGTTTATTCCTTGAGACGGTTTCAAATTAGGCACGTCTTTCTAAAGACGGTAAGACCCCTTTCCAAATCCAATCCCTCTCTCGAGATAGTTTATTCCTTGAGACGATTCCAAATCAGGTACGTCTTTCCGAAGACGGTAAGACCCCTTTCCAATTTCAATCCCTCTCACGAGATAGTTTATTTCTCGAGACGGTTCCAAATCAGGCACGTCTTTCTGAAGACGGTAAAACCCCTTTCCAATTTCAATCCCTCTCTCGAGACAGTTTATTCCTCGAGACGGTTCCAAATCAGGCACGTTTTTTTTAAGACGGTAAGACCCCTTTCCAATTCCAATCCCTCTCTCGAGATAGTTTATTCCTTGAGATGGTTCCAAATCAGGCACGTCTTTCCGAAGACGGTAAAACCCCTTTCCAATTCCAATCCCTCTCTCGAGACAATTTATTCCTCGAGACGGTCTGACACGTTTTTTGAAGAAAGTCTCTTCGAAATGGTAAGTCCCTTTAAACTTGTCGATCGGGTTGAGATCCCAAGTCTCCTAGATGGTAGAACAGTCCACCTTTGGCACCTGCTAGCCCGCCAATGCAGAAATGTCCGTTTAGGCACGCATTCCGAGAAAGTTGACTCCTCAGGTGCTAAGTCCCTTTAGCAGCTTCCCGAGATCAGGTAGTCATGGGAATGATCACGAACCTTCAGAGTAGCGAAAATACTCACAAACATTGCAAACAGTCAGAGTAGTGGAAATACTCGCAAACAGGTCGATATAGGGAATTGCTAACCAACCCCTGTATCACGCGACAGCCGTCAGAATGGCGGAAACACTCAAAACCCTAGTCAACAGCAGTACCTGCTAGCCCACTTCGGTGAAAAAATGGCCAAACTGCCCCTTGGGCCAATTCCGTGACTTTCCGGTCAAGATGACCATTTTGCCCCTAGGCATCTGAACGCTCCAAGAATGACACCGGTGTAAGCACCCCATTTTTAACCGCTCGGCAGTCTACACGCCGTCCAGACTTGTTTTCAAGTCATTGTGGTCATATTTCAATCGAAACCATTTCTCTAGGTCCAAATTCTGTCTTTCTATCGCTTCGCGGGCTTGTCAAGCCCAAATAGAGGCAAAATGACAAAAATGCCCTTAGGGGCATTGTCCTTTCTTATTCCAATCCCAATCCTTCTCTCGAGACAGTTTATTCCTCGAGACGATTCGAGTAGCAAAACTACTCACAGAACCGTGAGAGTAGCGGAAATACTCACAGAACCGTTAGAGTGGCGGAAACACTCACAAAACTATTAGAGTAGCGGAAGTACTCACAAAACCGTTAGAGTGGCGGAAACACTCACAATCCAGGCACGTCTCCTCGGAGACCGTAAGACCCCTTTCCAATCCTACTCTCGAGACAGTCTATTCCTCGAGACGGTTTCAATCCAGGCACGCCTCTTCGGAGACGGTAAGACCCCTTTCCAATCCCACTCTCGAGACAGTTTATTTCTCAAGACGGTTCCAATCCAGGCACGTCTCCTTGGAGACGGTAAGACCCCTTTCCAATCCCACTTTCGAGACAGTTTATTCCTCGAGACGGTCCGAGTGGCAAAACTACTCACAAAACCGTTAGAGTAGCGGAAATACTCAACCGTTAGAGTAGCGGAAATACTCAACCCCGTCCGAGTAACGGAAATACTCAACCCCATCCGAGTAGCGGAAATACTCCCAAATCATCAACCCCGTCCGAGTGGCGGAAATACTCTCAAATCATCAACCCCGTCCGAGTAGCAGAAATACTCACACCGTTAGAGTGGCGGAAACACTCAAAACCTAGGTCAACACCCGTGTCTGTTAGCTCACTTCGGTGAAAAATGACCAGACTACCCTTAGGACCTTTTCCGAGACTTTCCGGTCAAGATGACCATTTTGCCCCTAAGCATCCGAATGCCCCGGGAACCACACCGGCTCTGGGTATCAAACCGGTAACCTCCTGAGGCTACTTTTTATAGTATTCTCAATCTTCCTTTACCTTTCCGGATCATTCCGAGTCAGTTCCGGCCAACCCGGTACAACATGACCGTATTGCCCCTAGAGGGCCGGTCTCCTTCTTCGACCACACCGGCTCTAGGTATCAAACCGGTAATGTCCCGAGAATACTTTTTATAGTGTTCTCGACCTTTCTTTACCTTTCTGGACCATTCCGAGTCAGTTTCGGCAAACCCGGTACAAAATGACCGTTTTGCCCTTAGTGGGCCGATCTCCTTTTCCGACCACGCCGGCTCTGGGAATCAAACCGGCAACCTCCAAGAACATTCTAAATAATGTTTCCAGATCCCAAGTCTTCTTCTAGGACAGTTTGAGTCTGTCCCGGCGGTTTTTCGGTCCAATTGACCGTTTTGCCCCTAAAGGCCCGGTCAACCTTTCCGAATCACCTTATCTTCATTTTTCAAGTCAAATACCTCCAGGACACTATTTTAAGTGTTCCTGCTCCTTTCCAGCCTTCCGGGTCATTCCCGGCTCCTCCAAATCATTCCCGGACTTTCCGGAGTCACTCCTAGTGAAGCCAAGCTAAAAGTTGCATGGTAGTCACTAGTACAGGCACCCAGATCTAGTCAAAGATACGTTGCTTGCCAACCTTAAAGCTTTCCTAATTGGCTGGCGCCACTACTAGTGGCGCCAAGCCAAAAAATGGCCTGGCGCCACTCCTAGTGGCGCCAGTGTAGAATTTGCCCTGGCGCCACTGCAACAGGCGCTAGGTTTGTCCAACTTCTATAAATACAGAGCCTCATTCAACGTGAAAAGGGTCTGCAAACTTAACCTAAAAATCCTATATTTCGATATATAGAGCTCGAGCACCTCCAAAACCCTAGCCTCCCTAGGTTTTCCCAAACCCTAGCCACTATACACAAACTCTAGCCTCCTATACACTCATACACTCCCCCATACACTCATACACTAGCCTTTAACCATCCTTTGAAGACTTGAAGAGCTGTCATCCAAAGCTTGAAGGCAACTCTTGAAGACTGAAGGTGAAGATCAAGATAAAGACCGAAGACCGAAGACCAAAGACAGCGCGGTGCGCAAAATAAAGAAGACATACGGTAGGCTTTCTCTTTAATTTTCTGTACTTCCCCCTCTCTCTTCTCTCTCCAACCCACTTGGGTTTTCTCTATTTTAATCCCCTATCTCTTTCCCCCCCTTTCTTTGCATGCTTGAAACAAGGGGATTCCCGGTCCATGTGTAGGATTGGACTATTGGAGAGTCACCGTGTCGGGGGCTTTCTTCTAGTCTAACCAAAGACCACGTGGGTCCAGCCCCCTTGATTATGTGGTGAAGCCTTAACCTTGTATGTTCACAACCCCAAATTGCATTGTGCATATCATAGTCTTGCATCTTCCAAAAACCGTTTTCGAAGTTGTCTTTCAAAATGTTTTCAAAATTGCATCAAAACCTCTTTTTCAAAAACTTGTTTTCAAAACCACAATCCTAGGGTGATTGTAGCCTTTCCATGGTTAGGGTTGCTTTAGGAAAGTGTTATATTAAAAGTGACCTTTCGGTCTATATTTCCAAACCTTGTTTTCAAAACCACTTTCTTAAAGTGGTTCTAGCCCTCTTATGGCTAGAATCACTTTAGGAAGGTGAGACATTTTCATACTTTTCGAAAAACTCTCTCTTCAAGAATCTCTTCCTAAAAATCTCTTTTTCAACATACTTTCCTAAAACTCTCCTCTCTAAAATTGTTTTCAAAAACTCCCCTCCAAAATCTATTTTTCAAAACCCCCTTTTCCAACTCCTTTCCAAAACTCTCTCTCCTAAAAATTCACTTCCTAAAAACGCTCCCTAAAAATCTTTCCAAAAATTCTCTTTTCCAAAATCTCCCTTCTAGAAATTCCCCTCTAGGATTTTCCTTCTAAAATCTTCGTTTCCAAAAACGCATTTTCCAAAAACTCTTTTAGAGCCCAAGTCCAGCCCTAGAACCCACCATTAGGAAACCCTAATTTTCTTTCCAAAAACATAATTTTCAAAACTTTGCCCCAAACCTAGGTTTCCAAAATCTCTCGTTTTCTGCATCCAAACTATACACATTCCTAAAACCTCTTTTCTACGTCAAAATTCTACACTTCCAAATCTAGTGTTTCTAAAACTTCCCTTTCCAAATCCATATCAAATCCAGTCTCTCCGTTTAGGAAACTAGATCCTATTCTCCGTTTTTGGAAACAAAATCAAATCTTTTCTTTTAGAAACCAAATCCAATCCCTTCCTAATCCAAACCTTTCTTAATTCAAATTCCTTCCCAAACCATAAGTTTCCTAAACCTAAACTTTAAATCTTTTCTTAAATTTTAAAATCCAAATCTTTCCTAATTTGAATCCTTCCTAAACTTCCACTTTCCTAAATCTTAAGTTTCCAAAACTTCAACACAAAAATCTTTCCTAAATTTTAAAACTCAAAATCTAAATCTTTCCTAATTCTACCTTCTTTCCAAATCTCAACTTTTCAAACCTAGGTTTTCAAATCTTTCTTAAACTCAAACCTTTCCTAAATCTCAAGATTTTGTAAAACTCAAAACTCTAAAACTTTCTAAATCTTAAACTTTCTAAACTTCAAATCTTTCCAAATCCAAAACTTTCTAAACTTAAAACTTTCTTATTTTCAAAACTTCCTTATTTTCAAAACCTTTCCTTTTTTTTTTCAAAACCTTTCTTAAAATGAAACTTTCTTAATTCTAAAACTTTCTAAACTCAAAACTTTTTTTAATTCAAACCTTTTCTAAATCTTTCCTAATTTAAAATATTTCTAAAATTCTAAGCTTTCCAAATTCTAAACCTTTCTTAAACTAAACTTTCCTAATTCAAAACATTTCTAAATTCAACATTTTCCAATTTCAAAACTTTCCTAAGATGAAAACTTTCCAATTTCAAAACTTTCCTAAAATGAAAACTTTCCTAAGTTGAAAACTTTCCTAATTTGAAAACTTTCCAAAAATGAAACTTTCTTAACTCGAAACTTTCCTAAATCGGACCTTTCCTAATTTAAACATTTCCTAAAATCCAATCCTTCCAAATCTTCCAAGCCAAGTCAAATCTTTCCTAGGTCTCTTCTCTTTCCTAAGTCTAGGTTTTCTTAAACCTTCTCTTTTCCAAAACAAATCCAAATCTATCTTTTCAAATCCAAGTCCAATCTTTTCCAAAATTTCAATTTCCAATCTCCTCTTCTAATCTCAAGCCAAGTCCAATTTTCAATTCAGTTTCTTTCTTCCAATTCAATCTCTTTTTAAATCAAACCTTCTATTTTCAATCGGACTCCGGTACGAACTACAACTGACCTGATTCCCCCAAAGGGATACGTAGGCAACCTTCATGGGTGCGGTCACAATACTTTTCAAACTTTCAATTCCACCCTCATGGGTGTGGTTTCCAAAATCTATTTTCAAATCTCAAATTCCAATCAATTTTCAAAATTCCAATTTCAAAATCTCTATTTTTCTATTTCCAAATTTTCAAACTTTCTAATTTCAATTCCATCTCTTTAAATCTATTTTCAAGTCAAATCAAAATCAAATCAATTTCTTTTCAAATCAATTTCTATTTTCCAATTCACTTAACTTGCACTTGCATACCATGCATCATGTTAGTTTTTAAACATTGTTTTTCAAAGTAAATAGGATTGACCATTAGCTAATTGGAGACTCTCATAGGTGAATCTAGGGTAGATTGACATGTAGGTACCGAAAGGGCGGGGTAGGGTGATAGCTTAGTGCGTCTTCCCTACACGTAACCGACCTCCAAACCTAGATCACTCTTTTCAAAGACCAAAATGGAGTTTATTTTCAAGAAGGGCTAAATGCTTTCCAAAGGTTGCCAAACAACCTGTTTTCTTTAAAACCCTCTCTCGAGGAGATATTTTCAAAAATTGTTTTTCCAAAAACCCTAAGTGTAGTCTTCGGATTATTATTAGTTTTTAGATGACCTAACTCACCTTAATCAAGTTAGGTGGCGACTCCGAATATTTTTCAAAAGCCCTTTATTCAAACCAGTTTTTTCAATTTAAACCTAGTTGCACTCATTCTTCTAGGAGGGTGAGTTCTAACGAGAGAGTACAACATTTTTCCCGCTTATGTGAGTATTCATCGAGTGCGAAAAATCTGGGCGCGACAACCGGCTCTGCGTATCAAACCTATAACCTTATGAGACTGATTTTTGTAGTGTTCTCAACCTCCCTTTACCGTTTCGGATCTTTCCGAGTCAGTTCCGGTAAACCCAGTACAAAATGACCGTTTTGACCTTGGTGAGCCGGTCTCCTTTTCTGACCACACCGACTCTGGGTATCAAACCAGCAACCTTTGGGAATGTTCTGAATAATGTTTCCAAATCTCAAGTCTTCTTCAGGGACAATCCGAGTCCGTCCCGACAGCTTCCCGATCAGATTGACCGTTTTGCCCCTAACGGCCCGCTCAACCTTTCCGACACATCCTATCCTTATTTTCCAAGTCAAAAACCTCTGGAACACTATTTTAAGTGTTCCTGCTCTTTTCCGGTCTTCCGGGTCATTCCTAGCCTCTTCAAATTGTTCCCGGACTTTTCGGAGTCACTCCTATTGAAGCCAGGCTAAAAATTGCATAGTAGTCACTAGTACAGGCGCTCAAATCTAGTCAAAGATACGTTGCTTGCCGACCTTAAACATTTCCTAAATGGCTGGCGCCACTAGTAGTGGCGCCAAGCCAAAAAATGGCCTGGCACCACTCCTAGTGGCGCCAGTGTAAAGTTTGGCCTAGCGCCACTGCAACAGGCGCCAGTGTATTCCTCTCTCTATAAATACAGAGTCTCTTCTAGCGTAAAAGGGGTCCGCAAACTCAGTCGAAAATATATATTTCGATTTACAGAGCTCGTGCACTCCCTAAACCCTAGCTTTCTTAGGTTTTCTAAACCCTAGCCACCACACACTAAACCCTAGCCTTCTATACACTCATACACTTCCCCATACACTTATACACTAGCCTCCAACTCGCATTTGAAGACGTGAAGAGCTGCAAACCGAAGCCTTGAAGATTAAAGACGAGCCCTCAAAGAGCAAGACTGAAGTCAAGTGAAGACAGAAGAAAGCAAGGCGGGCAAAATAAACAAAATACAAGGTAGGTTTTCTATTTAAATTTCTGCACTTCCCTCTCTCTTCTCTCTTCTAACCCACTTGGGTTTTTTCTATTTTAATCCCCCATCTTTTTCCCCCCCTTTCTTTGTATGCTTGAAACAAGAGGACTCCAGGTCCATGTGTAAGATTAGACTATTGGAGGGTCACCGTGTCGGGGGCTTTCCTTTAGGCTAACCGGAGACCACGTGAGTTCGGCCCCCTTGATTATGTGGTGAAGCCTTAACCTTGTATGTTCACGACCCCAAATTTGCATTTTGCATATCATGATCTTGCATCTTCCAAAAACCATTTTCAAACTCGTTTTCAAAGCTTGCATTAAACTTGTTTTCAAAATTGTATCAAAATCTCCTTTTTCAAAACATGTTTTCAAAATCACAATCCTAAGGTGATTCTAGCTTTTCCATGGCTAGGGTTGCTTTAGGAAAGTGTTACATTCAAAGTGACCAATATGGTCCATATTTTCAAATCTTGTTGTTTTGAAAACCGTTTTCCTAAAGTGGTTCTAGCCCTCTTATAGTTAGAATTGCTTTAGGAAAGTGAGATGCTTTTACATCTTCTAAAAACTCTCTTTTCAAAAGTCTCTCTTTCTAAAAACCCTATTTTTCAACATGCTTCTGAAAAACTCTCCTTTCCACAGTTGTTTTCAAAAACTCGCTCCAAAAATCCATCTTCCAAAACTTCTCTTTTCAAACTCCTTTCTAAAACACTCTCCTCAAAATTCACTTTCATAAAAACTCTCTTCAACAATCTCCTTCCAAAAATCCTTCTAAAAAACTCTCCTTCCAAAATCTTCCCTCTAGAAACTCCTCTCTAGGATTTCCTTCCAAAAACGTGTTTCCAAAAACGCATTTTCCAAAAATCCTTTTTCTTGATGCTCAAGTCAAGCCCTAGAACCCACAATTAGGAAACCATAAGTTTCTTTCCAAAAACATGATTTTCAAACTTGCCTTAAAACCTAGGTTTCCAAAACCTATTTTCTACGTCAAAACTATAGTTTTCCAAATCTAGGGTTTCCAAAATCTCCCTTTCCAAATTTTTGTCAAATCCAATCTTTCCTTTAGGAAACCAAATCCAATATTCCCGTTTAGGAAACCAAATCTAATCCTCCCATTTAGGAAACTAGATCCTATCCTCCATTTTTAGAAACAAAATCAAACCTTTCCTTCTGAAAACAAAATCCAATCCCTTCCTAATCCAAATCTTTCCTAATTCAAATCCTTCATAATCTTCTACTTTTCTAAATCTTAACTTTCCAAAACTTGAATTTGAAAATCTTTCCTAAATTTTAAAACTCAACTTCCACATCTTTCCTAGTTCAACCCTTTCTTAATTCTACCCCTTTTCAAATCTTAACTTTCCAAATCTAAGTTTTCAAATCTTTCCTAAATTCAAACATTTTCTAATCTCAGGATTTTCTAAAACTCAAACTTTAAAACTTTCTAAATCTTAAACTCTCTAAATTTCAAATCTTTCCAAATCTAAAACTTTCTTAAGTTGAAACTTTCTTAATTCAAACCTTTTCTAAATCATTCCTAATTTAAAATCTTTCTAAAATTCTAAACTTTCCAAATTCAAAACTTTCTTAACTTGAAATTTTTCAAATTCTAAACCTTTCTTAATCTAAACTTTTCCTAATTCAAAACATTTCTAAAATTCAACACTTTCCTATTTCAAAACCTTTCTTAAAATGAAACTTTCCAATTTCAAAACTTTTCTAAGTTGAAACTTTCCTAGTTCAAAACTTTCCTAAGTTGAAACTTTCTTAATTCAAGCCTTTCCTATTTCAAAACTTTCCTAATTTTAAAACCTTTCCTAATTCGGAATCCTTCCTAAAATGACACTTTCCTAATTTCGAAACTTTCCTAATTTCAAAACTCTCCTAATTTGAAAACTTTCCTAATTCGAAAACTTTCCTAAAACAAAACTTTCTTAATTCGAACCTTTCCTAATTCTAATTTTTCTCCAATCTTCCAAGTCCAAGTATTCAAGTCAATTCTTCTCCAAAATATTTCCAAGTCAAATCCAAGGCTTCTTTTCTATGTCTCAAGTCTTTCTAGGTTTCCTAAAACCGAGTCTTTCAAATCGAATCTTTTCAAATCTTCCAATCAAAGTTCAATCTCTCAATCTTTCAATCCAATTTCCAATTCAATCTCTTTTCCAAATCAACCCTTCTATTTTCAATCGAACTCTTGTCCAAACTACGACTGACATGATTCCTCCAAAAGGATACGTAGGCAACCCTCATGGGTGTGGCCATAACTTCTATCAAATTTCTATCTCCATATTTTTTAAATCTCAAATTCCACAACCTTTTCAAATCTCCAATCTATTTTCAAACTTCCAATTTCAAATTTCTATTTCCAAATCTCTGTTTCTAATTTTTCAAACTTTCCAATTTCAAATCTATCCTTTCAAGTTTTTTTTCTAAAATTAAATCAAGTTCTTCTTTTCAAATCTATTTCCAAATCAACTCTCTTTTCTTGCACTTGCATATCATGCATCATATCTTTTAAAACATCTTTTTCAAAGTGGATAGGGTTGAACATTAGTTAGTTAAAGACTCTCATAGGTGAATCTAGGGTAGATTGACATGTAGGTACCGAAAGGGCAGGGTAGGGTGATGGCTTAGTGCGTCTTCCCTACAGGTAACCAACTTCCTAACCTAGATCACTGATTTCAAAGACCAAAAATGAAGTTATTTTTAAAAAATGGCTAAATGTTTTCCAAAAGTTGCCAAACAACCTGTTTTACTTAAAAACCCTCTCTTGAGGAGATATTTTCAAAATTGTTTTCCAAAAACCCTGAGTGTAGCCTTTGAATTATTCTTAATTTTTAGGTGACTTAACTCACCTTAATCAAGTTAGGTGGCGACTCCAAATCTTTTTCTAAAAAGCCCTTTATTCAAATCAGATTTTCAATTCAAACCTAGTCGCACTCATTCTTCTAGGAGGGTGAGTTCTAACGAGAGAGTATAGTATTTTTTCCGCTTGTGTGAGTATTTCTCGAGTGCTAAAAATCTGTGCGCGACACCCACACCGGCTTAGGTTGAACTTGAAGAAAGCCCCCGACACAGTGACCTTCTCCATGGCCTTCCTAGGCATGAACAGAGAGATCCATTATTCCAAGCACAGAAGACGAGGGGAAAGAAGATGGGGATTAAAATAGGGAATAATGCAAGTGAATTAGAAGAGAGAAGAGAGAGAAGGGAATTGCATAAACTAAATAGAAAAACTCACCTTATCTTCTTATTGCTTTGCTTGCGTCAATATACTTGCACTTTGAGAGCTTTAAATATACAGCACTTGATCTTTAATGGTAATAGGAGGCAGGAGTATAAGTGTTTAGAGTGTATAGAGGTTAGGGTTTGGAGAGAGGCTTGACAAAGTTAGGGTTTTGGGGAAACTCAAAGGCTATTTTTAGAGAGGCAGCATTTCTGGAGCTATTTTTTGGAACCTTAATACAGTGGGGGTGCCCTGTATTTATAAGCAACCAAAACAGACCCTATCGCTTGTTGCAGTGGCACCAAACTTAATTTTGGCTTGGCGCCACTACTGGTGACGCCACCCCCTTAGGAAAGTTGTTAGGTTGGCAAAAAACAGATCTTTGACCCTTGGGAAGCAAGGTAGAAGATTTAGGTGGTTGTCCTAGTGTCTACCATGCAATCTTTGGCCTGGCTTCACTAGGAGTGACTCTAAAAAGTCTAGAAATAATTTGAAAGGTTTCAAGTAGCGAGACTCGATCAGGAAAGGACAGGAACCCTTAAAAGAGTGCCCTGGAGGTAACTAATTTGACAACCAGAGCCGGTTGTCGCGCCCAAATTTTTCGCACTCGAGGAATACTCACCCAAGCGGGAAAAATGTTGTACTCTCTCGTTAGAACTCACCCTCCTAGAAGAATGAGTGCGACTAGGTTTGAATTGAAAAATTGGTTTGAATAAAGGGCTTTAAAAAAAGATTCGGAGTCGCCACCTAACTTGATTAAGGTGAGTTAGGTCACCTAAAAACTAAGAATAATCCGAAGACTACACTTAGGGTTTTGGAAAACGATTTTGAAAATATCTCCTCAAGAGAGGGTTTTTAAGAAAAACAGGTTGTTTGGCAACCTTTGGAAAATAATTAGCCTTTTTTAGAAAAATAACTCCTTTTGGTCTTTGAACTCAGTGATCCTAGGTTCGGAGGTTGGTTATGTATAGGGAAGACGCACTAAGCTATCACCCTACCCCGCCCTTTCGGTACCTACATGTCAATCTACCCTAGATTCGCCTATGAGAGTCTTCAACCAGCTATAGTTCATTCCTATTTACTTTGAAAAACAAATGTTTAACAACTAACATGATGCATGATATGCAAGTGCAAATTAAGAGAATTGAAAAATAGATTTGAAAAGAGTTTAATTTGAAATTGATTTGATTTGAAAATAGATTTGAAGAAATAGAATTGAAATTGGAAAGTTCGAAAATTTGGAAATAGAAATTTGAAATTGGAAAGTTGAAAGTAAATTGGAATTTGAGATTTGAAAAGATTTGAAAACCGCACCCATGAGGGTGGAATTGAAAGTTTGAAAAATATTGTGACCGCACCTATGAAGGTTGCCTACGTATCCCTTTGGGGGAATCAGGTCAATCGTAGTTCGGACCGGAGTCTGATTAAAAATAGAAGAGTGGATTGAAGAAGGAACTTGCATTGGACATTGAATTGATTTGAAATTAGAAGAGGAGATTGGAAATTGGAATTGAGAGGATTGGACTTGCTTTGGAAAGATTGATTTGGACTTGTTTTGGAAAAGAGAAGGTTTAAGAAAACCTAGACTTAGGAAAGATAGGAGACTTAGAAAAGACTTGAGATTAAGAAAGAT
This sequence comes from Euryodendron excelsum, assembly GCA_033060915.1. NCBI lineage: Eukaryota > Viridiplantae > Streptophyta > Magnoliopsida > Ericales > Pentaphylacaceae > Euryodendron > Euryodendron excelsum. Next base: position 18,894,275 of record CM065393.1, on the reverse strand, counting down.
TGGATTGGAATGTTAGATTTGGAAGATTTGGAAAGATTTGGAAACTTGGAATTTAGGAAAAATTTGGATTAGAAAAGTTTCACTTTTGGAAAGTTTTGAATTAGGAAAGGGTTGAAGTTGAAAGTTTTAGGAAACTTATGGTTTAGGAAGGTGGAAGTTTAGGAAGGATTTGAATTAGGAAAGATTTGGATTTGGGAAGGGATTGGATTTGGTCTCTAAAAGAAAAGATTTGATTTTGTTTCCAAAAACGGAGGACGGGATCTAGTTTCCTAAACGGAGAGATTTGATTCGGTTTCCTAAAGGGAAGGTAGGATTTGGCTAGGATTTGGAAAGAGAGATTCTAGAAACCCTAGATTTGGAAAATTATAGTTTCGACGTAGAAAATAGGTTTTGGAAACGTGTATGGTTTGGATGTAGAAAACAAGAGGTTTTAGAAACCTAGGTTTGGGGCAAAGTTTGAAAATCATGTTTTTGGAAAGAAAATTAGGGTTTCCTAATCGTGGTTTCTAGGGCTTGACTTGGGCTCTAAAGAAAGAGTCTTTTGAAAAACGCGTTTTTCGGGAATGAATGTTTTCTAGAAGGGAATCCCAGGGAGGAGTTTTTGGAAAGTGAATTTGGAAAGAGAGTTTTTGGAAAGATTTTTGGAAAGAAGGAGTTTTTTTTGGAAAGTGTGTTTTTAGAAACGTGTTTTTTGGAAGGAAAATCCTAAAGGGGAATTTTTAGAAGGGAGATTTTGAAAAAGAGAGTTTTTGGAAAGATTTTTAGAGAGCGTTTTTAGAAAGTGGATTTTGGGAAGAGGATTTTGGAAAGGAGTTGAAAAAGGGAGTTTTGAAAAATAGATTTTGGAATGGAGTTTTTGAAAACAATTTTGGAGAGGAGAGTTTTAGGAAAGTATGTTGAAAAAGAGATTTTTAGGAAGAGATTTTTGAAGAGAGAGTTTTTAGAAGGATTAAAAACATCTCACTTTCCTAAAGCAATTCTAACCATAAGAAGGCTAGAACCACTTTAGGAAAACGGTTTTGAAAACAACAAGATTTGAAAATACAGACCAAAAGGTCACTTTTAATGTAACACTTTCCTAAAGCAACCCTAGCCATGGAAAGGCTAGAATCACCCTAGGATTGTGATTTTGAAAACATGTTTTTGAAAAAGAGCTTTTGATGCAATTTTGAAAACAATTTTGAAAACGATTTTTGAAAACAACTTTTTGAAAACGAATTTTGGAAGATGCAAGACTATGATATGCACAATGCAATTTGGGGTTGTGAACATACAAGGCTAAGGCTTCACCACATAATCAAGGGGGCCGGACCCACGTGGTCTTTGGTTAGACTAGAAGAAAGCCCCCGACACGGTGACTCTCCAATAGTCTAATCCTACACATGGATCGGGAGTCCCCTTGTTTCAAGCATGCAAAGAAAGGGGGGGAAAGAGATGGGGGATTAAAATAGAGAAAACCCAACTGGGTTAAGAGAGAGAAGAGAGAAGGGGGAAGTGCAGAAAATTAAAGAGAAAACCTATCGTATGTCTTCTTTATTTTGCGTGCCGCGCTGTCTTCGGTCTTTAGTCTTTGTCTTGATCTTCACCTTCAGTCTTCAAGAGTTGTCTTCAAGCTTTGGATGGCAGCTCTTCAAGTCTTCAAAGGATGGTTGAAGGCTAGTGTATGAGTGTATGCGGGTGTGTATGAGTGTATAGGAGGCTAGGGTTTATGTATGGTGGCTAGGGTTTGGGAAAACCTAGGGGGGCTAGGGTTTAGGAGGTGCTCGAGCTCTGTATATCGAAATATAGGATTCTTAGGTTAAGTTTGCAGACCCCTTTCACGTTGAATGAGGCTCTGTATTTATAGAAGGACGATAAACCTGGCGCCTGTTGTAGTGGTGCCAGGCTAAATTCTACACTGGCACCACTAGTAGTGGCGCCAGCCAATTAGGAAAGATTTAAGGTCGGCAAGCAACGTATCTTTGACTAGATATGGGCACCTGTACTAGTGACTACCATGTAAACTTTAGCCTGGCTTCACTAGGAGTGACTCCGAAAATTTCGGGAATGATTTGGAGGAGCCGGGAATGACCCAGGGGGCCGGAAAGGAGCAGGAACACTTAAAATAGTGTCCTGGAGATATTTGACTTGAAAAATGAAGATAGGATGTGTCGGAAAGGTCGACCGAGCCTTTAGGGGCAAAACGGTCAATCGGACTAAGAAACTGCTGGGGCGAACTCGGATTGTCCCAGAAAAAGACTTGGGATCTGGAAACATTATTTAGAATGTTCCCAGAGGTTGCCGGTTTGATTCCTAGAGCCGGCGTGGTCAGAAAAGGAGACCGGCCCACTAGGGGCAAAACGGTCATTTTGTACTGGGTTTGCCGGAACTGACTCGGAATAGTCCGGAAAGGTAAAGGAAGGTTGAGAATGCTATAAAAAGTATTCTCGGGACATTACCAGTTCGATACTCAAAGCCGGTATGGTCGAAGAAAGAGACCGGCCCTCTAGGGGCAAAACGGTCATTTTGTACTGGGTTGGCCGGAACTGACTCGGAATGATCCGGAAAGGTAAAGGAAGGTTGAGAACACTATAAAAAGTATTCTCAGGAGGTTACCGGTTAGATACCCAGAGCCGATGTGGTTCCCGGGGCATTCGGATGCTTAGGGGCAAAATGGTCATCTTGACTGGAAAGTCTCGGAAAAGGTCCTAAGGGTAGTCTGGTCATTTTTCACCGAAGTGAGCTAACAGACACAGGTGTTGACCTAGGTTTTGAGTGTCTCCGCCACTCTACCGGCGTGAGTATTTCCGCTACTCGGACGGGGTTGATGATTTGTGAGTATTTCCGCTACTCGGACGGGGTTGAGTATTTCCGCTACTCGGACGGGGTTGAGTATTTCCGCTACTCGGACGGGGTTGAGTATTTCCACTACTCAGACGGGGTTGAGTATTTCCGCTACTCGGATGGGGTTGAGTATTTCCGCTACTCGGACGGGGTTGATGATTTGTGAGTATTTCTGCTACTCAGACGGGGTTGAGTAGTTCCGCTACTCTAACGGGGTTGATGATTTGGGAGTATTTCCGCTACTCAAATGGGGTTGAGTATTTCCGCTACTCGGACGGGTTGATGATTTGGGAGTATTTCCGCTACTCGGATGGGGTTGAGTATTTCCACTACTCGGACGGGGTTAATGATTTGGGAATATTTTCGCTACTCGAACGGGGTTGAGTATTTCCGCTACTGTAACGGGGTTGATGATTTGGGAGTATTTCCGCTACTCGTACGGGGTTGAGTATTTCCGCTACTCTAACGGGGTTGATGATTTGGGAGTATTTCCGCTACTCGGACGGGGTTGATGATTTGGGAGTATTTCCGCTACTCGGACGGGGTTGAGTATTTCCGTTACTCTAACGGTTTTGTGAGTAGTTTTGCTACTCGGACCGCCTCGAGGAATAAACTGTCTCGAGAGAGGGATTGGAAAGGGGTCTTACCGTCTCCGAAGAGACGTGCCTGGATTGAAACCGTCTCGAGGAATAAACTGTCTCGAGAGTGGGATTGCAAAAGGGGTCTTACCGTCTCCGAAGAGACGTGCCTGGATTGTGAGTGTTTCCGCCGCTCTAACGGTTTTGTGAGTACTTTCGCTACGCTAACGGTTTTGTGAGTACTTCCACCGCTCTAACGGTTTTGTGAGTGTTTCCGCCACTTTAACGTTTTTGTGAGTAGTTTTGCTACTCGGACCGTCTCGAGGAATAAACTGTCTCGAGAGAGGGATTGGAATTGGAATAAGAAAGGACAATGCCCCTAAGGGCATTTTGGTCATTTTGCCTCTATTTGGGCCTGACAGGCCCGCGAAGCGATGGAAAGACGGAATTTGGACCTAGAGGATTGGTTTCGATTGGAATATGTCCACAATGACTTGAAAACAAGTCTGGACGGAGTGTAGACTGCCGAGCGGTCAAAAATAGGGTGCTTACAGCTGCCCCTCTTTTTCTGTCTTGGCTTGTCAAAGATAGAAAACAATAAATGTAAGAGTCCCATGTTGACCGTGAGGCAGTCGGAGGGATGGACACCGGAAATCCTTCAACAATAGGGGTCGAAAACGGATAACGGGCCAAAAGGCCTTCGAAAACGAGTTTTGCAGGGGAAAAGGGCAAAACTGCCCAGAATTTAGAACTGGCTCCACTAGTAGTGGCGCCTTTGGCAGAAACCCACTGGCGCCTCTGCTAGTGGCGCCAAGCTTAAAGCTTAAAACCAGAAAATTTCTAGTTCGAACACTTACGGGATTTGAAGAGTTTTTGGGGAATCCGAGAGTCTGCAAGTGGAAATTGGCTTGAACCTTGAAGGAGCACTCCTTGGGGACCGTGGGTGATTGCCGGAAGGAGTCCACGTCACCGGAAAAGCCGCCGGAAGTGAAGATTTCGCCGAAGAACTTCCAAAAGGTGAGTTTTAAAATTTTGTTGATTTTGATGTGTAGAACTTCGTTTGAATCATGTGAACCGTGGAAATCGATGTTTTGATATGCTTTGAACACTTTGGTGATGTTGTTTTTGCATTTTGATGGTTGTTTGATTGAATTTGAGTGATTATATGTAAATGTGTGAAAGGGGTTTTCTGCAGGAATAGAAAATTTGTTCCTATGAGCATGGGTATTGGGTTTTCTGGCTATGTTTTTGTGCAATGTGCCTTAGAAAAATGTGTTTGACAACCGTATGAAGTTTCGTGATTTTTTGAAAACTCGGTGAATTTTTGACTTTCTTGAAAAATAGAAAAATATTTAAAAAATTAGAAGAAATTAGAAAATTCAAGAAATTGATGAAATTTTTGAAGTTTGAAATTTGAAAAAAATGTACGAATATTTTGAAAACAATTGAGGTGATTTTGAAAAATTCGGAAGATGTTTGAAAACCATTGATTTATTTGAAAAATAAAACATGAGTTTTGGGAATTTTGAAAAATTGAATAGTGTGCACGGGTGCCATTGTCATGTGATTGTGGCGTTGGAAGGTGCATGTTTCATATTTTGTGTTGATGTCATGGGCGTTGTAGGGGCCACTTTTAAACGGGACTCTGCCGAAATTTTTAGGAATTATGGAAAGAGTTGGTTAAAATCTTAGAAATAAAATCTTTTTGAAGGGAAATGGCAAAGAACCCTTGAGATGTGATTTGGAGTTGGAAAATCAAGATGTGTGAAAATTTTGTTTTTGATTTGTTATTCAAAATCCTTTATTTGTTTTGTGTTATTTGTTTGTTTTATTTTACTGTCATTTAAACTGTATGAATGGTATATTAACATCACATACCTTGGCTTACCTTTTCAGGATGGCTGATGCAGGTGATGACGGTTCTGAGAGGAGGCGCCGCTCGGGGAAGGCGGCCCGGACAGATTCTGCTGGCGGCTCTAGTCGATCCAGAGGTAGTCGACGATCCACTGGACGATCTTCATCCAGCCAGAGCAGGCAAGGGAGTAGACTACCTGTCGACCCTTTTCCTCCGGTTGAGCAGGCTTTTGCTGAGGAGGTTGATGCCGAGGAGGAGGTACCGGGCCTTGGGGACCAGGTGACCGGCTATGGGAGAGCTTCTTCCAGGCAGAGGCAGACAGACGCCGACTTGGGAGATTTACAGATACCAAATGTCCCACCTCTCGGGGATCTAGCCTATCACTCTAGTGTATATTCCAGACAGCATTTGCCACCTCCGCGGGTACATACAGCTTTTTGAGGGGCTGTTCATTAGGTTTTTGTGACCATGCAGCAGACTGCCCCATCATACCGCGCCTTCTTGGCAGAGACCGGGTTTGGCGCCTTTACGGGATTACAGGCTAACCGCCTGAACCGGCATTTGGTACTGGCACTTGTCGAGAGGTGGTTCGGGGAGACTGGGACCTTCCATTTTGTCGGCTTCGATTTAGGCCCCACTCCTTTAGATTGGGTGATTATTACAGGACTCTCCTTTGTTGGCAGGCGGATCACCCTGCACCCGGTCAGCAGGGACGAGGCCTGCTTGCTGTTGGATTTACCTTAGCCTGAGCGTTCTGCCTTCCCAGTCTCTTGGATTAGTCAGGGTGAGCGTACTTTTGCTACTGAGCCATCACCTGCCCGGCGGGACATCATGAGACGGCGACTTGTGTTGTACATCATCTTTAGCTGCTTCTGCAACAACAACAAGTCGCTCGTGCCGTGTCGTTTGGTGAGTATAGTAGCTGATCTGGGAGCTTTGTCTGAGTTGGACTGGGGGTCCTTTTCTTTTGGCTGCTTTCTTCGATTGATGCGGGTTCGGACTTCTTCTCGTTGGGGCAGCATGACTAGCTTTTGGCCCTTCCTTGTCTGGTGGAGTTACGAGTACCTGCCGGTGCGTCGCCTTGCCGTTGTTGAGGATGATCTCTATCCTCGTGCTTTGAGGTGGGCTCGTGACCGAGTAGCCTAGCGATCGGAGATTACTGACTTCGTGACGCTTCGAGCTAACCTGGAGCTGATTGAGGCGAGGGATGTGACCTGGCGGCCCTTCATTGGGTCAGTCCATTACAAGACAGTCCGGTACCTGGTCCCGTTGTCCTTATCGAGAGCTGCTTTTCTCAGTGATGACACCTGGGAGTCCTATCTTGGAGAGCGGCATTGGCGGCAGTTTCACGAGGAGTTTCGATCAGCAGGAGCTCTGCTAGAGTATATGTTTGGAGCCCTGGTGGCAGGAGTGCCCATTCCTTATCAGGAGCGTCAGCCGGGTGTCGAGTTCTTGCTTCCTCCAGATACGGATTATGCCGCGCACTTCGGGGCCCATTCGGTTGGTGCCTTCACCCGGTTTGAGGTAGTTGTCGACGGGTACGCCGTTGGCTAGGAGGTGGTTGACCTATGGCACCGGGTTGGAGGATATGTGCCCCAGGCCGAGTTCACTGCTATGAGAGATCAGAGAGACCGGTACCAGATGGAGCGGGACCAGTACCAGGCCGAGGTAGCTTCCCTGACGGCTTGGTTATCTCAGATGGGTGGTGGGGGGGGTAAGTTATTCTCTCCTTGCTCCTTATTGCTCTGCCGTTGCTTAGCTCCTTTTGCTTACAACTGATTTTGGTTTTATCTCCCCTGCAGGATGGTGGTGCTTCGAGTAGTTACCCCCCTCCTCCGATGCCGGGTTTTGGGGATTTCGATCCAGATGATATTGACTTCGACCTGTGATTGATGCCCTTGCGGAGACTCTAATCCTCCTTTGCCCCTGGTCCTTGAGATGTATTGTTGTTAGACAATTTTATTTTGCATAGTTTTGTATAAGGATGGATGTTTATGGTACTTAGATGCACAGATAGACATATACATATGATTAGAGGTATGTGATGTATGATGATGTTAGATGTTTATTACAGGAGTTGATATTGGTGATTTCTATTTCTACAGGGAGTTATATCCTATATATGCAAAGCTCATGCGGATTTTTTTTTTTTTTTGTATATATGCACAAGTTAGAAATATGTTAATAGAATGACACAAGGTGCTGTTAGACTTGTAGCCTTGGGAATGGTAACTCCCTCTTCTTCAGGGGTTTAGCCTCTCTTCTAGCTCGATCTTACCTCGATGGGATGATAGCATTTCGTACTTTACTCAACCTCTTGATCGCCCCCAACTCTTTTGTCTTAGGGTTAGTGTATAGGGTTATTGGGCTGAGACTCTCGACTCTCGGTGTCTTAGCAACAACTTACTGACCTTTGGCAGAGTGATAAGTGGCCAGTCATTTCAATTCGAGAAGGCTTTGTTTAGGACCGTAATGTAGGCTAGGTTATGGGGTTTTAGAAACAACGGGATATGTAGGCTCAAATTCAATGTTGTTTTAGCAGGGTTTAGATCCAAACTGTCCTTAACCGTTTTCAGTAGGATTAGCATCCACTTTTTTTTTATATTTTTTTTAAGCTTTGGCAGCGTATCTAACTCATTTAGATCAAGCAATCTTTTTTCAATCAGAGGGGACTTTAATAGGGTTGTAATGTAGGCTATGGTTTTGGGGTTTTGCAAGAAAAGGTAAAGGTTCAAACCTATTGTACCTACTGGGTTTCCTTGTAACCTAGGATCACCTTTAAATTTCCTTCTCGCTTTTGGCCATATATTTCTCAGGGTAAAAATAACCTCGTTCTTTCACTCTTTCCATGTACTTCATGAGATAAACATGATTTTCTTTTCTGTGCCTTTGAAGTTAACTCAATCACAATTTTCTTCAGGCCTTTCTTTAGAATCATGGTTTTTTTTTTTTTTTGGCCTCTTGCTCCTTGGCAACTCCTTTCTTTTGCTTTTCCTTTCTATTTCTTTTCTTTTCTTTTATGAAATGAAAAATTCTTTAACCCTTTCCCTTTAAACCTCTTCATTGGTAGTTTAATATACCCAGTGTGGGCGGTGATCCCTAGGTTGGGGTTTTGTTAAGAAAGGATAAGTGGCTTAACGGGTTTGGCAATGGGTTGCTTTTGACTGTATGGGAAATAAAATGAAGGCCTCTCTTCACTTTGAATTAAATTGCTTGATCCATAGAGTTTTTCAACACTATCCTAGCATGATAGAGGTGGACACCACTCCTAGAGTTCTCAACTATTGTCTGCCCCAGTGTGGGGAGGACAGTCTTGGATCAGGGTTAACAAAGAAAATTTTCGCTTTCCGCAAGACACTAGGGGTTAAGCAAAGGGGAAGATGAGCACATTTAGTCATTTATTCAGTTATTTATTCTTTATATGTGGGGGAATGAAAGATGGCTTCTTTTCATTTTGATAAACTGGCCACACATCACTTAACCTCAGAGTCTTGCAAGTGCTGCCTTTGGGTAGTATCCTCACTCATCCTTATTCTCTCTCTCTGTGGAAGGCTGATCATTTAGTGAGTGGTCAACTCATGCTATCATCCCTTCGAGTTGGATCATTCCATAAGATAAACCACGCCCCTTGCGTAGAAAGTAGTCACTATTCCCCAGGGAAGACAAGACAACAACAATAGAATAAAAGACTGTTATTTGATTATTATTATTATTATTTTTATGGAAAGTATAAAATTCTTAAACAATAAGAAGATGTAATCATGAATTTAAAGACAGGAAGGAAGAAGGATAGAAAGAAAGTGGGCGACAACACCCCACGTCTTTGATGCTCCATTCGCGACCCGGATCCTCTGCCAAGAAGAGATAAGCAAAGGCTTCCCCTAGAGCTCCACAGGCGTTGACATTGTTGATGCGGTTGTCAGCCTCCCTCTTGTTTTGTGTAGCGAGTTCTTTTGTAAATAGGGTGACCAGCTCACCCCCTTCCAATTCAAATGGCTCTGCTTGTGCTCTTGGCTTCTCTATCCTCCAGCTCATTTCTTCATAGTTGTACTCATTCGTGGGCCAATGATTCTCTAGCAAATGACGTTCGGCCGCGGTGTATTTCGGATGCAGAAACTCAGCACCCCATCCATCAGCAATCACGTTTTCAGTAGTCTCATCTCACAGGAACATTGGCTCCTCAATGGGCCAGTCGGAAGCATCAGGCACTTCATCGGGGTTATGGAGATAGATTGGGCATAATGGGAGATCCTCCTCCCAGTCAACTTCTTCCTCAGTCTCCCAATCGTCCTCATAGTCCTCGGCCTCAGGCTCGTCAAACACTCCCTCGCCTTCCATTTCTACTAGTATCATATTGACAGTGTGATCTGGCAGAGGGTTAGCAGTCACATTGGGAGTGCAAGCAGGTTTTACCGGCTGCAGATCGATGGTCTTTTTGTCGATCAGGTCTTGGATCTTGTGCTCGAGAGCAAAGCAGCTTTCGGTGTCATACCCCTGGCCACCTGAATGATACTCACATGTAAGGGCGGCATTAAAGGTTGGGGGTAGAGGGCTTGGCAACGGGCGAGCAGGTACGAGTTTCAGGATGTTATTCTTTAGAAGGCTATGGTAGGCCTCGGTTTGGGTGCATGCTAAGGCTTCGAAGGTACGGATGCGTCGGGCAGGTCTATTAAAGTTGGGTCGTGCCCCAGCGGGACCGTAGTTAGGGGTTGGAGCAGGCATGGTCAAGGTGGGTAAGGGCAGGACTTGGGGTGATTGGAGTTGAGGTCGGTATTGAGGTGGTTGGCTAGGCAAAATAGCAGACACTTCATTTTCTTTCCTGATCGTGCCCCTTGTAGTAGCCGCCTTCTTGGCTATGTTGGCAATATTTTCTCCGGTCTTGGCATAGGGATCTGTAATTCTTCCTGTCTTGAGGCCATTTTCTATCATTTCCCCCTGCATAATGAGTTCGGAGAAGCTTTTTCCCACGCTTGTGCAGAGTTTCTCATAGAATATACCTTGAAAAGTATGTACAAATAGTTGTACATACTCCTTTTCTTCCAACGGGGGATTAACTTGTGCAGCGGCCTCCCTCCATCTTAGGGCGTATGCTTTAAAACTCTCCTTCTCACCTTTGCTTATCGTCATCAAGGACTAGCGATCGGAAGTGAGATCGATGTTGTGACGGTATTGGGCTTTGAATGCATTGACTAACTCCATCTAGGTTGTGATCTTCCTTAAGTCCAGATGAGCGAACCATTGTAGAGCCGACCCGGTGAGGCTGTGTTAGAATAACTACATAAGGAGCTTCGGGTAGTTGCCATGTCCACTTAGCCCTCCAGCATACAGACAAAGATGAGCAACAGGGTTACTGGTACCGTCGTACTTCTGGAAGTCAGGCATTTTAAACTTAGCAGGCCTCGGGTGGTCAGGGAAGAAACATAGCTCATCATAGGAAGTGAATCCGTAAGCATCATGGCCATGGAGACTTCGCAACGAATCCTCCAACCCTTGGATTTTCAGACTGAGAGGGTCTAGAGGGGCCTTCTTCGTAACAGGTGAAAGCAATATGGTCTCCTCTTCTTCAATATTAACCCTTTTGGCAACTTCTTTGGTTTTTCCAGCATTGTCAGACTGAAGCAAGATCCTTGGATTAGCGGGTTCAAGGTCTTTAGATGAAGTCGTTGATGATAACGGGACCGCAGTAGTATCCTTCATGGCCAGAGTTTGAATGAGTTTGAGCATCTCATCCATCTTAGTCCTCATTTCATTAACTTCCTCTCGAGAGACTTGAGAGGATTCTTCAGGGTTAGCAGCCATCAATGATGCTCTTTGCCGAGTGATAATAGGATCCCTTGGTGGATGTTGCCCCTTTTTGGGAGCAATGTTGACTCAGTGCGAGGTGACGTCTGTAGATAGAAATAAAAAGGAAAAAAGAAAAAGACAAAAACACAAGTCACAAGTTAGTTTTTGGTTTTTAGAGAACTTTATGCAATGCATGTCCTAGGGTTGCCCCTGCTTGAGAGGGAAACTAGTAATGATGTATCGGCTCACTTTTGGAGATAGGGGGTTTGCCCCTGTATGCAGACACCTTACCGTCAGGTAGGAACCTTCAATCATCTATGCATTCATTCATAAAAATAAAGAAGTACATTAAATTTTGTGTTTGAGATACAAAAGAATTGAAATACATTTTAATAGGGAGAGGTGGAACATTTTCCTTTGGACTTCCACCTATCTACTTTTACAAAAGGAAACCCTAAACTACTCTTGAGTCTTCGGATTCGCCTTCCTTGGATTTGATGTTGAGGAGGTCGCTGAGAGACCTTGTTGATTGATTGCCCCTTGTCTTCTTAGCAACCCTATTTCCGTGAGCATAGAGGGATTGGGGCCCCTCTTATGAAATGGATTGGTGTGCATGCCATGAATCCTTAGGGTTACACGGGAACCCTTAGGGTTTGGGTAGGTTTAATGCAAGGGAGAGTGACATTGGTGTCACTCTCAATGGGTTGACCATATGCATGAGAATGCATAGTGACTTGAGTTACTTGGAACTCTTGTCTTAACGTGGGATATTGAATTCATGAACATGAATATGCAAAAAGTATAAGGAGAGAAGGTACAGTTGAAGTAAACATGCATGCATGAATAGTTAGACAGGCATTATAACAGTATAAATACAAGCATTATAACAGTAGGTATAAATGAAAGTAAGAGCAGTCGCCCTTTCCTTCGTGATTTTGAAAACGGTGCTCGTGTCTTAAGTCCGGCAGAGGTTCGGCTATGCATGGTGTCTATATGAGTATGAGGTTGAGGGTTGACTAATGCGTCCTAAAAAGGCTCGGTCCCCGGATCTTCAAACCTAGGCCCACTCCCCGAGGTGGTGCCATGATCGGTTGGTGATCCGAGCGGGGGAACCATCAAGAGGCCGTAGGCGAAGAAACTGACACAGCATCTTGCCCACAACCAATATACCGTTCCCCCTTTCTAACTAGAAAGGACATATTAGGGTATGCAAATATGCAGAATGCAAGTGCACATGCAGTGTGTTTGTGATTTTTTTAAAAGTGGAGGAAAGGGCCCAACAACTCCCATTCATCCTGTACATCACACTCATGCAAAGCAGTTAATAAAATTTAAACATAAAGCGCACCTACAAAACAAAGATGCAAGTGTCAGTATGTGGATGACAAACATAATACAAGATAATATGAATAAATGCATGCCCTTTTTTTTTTTGAAAATAATTTTGAAAAATTGGTTTTGAAAATTTAAAGTGAATAGGATTGAACCAAGTTAATTGAAGACTCTACATAGGTAAAGGGTAAAGAGACATGACTAACGGCCTAACCCTCTAAGTGTCCCCAGCGGAGTCGCCAACTGTCGCACCCAGATTTTTTGCACTCGAGGAATACTCACCCAAACGGGAAAATTGTTGTACTCTTTCGTTAGAACTCACCCTTCTAGAAGAATGAGTGCGACTAGGTTTGAATTGAAAAATTGGTTTGAATAAAGGGCTTTAAAAAAAGATTCGGTGTCGCCACCTAACTTGATTAAGGTGAGTTAGGTCACCTAAAAACTAAGAATAATCCGAAGACTACACTTAGGGTTTTGGAAAACGATTTTGAAAATATCTCCTCAAGAGAGGGTTTTTAAGAAAAACAGGTTGTTTGGCAACCTTTGGAAAATATTTAGCCTTTTTTAGAAAAACAACTCCTTTTGGTCTTTGAACTCAGTGATCCTAGGTTCGGAGGTTGGTTACGTGTAGGGAAGACGCACTAAGCTATCACCCTACCCCGCCCTTTCGGTACCTACATGTCAATCTACCCTAGATTCGCCTATGAGAGTCTTCAACCAACTATAGTTCAATCCTATTTACTTTGAAAAACAAATGTTTAAAAACTAACATGATGTATGATATGCAAGTGCAAATTAAGAGAATTGAAAAATAGATTTGAAAAGAGTTTAATTTGAAATTGAATTGATTTGAAAATAGATTTGAAGAAATAGAATTGAAATTGAAAAGTTTGAAAATTTGGAAATAGAAATTTGAAATTGAAAAGTTGAAAGTAAATTGGAATTTGAGATTTGAAAGGATTTGAAAACCGCACCCACGAGGATGGAATTGAAAGTTTGAAAATATTGTGACCGCACCTATGAAGGTTGCCTACGTATCCCTTTGGGGGAATCAGGTCAGTCGTAGTTCGGACCGGAGTCCGATTGAAAATAGAAGAGTGGATTGAAGAAGGAACTTGCATTGGACATTGAATTTGATTTGAAATTAGAAGAGGAGATTGGAAATTGGAATTGAGAGGATTGGACTTGCTTTGGAAAGATTGATTTGGACTTGTTTTGGAAAAGAGAAGGTTTAAGAAAACCTAGACCTAAGAAAGATAGGAGACCTAGGAAAGACTTGAGATTAAGAAAGATTGGAGTGGAATGTTAGATTTGGAAGATTTGGAAAGATTTGGAAACTTGGAATTTAGGAAAGATTTGGATTAGAAAAAGTTTCACTTTTGGAAAGTTTTGAATTAGGAAAGGGTTGAAGTTGAAAGTTTTAGGAAACTTATGGTTTAGGAAGGTGGAAGTTTAGGAAGGATTTGAATTAGGAAAGATTTGGATTTGGGAAGGGATTGGATATGGTCTCTAAAAGAAAAGATTTGATTTTGTTTCCAAAAACGGAGGACGGGATCTAGCTTCCTAAACGAAGAGATTTGATTCAGTTTCCTAAAGGGAAGGTAGGATTTGGAAAGGGAGATTCTAAAAACCCTAGATTTGGAAAATTATAGTTTCGACGTAGAAAATAGGTTTTGGAAACGTGTATGGTTTGGATGTAGAAAACAAGAGGTTTTAGAAACCTAGGTTTGGGGCAAAGTTTGAAAATCATGTTTTTGGAAAGAAAATTAGGGTTTCCTAATCGTGGTTTCTAGGGCTTGACTTGGGCTCTAAGGAAAGAGTTTTTTGAAAAACGCATTTTTCGGGAACGAAGGTTTTCTAGAAAGGAATCCTAGGGAGGAGTTTTTGGAAAGTGAATTTGGAAAGAGAGTTTTTGAAAAGATTTTTGGAAAGAAGGAGTTTTTTTTGGAAAGTGTGTTTTTAGAAACGTGTTTTTTGGAAGGAAAATCCTAAAGGGGAATTTTTAGAAGGGAGATTTTGAAAAAGAGAGTTTTTGGAAAGATTTTTAGAGAGCATTTTTAGAAAGTGAATTTTGGGAAGAGGATTTTGGAAAGGAGTTGAAAAAGGGAGTTTTGAAAAATAGATTTTGGAATGGAGTTTTTGAAAACAATTTTGGAGAGGAGAGTTTTAGGAAAGTATGTTGAAAAAGAGATTTTTAGGAAGAGATTTTTGAAGAGAGAGTTTTTAGAAGGATTAAAAACATCTCACTTTCCTAAAGCAATTCTAATCATAAGAAGGCTAGAACCACTTTAGGAAAACGGTTTTGAAAACAACAAGATTTGAAAATACAGACCAAAAGGTCACTTTTAATGTAACACTTTCCTAAAGCAACCCTAACCATGGAAAGGCTAGAATCACCCTAGGATTGTGATTTTGAAAACATGATTTTGAAAAAGAGCTTTTGATGCAATTTTGAAAACAAGTTTGAAAACGATTTTTGAAAACAACTTTTTGAAAACGAATTTTGGAAGATGCAAGACTGTGATATGCACAATGCAATTAGGGGTCGTGAACATACAAGACTAAGGCTTCACCACATAATCAAGGGGGCCGGACCCACGTGGTCTTTGGTTAGACTAGAAGAAAGCCCTCGACACGGTGACTCTCCAATAGTCTAATCCTACACATGGACCGGGAGTCCCCTTGTTTCAAGCATACAAAGAAGGGGGGGGGGAAGAGATGGGGGATTAAAATAGAGAAAACCCAAGTGGGTTAAGAGAGAGAAGAGAGAAGGGGGAAGTGCAGAAAATTAAAGAGAAAACCTACCGTATGTCTTCTTTATTTTGCGCGCCGCGCTGTCTTCGGTCTTTAGTCTTTGTCTTGATCTTCACCTTCAGTCTTCAAGAGTTATCTTCAAGCTTTGGATGGCAGCTCTTCAAGTCTTCAAAGGATGGTTGAAGGCTAGTGTATGAGTGTATGGGGGTGTGTATGAGTGTATAGGAGGCTAGGGTTTATGTATGGTGGCTAAGGTTTGGGAAAACCTAGGGAGGCTAGGGTTTAGGAGGTGCTCGAGCTCTGTATATCAAAATATAGGATTCTTAGGTTAAGTTTGCAGACCCCTTTCACGTTGAATGAGGCTCTGTATTTATAGAAGGACGATAAACCTGGCGCCTGTTGCAGTGGCGTCAGGCCAAATTCTACACTAGCGCCACTAGTAGTGGTGTCAGGCCATTTTTTGGCTTGGCGCCACTACTAGTGGCGCCAGCCAATTAGGAAAGATTTAAGGTCGGCAAGCAACGTATCTTTGACTAGATTTGGGCACCTGTACTAGTGACTACCATGTAAACTTTAGCTCAGCTTCACTAGGAGTGACTCCGAAAAGTCCGGGAATGATTTGGAGGAGCCGGGAATGACCCGGGGGGCCAGAAAGGAGCAGGAACACTTAAAATAGTGTCATGGAGATATTTGACTTAAAAAATGAAGATAGGATGTGCCGGAAAGGTTAACCGAGCCTTTGGGGGCAAAACGGTCAATCGGATTAAGAAACTGCCGGGGCGAACTCGGATTGTCCCGGAAAAAGACTTCGGATCTGGAAACATTATTTAGAATGTTCCCAGAGGTTGCTGGTTTGATTCCCAGAGCCGGCGTGGTCAGAAAAGGAGACCGGCCCACTAGGGGCAAAATGGTCATTTTGTGCCAGGCTTGCCGGAACTAACTCGGAATAGTCCGGAAAGGTAAAGGAAGGTTGAGAATACTATAAAAAGTATTCTCGGGACATTACCGGTTCGATACTCAAAGCCGGTATGGTCGAAGAAAGAGACCGGCCCTCCAGGGGCAAAACGGTCATTTTGTACCGGGTTGGCCGGAATTGACTCGGAATGATCCAAAAAAGTAAAGGAAGGTTGAGAACACTATAAAAAGTATTCTCAAGAGGTTACCAGTTTGATACCCAGAGCCGGTGGGGTTCCCGGGGCATTCAGATGCTTAGGGGCAAAATGGTCATCTTGACCGGAAAGTCTCGGAAAAGGTCCTAAGGGTAGTCTGGTCATTTTTCACCGAAGTGAGCTAACAGACACAGGTGCTGACCTAGGTTTTGAGTGTCTCTGCCACTCTACCGGTGTGAGTATTTCCGCTACTCGAACGGGGTTGATGATTTGTGAGTATTTTTGCTACTCAGACGGGGTTGAGTATTTTCGCTACTCGGACGGGCTTGAGTATTTCCACTACTCGGACGGGGTTGAGTATTTTCACTACTCGGACGGGGTTGAGTATTTCCGCTACTCGGACGGGGTTGATGATTTGGGAGTATTTTCGTTACTCGGACGGGGTTGAGTAGTTCCGCTACTCTAACGGGGTTAATGATTTTGGAGTATTTCCGCTACTCGGACGGGGTTGAGTATTTCCGCTACTCTAACGGGGTTGATGATTTGGGAGTATTTCCGCTACTCGGACGAGGTTGAGTATTTCTGCTACTCTAACGGGGTTGATGATTTGGGAGTATTTCCGCTACTCGGACGGGGTTAAGTATTTCTGCTACTCTAATGGTTTTGTGAGTAGTTTTGCTACTCGGACCGTCTCGAGGAATAAACTGTCTCGAGAGAGGGATTGGAAAGGGGTCTTACCGTCTCAGAAGAGACGTGCCTGGATTGAAACCGTCTCGAGGAATAAACTGTCTCGAGAGAAGGGTTGGAAAGGGGTCTTACCATCTCCGAAGAGACGTGCCTGGATTGAAACCATCTCGAGGAATAAACTGTCTCTAGAGTGGGATTGGAAAGGGGTCTTACCGTCTCCGAAGAGACGTGCCTGGATTGTGTGTGTTTCCGTCGCTCTAACGGTTTTGTGAGTACTTCCGCTACTCTAACGGTTTTGTGAGTACTTCCGCTACTCTAACGGTTTTGTGAGTGTTTCCGCCACTCTAACAATTTTGTGAGTGTTTCTGCCACTCTAACGGTTTTGTGAGTAGTTTTGCTACTCGGACCGTCTCGAGGAATAAACTGTCTCGAGAGAGAGATTGGAATTGGAATAAGAAAGGACAATGCCCCTAAGGGCATTTTGGTCATTTTGCCTCTATTTGGGCCTGACAGGCCCGCGAAGCGATGGAAAGACGAAATTTGAACCTAGAGGATTGGTTTCGATTGGAATATGTCCACAATGACTTGAAAACAAGTCTGGACGGAGTGTAAACTGCCGAGCGGTTAAAAATGGGGTGCTTACACCGGTGTGATAAAACAGAACAAGTGAGCATTCAGGAACAAAACGGTCATTCAGACTTAACCAGTTGACTGGATCAATGCTAGAGAGTTAAGAATACTGTTTGAAGTATCCCAAAAGGTAACTGGTTTGATGCCCAGAGCTGATGTGGTTCTCGGAAGCAATTCGATGTTTAAGGGTAAAATGGTTATTTTAACCGAATGCTCTCGAAATCAACTTGAAAATGACTGGAAAGCACTAGAACGTACTAAACCATCTTTAGGATAATCCTGGAAGGATGGACTTACTGCTCTGAGGTCATAGGTACTTTCTCAAGAAGTGCGTCGATAGGGCCTGGTGGGGCATTTTGGTCATTTTTCACCTAAATAGGCTAGCAAGGACTAGTGTTGACTAGGATTTTGAGTGTTTTCGTCAATCTAACTGTGTAACGAGTTAGTTTCCAAAGATATCATGTCCTTCGGTAAACATGCCATGGCTAAGAGGTGTGTTCGGTCCCGTGATACAGGGAGTTTGTTAGCATTCCCGATGTTGACCTATTTGCGTGTGCTTTCGTCACTCTGACGGTTACGATGTTTGTGAGTGTTTCTACCACTTTGGTGATGTGCATTCATTCTAAAGGCTGCTTGATCTCGGAAAGCTACTGGATGGTCTTATCGCCTTAGGGCCTTAGGTTTTGTCCTGATTGACGTGCAGAATAGCGAACATTCTATGTTGGCAGGCTAGCAAGTGCCAGAAGTGAACTACTCTACCATTTTGGGGACATTGGTTCTTTCTCGGTCAACGGGTATAAAGGGACTTATCATTCTGAGGGGTTTTTTATTTTTTAATAAACGTGCCGTGCTGGATGGACATATCGTATGAGGGATCAACTTTTTCGAAAGACTTGTCAGATTGAGTTTGACCGATCCTAATTGGAATTGGAATTAAAATTGGAATTGAGGTTGAAATACGGACTTACCGTCTTTAATAAGACGTGCTAACTGGAATTGAATAGAGCAATGCCTTAAGGGTATTTTGGTTATTTTGCTTCTATTGGGCCTAACGGGCATGCAAAGTGGTTAATTAACTAGTTTGAATCTTGGAAGCCGGTTTGGGCTTAAATGTGTCTGTAAGGTTTGAAAGTGAGTCTGGTCGAGTCAAAGATTACTGAGCAGGCAAAAATGGGGTACTTACAATCAGAAGTTGCAAATTTATGCTTAATGGCTCATTAGGAAGAAGCTGAGGTATCATCTTCTAAAAATTCTAAATTTACTTTTGATGAGCTACAAGATGCTTTTGATGATTTATTTAGTGAATTTAAAATAGGCGGCATAAAAAATAGTCTTCTCAATAACATGATTGCTTCTCTTACAAAAGAAAATGAGGATTTCCAATCTACAAATGAGATTTTGAAAAAGAAAAATGATATTTTGAAAGAACGAGCGAAAGATTTAGACAAATCTCTTACCAAGTGTGTTGAAGGAAAAGAAAAACTGGACACTATTATTGGAAAATAAAAATGTTCTCTTGACAAAGCTAGAATTGAGCATAATCCTTTCAAGAAGAAAAAGGTTTTCAAAAATCATTTTGAGGTCCCTTTAAGAAAATCACAAATTACATATTTCTATTGCCAAAAGAAAGGACACATGGCAGATCAATGTTTTTCTTATGACCAAATGAAATGCTACCAAGAAGGCTTGAGTTATGTTGAAGACTAACCCCCAAGGATTAAAGATGATTTGAGTACCAAAAATCAAAGGTTAATTATTTTTCTTGTAGGTATGTTTTCATGCTAGATAAAAAAAGGATTATTGGTACTTGGACAGTGGATGTTCAAGACATAGGACTGGTGATGAAACTCAGTTTACTTCTCTCACACCAAAGGATGAAGTCTTAGTGACTTTTAGAGATAATAGCAAATGCAAGATCATTGGTATTGGAAGTATTGGTAATGATTCTTCAATTTCTATTAAAAATGTTTTTCTTGTCAAAGGGTTTAAGCATAATCTTTTAAGTATTAGTCAGCTCTGTGATAAAGGTTTTAAAGTGATTTTTGAATCATCTCATTGCATGGTAGTAAACATCAATGACAACAACACCATATTAACTGGGCACAGACAATGCAATATATATATATATATATATATTTTCAAAATTACCTATCTTCTTATAAAATCAAGTGTCTTGCAGCTGTGAACAGTGATGATAGTTGATTGTGGCATAGAAGGCTTGGTTATACAAGCGTGAGCATTATCTCAAAAGTTTCCAAGAAGGATTTAGTGAATGGACTTCCCAAGTTTAAATTTGAGAAAAACAAGATTTGTGATGCCTGTCAAAAAGGAAAGCAAACAAGAATTTCTTTCAAATCTAAAAATGTGATTTCAACATCTAAGCTACTACAACTATTACACATTACTTGGACCAACTCAAACTCTTAGTAGGGGTCGCAAACAATATGTTTTGGTTATTGTTAATGATTACTCAAGATTTGCGTGGACCTTTTTCCTTGCAGACAAAGATAAGACTATACTTGTTTTTATAAAGTTTTGCAAAAAAGTTCAAAATGAAAAAGATTTTCCTATTGCTAATATACGGACTGACCATCGTGGAGAATTTGATTGCAAACCAGTTGAAAAGTTTTGTGATGAAAATAGCTTTGAGCATAATTTTTCAGTACCTAGAACACCTCAACAGAAAGGGATTGTTGAGAGAAATAATAAAACCTTGGAAGAAATGGCTAGAACTTTGCTTTGGGAAAATAGCTTACCAAAATACTTTTAGGCAGAGGCTGTGACCATAGCTTGCTATGTTTTCAACAGAGTTTTATTTAAAAAGTTTTTGGAAAAGATGCCATATAAGCTATGGAAAGAAAGAAAGCCAAATGTCTCATATTTTAAAGTCTTTGAATGCAAATATTTTATCTTAAACAATAAGGATAATCTTGGAAACTTTGATGCCAAATCTGATGAGGGTATTTTCCTTGGCTACTCCACTCATAGTAATGCTTATAGAACTTTCAACAAAGGACTTTAGTTGTTGAGCAATCTATACATGTTACTTTTTATAAGACTAACACCTTGCCTAGAAAAAATAATAGTAATGATATAGATGATGTGGAGCAAAGTATGAAAAATCTTACCATCAATCAAAACTCAAAGGAAGTATCGCAATAAGAGAAGGAAATACAAGGCAGCTCCTCACAACAATAAATTGAGAATCAAGGGCTACCAAAAGAGTGGAGATATGTTCTTAATTATCCCTAAGATCATATACTAGGTGATCCATCACAAGGGACAAGTGTAAGCACCCCATTTTTTACCGCTCGGCAGTCTACACTCCGTCTAGACTTGTTTTCAAGTCATTATGGACATATTCCAATCGAATCCAATTCTCTAGTTTCAAATTCCATCTTTCCATCGCTTCGTGGGCCTGTCAGGCCCAAATAGAGGCGAAATGACCAAAATGCCCTTAGGGGCATTATCTTTTCTTATTCCGATTCCAATCCCGCTCTCGAAACAGTTTATTCCTCGAGACGGCCCGAGTAGCAAAACTACTCACAAAACCGTCAGAGTGGCGGAAATACTCACAAAACCGTTAGGGTGGCGGAAACACTCACAAAACCGTCAGAGTGACAGAAACACTTACAAAACCCTCAGAGTGGCAGAAACACTCACAAAACCGTTAGGGTGGCGGAAACACTCACAAAACCGTCAGAGTGACGGAAACACTCACAAAACCGTCAGAGTGGCGGAAACACTCACAAAACCGTTAGGGTGGTGGAAACACTCACAAAACCGTCAAAGTGGCGGAAACACTCAAAACCCAGGCACGTCTCTTTGGAGACGGTAAGACCCCTTTCCAATCCCACTCTCGAGACAGTTTATTCCTCGAGACGGTTCCAATCCAGGCACGTCTCTTCGGAGACGATAAGACCCCTTTCCAATCCCTCTCTCGAGACAGTTTATTCCTCGAGACGGTCCGAGTAGCAAAACTACTCATAAAACCGTTAGAGTAGCGGAAATACTCACAGAGCCGTTAGAGTAGCGGAAATACTCAACCGTTAGAGTAGCGAAAATACTCACAGAACCGTTAGAGTAGCAAAACTACTCACAGAACCATTAGAGTAGCGGAAATACTCATACAACCGTTAGAGTAGCGGAAATACTCACAGAACCGTTAGAGTAGCGGAAATACTCATACAACCGTTAGAGTAGCGGAAATACTCACAGAACCGTTAGAGTAGCGGAAATACTCAATCGTTAGAGTAGCGGAAATACTCACAGAACCGTTAGAGTAGCGGAAATACTCACAAATCATCAACCCCGTCTGAGTAGCGGAAATACTCACAAATCTTCAACCCCGCCCGAGTAGCAGAAATACTCACACCGTTAGAGTGGCGGAAACACTCAAAACCTAGGTCAACACCTGTGTCTGTTAGCTCACTTCGGTGGAAAAGGACCAGACTACCCTTAGGACCTTTTCGAGACTTTTCGGTCAAGATGACCATTTTGCCCCTAGGCATCCGGTTGCCCCGGGAACCAGACCGGCTCTGGGTATCAAACCAGTAATGTCCCGAGAATACTTTTTATAGTATTCTCAACCTTCCTTTACCTTTCCGGACCATTTCGAGTCAGTTCCGGCAAACCCAGTACAAAATGACCGTTTTGCCCCTGGTGGGCCGATCTCCATTTCCGACCACACCGGCTCTGGGTATTAAACTGGTAATGTCCCGAGAATACTTTTTATAGTGTTCTCGACCCTCCGTTACCTTTCCGGACCATCCCGAGTCAGTTCCGGCCAACCCGGTGCAAAATGACCGTTTTGCCCCTAGAGGGTCAGTCTCCTTCTTCAACCACACCGGCTCTGGGTATCAAACCAGTAACCTCCCGAGAATACTTTTTATAGTATTCTCAATCTTCCTTTACCTTTCCGGACCATTCCGAGTCAGTTCTGGCAAACCCGGTACAAAATGACCGTTTTGCCCCTAGTGGGCCGGTCTCCATTTCCGACCACGCCGGCCCTGGAAATCAAACCGGCAACCTCTGGGAACATTCTAAATAATGTTTCCAGACCCCAAGTCTTCTTCCGGGACAGTTTGAGTCTGTCCCGGCAGTTTTCCGGTCCGATTGACCGTTTTGCCCCTAAAGGCTCGGTCTACCTTTCCGACACATCCAATCCTCACTTTTCAAGTCAAATACCTCCAGGACACTATTTTAAGTGTTCCTGCTCCTTTCCGGCCTTCCGGGTCACTCCCGGCTCCTTCAAATCATTCCCGGACTTTTCGGAGTCACTCCTAGTGAAGCCAGGCTAAAATTTTACATGGTAGTCACTAGTACAGGCGCCTAAATCTAGTCAAAGATACGTTGCTTGCTGACCTTAATTGTTTCCTAAATGCCTGGCGCCACTTGTAGTGGCGCAAAGCCAAAAAATGGCCTGGCGCCACTAGTAGTGGCGCTAGTGTAAATTTTGCCCTGGCGCCACTGCAACAGGCGCCAGGCTTGTCCTCCCTCTATAAATACAGAGCCTCGATCAACGTGAAAGGGGTCTGCAAACTTAACCTAGGAATCCTATATTTCGATATACAGAGCTCGAGCACCTCCAAAACCCTAGCCTCCTTAGGTTTTCTAAACCCTAGCCACTATACACAAACCCTAGCCTCCTATACACTCATACACTCCCTCATACACTCAAACCTTAACCTTCAACCATCCTTGGAAGACTTGAAGAGCTGCCATCTAAAGCTTGAAGACAATCCTTGAAGGTTGAAGAAGAAGATCAAGACCGAAGACCGAAGACCGAAGACTACACGGCACGCAAAATAAACAAGATACAAGGTAGGCTCCCTTTTTAATTTTCTGCACTTCCCCCCTCTCTCTTTCCCTCCCATTTTTTATCCCCAAAAAATCCGCCCCCCCCACTTCCCCCCTCTCTCTTCTCTCTCCAACCCACTTGGGTTTTCTCTATTTTAATCCCCCATCTCTTTCCCCCCCTTTCTTTGCATGCTTGAAACAAGGGGATTCCCGGTCCATGTGTAAGATTGGACTATTGGAGAGTCACCGTGTCGGGGGCTTTCTTCTAGTCTAACCAAAGACCACTTGGGTTCGGCCCCCTTGATTATGTGGTGATGCCTTAACCTTGTATGTTCACGCCCCCAAATTGCATTGTGCATATCATGGTCTTGCATCTTCCAAAATTCGTTTTCAAAAGGTTATTTTGAAAAATCGTTTTCAAACTTGTTTTCAAAATTGCATCAAAAGCTCTTTTTCAAAAACATGTTTTCAAAATCACAATTCTATGGTGATTCTAGCCTTTCCATAGTTAGGGTTGCTTTAGGAAAGTGTTATATTAAAAGTGGCCTTTTGGCCTATATTTTCAAACTTTGTTTTCAAAACCACTTTCTTAAAGTGGTTCTAGCCCTCTTATGTCTAGAATCGCTTTAGGAAAGTGAGATGTTTTTATACTTTCCTAAAACTCTCTTCTTCAAAAATTGTTTTCAAAAACTCCCTTCCAAAATCTATTTTTCAAAACTCCCTTTTTTTAACTCCTTTCCAAAACTCTCTCTCCTCAAAATTCACTTTCTAAAAACACTCCCTAAAAATCTTTCTAAAAACTCTCCTCCCGGAATCTTCCTTCTAGAAATTCCCCTATAGGATTTTCTTTCTAAACTCTACGTTTCCAAAAACATGCTTTCCAAAAAACTCCTCCCTAGGATTCCCTTCTAGAAAACCTTCGTTTCCAAAAACGCGTTTCCCAAAAAAAAAAAACTCTTTCCTTAGAGCCCAAACCAAACCCTAGAACCCACAATTAGGAAACCCTAGTTTTCTTTCCAAAAACATGATTTTCAAACTTTGCCCCAAACCTAGGTTTCCAAAATCTTTTGTTTTCTATATCAAAACTATACGTGTTTTCAAAACCTATTTTCTACGTCGAAACTATAATTTTCCAAACCTAGGGTTTCTAGAATCCCCCTTTCCAAATCCTTGTCAAATCCTATCTTCCCTTTAGGAAACCAAATCAAATCTCCCCGTTTAGGAAACTAGATCCTATCCTCCGTTTTTGGAAACAAAATCAAACCTTTCTCTTTTAGAAACCAAATCCAATCCCTCCTAATCCCAAACCTTTCTTAATTCAATTCCTTCCTAAACCATCAGTTTCCTAAACCCAAACTTTAAATCTTTCCTTAAGTTTCAAAATCCAACTCTTTCCTAATTCGAATCCTTCCTAAACTTCCACTTTCTTAAACCTTAAGTTTCTAAAAACTTGAACATATAAATCTTTCCTAAACTTTAAAACTCAACTTTCAAATCTTTCCTAATTCAATCCTTTCCTAATTCTACCCTCTTTTCAAATTTTAACTTTTCAAACCTAAGTTTTCAAACCTTTCCTAAATTCAAACCTTTCCTATTTTCAAGATTTTCTAAAATTCAAATTCTAAAACTTTTCAAATCTAAAACTTTTTAAACGTAAAACTTTCTTATTTTCAAAACTTCTTTGTTTTCAAAACTTTCTTATTTTCAAAACTTCCCTATTTCAAACTTTCCAATTTTCAAAACTTCCTAATTTCAAAACCTTTCCTAAAACAAAACTTTCCTAATTTCAAAACTTTCCAAAATCAAAACTTCCATTTTTCAAACATTTCTAAATTCGAAACTCTCCTAATTTGAAAACTTTCCTAATTTCAAACTTTCCAAAAATGAAACTTTCCTAATTCAAAACTTTCCTAAATCGAACATTTCCTAGTTCGAACATTTCCTAAATCCAATCTTTCCTAATCTCCTAAAACCTTCCAAGTCGAGTCAAGCCTTTCCTCAATCTAGGTTTCCTAAACCTCCATCTTTCCAAAACAAAGTCTTTCCAAAAATCAATCTTTTCAAATCAAAGTCCAATCTTCTTTTCAATTTCAATTTCCAATCTCCTCTTCTAATCTCAAATCAAATCCAATTTTCAATTCAATTTCTTTTTTCCAATTCAATCTCTTTCTTTCAAACTAACCCTTCTCTTTTCAATCGGACTCCGGTCCGAACTACGACTGACCTGATTCCCCCAAAGGGATACGTAGGCAACCTTCATAGGTGCGGTCACAATACTTTTCAAACTTTCAATTCCACCCTCATGGGTGTGGCTTCCAAAATCTTTCCAAATTTCAAATTCCAATCAATTTTCAAATTTCAATTTCAAAATTTCTATTTTCAAATTCCTATTTCTAAGTTTTCAAAGTTTCCAATTTCAATCCCATCTTTTCAAATCTATTTTCAAATCAAATCAAATCAATTTCTTTTCAAATCAATTTCTATTTTCCAATTCTTTCATCTTGCACGTGCATATCATGCATCATATTAGTTTCGTTTTAGACATTCTTTTTCAAAGTGAATAGGATTGGCCAATAGTTAATTAAGGACTCTCATAGGTGAATCTAGGGTAGATTGGCATGTAGGTACCGAAAGGGCGGGGTAGGGTGATAGCTTAGTGCGTCTTCCCTACACTTAACCAACCTCCGAACCTAGATCACTGTTTTCGAAAGACCAAACAGAGTTATTTTTCAAAAAGGGCTAAATATTTTCCAAAGGTTGCCAAACAACCTGTTTTCCTAAAAAACCCTCTCTTGAGGAGATGTTTTTCAAAATCGTTTTTCAAAACCTTAAGTGTAGTTTTCGGACTATGCTTAGTTTTTGGGTGACCTAACTCACCTTAATCAAGTTAGGTGGCGACTCCGAATCTTTTGCGAAAGCCCTTTATTTCAAACCTATTTTCAATTCAAACCTAGTCGCACTCATTCTTCTAGGGGGTGAGTTCTAACGAGAGAGTACAGCATTTTTCCCGCTTGGGTGAGTATTCCTCGAGTGCAAAAAATCTAGGCGCGACAACAAGGACTAGATCATCTTTTAGAAATATGTGTAATCACTTTGCAATTCCCTCACACTTTGAACCAAAACCTTTTCAAGAAGCTGAAAATGATGAAATTCGGATCCTTACCATGTAAGAAGAATTAAATTAGTTTAAAAGAAATAAACTTTGGAACCTTGTGCCTAGACTTCAAGAGCATCCAGTCAATGGAATAAACTGGGTTTTTAGAAACAAAATGAATGAATTTGGTATTTTTGTAAGAAATAAAGCTAGACTTGTAGCTCAAGGCTATAGTCAAGAGGAATGTATAGATTTTGATGAGACCTATGCACCTGTGCCCAAATTATAAGTTATAAGAATGTTACTTGCATTTGCATGTTTTAAATATTTCAAAATCTACCAAATGGATGTGAAAAGTGAATTTTCGAATGGTTGCATTTCTGAAGTAGTCTATGTAGAACAACCCCCTGGTTTTGAAAATTCCAAATTTCTAAATCATGTTTTTAAACTAACAAAGGCGCTCTATGGTTTAAAACAAGCACCAAGAGCATGATATGAAAGATTGAGCAATTTTCTAATTAAAAATAGATTTACAAGAGGAAAAGTTTATACAACTCTTTTCATAAAGACAAAACGTCAGGATATGCTTATTGTGCAAATATATATTGATGATATCATATTTGGTTCTACTAATGATAAGCTTTGTAAAGAGTTTGCCAAGTGTATGTAGAGTAAGTTTGAAATGACTATGATGGGAGAACACAATTACTTCCTTGGGCTCCAAATTAAACAATCCAAAGAATGAATTCTTGTAAATCAAGCCAAGTAAATTAAAGATCTACTCAAAAGGTTTGAAATGGAGAACTCAAAGTCTTTAGGCACTTCCATGAACATATCAACCAAGTTGGACAGTGATGAGGAAGGTACTTTTGTAGATACTAAATTATAAAGAAGCATGATTGGTTCTTTGTTATATTTGACTGCCAGTAGGCCAAATGCCAGTTTAGTGTATGTATGTATGCTAGATTTCAAGCTAATCTTAAGGAATCCTAAATAATGGTTGTTAAAAGAATTTTTAGATATCTTAAATGTACTCCAAATCTAGACTTATAATACCCTAAAGGTAAATCATTTAATCTCATAGGATATTCTGATGTTGATTAGGCTGGTAGCAATGTTGATAGAAAGAGTATTAGTGACCATTATCAATTTATTGAAAATATGTTGGTTTCATGGTTCAGCAAAAAGTAAAATTATGTTGCATTATCCATAGCAGACACTGTGCACATAGCTGCTGGAAGCTATTGTGCTCAAGTCCTCTAGATCAAACACTAATTATAGAATTTTGGACTTACTTTTGAATTTATTCCTATGAGGTGTGATAACACTAGTGCTATTAATTTGAGTAAGAATCCTATTCAGCACTCTCGCACAAAACACATTGAGATTAGATATCATTTTATTAGAGATCATGCACAAATAGGTGATATTAAACTTGAATCTGTTAAAACAATGTTGCGCCTTAGTTTTTCGCACTTGAGATGTGGGAAACACGTGATACTCTCTCGTTAGAACTCATTCTCCTAGAAGGACAAGTACAACTAGGTTTGAACTTGAAATTGATTTGAAATAGGGCTTTTGGAAAACGTTTGGAGTCACCACCTAATATAATTAAAGATATGCCAGGTCACTTAAAAACTAAGTGTAATCCGAGGACTAAACTTAGGTTTTTGAAAAATGTTTAAAAACTTCCTCTTGAGAGAGATTTTAAGAAAACGGGTTTTTTAACAACCTTTGAAAGAATTTAAGTCCTTTTTTTGAAAGTATCTTCATTTGGGTCTTGTGAAAACAATGATTATAAGTTCAGAGGTTGGTTACATGTAGGAAAGACATTCTAAGATCATCACTCTACCTCGTCCTTTCGGTACTTACATATCTAATCACTCTTGATTCTCTCACTTGAATAACCTGTTACTAATGTCCACTTAATATCCACTTTAGAATTTTAAAAAATGGTTTAGTCATCATTTTTGGGATGAGACAACGTAATGATGTAAGTTTGGAGATACTGGAAACAATCGAATTTTGAAAAAGGTTTTTGACAATAAATTAGACTTGACAACCCTTTTGGAAAGGGGATTTGGCTTAAAATAGAGTTATGACCATGTCGCACCCTGATTTTTTGCACTTGAGGAAAATACGCGCAAGTGGAAAATATATAGTACTCTCTCGTTTGTAAGCACCCCATTTTTGCTCGCTCGGCAATCTCCAATTCGTTCTGACTTGAGTTCAAGTCAATATGTATATATTCTAGAATTCTAGTCCTAATCCAGTCAATTCATCATTTTGCGGGCCCATTAGGCCCAAATAGAGGCAAAATAACCAAAATGCCCTTGTGGGCGTTGTTCGGTCCAATCCCGTAGGCCTATCTTCCCAA
The DNA here is from genome assembly GCA_033060915.1 of Euryodendron excelsum. NCBI lineage: Eukaryota > Viridiplantae > Streptophyta > Magnoliopsida > Ericales > Pentaphylacaceae > Euryodendron > Euryodendron excelsum. The sequence goes on along the minus strand of CM065393.1, from coordinate 18,865,453 downwards.
AAATGGTAAGTCCCCCTTTTCAGTCTAATTTCAATCCCTCCCTTGATAAAGTTGATTCATTGAGATGGTAAGTCTATCCTATCTGGCACGTTTTTTGAAAAAAATTTCTTTGGAACAGTAAGTCCCTTCAAACCCGTCGACTAGGACGAGACCTTAAGTCCCCTAGATGGTAGAACGGTCCACCTTTGGTGCCAGCTAACCTGCTAATGCAGAAATGTCCATTTTGGTACGCCTTCCGAGAAAGTTGATTTCTCAAGCACTAAGTCCCTTTAGCAACTTCCTGAGAACAGGCAGTCTCGGGAATGATCGCGAACCATTAGAGTAACGGAAGTAGTGGCAAACATCGCAACCGTCAGAGTAGCGAACGTTCTCGTAAACAGGTCGATATAGGGAATTGCCAACAAACCCCTATATCATGGGACCGTCGTCAGAGTGGTGGAAACACTCAAAACCCAGGTCAAAACCGGTGCATGCTAACCCACTTCGGTGAAAAATGACCAAACTGCCCATAGGGCCATTTCCAGCACGTGTCTTAAGAAAGTACCTAAGTCCTTAGAATGGTAAGTCCACCCTTCCAAGATCATCTTAGAGATGATTCGGCATGATTAGGTGCCTTCTAGTCAGTTTCGGGCCAATTTCGAGACTTTCAGGTTAAGATGACTATTTTGCCCCTAGGCATCTGAACGCCTCGGGAACCACACCGGCTCTAGGTATTAAACCGGTAACCTCCCGAGAATGCTTCTTATAGTATTCTCAACCTTCCATTATCTTTTTGGATCATTCCGGGTCAATTTCGGCAAACTTAGTGCAAAATGACTGTTTTGCCCCTTGTGGGCCGGTTGCCTTTTCCGACCACACCGGCTCTGGGTATCAAACTAATAACCTTCGGAAATATTCTAAATAATGTTTTCAAATCTCGAGTCTTCTTCCGGGATACTCCGAGTCCATCTCGGCAGCTTTCTGGCCCGATTAACCGTTTTGCCCGTAATAGCTTGGTCAACCCTTCCAACAAACCTTGACATCCTTTTTCAAGTCCATTACCTCTAGGACTCTATTATAAGGGTTCTTGCCCTTTTTTAGCCTTTTTGGTCATTTTCGGTCCCTTAAATCCTTCCTGAACCTTCTGGAGCCACTCCTAATGAAGGCAGACTAAAAATTGCATGGTAGTCACTCGTACAAGCGCCCAAATCTTTTGAAGATATGTTGCTTGCCGATCTTAAAACTTTTCTAAGTGGATAGAGCCACTAGTAGTGGCGCCAAGCAAAAATTTGGCCTGGAGTGGTTCCAGAAAGTTTTTTTGGCCTAGCGTCATTACAACAGGCGCCAGGTCATTCTTCTCTCTATAAATATAGAGCCTCCTCCAGCGTGAAAGGGGTCCGCAAACTCAGTCTGAAAACCCTACTTTTCGATACACAGAGCTTGTAGCTCTCTAAACCCTAGTCTCCTTTAGGTTCTCTAAACACTAGCCACCATGCACCAAACCCTAGCCTCCTATAAACCTATACACACTCTCATATACTCATACACTATTGAGTCAAGGTTGATCCTTGTTGACTCAAGGTTAATTCCTATGTTGATTTTGATGATAACTAAACCTTATGTTATGTTACTAATGAATCTACTTAGTGTGTAGATTAACAAAGTTCATAACTTAGACTTAAAGTTGAATCTTAAGTCTAATACATGTCAAAGAGAATGCACAACAAGTTCAAGAACCAAGCAATGAATTCAAAGGGCTATGCAATGAACCAAACTGAAAATGATGCCTATCTCTACTTCAAGCAAATGTCTTACATTCGAAGAGATTGAAGGTGTTCAATTAAAGCTTCTTTCAAGTGTGCATAGTTTCGATGAAGATTGATTTGCAAGATAGATTGAAGACTTCATCAGTTGACGAGGTGCAATGCTCAGTTGAAGATGTATTATTTGTTAAAGAATTTGGAAAATGCTCAAGAGAAGATTTCATCTGGTATGCTAAGACCAATTCAAGACAATGTGATTAAAGTTGCTGAGAAGATGGCTCACAATGAATATCTGATCTCTACATGGAATCCAAGTGAAGTATTCTTCCACAATGTAAAGGATCAATGAAGATTAGATGTGTGAACAGATTTCTTCTAGTCTGCAATGGTCTCAGTAAAGTGAGTTTAATGAAGAATGAAGAATTGCTATCAAAGAGAAGAAATCAGATTTGAAGCAGTGTGAGACTCTACACAATTGAGGTAGATTGGTAATGAAGAAGATATCCTACAATGATAGAAGGAGCTTTGCAAATGAAGAAGAAAAGATTATCATTGATCTAATAAAGCTTTGACAGTTTGAGATTCAAGAAGAAGATCAACATCCAATGAATGATTCAATCCAAATTAAATAGAAGTTAACTCTGATGAGTTAAGAATATTTGATTGATCATCATACCTCAAAGACATACTCCTTGAAGTTCTTATACCAGTGCTTTGATAAAGCTTGATCAATAAGAAATCTAAAAGCTAAATTCTGGGCAATGAGGGGACTCTTGGAAATGAGGAGTCGCCTCCTGATTACAGACGTAAAAGGTCTGAAGACAGAATGGACAATGAGGAGACTCATGGAAATGAAGTGTCGCCTCATGGAGACAGATGCCAAGGCTTGAAGATAAGATGATCAATGAGCGGACACATGAAGATGAAGTGTCGCCTCCTGGTAGCAGAAGCAAAAGGCTGGAAGTTTAAATGATCAATGAGTGGACACCTGAAGCAAAAGTGTCGCCTCATGACAGCAGAAGCCTAATATGAAGAAGATAGATGAACAAGGAGTCTCCTCATCAACATGAAGAGGGGACTCATAAACTCAGTGAACATCGTTTGGTAAATGCAGAAGCAGGAAGTGTCGACACCACAACAAATGGAGCCGACTCCCTCTGTTATAACGGCTATTTTTCTTAACGTTATAACGGATTGGACGCACATTAATGATACCCAACCACCTCCAACGGATGGAATGAATGCAAGGGTATATATATTAGCCTCCAACTGCATTTATATACAAGAATCAAGAGGAAGAAACAACAAGAGACCAGAATCATTGATCCACCTGATATTCTTGAACACTCTTCCTGTTTTATTCTTGAGTGAGCTTTGAATGTAAAATCTACTCTTAGTAGAGAGTGAGTTGTATACTTCTATACACTTATAATTGAGAGTTTTGAGAGTTCTCTTGTGTGAAGCAAAACTCTTGTAAAGTTTGAGTGGAGCATGGACAAAACTACTTGGGAATTGAAGAGCTCGGTGAGAAGTTCTTGTAGAGTGAGCTGAGCACTTTGTCAATCAGCAGCCCATCTTGTAATAGTTGATTACATAGTGGAAGAAGGCTTCAAGGAGGTCTTGGGGTGAGGACGTAGACCACGATTTGTGGTTGAACCTCGGTAAATCTGTGTCTCTCTTCTATTGCTCTGTTTTCTTTGCTTCTCATGATAACATTGCTTTACACATAGATTAACCATTGCTATATTGTTTAGATTAATCTTAATTAATCTTAACTTGTATTAATATTCGAAAAACCCAATTCACCCCCTCTCTTGGGTTGCCTATTGGACCAACATACACTAACCTCAAACCCTTCATTGAAGACTTGGATTGTTGTAACTACAAAGTTTTGAAGATCGAAGACAAACTCTTGAAGACTGAAGTGAAAACCGAAGCAAAGCAAGAAAAGCAAGGTGCGCAAAACAAATAAAATAAACAAGACACAAGGTAGGCTTTCTCTTTAAGTTTACACATCTTCCCCCTCTCTTCTCTCTTCTAACCCATTTGAGTTTTCTTCTATTTTAATCGCCCATCTTCTTCCTCCCTTTCTTGCATGCTTGAAATAAGGGATTTCCTGGTCCTTGTGTAGGATTAGGCTATTGGAGGGTCACCATGTCGGGGGCTTTCTTTTAGTCTAACCGGAGACCATGTGGGTTCAGCCCCCTTAATTATGTGGTGAAGCCTTAATTTTGTATGTTCACGACCCCAACTTGCATTGGGCATATCGTGATCTTGCATTCTTCTACAATATGTTTTCAAACTCGTTTCAAAAGCTTGCATCAAAATCTTCTTTTTCAAAATTTATTTTCAAAATCACAATCCTAAGGTGGTTCTAGTCTTTCCATGACTAGGGGTGCTTTAGGAAAGTGTTACATTTAAAGTGGCCGATATGGTCCATATTTTTCAAATCCCCGTTATTTTCAAAACCACTATCTTAAAGTGGTTCTAATCTTCTTATGGTTAGAATCGCTTTAGAAAAGTGAGATATTTTATATACTTTCTAAAAACTTTCTCTAATCTCCTTTCCAAAATTGTTTTCAAAAACTCCCTCCAAAAATCTATTTTTCAAAATTCCTTTTAACCTTCTTTCCAAAAAACGCTCTCTCTAAAGATTCACTTTCTAGAAACGCTCCCTAAGATTTCCTTCCTAAAACTCTTTCCTAAAAGCTTCTTTCAAAACCTCTCTTTCTAAAACTCCTCTCAAGTTCACTTTCCAAAAACTCATTTTTAGGATTTCCTTCCAAAAATTTTCGTTTCCAAAAACTCACGTTCCAAAATCTCTTCTCGTGGAGCCTAAGTCAAACCCTAGAACCAACAATTAGGAAACCCTAATTTCCCTTCCCAAAAGCATGATTTCAAATTCCCTATTTTGGCCTCAAACTTTAGGTTTCCAAATCCTATTTTCTATATCAAAACTATAGTCTTCCAAATCTAGGGTTTCTAAAACATCATCCTTCCAAATCCATGCCAAATCCTATCTTCCTGTTAGGAAACCAAATCCAATCTTCCTGTTTAGGAAACTAGATCCTATCCTCCGTTTTTGGAAACAAAATCAAAACATCTCTTTTTAGAAACAAAATCCAATCCCTTGTTTTAGGAAATAGGAATCTCAATCCTTCCAATTCCAAATCTTTCCTAATTCAAATCCTTCCTAATCTCATACCTTCCTAAACCATAAGTTTTCCAAAACTTTTAAATCTTTCCTTAAAATTTAAGTTTCCAAATCTTCCCTAATTCCACCCTTTCTTAATTCCATACCTTTCCAAATTTCAACTTGCCAAATTTAAGTTTTCAAATCTTTCTTAAACTCAAACCTTTCCTAATCTCAAGAATTTCTAAAACTCAAACTTTGAATCTTTCCAAAATTCTAAACTTTCCTAAACTTCAAATCTTTCTAAATCTAAAACTTTCTTACTTTCAAAACTTCCCTATTTCAAAACGTTCTAAATTTAAAACTTTCCAATTTCAAATTTTTCTTAAAACGAAACCTTTCCTATTTTAAAACGTTCTAATTTCAAAACTTTTCTTACAATGAAACTTTTTTAAATCGAAACTTTCTTAAAATGGAACTTTCCTAAAATAACACTTTCCTAAAATGAAACTTTCCAAATTCGAATCTTTCCTAAAACCAATCTTTTCATAATCTTCGAAGTCCAATATTCGAGTCAAATCTTTTCTCAAATCTTTTCTAAGTCGAGTCAAATCTTTCTTAATCTCAAGTCCTTTCTAAATCCTATCTTTCCTAAGCCTAAGATTCCCAAATCTCAATCTTTTCAAAACAAGTCCAAATCTTTCTTCTAAGTTCTATCTTTCCAAATCAAAGTCCAATCTTTTCAATTCCAAATTCCAATTTTCTATCCTTTATTCTAAATTAAAATCAAATCCAAATTCCAATTCAACTCTTTTTTCAAATCAAATATTTTATTTTCTATCGAACTCTTGTCCGAACTATGACTGACCTGATTTCTCAAAAAGGATACGTAGGCAGCCCTCATGGGTGCGGTCACAACTTATTTCAAATCTTCAATTCCACAATCTTTTTCAAGCTTCTATTTCCATAACTCTTTTCCAACTTCTGATTCCATAATCTATTTCAAGTTTCCAATTCCAAAAATCTATTCTTAAAATCTCCATTTCCAATTTCTAAAACTTTCCAATTTCATATCTATCTTTTTGAATATCTTTAAATCAAATCAATTTCTTTTCAAATCTACTTCCAAATCTATTTTCCAACTCTCTTTTTCTTGCACTTGCATATCATGCATCATGTCTTTTAAACATTCTTTTTCTAAAGTGGATAGGATTGGGCATTTGTTAGTTGAAAATCTCATAGGTGAATCTAGGGTAAATAGACATCTACGTACCATAAGGGCGGGGTAGGGTGATGGCTTAGTGCGTATTCCCTATACGTAACCAACCTCCGAACCTGGGATCACTGTTTTTGAAAGACCAAAACGGAGTTATTTTTCTAAAAAAAGGGCTTAAATGTTTTCTAAAGGTTGCCAAACAACCTATTTTCTTAAAAACCCTCTCTTGAAGAAATATTTTCAAAATCATTTTCCAAAAACCCTAAGTGTAGTTTTCGGATTGTGCTTAATTTTTAGGTGATCTAACTCACCTTAATCAAGTTAGGTGGCGACTCCAATTGTTTTCTAAAAGCCCTTTATTCAAACCTATTTTCAATTCAAACCTAATTGCACTCATTATTCTAGGAGAATGAGTTCTAATAAGAGAGTACAGTGTTTTTCCCGCTTGTGTGTATATTTCTTGAGTGCGAAAAATTTGGGCGCGATATCGGTAGAACTCATCATCCTAGAAGGACGAGTGCAACTAGGTTTGAATTTAAAATTGATTTGATTAAGGGCTTGTGGAAAAAGGTTTGGAGTCGCCGCCTAACTTGATTAAGGTGAGTTAAGTACCTAAAACGAAGCACAATCCGAATATTACACTTAGGGTTTTTTAAAAGATTTTAAAAATTTCCTCAAGAGAGGGTTTTTAAGAAATAGGTTGTTTGGCAACCTTTAGAAATATCTAAGCCCTTTTTGAAAATAACTCCATTTGGTCTTTGAAAACAGTGATTCTAGGTTGGGAGATTGGTTACGTGTAGGGAAGACGCACTAAGCCATCACCCTACCCCGCCATTGCGGTACTTACATGTTTATTCACCCTGGACTTGCTCATTTAGAATCTTTGATTAATAAATGTCTAAATCTATCCACTTTAGAAAGGAACTTTAGAAAGAAAATTTATATGATGCATAATATGCATGTGCAAGGAAATAATTTGATTTTGGAAATAGATTTTGAAAAGAACTCGATTTGATCTTGGAAAGAGATTTTGAAAAGATTGATTTGATTTTTGAAAGAAGGCTTTTGAAATTGGAAATAGATTATAGAATTGGAGATTTGAAAATAGATTTTAAAATTAGAAGCTTGAAATAGATCATAGAATTGAAAGTTTGAAAAAGGTTGTAGAATTAGAAACTTGAAAAAAGTTATAAAAATAGAAACTTGAAAAAAATTATGAAAATAGAAACTTGAAAAAGGTTATGACCGTACCCATGAGGATTGTTTACGTATTCCTTTTTGGGAATCAGGTCAGTTGTATTTCGAATAAGAGTCCAATTGAAAATAGACACTTTAAGGTTTTGAAAAGTTTAATTTGAAATGATTAGATTTGAAAAGAGTTTGATTCAAAAAGAGTTTGATTTGAAAAAGGATTTGATTTGAACTTACAATAGAAGAGTTAAAATTGAACTTAGACTTGAAAGAGGGTTTGAAATTAGGAAGCAAACTTGAACTTGATTTAGGAAAGATAGAGTTGAGTTTTGAAAACATTTTGAAACTTGAAATTGGAAAACTATCTTGGTTTAGAAAGGAGTTTTAGAAAAGAGTTGAACTAGAGTTTAGGCCGCTTAGGGTTTAGGTTACCTAAGATTGGAACATGTAGTTAAATTAAAAAAAATTTGATTTAGATTTGAAAAGAGATTTGATTTTAGAAGTTGGATTCAGGGAAGGTTCGACTTAGGAAAAGTTTGACTTAGGAAAGTTTCGATCTAAGAAAAATTTGAAAAGCCATTTGATTTGATTTGAAAACACTTGACTATTTGATTTAAAGGAGTTTAAAAAAACTTAAGGTTTAAGAAATATTGGATTTGGAAAGTTTCAAAATAGAAAAGTTCCATTTTAGGAAAGTGCCAAATTAGGAAAGTTTCGTTTTAGAAAAGCCTCATTTTAAGAAAGTTATGAATTTAGAAAGTTTGGAATTAGAAAATGTTTGAATTAGGAAAGATTTGATTTCTATTTCCTAGAGTAGAAGATTTGATTTTATTTCCAAAAGGAGATGATTTAATTTGGTTTCTAAATTGGAGGATTTGATCTAATTTCCTAATTTGAAAGATTGGATTTGACATGAAATTGAAAAGGTTAAATTTTGAAAATCTAGGATTTGGAAACGTATGATTTGGTGTAGAAAAAGAGATTCTAAAAATCTAGAATTTGATATAGAAGATAGTTTTAGAAACTTATGATTTGAAGCAAAAGAGGAAGTCATATTTTTAGGAAAGAAAATTAAGGTTTCCTAACCATGGAATCTAGGGCTTCACTTGGACTCCAAGAAAAAGAGATTTTAGAAAGAAGATATTTGAAGAGAGTTTCTAAGAAGGAAACTTGAAGAGAGTTTTTACAAAATGAATTTTTGAAGAGAACTTTTGGAAAGGAGTTTGAAAAAAGCTTTTCAGAAAGGAACTTAAAAATCACTTTGAAAAGGAGTTTGAATATGGGCTTTTTGAAAACCTTTTGATTGTCTCACTTTCCTAAAATGATTCTAACCATGAAGAGATTAGAACTATTTTAAGTTGGTAATTTTGAAAACAACATAGATTTGAAATATAGACCAATTTGATCACATTGAATATCATACCTTCTTAAAACAACCCTAACCGTGGAATGGCTAAAATCATCTTAAGATTGTGGTTTTGATGAAAAACAAGTTAGGGTTTACACTCAAAATATGGACCTTGATGGTCACATTGAATATAACACTTTCCTAAAGCAACCCTAACCATGGAATTGCTAGAATCACTCTAGGAGTGTGATTTTGAAAACAAGATTTTGAATGCAATTTTTAAAGAGGATTTTGATGCAAACTTTGAAAATAACTTTTGAAAATAATTTTGAGTAGATGAGTGAATACGATAGCACAATGCAAGTAGGGTCATGAACATACAAAGTTTAGGCTTCACCACATAATTAAGGAGGCCGAAACTACATGGTCTGAGGTTGAATTAGAAGAAAGCCCTAACATGGTGACTTTTAATCATTATTCCTACACATGAATCTGGGAAACCCTTGTTTCAATCATGTAAGAAAGGGGGTGAAGAAGATAGGGGATTAAAATAGAAAAAAACCCAAGTGAGTTAGGAGGAAGAAGAGAAAGTGGGAAAGTACGTAAACATAAAAAGAGAGCCTACCTTGTTTTTTCCTTGTTTTGCTTGCTTAATCCTTGAGAGCTTCGGAGTTGCAGCACTTCAAGTCTTTAATGGAGGCTTTGGAGGCTTGTGTATGAGTGTATGGAAAGTATATAAGTATTAGGGTTAAGTGTATAGAGGCTAGGGTTTGGAGAGACTAGAGAGGCTAGGCTTTTGGAGAGGGTTCGAGCTCTGTAATTCGAAAAGCAGTGTTTTTGGACAAAGTTTACAGACCCTTTTCATGCAGGGGGAGACTCTGTATTTATAGACAGAAGACTGACCTGGCGCCTGTTGCAGTGGCATAAGGCCAAATTTCCTTCTAGCTCCACTGAGAGTGGTGCCAAGCCAATTTTTGGCTTGGCACTACTTAGGAAAATTTTAAGGTTGGCAAGTAACATATATTTCAACCCCTGATACGCAAGACAAAAGATTTGGGTGCCTGTTTTAGTGAATATCATGCAATTTTTGGCTTAACTTCACTAGAAGGGACTCTGGAAGGTCCGAGAATGTTCTGGAAGGCTGGGAATGGTCCAAAAGGCCATAAATAGGTAGAAACCCTTGAAATAGTGTCTCAAAGGTAACAGGCTTAAAAAACAATATCGAGATGGTCGACCAAGCTATTAGGGCCAAAACGGTCAACTAGACTGAAAAATCATTGGAATGGCCTTCCAATGACTCATGAGAGGACTAGAAGGTTGGAAACACTATCTACAGTGTTATAGAAGGTTTCCAGTTTGATACCCAGAGCCGGTGTAGTTTGAAAAAAGGCGACTGGCTCACTAGGGGCAAAATGGTCATTTTGTACTAAGTTTACCGGAATAGACTCGGAATGATCCAAAAAGGCGTTTGAAGGTTAGGAATACTATTAAAAGCATCCTCAGAAGGTAACCAGTTTGATACCCAGAGCCGGTGTGGTTCTCGAAGGCGCTCGAATGCCTAGGGGCAAAATGGTCATTTTGACTGAATGGTCACAGAATCGGTCTAGAACTGAGTAAAAAGCAGTTAATCATGCCAGATCATCTTTGGGACGATCTTGGAAAGGTGGACTTAACATTTTGAGGACTTAGGTACTTGCACGAGAAGCGTGCCGAAAAAAGCCCAAGAGGCAGTTTAGTCATTTTTTACTAGAGTGGGCTAGCAGACACTAGTGTTGACCCGGGTTTTGAGTGTTTTTGCCACTTTGACAGTCTGTGATGAGTTGGTTTCTAAAGGAATCTCATCCTTTGGTATGTCACAGCTAAGAGGTGAATTCAGTACTGTGACATAGGAGGTTTGTTGGCAATTCCCAATATCGACCTGTTTGCTAGTGTTTCTGCCACTCTGATAGTGTGCATTCATTCTAAAGACTGCTTGATCTCAGGAAGCTTCTTGGTGGACTTATCGTCTGAGGAATCAACTTTCTTGAAAGACGTGCCAGATAACAAACATTATTCATTGGCGGGCTAGCAGGCGCCAAAGGTGGACTGTTCTACCATCTCAAGGACTTGGGTTCCGTCCCGATTAACGGGTTTGAAGGGACTTACCGTTCCAAAGAGTTTTCTCAAAAAGCATGCTGGACTAGATGGTTTTATTGCTTGAGGGATCAACTTTCTTGAAAGGTATGCCAAATTTGATTGAATTGGAATTGGACTTAAAATTGGATTTGAGATTGAAAATGGGACTTACCATCTCTAGAAATACATGCCAACTGGAATTGGACTAATCAATGCTCCAAGGGCATCTTGGTTATATTGCCTCTGATGGGCCGTGAAGCTAGTGATTGACTGGATTGAGTCTAAAAAACTGATTTTGACTTCAATGTGTCTGTGTCGGTTTAAATATGAGTCCAGTTCAACTTGAGATTACCGAGCGGGCAAAAATAAGGTACTTACAGACTGCACCTTTTTGATGGTTGCCTACATATCTCATTTGGCGAGAATTAGGTCATTCGTAGTTCAGGCAAAACTCAATAGAAATGAGGCATGTTGGGGCCTTTGAAATGCTTTGAAGACTGTCACGCCTAGATTTTTCGCACTCGAAGAGTACACACACAAGTAGGAAAAATACAGTCTTTCTCGTTAGAACTCACGTTCCCAGAAGAATGAGTGCGACTATGTTTGAATTGAAAATATATTTGAATAAAGGGCTTTTGAAAAAAGTTTGGAGTCCCCACCTAACTTGATTAAGGTGAGTTAGGTCACCTAAAAACTAAGCATAATCTGAAAACTACACTTAGGGTTTTGGAAAACGATTTTGAAAATATCTCCTTAAGAGGGGGTTTTTAAGAAAACAGGTTATTTAGCAACCTTTAGAAAATATTAAACCATTTTTTAGAAAAATAACTCCTTTTGGTCTTTCAAAAATAGTGATCTAGGTTCGGAGGTTGGTTACGTGTAGGGAAGACGCACTAAGCCATCACTCTACCTCGCCCTTGCGGTACCTACATGTCTATTTACCCTAGATTCATCTATGAGAGTCTTCAACTAACAAACTACCCAATCCTACTCACTTTGAAAAAAAGAATGTTTAAAAAGACATGATGCATGATATGCAAATACAAATGCAAGAGGAAGATTTTATTTGAAAATAGATTTGGAAAAAGATTTGAAGAGATATATTTGAAATTGGAAATTTTAGAAATTCAAAATAGAGATTTAGAAATAGATTTTTGGAATTAGAAAAATAGATTATGGAATTGAAAACTTGAAGAAGATTGTAAAATTAGAGATTTGAAAAAGATTGTGGAAATAAAAAATTTGAAAAATGTTGTGACCGCACCCATAAGGGTTGCCTACGTATCCTTTTTGAGGAATCAGGTCAGTCGTAGTTCGGGCAAGAGTCCGATAAAAAATAGAAGGTTGGATTCGAAGAAAGAGATTTTGATTGGAAAATAGATTTGATTTAAACTTAGAATAGAAGATTGAATATTGGAATTTAGAATTTTGAAATTGAAAAGGTTGGATTTTGATTTGGAAAAATAGAACTTGGAAGAAAAATTTAGATTTGTTTTGGATTGATGGAGATTTAAGAAACCTAGACTTGGAAAAGAGAGGAGAGTTGAGAAAAATTTGACTTGGAAGGATTTAAGAAAGATTCGACTTGACTCGAAAGAGTTTTAGAAAAGATTAGATTTAGGAAATGTTCGAATTAGGAAAGTTCCGTTCTAGGAAAGTGTCACTTTAGAAAGGTTCCGTTTTAGGAAAGTCTTTGTTTAGGGAAGTTTTGAATTTAGAAAGTTTTCGAAATTAGGAAAGTTTGAATTTGGAATGTTTTGAAATAAGGAAGTTTTGTAAATAAGAAAGTTTTAAATTTAGGAAGTTTAGAAGTTTAGAAAGATTTAACTTAAGAAAGTTTCAAATTTAGAATGCTTTGGCTTTAGAAAGATTTGAAGTTTAGAAAGTTTAAGAGTTAAAAAGTTTTAGAGTTTGAGTTTTAGAAAATCTTGAGATTAGGAAAGGTTTGAGTTTAAGAAAGATTTGAAAACTTAGATTTGGAAAGTTAAGATTTGAAAAGGGGTAGAATTAGGAAAGATTTGGATTTTGAGTTTTAAAATTTAGGAAAGATTTTTATGTTAAAGTTTAGGAAACTAAAGATTTAGGAAAATAGAAGATTAGGAAGGAGATGAATTAGGAAAGATTTGAATTTTGTTTCTAAGAGTAAGTGGTTTTGATTTTGTTTCCAAAAACGGAGGATAGGATCTAGTTTCCTAAACGGGGAGATTGGATTTGGTTTCCTAAAGGGAAGATTTGATTTGACAAGGATTTGGAAGGGGAAGTTTTAGAAACCCTAGATTTGGAAAACTACAGTTTTGACGTAAAAAATAGGTTTTGGAACTATGTATAATTTTAATGTAGAAAACAAGAGGTTTGAAAACCTAGGTTTTAAGGCAAGATTGAAAATCATATTTTTGGGAAGGAAAATTAGGGTTTCCTAATTGTTGGCTCTAAGGCTTAACTTAGACTCTAAGAAAAGAGATTTTTGTAAAGTGAGTTTTTGGAAAGGAGGTCTTGGAAAGGAAATCCTAGGGAGGAATTTCTAGAAGGTGAGTTTTGAAGAGAGTTTTTGGAAAGATTTTTAGAAGGAGATTGTTGGAAAGAGTTTTTAGGAAAGAGATTTAGGGAGCGTTTTTAAAAAGTGGATTTTGAGGAGAGTGTTTTGGAAAGGAGTTTTGAAAAATAGATTTTTGGAGGAAGTTTTTAGAAAATAATTTTGGAAAGAAGAGTTTTAGAAAGCATATTGAAAAAGAGGGTTTTAGAAAGAGAGACTTTTGAAAAGAGAGTTTTTTGGAAAGTATAAAAATGTCTCACTTTCCTAAAGCGATCCTAACCATAAGAAGGTTAGAACCACTTTAAGAAAGTGGTTTTGAAAACAACAAGGAGTTAAAAATATAGACTATATCGGTTACTTTAAATATAACACTTTCCTAAAGCAATCCTAGGCATGGAAATGCTAGAATCACCATAGGATTGTAATTTTGAAAACAAGTTTTGAAAAAGGAGATTTTGATGTAATTTTGAAAACAAGTTTAATGCAAGCTTTGAAAACGATTTTTGGAAGAATGCAAGATAATGATATGCACAATGCAAATTGGGGTTGTGAACATACAAGGTTAAGACTTCACCACATAATCAAGGAGGCCGAACCCACGTGGTCTCCAATTAGACTAAAAGAAAGCCCCCGACACGGTGACCCTCCAATAGTCTAATCCTACACATGGACTGGGAATCTGCTTGTTTCAAGCATGCAAAAAAGGGAGAAGAAGATGGGGGATTAAAATAGAGAAAATCCAAGTGGGTTAGGAGGGAGAAGAGAGAGGGGGAAGTGCAGAAACTTAAAGAGAAAACCTACCGTATGTCATGTTTATTTTGCTTAGCTTTGCGTGCCTTGCTTTTCTTCGGTCTTCGCTTCACTTCAGTCTTCGAGGGCTTATCTTTGATCTTCAAAGCTTGTAGCTGCAGCAATCCAAGCCTTCGATGGAGGGTTGGAGGCTAGTGTATTAGTGTATGGGAGTGTGTACGAGTGTATAAGTGGCTAGGGTTCGGTGTATGGTGGCTAGGGTTTGGAAAACCTAGAGAAGCTAGGGTTTAGGGAGGCTACAAGCTCTGTATATCGAAGGTTTTCACATTAAGTTTGAGGACCTCTTTTACGCTGGAAGAGGATCTGTATTTATAGAGATGGGATAGACCTGGCACTTGTTGCAGTGGCGCCAGGCCATTTCTTGGCTTGGCACCACTACTAGTGGTGCCAGCCAGTTATGAAAGTTTTAAGGTCGGCAAGCAATGTATCTTGGGAAGATTTGGCCCCTATACTAGTGACTACCATGCAATTTTTAGCCTGGCTTTAGTAGGAGTGACTCTGGAAAATCTGGGAATGATTTAAGAGACTGGGAATGGCCCAAAAGGCCAGGAAGGGGCATGAATACTTAGAACAGTGTCCCAAAGGTATTTGACTTGAAAAATGAAGATAGGATGTGTCAGAAGGGTTGACCAGGCCATTAGGGCAAAACGGTCAACTCGGCTAGAAAGCTGCCGAGATAAACTCGGAACGTCCCGAAAGAAGATTCAAGGTTTGGAAACATTATTTAGAATATTTTCAAAGGTTACCAGTTTGATGCCCAGAGCTGGTGTGGTTGGAAAAGGTGATCGGCCCACCAGGGGCAAAACGGTCATTTTGCACGGGGTTCGCCGAAACTGACTCAGAATGATCCGGAAAGGTAAAGAAAGGTTGAGAATACTGTAAAAAGCATTCTCAGGAAGTTACTGGTTTGATACCCAGGGTCGGTGTTGTTCCCGGGGCGTTCTAATGCCTAGGGGCAAAATGTTCATCTTGATCGAAAAGTCTTGGAATTTACCCGAAACGGACTGGAGGACACCTAATCATGCCGAATCATCTCTGGGATGATCTAGAAAGGTGGACTTGTCGTTCTGAGGGCTTAGGTGTGCTGTCGAGAAACGTGCCAGAAAATGGCCCTATGGGCAGTTTGGTCATTTTTTACTGAAGTGGGCTAGTAGGCACCAGTATTAACTTGGATTTTGAGTGTTTCCGCCACTCTGACAGCGGTCTCGTGATACAGGGGTTTGTTGGCAATTCCCTATATCGACCTGTTTACAAGTATTTCCGCTACTCTGACGGTTTGTGATGTTTGTGAGTATTTTCGCTACCCAGACGATTCGCGATCATTCCTGAGATTGTCTTATTTCGGGAAGCTGCTAAAGGGACTTAGCGCCTGAGAATCAAATTTTTTGGAAGGCATGCCTAAATGGACATTTCTGCATTGGTAGGCTAGTATGTGCCAAAGGTGGACCGTTCTACCATCTAGGAGATTTTGGGTCTCGTCCCGGTCAACAGGTTTAAAGGGACTTACCGTTCCGAAGAGATTTTCTTCGAAAAATGTGCTGGATTAGATAGAATCACCGTCTCGAGGAAACAACTGTCGAGAGAGAGAGATTAGAATTAAAATTAGAAAGGGGACTTATCATCTTCAGAAAGATGTGCCTGTTGGATTTCGAAAGGGGACTTACCGTCTTCAGAAAGACGTGCCTGATTTGGAATTGGACCGAACAATGCTCCTAAGGGCATTTTGGTCATTTTGCTTCTATTTAGGCCTGGTGGGCTTGCGAAGCGATGGATAGACGGGATTAGGCTTGGAAAGTTGATTTGACTCAAAATATGTCCGCATTGACTTGCATACGAGTCTGGATGGACTGTAGACCGCCTAGCGGTAAAAAATAAGGTGCTTACAAAGACATATTGCGGTCTTTAGAAAGGTTTGAAGATGCTTTGAGGTTTTTGAAAAGTTTTGAAGACACTTTAAGGTCTTTGGAGAAAGAGAACTTGAGAGTTTAGAAAAATGCCTTTAAAACAAGACTTTGGATGTTTGAAGTGTTTTTGAAATCGGGTTTGAAGATGATTTTAAATGTTTTTGAAATTATCTAAAGGGAGTTTTGAAATGTTTTTGGATCAACTCAAGGGATTTTTGAAAGTGCTTTGAAACAACTCAAGGAAATTTTGGAAAGATTTTTAAATCACTAAAGGGAGTTTTAGAAATATTTTAAAACAACTCGAGAGTTTTGAAAAGATTTTGAAATAACTTAAGGGTGTTTTGAAAATTTTTTGAAACAACTTAAGGGAGTTTTGGAACTATTTTGAAATAATTCCAAGGAGTTTTGGAAATGTTTTAAAACAACTCAAGAGAGTTTTGAAAAGAATTTGAAATAACTCAAGGGAGTTTTGAAAAGAATTTGAAGTCTTGTTTTGAAAACTTTGGTGGTAGAGTTTGGATTGGAAATGCTCTTGTGAACTTGTCTTCGAAAAGTTTTTGAAAGTAGTTTTTGAATACCTTATGAAAGGTATGTTTAATGTTTCATGACCTTTAAGAATTTAATTATTGAATAACTAAACTCCTTTAGGGTATGAGTTTTGAAAACATGTCCGGAAAAGGGGCTAGAGACTTTCCTTTGATTTTTAAAACTTTAGGGTTATAGAACCCTTCTTAAATATCTCACTCACACTTGAACAATCCTACCCATGGAAGGATTAGGGTTGCTTCAAGAATGTGATGTTTGAAAAAGACTTTTGAAAAAGGTTTTTTTGAAAAGCATTTAGGGTTCGACACCCTATATGGACCTTAGAAGGTCATACTTAATGTGTCACTTTCTCTAAGGAAACCTTAACCATGGGAGAGTTAAGATCACCTTTAGAGTTCTGAGTTTTGAAATCAATTTTGAAATTGTTTGTGGAACTGGTAAGTGTCTAGCCACCTTTATCAAAACAAGTTTAAGAGAATTCTTGAAAGCATTTTGGAATAGGGTATGGAACAGTTAGGAAAGACTTTTGAATTGATTTTTGAAAACTCAAGAGAGTATGATCTTTTTGAATGCATGCCATGCAAACGATTTTTGTATTGGAAAAGGATTTGAAAGAGGTTTGGAATTGGAGTCTTTGAAGCCTTCTAGCCATGGGCGGAATGACCCTAAAGTTAACTAACTTGGGATAGGTTGAATTAGGGTTGGATTGACCTAGGGTTAACCAATTAGAGTTAAGCTATCCTAGGGCTAACTAACTATGGTTAGGTTAACCTAGAATTTGGTTGACCTTGGGTTAACTAACTTGGGTTAGGTTGACCTAAGCTAAGAAAACTAGGGTCAAGTTAACCTAGGGTTGGAAGGTGGTTTTAAAAAGTGGTTTTGAACTACGATTTGGACCTATTGGTTTTGAAAAGGTGGTTTAATGCATGAATTTTTAGAAACCATGACGTTTTGTAGCGGATTTGAAAAACAACTCTAAAGAGTTACATAAATTTTTAAAAAGATCATTGCATGAAAATAAGCTCTAATCAAGCCTATGGTTTATATAGTTGATATTTGGGAACCACTCTAAGGAGGGTTTCATTGGAACCATTATAACCATTAACTTAAAGAGAGCAAAACTTTTGAAAATCAACATGTAATGGTGGATTTAAAAACTCTCTTGGAGAGGTTTGTTTTGAAAACCACTTTTCGGGTGTAGAAAACACTCTAATGAGCTAGGGTTCATACGGTCAATAAATGCAGAAACCACTCAAGAGAGGGTTCCATGAGGATCATTTCAATCACAAAACTCAAAAGAGCAAAGCTTTGAAAATCATATAGAAAGAGAGAGTTTGAAACCATTTTAACAATAATGCAAACAAGTACCCTTTTGAAAACCTCTCTTGAAGAGGGTTGTTTTGAAAATCACCCTTAGGATGAAGAAAACCAACTTTAATGAACATATGGTTAATATAATGAAAAAACCACTCAAGAGAGGGTTCCAAGGGACCATTTCAACCACAAAACTCAAGGGAGTAGATTCTTAAAAAGCAATAGAGAAGAGAAGGGTTCGAAACCCATTTTTATGCATCATGAAATGTAAAGAAATACAAGTATGCAAAATATAGGTTAGGAGGCCAGTGGAGAGCTTTCAAGAACATGAAAACTTGGGGTTTCATCCCAGACTCCAAGGAACCATCTTCTTAGAAATTTTTAGAAAAACATTTTTATAAGGATTTAAGAAAAGCATGAAGATGACAAACGTAAGAGCAAAGCCAAGCATGCAATCCATGAATGTAAGAGTCATATGCAAAGGGGGTCATGAAGTCATAAAAGGCTAAGAGGCCACACTACATTACAAGGTGCCCTAAGGCTATACCATCTCAAAATAGACTTGTGAGAGATCCCCTTACAAGGTGGCTCCCACAAGCTTTACTCTAGGCCTGACCTAAGAGCTCTCTTGTTCCAAGCATGCAAGAAAGGGGGTAGAAGATGGGGGATGAAAATAGACAATAGCCTAAGTAGGCTAGGAGGGAGAAGAGAAGAGTAGGGTGTAACAATATGTAAATAGAAATATTACCTTGTCTTCACAACTTCTTCAATCTTTAATAGAGAGCTTTACATGAGATTTTAAAGGGTCTTCAATGGCCTTGAGGTGGGCTAAAAGTGGGTTAAGTCTTGCTTTGAAGGCTTTAAGGATGAGGTGTATAGGCTTGAGGTGGGTGGAATCTAGCTTTAATGCTTGGACGGTTGAAAAAAGTTGAGTATTTAGGATTTTTCAAGGTTCTGGGAGTGTTTTAGCAGGGCTTTGCCACTATTTTCAGCTCTGAATATTGAAGGGGGGAGGTCTGGTATTTATAGGCAATTTGTTGGGAGCTAACACATGCGCCTAGGCAATTTTTACCCCGGCGCATGTAGCACATGCACTAGTACTGTTCTAGTGGTTGAATGCCATGTGGCACTCTTTGTACTGACTTAACTTGGAGAGTGTCGCGTGCTAATTTTTCACACTCGACAAAATACAAGTGAGAAAAATACGGTACTCTCTCGTTAGAACTCATTTTCCTAGAAGGATGAGCGCGCCTATGTTTGAATTGGAAATTGACTTGAATAAGGGCTTTTGGAAAAAGTTTGGAGTCACCACCTAACTTGATTAAGGTGAGTTAGGTCACCTCAAACTAAGTGCAATTTGAAAATTAAACTTAGGATTTTTTAAAAGGTTCTAAAAAACTTCCTCAAGAGAGGGTTTTTGGAAAAAATAGGTTGTTTGACAAACTTTAGAAAGATTTAAGCCCTTTTTGAAAAATGACTCCGGTTTTGGTCTTTCAAAAACAGTGATTCTAGGTTCGAAGATTGGTTACGTATAGGGAAGATGCACAAGGTTATTACCCTATCCCACCCTTACAGTACCTACACGTCTATTCACCCTAGGTTCACTCATTTAGAATCTTTGATTATCCATTGTCCAATTATATTCACTTTGACAATTTTAGAAAGAAATTTGATATGATGCATGACATGAAAAAGGTTGTGACCACACCCATAGGGTTTGCCTACGTATCCCTTTATTAGGAATTAGGTCAGTTGTACTTCAGACTCGAGGTCCGATTGAAAATAGACATTTTGAGGTCTTTGAAAATATTTGATTTGGAGCCTTAATTGGAGAATCTGAAACTAAACTTTGATTTGAAATTGAACTTGAGGATTTGAAATTGAGTTTGGACTTTATTTTGAAAGATTGAGTTGAGCTTTAACTTAGATTGGAGTTTGAAAACCATCTTGGTTTAGAAAAGAGTTTAGAGAAGAGTTTTTTTAAAAGAGTTGAAGCTTCCTAACTTTAGGGTTAGGGATGAACTAGGGTTTGGCCTCGTAGGGTTTATGCAGCCTAGGTTTGAAACATGCACTTGGAATAGAAATGTTTGATTTCAGAAAGTTTGATTTTAGAAAAGTTTCAAATTAGGAAATGTTTGAATTAGGAAAGTTCAAAATTAGGAAAGTTAGAAAAAGAGTTGATTTTGGAAATATTTGAATTTTGGAAAGTTTTGAATTTAGAAAGATTTGAAATAAGATTTGAGAGTTTGAAATTAGGAAAGTTGGAAAGTTTGAATTTAAGAAAGATTGAAATTATGAAATATTAGAATTAGGAAAGATTTAGTAGTTTGAATTTAGAAAGTTAGGATTTGAAAAGGTTTGAAATTAGAAAAGATTGGAATTAGGAAAGATTAGAATTGAAAAAAATTTGATTTCTATTTCCTAAAGTTAAAGATTGGATTTTATTTTCAAAAATAAATTATTTGATTTTGTTTTCAAAATTGGAGGATAGATTTGGTTTCTTGAATTGAAAGATTTTATTTGACTCGAAATTGAAAAGCTTTAGTTTTGAAAATCTTAAATTTGAAAATCTATGATTTTAGGTAGCAAAATGTTTTGGAAACCTGTGATTTGGGACAAAATAGGAAGTCATGATTTTATGTGAGAAAACTAGGGTTTTCTAAACATGGACCCTAGGGCTTGCCTAGGACTTCAAAACAAAGAGTTTTTGGAAAGTAAATATTTGAAAAGAGTTTTTTAGGAAGTAGATTTGCAAAACTATTTGAAAGGAGGTTTGAATATGGACTTATGCAAGTCTTTTGAATGTCTCACTTTCCTAAAACGATTCCAACCATGGAAAGACTAGAACCATTCTAGGGTTACGATTTTGAAAACAAATAAGGTTTGAAATATAGACCATAATAATCATATTGAATATAACCCTTTCCTAAAACAACCTCATATATGAAATGGCTAGAATCATCTTAAGATTATGATTTTGATAAAAACAATTTAAGGTCTGAACCCAAAATTTGGACCTTGATGATCATATTGAATATAACACTTTCCTAAAACAACCCTAACCATGGAATGGCTATGATCATTCTAGGAGTGTGATTTTTAAAACAAGTTTGAAAGAAAGAAGTTTTGAATACAAGTTTGGAAAGAGAACTTTGATGCAAGTTTGAAAACAACTTTGAATATAATTTTGAATGCAATGTATGGGCATGATAACTACAATGCAATAGGGTCATGAACATACAAGGTTAGGCTTTACCACATAACCAAGGGGGCCGAACCCACACCGTTTGAGGTCGAATTTGAAGAAAGCCCCTAATATGGTGACTTTCAACAATTCTTCCTAAGCATGAATCACAGATTCCCTTGTTTCAAGCATGCAAGAAGAGAAGATAGAAGAAGGAAATTAAAATAGAAGAAGACCCAAGTGGGTTAGGAGAGGGAAGAGAGGGGGATTACATAAAAGGAAATAGAAAACTAACCTTGTATTCTTCTTGCTTTGATTTCTATATTTGCTTTACTTGACTTGAACTTTGAGAGCTTTAAAGATACAGCACTTGATCTTCAATAGATGTTTTAAGGCTTGTGTTTGAGTGTATAAGGTGTATGGAGGCTAGGGTTTGTTGTATGGAGGTTAGGGCTCAAAGAGGCTTGAGAGAATTAGGGTTTTGAGGGAGTTCGAGCTTTGTTTTTAGAGAGGCAGAGTTTCTACATTGAGTTTGCGGATCATTTTTACAAGTGAGGAGGGTTTGTATTTATAGGCAATTGAAACAGGAATAGGGGCCTGTTATAGTGGTACCAGTGGTAATTTAATCTTAGCGACACTAGGAGAGGTGCCACTCCATTTATTGGCTTGGCACCACTACTAGTGGCACCAGCCACTTAGGAAAGTTTTAAGGCGGCAAGAAACATATCTTTTGACCCTTGGGCCGCATAGCAAAAGATTTGGGTGCCTGTCCTAGCGACTACCCTGCAATTTTTGGCTTGGCTCCATTAGGAGTGACTCCAAAAAATCCGGGAACGATTCGGAAGGCTGGAGATAGATAGGAACCCTTGAAAGAGTGTCCCAAAGGTAACGAACTTAAGAAATAATGTCGGGATATTTGAAAAGGCCGACCAAATCATTAAGGGCAAAATGGTTATTTGAATTGAAAAAAATTGGAAAGGACTCGGAGTGACCTGTGAAGAGATTGGAAGGTTGGAAACACTATCGAGAGTGTTTCGAGGGGTTGCTGGTTTGATACCCAGAGTCAGTGTGGTAGGAAAAGGCGACCGACCCACCAGGGGCAAAAAGGTCATTTTGTACCAGGCTTGCCAAAATAGACTCAGAATGATTTGGAAAGGTGTTGGAAGGTTGACCATACTATTAGAAGTATCCTTAGGAGGTTAGTGGTTTCATACACAGAGCTGGTATGGTTCCTAGAGGCGATTGGATGCCTGTCGTGCCTAGATTTTTCGCACTCTAGGAATATACACATAAGCGGGAAAAATATTGTACTCTCTCGTTACAACTCATCCTCCTAGAAGAATGACTGCGACTAGGTTTGAATTAAAAATTGATTTTGAATAAGGGCTTTTGAAAAATAATTTGGAGTCACCATCTAACTTGATTAAGGTGAGTTAGGTCACCTAAAAACGAAGCACAATTCGAATACTACACTTAGGGTTTTTGAAAACGATTTTGAAAATACTTTCTCAAGATAAGGTTTTAAGAAAACGGGTTGTTTGGCAACCTTTGAAAATATTTAAGCCCTATTTTTGAAAATTATTCCATTTGGTCTTTCAAAAATAGTGATCTAGGTTCAGAGGTTGCTTACGTGTAGGAAAGACGCACTAAGCCATCACCCTACCCCGCCCTTGCAATACCTACATGTCTATTCACCCTAGATTCACCCATTAGAGTCTTTGATTAATAAATGTCCCATACTATCCACTTTAGAAAAGAATTTTTAGAAAGAAATTGACATGATGCACGATATGCAAATATAATAGAAAGATTTTATTTGAAAATAAATTTGAAAAGAACTTGATTTGATGTTGGAAACAGATTTGAAAGAAAGATTTGATTTGAAAAGAAGAATTGAAGTTTGAAATTGGAAAGAAAGTTTTGGAAATTGAAATTGAAGATTTGAAAATAGATTTTTGGAATTAGAAGTTTGAAAAAGATTGTGGAAATAGAAACTTGAAAAAGATTGTGAACGCACCCATGAGGGTTGCCTACCTATCCCTTTTGAGGAATCAGGTCAATCGTAGTTCGGACAAGAGTCCGATAAAAAATTCGATTTGAAAAGAGTTTGTTTTGAAAAAGAGATTTAATTTGAACTTAAAATGAAAGATTTGAAATTGAAATTTGGAATTGAAAAAATTAGACTTTGATTTGGAAAGATAGAACTTGGGAGAAGAACTTGAACTTGTTTTGAAAAGATTGAGATTTGGGAAACCTAGACTTAAAAAAGATAGGATTTAAGAAGGACTTGAGATTAAGAAGGATTTGATTAAGAAGTTTCATTTAGAAAACATGGAGAGTTGAAGTTTAAGAAAGACTGAATTTAGAAAATCTTGAAATTAAGAAAGTTTCAAAATAGAAAAGCTCCATTTTAGGAAACCTTTGAATTAGGAAAATTTCATTTTTGGAAAGTTATAAATTAGGAAAGTTTTAACTTAAGAAAGTTTCGAATTTAGAAAGTTTTGACTTAAGAAAGTTTTGAATTTAAAAAGTTTTGGATTTGAAAAGATTTGAAATTTAGAAAGTTTTGGATTTGGAAAGATTCGAAATTTGAGCTTTAGAAATACTTGAAATTAGGAAAAGTTTGAGTTTAAGAAAGATTTGAAAACTTATAATTTGAAAAGTTGAAATTTGGAAAGGTATGGAATTAGGAAAAGTTGGAATCAGGAAAATTTGGATTAGGAAAGATTGGGATTCCTATTTCCTAAAACAAAAGATTGGACTCTATTTCTAAAAGGAGGTGATTTGATTTTGTTTCTAAAAACAGAGGGATGGATCTAGTTTCCTAAATGGGGAAATTAAATTTGGTTTCTTAAAGGGAATATTGGATTTGGCGTGGAATTGGAAGGTGAAGTTTTAGAAATCTCAGATTTGGAAGTCGATGATTTGATACAGAAAACAAGTTTTGGAAATTGATGTTTTTTATATCAAAAATGAGGTTTTGGAAACCTAGGTTTTAAGACAAGATTGAAAATCATGTTTTAGGAAAGAAAACTAGGGTTTCCTAATTATTGGCTCTAGTGCTTGACTTGGACTCCAAAAAAAGAGATTTTGGAAAGTAGAACTTTTGGAAAGAAAAATTTTTGGAAGAAGATCTTAGAAAGGAGTTTTTAGAAAGTAAACTAGAAAAGAGAGTTTTTGGAAATGGATTTTTGGAAAGAGTTTTTTAGGAAGGAAACTTGATGAGCGTTTTTTAGAAAGTGAATTTTGAAGAGAGCTTTTTGGAAAGGAGTTTAAAAAGAAGTTTTGGAAAATAGATTTTTGAAGAGAGTTTTTAGAAAGCAATTATTAGAAAATAACTTTGAAAAAGAGATTGGAGAGAGTTTTTAGAAAGCATGTTGGAAAAGAGATTTTAGGAATAGTGATTTTTAGAAAGTGAGTTGAAAACAAGAGATTTTGGAAAAAATTTGAATGTGGACTTTTGCAAGCCTTTAAAAATATCTCACTCTCCTAAAACAATTCTAACCATAAGAAGATTAGAACCATTATAGGATTGCGGTTTTGAAAACAATAAGGATTTGAAAATATGGACCATATTAGTCACTTTAAATGTAACATTTTCCTGAAACAACCCTAACCATGAAAAGGCTAGAATCATCTTAGGATTGTAATTTTAAAAATAAGTATTTGAAGAAGAAAACTTTAATGCAAGTTTTGAAAACGGTTTTGATGCAAATTTTGAAAACAAGTTTGAAAACGGATTTTGGAGAGATGCATGATCATGATATGCATAATACAAGTTAGGGTCATCAACTTACAAGGTTAAAGGCTTCACCGCATAATCAAGGGGGCCGAACCCACGTGATCTCCGGTTAAACTAAGAAAAAGCCCCCGACACTGTAACTTTCAATGGCCTAATTCTATACATGAACCGGGGAGTCCTTGTTTCAAGCATGCCAGAAAAGGGGGGAGAAGATGGGAGATTAAAATAAAAGAAAACCTAAGTGGGTTTGGAGAGAGAAGAGAGAGGGGGGAATTACGTAAAAGTAAATAGGAAACCTACCTTGCGTCTTCTTTTATTTGCCTTGTTTTGCTTGCTTGCTTTATTTCGGTCTTTACTTTGCTTTGCATCGGTTTTTGAGAGCTTCCTTTGATCTTCGAGAGCTTCGGAGTTGTAGCACTTCAAGTCTTCAATGGAGGCTTTGGAGGCTAGTATATGAGTGTATATGTGCTAGGGTTTGGAAAATCTAAAGAGAACTAGGGTTTGGAGAGGCTTTGAGCTTTATGTATCAAAGAATAGGGTTTTTGGACTGAGTTTGTGGACCCTTCTTACGCTGGAGGAGGCTCTGTATTTATAGACAGAGGATTGACCTGGCGCTTATTGCAGTGGTGCTAGACAAAATTTTCTTCTACCGTCACTAGGAGTGGCGCCAACCACTTAGGAAAGTTTTAAGGTCGGCAAGCAACGTATCTTCAGAAGATTTGGGCGCCTATACAAGTGACTACCATGCAATTTTTAACCTGGTTTTACTGGGAGTGACTTCAGAAGGTCCGAGAATGATTTAGAGGGCCAGAAAGGGACAAGAACCCTTCGAATAGTGTTCCAAAAGTAGTAGACTTCACGAACGATGTCAAGATGTGTCAATGGGGTTAACTGGGCCATTAGGGGCAAAACGGTCAATTGGGCCAAAAAGCTGCCGAGATGGACTTGAAATGCCTTAGAAGAAAACTTGAGATTTGGAAACATTACTTTGAATATCCCAAGAGGTTACCGGTTTGATATCCAGAGCCAGTATGGTTAAGAAAGAAGACCGGCTCACTAGGGGCAAAATAGTTATTTTGCAGCGGGTTTGGCAGAACTGACTTGAAATGACCTAGAAATGTATTGGAAGGGCGAGGATGCTATCAGAAGTATCCCCGAGAGGTTACCGGTTTCATACCCAGAGCTAGTGTGGTTCCCGGGGCTTTCGGATGCCTAGGGGTAAAATAGTCATTTTGACCGGAGGGTCTCAGAATTGGCCTGAAACCAACTAGAAGGCTCTTAATCATGCCGGATTTTCTTTAGGACAATCTTGGAAGAGTGGACTTACCATTTTGAGGACTTAGGTACTTTCTCAAGAAATGTGCCGAAAATGACTATAGGGGTGGTTTGGTCATTTTTCACCAGAGTGGGCTAGCAGGCACTAGTATTGACTTGGGTTTTGAGTGTTTCTACCACTCTAACGGTAGGCCCGTGACACAAGGGTTTGTTGACAATTCCCAATGTCAACCTATTTACGAGTGTTTCCTCCACTCTGACAGTTGCGATGTTTACGAGTACTTCTGTTACTTCTGTTACTTTTAGAGACTGCCTGATCTCAGGAAGCTGCTAGGTGGACTTAGCGCCTGAGGAATCAACTTTCTCGAAATACATGCCGAAACAAACATTTTTTGATTGGTAGGCTAGCAGGCGCCAAAGGTGGACCGTTCTATCATTTCAAAGACTTGGGGTTTCGTCTCGGTCGACGGGTTTGAAGGGACTTACCGTTTTGAAATTTTTTTTAGAAAAACATGCCAGATTGGATGGTCTTACCATCATGAGGAATTAACTTTCTCAAAAAGCATATCGGATTTAATTGGAATTGGAATTGGACTTGAAATTGGATTTGAGATTAAAACGGGAACTTACTGTCTTCAAAAAGACATGCCCATTGGAATTGGACCGAACAATGCCCCCAAGGGTATTTTGGTCATTTTACCTCTATTGGGCCCAATTTGTCACTCTCCAAAACCCGGCCTATGCGGATTTAGGGTGTATAACCGGCTAGTAGCGTGGCTACCCAAAGCCGCATTACGTAAACTGGTTGAACACCTATGCATTTATCATTTAAAAGATACATAATTGTAGAATTAAACTTTTATAAACATAAAGTAAAATGTGTGTCATAAATAGCAGAGCTGTACCTAATATCCAAAACATAACATACATAAGGACCAAATAAAGGTCCACTAAAGTTATAGCATTATATCATTATAAAACATTGGGTCCAGCCTTCGAACATAATACAAAACATAGGCTCGTGGGCTGTAGTTCAAAATTCACATACGACCTCGCTCTAGGGCCTCTCGAATTGGCTACCTGAAAATTGTTTAAGAAAACATAAGCTAATGCTTAGTGAGCAACAATAATGCATGAGCATAACATACCATAGACTACATTTCTATTTAACATGCATGACAATAGAGGTACATTTATACCTAAGTGGCATGAACTTAGAAACGTATAATTATAATTTTAAAAACACATGAAACATAGGCTTTTGTATTAAAATATTTCATCATTTCTGAAACATAATGTTGAAAAAGAGAGGCAGGCGTATAGTAGCAAGAACTATTAAAGCGTGACATAACTTGTCATAAGCATAACATACCATATCTTGTAAGCATGCATCTTGGGTCACCGTATAATATAGGAGACATCAAATATTACCATTCTTAGTAACTTATAAAGCATAGCCTTGGAAACATAGGTAGCATAAGTATCACATTCGAATACTATAACATTTCGAACATAGCATCATAAGAGTGAGACATAACACATAACATGACTTCGTAAGGCATAACATAGCTATCATAGGCATACCGTGGCATTATACTGTAAGGCATTTCATAATATCATAGAAAGGAGAGATATATCGTGACATTAGTACTTATGGAAACATAAATAACTTGTTGTGAAGCATTAGAACAAATCATATTTCTCATTCTAGAGCATAAGTATGTTACGTCTCTATATTAGAGCTAGGCTCTGCATAAGTAACCTTAAAAGTCATGTATAGGGCTCTTTAGGCTAAGATCTTAACCATGTACAATATTGCCCATTGTGGTACTTCATGTCACGGATGTGCCTACATCACGGTTTTAAACGCATTGCGACGGTAACACTTCACCCTGCCTACTCCCTCGGAAGTGCTTGAGCTATCTGAGTACTCAGCACAATGCTGTCCGTTCTGGCTCATACCTGCCTACCCCCTTTCAGGCGCTTAGTCTCAACCACGCGGTACACATAAGGCTCTTTAGGCCAACATTAGATTATCCGCTTTGGCTCGCACCTGCCTATCCCCTTTCTAGGTGCTTGGTCTCAGCTGCATAGTACACATAAGGCTCTTTAGACTAACATTAGATTATCCGCTCTAGCTTGCACCTGCCTACTCCCTTTCTAGGCACTAAGTCTCAGCTGCACGGTACACATAAGACTCTTTAGGCCAACATTAGATTGTCCGCTCTGGCTCGCACCTGCCTACCCCTTTTCTAGGCGCTTGGTCTCAGCTGCACGGTACACATAAAGCTCTTTAGGCCAACATTAGATTATCCGCTCTGGCTCGCACTTGTTTACCCCCTTTCTGGGCACTTGGTCTCAGCCGCACGGTACATATAAGGCTCCTTAGGCCAAAGGGACGTCTCCTAACTTGGCGATAGATTATTTTGGGTCCTCTACCGTATGACCATCCATGCTAGTTTAGGGTCTTGCCACAAAAGACCTTACATATCAATATTTTATTCCACGTCCCCCTGTCGCGCCCAGATTTTTCGCACTCGAGGAATACACACCCAAGCGGGAAAAATGTTGTACTCT
Organism: Euryodendron excelsum; assembly: GCA_033060915.1. NCBI lineage: Eukaryota > Viridiplantae > Streptophyta > Magnoliopsida > Ericales > Pentaphylacaceae > Euryodendron > Euryodendron excelsum. The sequence goes on along the minus strand of CM065393.1, from coordinate 18,836,823 downwards.
CTCGTTAGAACTCACCCTCCTAGAAGAATGAGTGCGACTAGGTTTGAATTGAAAATTGGATTTAAATAAAGGGCTTTTGAAAAACATTTGGAGTCGCCACCTAACTTGATTAAGGTGAGTTAGGTCACCTAAAAACTAAGAATAATCCGAAGACTACACTTAGGGTTTTTGAAAAACGATTTGAAAATATCTCCTCAAGAGAGGGTTTTTAAAGAAAACAGGTTGTTTGGCAACCTTTGGAAAACATTTAGCCCTTTTTTGAAAAATAACTCCGTTTGGTCTTTGAAAACAGTGATCCTAGGTTCGGAGGTTGGTTACGTGTAGGGAAGACGCACTAAGCTATCACCCTACCCCGCCCTTTCGGTACCTGCATGTCAATCTACCCTAGATTTACCTATGGGAGTCTTTGATTAACATATGTTCAATCCTATTCACTTTGAAAAACAATGTTTGAAAAATATGATGCATGAGATGCAAGTGCAAAATAAGAGAATTGAAAAATAGAAATTGATTTGAAAAGAAATTGATTTGATTTGAAAATAGATTTGAAGAAATAGAATTGAAATTGAAAAGTTTGAAAATTGAAAGTAGAAGTTTGAAAATAGAAATTTTGGAATTTTGAAAATAGATTGGAATTTGAGATTTGAAAAGATTTTGGAAACCGCACCCATGAGGGTGGAATTGAAAGTTTGAAAAGTATTGTGACCGCACCTATGAAGGTTGCCTACATATCCCTTTGGGGGAATCAGGTCAGTTGTAGTTCGGACAAGAGTCCGATTGAAAACAGATTGATTCGAAGAGAGAGATTGGATTGGAAGAAAGAGATTGAATTGAAAATTGGATTTGATTTGAGATTGGAAGAGGAGATTGAAAATTGAAATTGAGAAGATTGAATTTTGATTTGAAAAGATAGATTTGGACTTGTTTTGAAAAAGAGAAAGATGAAGGTTTAGGAAACCTAGACTTAGGAAAAGCTTGACTCGACTTGGAAGGTTTAGGAGATTAGGAAAGGTTGGATTTAGGAAATGTTTGAATTAGGAAATGTTCAATTTAGGAAAGTTTCGAATTAAGAAAGTTTCATTTTTGGAAAGTTTTGAAATTAGGAAAGTTTCGACTTAGGGAAGTTTTAAAAAATTGGAAAGTTTTGTTTCAAGAAAGGTTTTGAAATAGGAAAGTGTTGAATTTAGAAACGTTTTAAATTAAGAAAGTTTAGTTTAAGAAAGGTTCAACTTAGGAAAGTTTTGAAAATTGGAATGTTTTGAAAAAGGGAAGTTTTGAATTTGGAAAGCTTTGAAAACAAGGAAGTTTTGAAAATAAGAAAGTTTCGTTTTAGGAAAGGTTTGAAAAAGGAAAGTTTTCAGCTTAGGAAGTGTTTGAATTAAGAAAGTTTCAACTCAAGAAAATCTTAAATTAAGAAAGTTTTGAGTTTAGAAAAGTCTTAGATTTGGAAAGATTTGAAGTTTAAGAGAGTTTAGAATTTAGAAAGTTTTAGGTTTAGAAAAATTCAGCTTAAGAAAGTTTCAAATTTAGAAAGTTTTGAATTTAGGAAGCTTAGAATTTTAGAAAGATTTGAAATTTAGAAAGTTTAGGATTTAGAAAGTTTTAGAGTTTGAATTTTAGAAAGTCTTGAAATTAGGAAAGGTTTGAATTTAGGAAAGGTTTGAAAGCTTATATTTGAAAAGTTAAGATTTGAAAAGAGGGTAGAATTAGGAAAGGGTTGGATTAGGAAAGATTTTTATGTTCAAGTTTTGGAAACTTAAGATTTAGGAAAGTGAAAGTTTAGGAAGGATTCGAATTTAGGAAAGATTTGGATTTTAAAACTTAAGGAAAGATTTGAAGTTTAGGATTAGGAAACTTATGGTTTAAGAAGGAATTGAATTAAGAAAGGTTTGGATTAGGAAGGGATTGGATTTGGTTTCTAAAAGAAAATATTTGATTTTGTTTCCAAAAATCGGAGGACGGAATCTGGTTTCCTAAACATGGAGATAGAATTTGGTTTCCTAAAGGGAAGATAGGATTTGGCAAGGATTTGGAAAGGGGGATTCTAGAAACCCTAGATTTGGAAAATTGTTGTTTTGACGTAGAAAAGAGGTTTTGGAAACATGTATAGTTTGGATGTGAAAACTAGAGGTTTTGGAAACCTAGGTTTGGGGCAAAGTTTGAAAATCATGTTTTTGGAAAGAAAATTAGGGTTTCCTAATTGTGGGCTCTAAGGCTTGATTTGGGCTTCTTAAGGAAAGAGTTATTGAAAAGTGCATTTTTGGAAACGAAGGTTTTCTAGAAGGGAATCCTAGGGAGGAGTTTTTGGAACGTGAATTTGGAGAGGGAGTTTTTGGAAAAAGATTTTAGGAAAGAGGGAGTTTTGGAAAGTGTGTTTTTAGAAACGTGTTTTTTGGAAAGAAGATCCTAGAGGAGAGTTTTTAGAAGAAAAATTTTGGGAAGAGAGTTTTTAGAAAGATTTTTGGAGAGAGTTCTTAGGAAGGTGAATCTAGGGAGTGATTTTAGAAAGTGAATTTTGAGGAACAGGTTTTAGAGAGGAGCTGAAAAAGAGAGTTTTGAAAAAAAAAAATAGATTTTGGAAGGGAGTTTTTGAAAAACAATTTTGAAGAAGGGAGTTTTAGGAAAGTATGTTGAAAAAGAGATTTTTAGGAAGAGATTTTTAAAAAGAGGGAGAGTTTAGAAGGATTAAAAAACATCTCACTTTCCTAAAGCAATCCTAGCCATAAGAGGACTGGAACCGCTTTAGGAAAGTGGTTTTGAAAACAAGGTTTGAAAATATAGACCAAAAGGTCACTTTTTATATAACACTTTCCTAAAGCAACCCCAGCCATGGAAAGGCTAGAATCACCCTAGGATTGTGATTTTGAAAACATGTTTTTGAAAAAGAGCTTTTGATGCAATTTTGAAAACAAGTTTGAAAACGATTTTTGAAAACAACTTTTTGAAAACGAATTTTGGAAGATGCAAGACTATGATATGCACAATGCAATTTAGGGTCGTGAACATACAAGGTTAAGGCTTCACCACATAATCAAGGGGGCCGGACCCACGTGGTCTTTGGTTAGACTAGAGGAAAGCCCCCGACACGGTGACTCTCCAATAGTCCAATCCTACACATGGACCGGGAATCCCTTTGTTTCAAGCATGCAAAGAAAGGGGGGGAAAGAGACGGGGGATTAAAATAGAGAAAACCCAAGTGGGTTGGAGAGAGAAGAGAGAGGGGGGAAGTGCAAAAAATTAAAGAGGGAGCCTACCTTGTATCTTGTTTATTTTGCGCGCTGTGCAGTCTTCGGTCTTCGGTCTTCGGTCTTGATCTTTGTCGCGCCCAGATTTTTCGCACTCGAGGAATACTCACCCAAGCGGGAAAAATGTTGTACTCTCTCGTTAGAACTCACCCTCCTAAAAGAATGAGTGCGACTAGGTTTAAATTGAAAATAGGTTTGAATAAAGGGCTTTTTGAAAAAGATTCGGAGTCGCCACCTAACTTGATTAAGGTGAGTTAGGTCACCTAAAAACTAAGAATAATCCGAGGACTACACTTAGGGTTTTTGAAAAACAATTTTGAAAACATCTCCTCAAGAGAGGGTTTTTAAGAAAACAGGTTGTTTGGCAACCTTTGGAAAACATTTAGCCCTTTTTTGAAAAATAACTCCTTTTGGTCTTTGAAATCAGTGATCTAGGTTCGGAGGTTGGTTACGTGTAGGGAAGACGCACTAAGCTATCACTCTACCCCGCCCTTTCGGTACCTACATGTCAATATACCCTAGATTTACCTATGGGAGTCTTCGACTAACTATAGTTCAACCCTATTCACTTTAGAAAAACAATGTTTGAAAACTAATATGATGCATGATATGCAAGTGCAAACTAAAAGAGAATTGAAAAATAGATTGGGAGATAAATTTGAAAAGAATTTGATTTGAAGAGATGGAATTTGAAATTGGAAAGTTTGAAAACTTGGAAATAGGGATTTGAAAATAGAAAGATTTTGAAATTGGAACTTTAAAAATAGATTGGAATTTGAAACTTGAAAATATGGAGACCACACCCATGAGGGTGGAATTGAAAGTTTGAAAAAGTATTGTGAGCGCACCTACGAAGGTTGCCTATGTATCCCTTTGGGGGAATCAAGTCAGTCGTAGTTCGAACCGGAGTCCGATTGAAAAGAGAAGGGTTGATTTGAAAGAAAGAGATTGAATTGGAAAAAAGAAATTGAATTGAAAATTGGATTTGATTTGAGATTAGAAGAGGAGATTGGAAATTGAAATTGAAAAGATTGAACTTTGATTTGAAGAGATTGATTTTGGAAAGACTTGGTTTTGGAAAGATGGAAGTTTAGGAAACCTAGACTTAGGAAAGATAGGAGACCTAGGGAAGACTTGAGATTAAGAAAGATTGGATTGGAATGTCGGATTTGGAAGATTTAGAAAGATTGGATTTTAGAAAATATTCGAATTAGGAAAGGTCCGTTTTAGGAAGGTTTCGTTTTCGGAAAGTTTTGAAATTAGGAAAGTTTTAGGTTTAGGAAAGTTTTCGAAAAAGGAAAGGTTTTCAGATTAGGAAAGTTTTGAAAATCGGAAAGTTTTGATTTTAGAAATGTTTTGAAAAAGGGAATTTTTGAATTTGGAAAGCTTTGAAAACAAGGAAGTTTTGAAAATAAGAAAAGTTTCGTTTTGGGAAAGGTTTGAGAAAGGAAAGTTTTCAATTTAAGAAATGTTTGAAAAAAAGGAAATTTCAACTTAAGAAAGTCTTGAATTTAGAAAGTTTTGAATTTAGAAAAGTTCTAGATTTGAAAAGATTTTGAAGTTTTGGAAAGTTTAGAATTTAGAAAGCTTTTAGGTTTAGAAAGATTTAACTTAAGAAGGTTTCAAATTTAGAAAGTTTTGAATTTGGAAGCTTAGAATTTTAGATAGATTTGAAATTTAGAAAGTTTAGGATTTAGAAAGTTTTAGAGTTTTAGAAAATCTTGAAATTAGGAAAAGCTTGAGTTTAGGAAAGGTTTGAAAACTTAGATTTGAAAAAGATTTTGGAAAAGGGTAGAATTAGGAAAGGGTTGAACTAAGAAAGATTTGAAAGTTGAGTTTTAAAGTTTAGAAAAGATTTATATGTTCAAGTTTTTAGAAACTTAAGGTTTAAGAAAGTAGGAGTTTAGGAAGGATTCAAATTAGGAAAGAGTTGGATTTTGAAACTTAAGGAAAGATTTAAAGTTTGGGTTTAGGAAACTCATGGTTTAGGAAGGTATTGAATTAAGAAAGGTTTGGGATTAGGAGGGATTGGATTTGGTTTCTAAAAGAGAAAGGTTTGATTTTGTTTCCAAAAATGGAGGATAGGATCTAGTTTCCTAAACGGGGAGATTTGATTTGGTTTCCTAAAGGGAAGATAGGATTTGACAAGGATTTGGAAAGGGGGATTCTAGAAACCCTAGGTTTAGAAAATTATAGTTTCGACGTGGAAAATAGGTTTTGAAAACATGTATAGTTTTGATATAGAAAACAAAAGATTTTGGAAACCTAGGTTTGGGGCAAAGTTTGAAAATCATGTTTTGGGAAAGAAAACTAGGGTTTCCTAATTGTGGGTTCTAGGGTTTGGTTTGGGCTCCAAGGAAAGAGTTTTCTTTGGAAAACGCATTTTTGGAAACGAAGGTTTTCTAGAAGGAAATCTTAGGAAGGAGTTTTTTGGAAAGCATTTTTTGGAAACGTAGAGTTTAGAAAGAAAATCCTATAGGGGAATTTCTAGATGGAAGATTCCGGGAGAAGAGTTTTTAGAAAGATTTTTAGGGAGTGTTTTTAGAAAGTGAATTTTGAGGAAAGAAAGTTTTGGAAAGGAGTTGAAAAAGAGAGTTTTGAAAAAGAGATTTTGAAAGGGAGTTTTTGGAAAGTATAAAAACATCTCACTTTCCTAAAGCGATTCTAGCCATAAGAAGGCGAGAACCACTTTAAGAAAGTGGTTTTGAAAACAAGGTTTGAAAATATAGACCAAAAGGCCACTTTTAATATAGCACTTTCCTAAAGCAACCCTAGCCATGGAAAGGCTAGAATCACCCTAGGATTGTGATTTTGAAAACATGTTTTTTTTGAAAAAGAGCTTTTGATGCAATTTTGAAAACAAGCTTGAAAACGCTTTGAAAAACAACTTTGAAAATGAGTTTTGGAAGATGCAAAACTATGATATGCACAATGCAATTTGGGGTCGTGAACATACAAGGTTAAGGCTTCACCACATAATCAAGGGGGGCCGGACCCACGTGGTCTTTGGTTAGACTAGAAGAAAGCCCTCGACACGGTGACTCTCCCATAGTCCAATCCTACACATGGACCAGGAATCCCCTTGTTTCAAGCATGCAAAGAAAGGGGGGGAAAGAGATGGGGGATTAGAATAGAGAAAACCCAAGTGGGTTGGACAGAGAAGAGAGAGGGGGAAAGTGCAGAAAATTAAATAGGGAGCCTACCTTGTTTCTTGTTTATTTTGCGCGCCGTGCAGTCTTCGGTCTTGATCTTCACCCTTCAGTCTTCAAGGGTTGTCTTCAAGCTTTGGAGGGCTGCTCTTCAAGTCTTCAAAGAGTGGTTGAATGCTATTGTATGAGTGTATGGGGAAGTGTATGAGTGTATAGGAGGCTAGGGTTTTGTGTATAGTGGCTAGGGTTTAGTGTAGGGTGGCTAGGGTTTGGAGAATTTAAGGAAACTAGGGTTTCTGGAGATGCTCGAGCTCTGTATATCGAATTGTGTGATTTCTAGGTTCAGTTTGCAGACCCCTTTCACATTGATCGAGGCTCTGTATTTATAGAAGTTGGATAAGCCTGGCGCCTGTTGCAGTGGTGCCAGGGCAAAATTTATACTAGCGCCACTAGTAATGGCGCTAGGCCATTTTTTGGCTTGGCGCCACTGCTAGTGGCACCAGCCATTTAGGACAGTAGTGGCGCCAGCCATTTAGGAAACAATTAAGGTCAGCAAACAACGTATCTTTGACTAGATTTGGGCGCCTGTACTAGTGACTACCATGTAAACTTTAGCCTGGCTTCACTAGGAGTGACTCTGGAAAGTTCGGAAATGATTTGAAGGAGCCGGGAGTGGCCCGGAAGGCCGAAAAAGAGTAGGAACACTTAAAATAGTGTCCTGGAGGTATTTGACTTGAAAAGTGAGGATTGGATGTGTCGGAAAGGTTGACCGAGCCTTTAGGGGCAAAACGGTCAATCGGACCGGAAAACTGCCGGGACAGACTCAAACTGTCCCAGAAGAAGACTTGGGATCTGGAAACATTATTTAGAATGTTCCCAGAGGTTGCCGGTTTGATTCCCAGGGCCGGCGTGGTCGAAAATGGAGACCGGCCCACCAGGGGCAAAACGGTCATTTTGTACCGGGTTTGCCGGAACTGACTCAGAATGGTCCGGAAAGGTAAAGGAAGGTCAAGAACACTATAAAAAGTATTCTCGGGACATTACCGGTTTGATACCCAGAGCCGGTGTGGTCGAAGAAGGAGACCGGCCCTCCAGGGGCAAAACGGTCATTTTGTACCGGGTTGGCCGGAACTGACTCGGAATGGTCTGGAAAGGTAAAGGAAGGTTGAGGATACTATAAAAAATATTCTCGGGGCATTACCGGTTTGATACCCAGAGCCGGTGTGGTTCCCGGGACATTCGGATGCTTAGGGGCAAAATGGTCATCTTGACCGAAAAGTCTCGGAAGAGGCCCTAAGGGTAGTCTGGTTATTTTTCCCCGAAGTGAGCTAACAATCATGGGTATTGACCTAGGTGTTGAGTATTTCCGCTACTCGGACGGGGTTGACGATTTGAGAGTATTTCCGCTACTCCAACGGCTCTATGAGTATTTCCGCTACTCTAACGGTTATGTTGAGTATTTCTGCTACTCTAACGGTTCTGTGAGTATTTCCGCTACTCTAACGGCTCTGTGAGTACTTCCACTACTCTAACGGTTCTGTGAGTATTTTCGCTACTCTAACGGTTCTGTGAGTATTTCCACTACTCTAACGGTTGAGTATTTCCGCTACTCGGACGGCTCTGTGAGTATTTCCGCTACTCTAACGGTTCTGTGAGTATTTCCGCTACTCTAACGGTTGAGTATTTCCATTACTCAGACGGCTCTGTGAGTATTTCCGCTACTCTAATGGTTGTGTGAGTAGTTTTGCTACTCGGACCGTCTCGAGGAATAAACTGTCTCGAGAGAGGGATTAGAAAGGGGTCTTACCGTCTCCGAAGAGACGTGCCTGGATTAGAATCGTCTCGAGGAATAAACTATCTCAAGAAAGGGATTAGAAAGGGGTCTTACCGACTCCGAAGAAACGTGCCTGGGTTTTGAGTGTTTCCGCCACTCTAACGGTGTTGTGAGTGTTTCCGCCACTCTGACGGTTTTGTGAGTGTTTCCGCCACCCTAACGGTTTTGTGAGTATTTCCGCCACTCTGACGGTTTTGTGAGTGTTTCCGCCACTCTGACGGTTTGGTGAGTGTTTCCGCCACTCTGACGGTTTTGTGAGTGTTTCCGCCACTCTGATGGTTTTGTGAGTAGTTTTACTACTCGGACCGTATCGAGGAATAAACTGTCTCGAGAGGGGGATTGGAATTGGAATAAGAAAGGATAATGCCCCTACGGGCATTTTGGTCATTTTGCCTCTATTTGGGCCTGACAAGCCCGCAAAGCGATGGAAAGACAGAATTTGGACTAGAGGATTGGTTTCGATTGGAATATATCCATAATAACTTGAAAACAAGTCTAGACGGAGTGTAGACTGCCGAGCGGTCAAAAATGGGGTGCTTACAGCTGCCCCTCTTTTTCTGTCTTTGCCTGTCAAAAACAGAAAATGATAAGAGTAAGAGTCTCATGTTGACCGCGAGGCAGTCAGAGGGACGGACATTGAAAACCTTTTGACGACGGGGGTCGAAAACGGATAACGGGCCAAAAAGGCATTCGAAAACGAGCTTTGGCGGGAAAAAGGGCAAAACTGCCCAGAATTTATACCTGGCGCCACTAGCAATGGCGCCTTTGGTAAAAATCAAATGGCACCTTTGCTAGTGGCGCCAAGCCTAAGGCCAAAAACCAAAAAATTTCTGGTTCGAACACCCACAGGATTTGAAGAGTTTTTGGAGAATCCGAGAGTTTTCAAGTGGAAACCGACTTGAACCTTGAAGAAGCATTCCTTGGGGACCACGGGTGATTGCTGGAGGGAGTCCACATCGCCGGAAAAGTCGCCGGAAGTGAAGATTTCGCCGGAGAACTTCCAAAAGGTAAGTTTTCAAATTTTGTTGATTTTGATGTGTAGAACTTCGTTTGAATCATGTGAATAGTGGAAATTGATGTTTTGATATGCTTTGAACACTTTGATGATGTTGTTTTTGCATTTTGATGGTTGTTTGATTGAATTTGAGTGATTATATGTGAATGTGCAAAGGGGGTTTTCTGCAGGAATGGGAAATTTGTTCCTACAGGCATGGGTAATGGATTTTCTGGTCATGTTTTTGTGCAATGTGACTTACAAAAATGTGTTTGACAACCGTATGAAGTTTTGTGATTTTTTGAAAATTGGGTGAATTTTTGATTTTTTGAAAAATAGAAAAATATTTAGAAAATTAGGAAAAATTAGAAAATTCAAGAAATTGATGAAATTGTTGAAGTTTGAAATTTGAAAAATGTAGGAATATTTTGAAAACATTTGAGGTTGAAAAAAATTTTGGAAGCCTTTTGAAAACCATTGATTTATTTGAAAAATAAACATGTGTTTTGAAAATTTTGAAAAATTGGAAATTGTGCACGGGTGCCATTGTTATGTGATTGTGGCGTTGGAAGGTGCATATTTCGTGTTTTGTGTCGATGTCATGGGCGTTGTAGGGGCCACTTTTAAACGGGACTCTGCCAAAATTTTTAGAAATTATGAAAAGAGTTGGTTAAAATTTTAGAAACAAAATTTTTTTGAAAGGAAAAGGCAGAGAACCCTTGAGACGTGATTTGGAGTTGGAAAATCAAGATGTGTGAAAATTTTGTTTTTGATTTGTTATTCAAAATCTTTTATTTGTTTTGTGTTATTTGTTTGTTTTATTTTATTGTTATTTAAACTACATGGATGGTATATTTACATCACTTACCTTGGCTTACCTTTTTCAGGATGGCAGACGCAGGTGATGATGGTTCCAAGAGGAGACGCCGTTCGGGGAAGGCGGCCCGAACCGATTCTGCTGGCGGTTCTAGTCGATCCAGAGGTAGTCGACGATCCACCGGACGATCCTCATCTAGTCAGAGCGGGCAGGGGAGTAGACTACCTGTCGACCCTTTTCCTTCGGTTGAGCAGGTTTTTGTTGAGGAGGTTGACGCCGAGGAGGAGGTACCGGGCCTTGGGGACCAGGTGACCGGCTATGGGAGAGCTTCTTCCAGGCATAGGCAGACAACTGCCGACTTGGGAGATTTGCAGATACCAGATGTCCCACCTATCGGGGATCTGGCCTATCACCCTAGTGTATATTCTAGACAGCATTTACCACCTCCGCGGGTGCACACAGCTTTCCGAGGGGCTGTTCATCAGGTGTTTGTGACCATGCAGCAGGCTGCCCCATCATACCGCGCCTTCTTGGCAGAGATCGGGTTCGGCGCCTTTATGGGATTACAGGCTAACCGCCTGAACCGGCACTTGGTACTGGCATTGGTTGAGCGGTGGTTCGGGGAGACTGGGACCTTCCACTTCGTCGGCTTCGAGTTAGGCCCTACTCCTTTAGATTGGGCGATTATTACAGGACTCTCTTTTGTCGGCTGGCGGATCACCCTGCACCCGGTTAGCAGGGACGAGGCCTGTTTACTGTTGGACTTGCCCCAGCCTGAGCGTTCTGCATTCCCAGTCTCTTGGATTAGTCAGGGTGAGCGTACTTTTGCTACCGAGCCATCTCCTGCCCGGCGGGACATCATGAGACGGCGACTTGTGTTGTACATCATCTTTAGCTGCTTCTGCAACAACAATAAGTCACTCGTGCCGTGCCGTCTGATGAGTATAGTAGCCGATCTGGGAGCTTTGTCCGAGTCAGACTGGGGGTCCTTTTCTTTTGGCTGCTTTCTTCGATCAATGCGGGTTCGGACTTCTTCTCGTTGGGGCAGCATGACTAGCTTTTGGCCCTTCCTTGTCTGGTGGAGTTATGAGTACCTGCCGGTGCGTCGCCCTGCAGTCGTTGAGGATGATCTCCATCCTCGTGCTTTGAGGTGGGCTCGTGACCGGGTAGCCCAGCGATCGGAGATTACTGACTTCGTGACGCTCCGGGCTAACCTGGAGCTGATTGAGGCGAGGGATGTGACCTGGCGGCCCTTCATTGGATCAGTCCATTACGAGACAGTCCGGTACCTGGTCCCGTTGTCCTTATCGAGAGCTGATTTTCTCAGCGATGACACCTGGGAGTCCTATCTTGGAGAGCGGCATTGGCGGCAGTTTCACGATGAGTTTCGATCAGCAGGGGCTCCGCCAGAGTATATGTTTGGAGCCCTGGTGGCCGGAGTACCCATCCCTTACCAGGAGCACCAGCCAGGTGCCGAGTTCTTGCTTCCTCCGGATACGGATTACGCTGCACACTTTGGAGCCCATTCGGTTGGTGCTTTCACCCGGTTCGAGGTCGTAGTCGGTGGGTATGCTGTTGGGCAGGAGGTGGTTGACTTGTGGCGCCGGGCTGGAGGATATGTGCCCCAGGCTGAGTTTACTACTGTAAGGGACTAGAGAGATCGGTACCAGATGGAGCGGGACCAGTACCAGGCCGAGGTAGCTTCCTTGACGGCTCGGTTATCTCAGATGGGTGGTGGTGGGGTAAGTTATTCTCTCTTTGCTCCTTATTGCTCTACTATTGCTTAGTTCCTTTTGTATGCGGCTGATTTCGGTTCTGTCTTCCCTGCAGGATGGTGGTGCTTCGAGTAGTTATCCTCCTCCTCCGATGCCGGGTTTCGAGGATTTTGATCTAGATGATATTGATTTTGATCTGTGATGCATGAGACTTTGATCTTCTTTTGTCCCTTGTCCCTGAGATGTACTGATGTTAGACAATTTTATTTTGCATAGCTTTGTATAAGGATGGATGTTTATGGTACAGATATATATGATCAGAGGCATGTGATATTTACTCCATGAGTTGATGCTGATGACTTCTATTTCGACAGGGAGTTACATCCTATGTGTGTAAAGCTCATACTGATTTTTTTTTTTTTTAAACATATGCACAGGTTAGAAATATGTTAATAGAATGACACAAGGTGCTGTTAGACTTGTAGCCTTGGGAATGGTAACTCCCTCCTCTTCGGGGGTTTAGCCTCTCCTTTGGCTTAACCCTATCTTGATTGGATGATAGCACTTCGAACCTTTCTTAACCTCTTGACCGCCTCCCACTTTCTATCTTAAGGTTAGTGTATAGGGTTATTGGGCTGAGACCCTCGACTCTCGGGGTTTTAGCAACAGCTTACCTGACCTTTGGCAGAGCGATAAATGGCCAGTCATTTCAATCCGAGAAGACTTTGTTTGGGACCGTAATGTAGGCTAGGTTATGGGGTTTTAGAAACAACGGAATATGTAGGCTCAAATTCAATGTTGTTTTCAGCAGGGTTTAGATCCAAACTGTCCTTAACCGTTTTTCAGTAGGATTAGCATCCATTTTTTTTGTTTTTAGCTTCGGCAGTGGACCTAACTCATTCAGATCAAGCAATCTATTTTCAATCAGAGGGGACTTTAATAGGGTTGTAATGTAGGCCATAGTTTCAGGGTTTTGCAAGAAAGGATAAAGGCTCAAACCTATTGTTTCTATTGGGTTGCCTTGTAACCTAGGATACCTTTAAATTTCCTTCTTGCTTTTGACCACATATTTATCAGGGTGAAAATAACCTTGCTCTTTCACCCTTTTCTATGTACCATTTTGAGATAGACATAACTTTCTTCTCATTTGCTCCTCTTGTATGCCTTTGAAGATAATTCATTCATAATTGTTTTTCAGGCCTTTCTTTAGAATCAGGTTTTTTTTTTTTATTTTTTATTTTTGGCCTCTTGCCCCTTGGCAACTTCTTTCTTTTGCTTTTTTCCTTTCTATTTCTTTTCTTTTCTTTTACGAAACGGAACAATTCTTTAACCCTTTTCCCTTAAACCTTTTCCTTGGAAGTTCAATATACCCAGTGTGGGCAGTGATCCCTAGGTTGGGGTTTTGTTAAGAAAGGATAGATAGCTCAACGGGTTTGGCAAGGGGTTGCTTTTGACTGTATGGGAAATGAAATGAGGGCCTCTCTTCACTTTGAATTAAATTGCTTGATCTATAGAGTTTTTCAACACTATCCTAACATGATAGAGGTGGACACCACTCCTAGAATTCTCAACTATTGTTTGCCCCAGTGTGGGAAGGACAGTCTTGGATCAGGGTTAACAAAGAAAATTTTCGCTTTCCACGAGGCACTAGGGGTTAAGCAAAGGGGAAGGTGAGCACATTTAGTTATTTATTCAGTTATTTATTCTTAATATGTGGGGGAATGAAAGATGGCTCCTCTTCATTTTGATAAACTGGCCACACATCGCTTAGCCTCAGAGTCTTGCAAGTGCTGCCTTTGGGTAGTATCCTCACTCATCCTTATCCTCTTTCTCCGTGGAAGGCTGCTCATTTGGTAAGTGGTTAACTCATGCTATCATCTCTTCAAGTTGGATCATTCCATGAAACAAACCATGCCCCTTGCGTAGAAAGTAGTTACTATTCCTAGGGAGGACAAGTAATGGAATAAAAGACTGTCATTTGATTATTATTATTATTTTTTACGAAAAGCATAAGGTTCTTAGGCAATAAGAAAATGTAAACATTAATTTAAAGACAAGAAGTAAAAGGGATAGAAAGAAAGTGGGTGAAACCACCCCTCTCTTGTACGCTTGTGTAAAGAACCCATTTTTAGTACGGCTTGGGACAATTCCCACGTCTTCGATGCTCCATTCGCGATTCGGATCTTCTGCCGAGGCGAGACAAGCAAAGGTTTCCCCTAGAGCTCCATAGATGTTGACATTGTTGATGCGGTTGTCAGCCTCCTTCTTGTTCTGTGTAGCGGGTTCTTCTATAAACAGGGTGTCCAGCTCACCCCCTTCCAATTCTAATGGCTCTGCTTGTGCTCTTGGCTTCTCTATCCTCCAACTCATTTCTTCATAATTGTACTCATCTGTGGGCCAATGACTCTCTAGCAAATGACGTTCGGCCGCGGCATATTTCGGATGCAGAAACTCAGCACCCCATCCATCAGCAACCATGTTTTCAGTAGTCTCATCTCCCAGGAACATTGGCTCCTCAATGGGCCAGTCGGAAGCATCAGGCACTTCATCAGGGTTATGGAGATATATTGGGCATAATGGGAGATCCTCCTCCCAGTCATCTTCTTCCTCAGTCTCCCAATCGTCCTCGTAGTCTTCGGCTTCGGGCTCGTCAACCACTCCCTCGCCCTCCATCTCTACTAGTATCATATTGATGGTGTGATCTGGCAGAGGGTTAGCAGTCACATTGGGAGTGGGAGCAGGTTTTATCGGCTGCAAATCGATGGTCTTATTATCGATCAGGTCTTGGATCTTGTGCTTGAGAGCAAAGCAGCTTTTGGTGTTATGCCCCTGGCCACCTGAATGATATTCACATGTAAGAGCGGCATTAAAGGTCGGGGGCAGAGGGCTTGGCAACGGACGAGCAAGGATGGGCTTCAAGATATTGTTCTTTAGAAGGCTATGGTGGCCTCGGTTTGGGTGCAAGCTAAGGCATCGAAGGTGCGGATGCATCGAGTAGGTCTATTGAAGTTGGGTCGTGCCCCAGCGGGACCATAGTTTGAGATTGGAGCAGGCATGTCAAGGTGGGCAAGGGCAGTACTGGGGGTGATTGTAGCGAAGGTCGGTATTGAGGTGGTTGGCTAGGCAGAATAACAGACACTTCGCTTTCCTTCCTGATTGTGCCCCTTGTAGTAGCCACCTTCTTGGCTATGTTGGCAGTATTTTCTCCGGTTTTGGCATAGGGATCTGTGATTCTTCCTGTCTTGAGGCCGTTTTTTATCATTTCCCCTTGCATGATGAGTTCGGAGAAGCTTTTTCCCACGCTTGTGCAGAGTTTCTCATAGAATATGCCTTGAAAAGTATGTATAAATAGTTGTACATACTCCTTTTCTTCCAACGGGGGATTAACTTGTGCAGCGGCCTCCCTCCATCTTAGGGCGTATGCTTTAAAATTCTCCTTCTCACCCTTGCTCATCGTCATCAAGGACCAGCGATCGGAAGTGAGATCGATGTTGTGACGGTATTGGGCTTTGAATGCATTGACTAACTCCATCCAGGTCGTGATCTTCCTTAAGTCCAGACGAGCGAACCATTGTAGAGCTGACCCGGTGAGGTTATGTTGGAATAACTGCATAA
Source organism: Euryodendron excelsum (assembly GCA_033060915.1). Classification (NCBI taxonomy): domain Eukaryota; kingdom Viridiplantae; phylum Streptophyta; class Magnoliopsida; order Ericales; family Pentaphylacaceae; genus Euryodendron; species Euryodendron excelsum. The sequence goes on along the minus strand of CM065393.1, from coordinate 18,821,454 downwards.
GGAGTTTCGGGTCGTTGCCATGTCCACTTAGTGCTCCAGTATATAGACGAAGATGAGCAACAGGGTTACCGATACCGTCTTACTTCTGGAAGTCAAGCATTTTAAACTTAGCAGGCCTCGGGTGGTCAGGGAAGAAACATAGCTCATCATAGGAGGTGAATCCGTAAGCATCATGGCCATGGAGACTTTGCAATGAATCCTCCAACCCTTGGATTTTCAGACTGAGAGGGTCTAGAGGGGCCTTCTTCATAACAGGTGAAAGCAATATGGTCTCCTCTTCTTCAGTATTGACCCTTTTGGCATCTTCTTTGGTTTTCCCAGCATTGTCAGACTGAAGCAAGATCCTCGGATTAGCGGGTTCAAGATCTTTAGATGAAGTCGTTGATGATGACGGGACTGCAGTAGCATCCTTCATGGCTAGAGTTTGAATGAGTTTGAGCATCTCATCCATCTTAGTCCTCATTTCATTAACTTCCTCTCGAGAGACTTGAGAGGATTCTTCAAGGTTAGCAGCCATCAATGATGCTTTGTGCCGAGTGATAATAGGATCCCTAGGTGGATGTTGCGCTTTCTTGCGAGCAATGTTGACTCAGTGCAAGGTGACTTCTGTAAAAAAAAAAAAAAGAAAAAGACAAAAACACAAGTCACAAGTTAGTTTTTGGTTTTTAGAGAATTTTATGCAATGCATGTCCTAGGGTTGCCCCTGCTTGAGAGGGAGACTAAACATGATAAATTGGCTCACTTTTGGAGATAGGGGATTTGCCCCTGTATGCAAACACTTTACCGTCAGGTGGGAACCTTCAGCCATTCATGCATTCATTCATAAAATAAAGAAGTACATTAAATTCTGGGTTTAAGATACAAGAAAATCGAAATACATTTTAATAGGGGGAGGGGGAACATTTTCCTTTGGACTTCCACCTATCTACTTTTACAAAAGGGAAAACCTAAACTACTCTTGAGTTTTCGGATTCGCCTTCCTTGGATTTGATGTTGAGGAGGTCACTGAAAGACCTTGTTGATTGATTGCCCCTTGTCTCCTTGGCAACCCTATCTCCGTGAGCATAGAGGGATTGGGGCCCCTCTTATGAAATGAATCGAGATGCACGCAATGAGTCCCTTAGGGTTACGTGGGAACCCTTAGGGTTTGGGTAGGTTTAATACAAGGGAGAATGACGTTGGTGTCACTCTCAATGGGTTGATCATATGCATGAGAATGCAATGACTCGAGTTACTTGGAACTCTTGTCTAGACATGGAATATTGAATGCATGAACATGAATATGCAAAAAGTATAAAGAGAGAAGGTACAATTGAAGTAAGCATGCATGCATGAACAGTTAGACAGGCATTATAACAGTATAAATACAAGCATTATAACAGCAGGTATAAATGAAAGTAAGAGCAGTTGCCCTTTCCTCCGTGATTTTGAAAACGGTGCTCGTGTCCTAAATCCGGCAGAGGTTCGGCTATGCATGGTGTCTATATGAGTATGAGGTTGAGGGTTGACTAATGCGTCCTAAAAAGGCTCGGTCCCCGGATTTTCAAACCTAGGCCCACTCCCCGAGGTGGTGCCATGATCGGTTGGTGATCCGAGCGGGGGAACCATCAAGAGGCCGTAGGCGAAGAAACTGACACAGCATCTTGCCCACAACCAATATACCGTTCCCCCTTTCTAACTAGAAAGGACATATCAGGGTATGCAAATATGCAGAATGCAAGTGCACATGCAGTATGTGTGTGATTTTTTAAAAGTGGAGGAAAGGGCCCAACAACTCCCATTCATCCTGTATATCACATTCATGCAAAGCAGTTAATAATGTTTAAACATAAAGCGCACCTACAAAACAAAGATGCAAGTGTCAGTATGTGGATGACAAACATAATACAAGATAATATGAGTAGATGCATGTCTTTGAAAACAATTTTGAAAATTTGGTTTTGAAAATTTGAAGTGAATAGGATTGAACCAAGTTAATTGAAGACTCTACATGGGTAAAGGGTAAAGAGACATGATTACGGTCTAACCCTCTAAGTGTCCCCGGTGGAGTCGCCAACTATCGCGCCCAGATTTTTCGCACTCGAGGAATACTCACCCAAGCAGGAAAAATGTTGTACTCTCTCGTTAGAACTCACCCTCCTAAAAGAATGAGTGCGACTAGGTTTGAATTGAAAATAGGTTTGAATAAAGGGCTTTCTGAAAAAGATTCGGAGTCGCCACCTAACTTGATTAAGATGAGTTAGGTCACCTAAAAACTAAGAATAATCCGAGGACTACACTTAGGGTTTTTGAAAAACAATTTTGAAAACATCTCCTCAAGAGAGGGTTTTTAAGAAAACAGGTTATTTGGCAACCTTTGCAAAACATTTAGCCCTTTTTTGAAAAATAACTCCTTTTGGTCTTTGAAATCAGTGATCTAGGTTCGAAGGTTGGTTACGTGTAGGGAAGACGCACTAAGCTATCACCCTACCCCGCCCTTTCGGTACCTACATGTCAATCTACCCTAGATTTACCTATGGGAGTCTTCGACTAACTATAGTTCAACCCTATTCACTTTAGAAAAACAATGTTTGAAAACTAATATGATGCATGATATGCAAGTGCAAAATAAAAGAGAATTGAAAAATAGATTTGGAGATAAATTTGAAAAGAATTTGATTTGAAGAGATGGAATTTGAAATTGGAAAGTTTGAAAACTTGGAAATAGGGATTTGAAAATAGAAAGATTTTGAAATTGGAACTTTAAAAATAGATTGGAATTTGAAACTTGAAAATATGGAGACCACACCCATGAGGGTGGAATTGAAAGTTTGAAAAAGTATTGTAACCGCACCTATGAAGGTTGCCTACGTATCCCTTTGGGGGAATCAGGTCAGTCGTAGTTTGGACCGGAGTCCGATTGAAAAGAGAAGGGTTGATTTGAAAGAAAGAGATTGAATTGGAAAAAAGAAATTGAATTGAAAATTGGATTTGATTTGAGATTAGAAGAGGAGATTGGAAATTGAAATTGAAAAGATTGGACTTTGATTTAAAGAGATTGATTTTGGAAAGACTTGGTTTTGGAAAGATGGAAGTTTAGGAAACCTAGACTTAGGAAAGATAGGAGACCTAGGGAAGACTTGAGATTAAGAAAGATTGGATTGGAATGTTGGATTTGGAAGATTTAGAAAGATTGGATTTTAGAAAATATTCGAATTAGGAAAGGTCCATTTTAGGAAGGTTTCGTTTTCGGAAAGTTTTGAAATTAGGAAAGTTTTAGGTTTAGGAAAGTTTTCGAAAAGGAAAGGTTTTCAGATTAGGAAAGTTCCCAAATTAGGAAAGTTTTGAAAATCAGAAAGTTTTGATTTTAGAAATGTTTTGAAAAAGGGAAGTTTTGAATTTGGAAAGCTTTGAAAACAAGGAAGTTTTGAAAATAAGAAAAGTTTCATTTTGGGAAAGCTTTGAGAAAGGAAAGTTTTCAATTTAGGAAATGTTTGAAAAAAAGGAAATTTCAACTTAAGAAAGTCTTGAATTTAGAAAGTTTTGAATTTAGAAAAGTTCTAGATTTGAAAAGATTTTGAATTTTTGGAAAGTTTAGAATTTAGAAAGTTTTTAGGTTTAGAAAGATTTAACTTAAGAAGGTTTCAAATTTAGAAAGTTTTGAATTTGGAAGCTTAGAATTTTAGAAAGATTTGAAATTTAGAAAGTTTAGGATTTAGAAAGTTTTAGAGTTTTAGAAAATCTTGAAATTAGGAAAAGCTTGAGTTTAGGAAAGGTTTGAAAACTTAGATTTGAAAAAGATTTTGGAAAAGGGTAGAATTAGGAAAGGGTTGAACTAAGAAAGATTTGAAAGTTGAGTTTTAAAGTTTAGGAAAGATTTATATGTTCAAGTTTTTAGAAACTTAAGGTTTAAGAAAGTAGGAGTTTAGGAAGGATTCGAATTAGGAAAGAGTTGGATTTTGAAACTTAAGGAAAGATTTAAAGTTTGGGTTTAGGAAACTCATGGTTTAGGAAGGTATTGAATTAAGAAAGGTTTGGGATTAGGAGGGATTGGATTTGGTTTCTAAAAGAGAAAGGTTTGATTTTGTTTCCAAAAACGGAGGATAGGATCTAGTTTCCTAAACGGGGAGATTTGATTTGGTTTCCTAAGGGAAGATAGGATTTGACAAGGATTTGGAAAGGGGGATTCTAGAAACCCTAGGTTTGGAAAATTATAGTTTCAACGTGGAAAATATGTTTTGAAAACATGTATAGTTTTGATATAAAAAACAAAAGATTTTGGAAACCTAGGTTTGGGGCAAAGTTTGAAAATCATGTTTTGGGAAAGAAAACTAGGGTTTCCTAATTGTGGGTTCTAGGGTTTGGTTTGGGCTCTAAGGAAAGAGTTTTCTTTGGAAAACGCGTTTTTGGAAACGAAGGTTTTCTAGAAGGGAATCTTAGGGAGGAGTTTTTTGGAAAGCATGTTTTTGGAAACGTAGAGTTTAGAAAGAAAATCCTATAGGGGAATTTCTAGAAGGAAGATTCTGGGAGGAGAGTTTTTACAAAGATTTTTAGGGAGTGTTTTTAGAAAGTGAATTTTGAGGAAAGAAAGTTTTGGAAAGGAGTTGAAAAAGAGAGTTTTGAAAAAGAGATTTTGAAAGGGAGTTTTTGAAAAGTATAAAAACATCTCACTTTCCTAAAGCGATTCTAGCCATAAGAAGGCGAGAACCACTTTAAGAAAGTGGTTTTGAAAACAAGGTTTGAAAATATAGACCAAAAGGCCACTTTTAATATAGCACTTTCCTAAAGCAACCCTAGCCATGGAAAGGCTAGAATCACCCTAGGATTGTGATTTTGAAAACATGTTTTTTTTGAAAAAGAGCTTTTGATGCAATTTTGAAAACAAGCCTGAAAACGCTTTGAAAAACAACTTTGAAAACGAGTTTTGGAAGATGTAAGACTATGATATGCACAATGCAATTTGGGGTCGTGAACATACAAGGTTAAGGCTTCACCACATAATCAAGGGGGGCCGGACCCACGTGGTTTTTGGTTAGACTAGAAGAAAGCCCCCGACACGGTGACTCTCCCATAGTCCAATCCTACACATGGACCGGGAATCCCCTTGTTTCAAGCATGCAAAGAAAGGGGGGGGGGAAAGAGATGGGGGATTAAAATAGAGAAAACCCAAGTGGGTTGGAGAGAGAAGAGAGAGGAGGAAAGTGTAGAAAATTAAATAGGGAGCCTACCTTGTTTCTTGTTTATTTTGTGCGCCGTGCAGTCTTCGGTCTTGATCTTCACCCTTCAGTCTTCAAGGGTTGTCTTCAAGCTTTGGAGGGCTGCTCTTCAAGTCTTCAGAGAGTGGTTGAATGCTATTATATGAGTGTATGGGGAAGTGTATGAGTGTATAGGAGGCTAGGGTTTTGTGTATAGTGGCTAGGGTTTAGTGTAGGGTGGCTAGGGTTTGGAGAATTTAAGGAAACTAGGGTTTTTGGAGGTGCTCGAGTTCTGTATATCGAATTGTGTGATTTCTAGGTTCAGTTTGTAGACCCCTTTCACGTTGATCGAGGCTCTGTATTTATAGAAGTTGGATAAGCCTGGCGCCTGTTGCAGTGGCGCCAGCCATTTAGGAAATAATTAAGGTTGGCAAACAACGTATCTTTGACTAGATTTGGGCGCCTGTACTAGTGACTACCATGTAAACTTTAGCCTGGTTTCACTAGGAGTGACTCCGGAAAGTCCGAGAATGATTTGAAGGAGCCGGGAGTGGCCCGGAAGGCCGGAAAGGAGCAGGAACACTTAAAATAGTGTCCTGGAGGTATTTGACTTGAAAAGTGAGGATTGGATGTGTCGGAAAGGTTGACCGAGCCTTTAGGGGCAAAACGGTCAATCGGACCGGAAAACTGCCGGGACAGACTCAAACTGTCCCAGAAGAAGACTTGGGATCTGGAAACATTATTTAGAATGTTCCCAGAGGTTGCCGGTTTGATTCCCAGGGCCGGCGTGGTCGGAAATGGAGACCGGCCCACCAGGGGCAAAACGGTCATTTTGTACCGGGTTTGCCGGAACTGACTCGGAATGGTTCGGAAAGGTAAAGGAAGGTCGAGAACACTATAAAAAGTATTCTCGGGACATTACCGGTTTGATACCCAGAGCCGGTGTGGTCGAAGAAGGAGACCGGCCCTCCAGGGGCAAAACGGTCATTTTGTACCGGGTTGGCCGGAACTGACTCGGAATGGTCTGGAAAGGTAAAGGAAGGTTGAGGATACTATAAAAAGTATTCTCGGGGCATTACCGGATAGATACCCCGAGCCGGTGTGGTTCCCGGGGTATTCGGATGCTTAGGGGTAAAATGGTCATCTTGACCGAAAAGTCTCGGAAGAGGCCTTAAGGGTAGTCTAGTTATTTTTCTCCGAAGTGAGCTAACAATCATGGGTATTGACCTAGGTGTTGAGTATTTCCACTACTCGGACGGGGTTGACAATTTGAGAGTATTTCCGCTACTCCAACGACTCTGTGAGTATTTCCGCTACTCTAACGGTTCTGTTGAGTATTTCCGCTACTCTAACGGTTCTGTGAGTATTTCCGCTACTCGGACGGGGTTGACAATTTGAGAGTATTTCCGCTACTCCAACGACTCTGTGAGTATTTCCGCTACTCTAACGGTTCTGTTGAGTATTTCCGCTACTCTAACGGTTCTGTGAGTATTTCCACTACTCTAACGGTTCTACGAGTATTTCCGCTACTCTAACGGCTCTGTGAGTATTTCCGCTACTCTAACGGTTCTGTTGAGTATTTTCGCTACTCTAACGGTTCTGTGAGTATTTCTGCTACTCTAACGGTTCTGTGAGTATTTCCGCTACTCTAACGGCTCTGTGAGTATTTCTGCTACTCTAACGGTTCTGTGAGTATTTTCGCTACTCTAATGGTTCTGTGAGTATTTCCGCAACTCTAACGGTTCTGTGAGTATTTTCGCTACTCTAACGATTCTGTGAGTATTTCCACTACTCTAACGGTTGAGTATTTCCGCTACTCGGATGGTTCTGTGAGTATTTCCGCTACTCTAACGGTTCTGTGAGTATTTCCGCTACTCTAACGGTTGAGTATTTCCGCTACTCGGACGGCTCTGTGAGTATTTTCGCTACTCTAACGGTTGTGTAAGTAGTTTTGCTACTCGGACCGTCTCGAGGAATAAACTGTCTCGAGAGATGGATTAGAAAGGGGTCTTACCGTCTCCGAAGAGACGTGCCTGGATTGGAACCGTCTCGAGGAATAAACTGTCTCGAGAGGGGGATTGGAAAGGGGTCTTCCCGGCTCCGAAGAGACGTGCCTGGGTTTTGAGTGTTTCCGCCACTCTAATGGTGTTGTGAGTGTTTCCGCCACTCTGACGGTTTTGTGTGTGTTTCCGCCACTCTGATGGTTTTGTGAGTGTTTCCGCCATTCTGACGGTTTGGTGAGTGTTTCCACCACTCTGACGGTTTTGTGAATGTTTCCGCCACTTTGACGGTTTTGTGAGTAGTTTTACTACTCGGACCGTCTCGAGGAATAAACTGTCTCGAGAGGGGGATTGGAATTGGAATAAGAAAGGATAATGCCCCTAAGGGCATTTTGGTCATTTTGCTTCTATTTGGGCCTAACAGGCTCGCGAAGCGATGGAAAGACGGAATTTGGACTACAGGATTGGTTTCGGTTGGAATATGTCCATAATAACTTGAAAACAAGTCTGGACGGAGTGTAGACTGCCGAGCGGTCGAAAATGGGGTGCTTACAATCTTCACCCTCAGTCTTCAACGATTGTCTTCAAGCTTTGAATGGCTGTTCTTCAAGTCTTCGGAGAGTGGTTGAAGGCTAGTGTATGAGTGTATGGGGGAGTGTATGAGTGTATAGGAGGCTAGGGTTTGTGTATAGTGGCTAGGGTTTGGGAAAACCTAGGGAGGCTAGGGTTTTAGAGGTGCTCGAGCTCTGTATATCGAATTGTGTGATTTCTAGGTTAAGTTTTCAGACCCCTTTCACGTTGAACGAGGCTCTGTATTTATAGAGGGAGGACAAGCCTGGCGCCTGTTGCAGTGGCGCCAGGGCAAAATTTACACTGGCGCCATTTGGAGTGGCGCCAGGCCATTTTTTGGCTTGGCGCCACTACTAGTGGCGCCAGCCATTTAGGAAACAATTAAAGTCGGCAAGCAACGTATCTTTGACTAGATTTGGGCGCCTGTACTAGTGACTACTATGTAAATTTTAGCCTGGCTTCACTAGGAGTGACTCCAGAAAGTTCGGGAATGATTTGAAGGAGCCGGGAATGACCCGGAAGGCCGGAAAGAAGCAGGAATACTCAAAATAGTGTCCTTGAGGTATTTGACTTGAAAAATGAAGATAAAGTGAGTCGGAAAGGTTGACCGGGCCTTTAGGGGCAAAACGGTCAATCGGACTAGGAAACTGCCGGGGTGAACCCGGATTGTCCCAGGAAAAGACTTGGGATCTGGAAACATTATTTAGAATGTTCCCAGAGGTTGCCGGTTTGATTCCCAGGGCCGGCGTGGTCGAAAATGGAGACCGGCCCACCAGGGGCAAAACAGTCATTTTGTACCAGGTTTGCCGGAACTGACTCGGAATGGTCCGAAAAGGTAAAGGAAGGTCGAGAACACTATAAAAAGTATTCTCGGGACATTACCGGTTTGATACCTAGAGCCGGTGTGGTCAAAGAAGGAGACCGGCCCTCTAGGGGCAAAACGGTCATTTTGCACCGGGTTGGCCGGAACTAACTCAGAATGGTCCGAAAAGGTAAAGGGAGGTTGAGAACACTATAAAAAGTATTCTCGAAACATTACCGGTTTGATACCCAGAGCCGGTGTGGTTCCCGGGGCGTTCGGATGCCTAGGGGCAAAATGGTCATCTTGACCGAAAAGTCTCGAAAAAGGTCCTAAGGGTAGTCTGGTCATTTTTCACCAAAGTGAGCTAACAAACATGGGTATTGACCTAGGTTTTGAGTGTTTCCGCCACTTGGACGGGGTTGAGTATTTTCGTTACTCGGACGGGGTTGAGTATTTCCGCTACTCGGACGGGGTTGAGTATTTCCGCTACTCGGACGGGGTTGAGTATTGCCGCTACTCGGACGGGGTTGAGTATTTCCGCTACTCTAACGGCTCTATGAGTATTTACGCTACTCTAACGGTTGTGTGAGTATTTTTGCTACTCTAACGGTTGTGTGAGTAATTTTGCTACTCGGACCGTCTCGAGGAATAAACTGTCTCGAGAGAGGGATTGGAAAGGGGTCTTACCGTCTCCGAAGAGACGTGCCTGGATTGGAACCGTCTCGAGGAATAAACTGTCTCGAGAGAGGGATTGGAAAGGGGTCTTACCGACTCCGAAGAGACGTGCCTGGGTTTTGAGTGTTTCCGCCACTCTAACGGTGTGAGTGTTTCCGCCACTCTGACGGTTTTGTGAGTGTTTCCGCCACTCTGACGGTTTTGTGAGTGTTTTGCTACTCGGACCATCTCGAGGAATAAACTATCTCGAGAGAGGGATTGGAATTGGAATAAGAAAGGACAATGCCCCTAAGGGCATTTTGGTCATTTTGCCTCTGTTTGGGCCTGACAGGCCCGCGAAGCGATGGAAAGACGGAATTTGGACTAGAGGATTGGTTTTGATTGGAATATGTCCGTAATGACTTGAAAACAAGTCTGGACGGAGTGTAGACTGCTGAGCGGTCAAAAATGGGGTGCTTGCACCCCCATCCTAGGACTATTGGGTTAGATTAAAGTCTCGCCACGAGAATACCTTACATGGAGTTGTACGTTAGGAATCTTACATCTACTCTATATAAACGTTCTAGTCCATGGGTTGCAATTCATATCATAGGTAAGGTTTGTATGTAATTAAAAGCATGATATTTATACTTAAACGTAGTCATTGAGGCATGGAAATAAATGGAAAGAAATGCATAAAACATAATTGAACTTGAAAGCATTTAAAGAGTAATAGGTTTTACTCATCATATATCGTTACTCACCTCTATCCAACTGAACGGGTGTTAAGCAAGGTGCTCCTACACATAATTCACATAGAAACATGGAACATTAATACACAATGCTAAGGCAAGGCAATAACACATAAACTGAGACTAAGCACATGAATCCTTTGACCCCGACTCACCAACACCTCACTCTCACCATGGAAGAGCGAGACTAACTCTAGCGCAAGGCCCCCAATGTAAAACGAGAACATGAGGTTGCGGGTGAAGTATGAAACCTGAAACATCGATCCTCTCATCACGTCCCAACCACCCCGAACAAAAGATTCTCACACAAGGCTAGTTCCATATGAAAATAGGCTTAAAGACTTTTAATTTGATAGGTCATGGCTTAAAAACACATTTCGGGTGAAGAAGTTAGGTCTCACAAAGAATGGGGTAACACTTTGGAAAAATAAGGTTTTTGGCATAGTTTTGGGTCAAGTTTAAACTTCCATATCTCTTAATCTATAAGGAATTAGAGAGAAAACTTCATATGGGTACAAAGGTCTATGTGTCTACTTTATAACGTTTTGAACGGTGCATCAATCCAATTTTTTTAGAGAAAGTTATGTCTGTTTTACTAAACAGTGTCCAACCTGACAGACCGTTCGAACGCCTAACCGGGGAGTTCTAACGCTTAGGCAAAATGAATTGGGAATTCGAACGCCCAAATGGCAATTCAAACTCCAAGGAGAAAAATGAAAAAATCTCTTCTCTGACCATTCGAACTCTCCCTGGGGGAGTTCGAACGCCCAGGCTTATTTCCTACCGTTCGAACTCCATATCGGGAGTTCGAATGCCCAGTTCTGGGCAACATCCGAAGTTTGACCCAAAACTTCAAAACTCAACCAAAACTCCTCCAAACACAACCAAACCTTCCCAATACTCTTAGGGCTCAAAGATTAGCCCACAAGGATGATGATAACTGAAAATGGGGGAGAAAGAATAATCAAATCAAAGAGATATAAGGTTTTAGAAACCCAATCCCTAACTTATATAAATTCGGGATTTCAATCCCAAACTCTCAAATCCTACAATGGGGTTTACAATGCTCAAGATTCAATCTATTTGGGACTTAAATGAGTCCCCTAGAACAACCCAATATCACAACCCATCAAGATACATGCGTATATATATACATTTTGTAAAAAGAAATAGAGCTTACCTCTCTTCAAGCTTGCTCAAGCCTCTAATGGCTTCTCTTGGCTTGGGTGGAAGCTCTCCAAGTTCTCTCTCTTCCTTTAATCTCCTTCCTCCTCTTTCTCTTCTCCTCTTCTCCCTCTCTTCTTCGCCCAAATGATTGGGTGTGTGTGTGTGTGTATGTGTGTTTTGTGTTATAGGAAGACACAGATAGAAAATAATCTTATGTGTCTCACACCTCTAACACAAGTTACAACACAAATTCACATTGGTCATTTTTTACCCAAAAGATGGAGTATTTAACATTAAACATTACATATACTAGAAATTCACCTTAATATAAATAAATAGATGTTCGAGATATCACACAATGAGCCCTCGAAGCAATGGATTGACTGATTTAAGTTTGAAAAACTGATTTAAATTGGAATATGTCTATATTGACTTGAACTCAAGTCAGGACGGACTAAAGACTACTGAGCGGGCAAAAATGGGGTGCTTACAATGCCTAAGGGCAAAATGGTCATTTTGACTGGATGATCTCGAAAATTATTCGGAACTGATTAGAAGGCACTTGGACATGCCAGATTGTCTTTAGGACAATCTTGGAAAAGTGGATTTACTGCTTTGAGAACTTAGGTATTTTCTCGAGAGGCAATTTAGTTACTTTTCATCGAAGTGGGCTAGCAGGCACTACTGTTGACTTGGGTTTTGAGTGTTTCCATCACTCTGACGGTGTGTGACGAGTTAGTTTCCAAAGGTATCCCGTCTTTTAGTAAGCGTGTCATGGCCAAAAGGCGTGTTTAGTCCCATGACATAGGGGTTTGTTGGCAATTCCCAATATTAACCTGTTCGTGAGTGTTTCTACCACTCTAATGGTTGCGATGTTTGTGAGTATTTCCGTCAGTCTAATGGTGTGCGTTCATTCTAGAGACTACTTGATGTTGAGAAGTTGATGGATGCTCTTATCGTTTAAGAGATTAATTTTCTCAAAAGACGTGCTAGATAGTGGACATTATACATTGGCAGGCTAGCAGACACCAGAAGTGAACTGCTCTACCATCTCAGGGACTTGGGTTCCCTCTAGATTGACAGGTTTAAAGAGACTTACCATTATGAGTAGTTTTCTCAATAACCATGACGAACTAAATGGACTTTATATCTTAAGGATTAACTTTCTCAAAAAATGTGCCGAATAGAGCTTGACTGATCTGGATTGGAATTGAAACTGGAATGAAGTTAAAATACGAACTTACCGTCTTTAGGAAGATATGCCAACTGCAATTGGACAGAGCAATGTCGTAAGGTCATTTTGGTCATTTTGCATTTATTGGGCCCAACGGATTCGCTAAGCGGTTGATTAACTGGATTGAGTTTGGAAAGCTAGTTTGGGTTTGAATATATCTGTGTCGGTTTGAATGTGAGTCCGATTGGGACAGTGATTATTGAGCGGGCAAAAATGGGGTGGTTACAGCTGCCTCTCTTTTTCTTTCTTTACTTGCCGAAGGCAGAAAATGATAAAGTAAGGGTCCCATGTTGACCGCGAGGCAATCAGAGAGATGAAATTTAAAATTTTTTAAGGACTGGAGCTTGAAATTGGCAGATTGGCCCAAGGGGACATTTGAAATTTGATTTTCGCGCCCAAAAGGGCAAAGTTGCCCAGAATTTAACCATGGAGTTACTAGCAGTGGTTCCAGGCCTGAAAATTAAAACCAAAAAACTTCTAATTCAAAGCTCACGGTTTTGTTCGAGTTTTTGGGAGTTTGAGAGTGTTCTTTGAGTTTTTGCAAGGAGGAATCCTTGGGCATTCAAGGAGTGAGTTTAGGGGACCCCGAAGAGTTGCCAAAAGTAGTCACCATCGCGAGAGTTGTTGTTGGAAGGGAAGATTTTACCAGAGAACTCCATGAGGTGAAACTTTTGTTTTGCGTTGATTTTAATGTGTAAAAATCTGTTTGAATCGTGTAAATAATTGAAATTTATGTTTTTATGTGCTTTGAACACTCTGGTGATGTTGTTTCTGTCTTTTGATACTCGTTTGATTGAGTTTGAGTAGTTTGTCATATTTATGTAAATACGGTTTCTGCAGGAATTGAAAATTCGCTCCTACAGCTTTGGCTATTGGGTTTTCTGACTAGATTTTTGTACCATGTGCCTTAGAAAAATGTGTTGAACAATCATACAAAGTTTTGTAATTTTTTGAAAACTTTTTGTATTTTTAATTTTTTAAAAAATAGAAAAATACTTAAAAAATATGAAAAATTGAGAAATTAATCAAATTGTTTGAGTTTTATATTTGCAAAAATATGAGATCATTTTAGAAAATATTTGAAATGGTTTTTGAGAGATTTTGTAACAATTTTGAAAACTATTGGATTTTTTGAAAAATAAAACATGTGTTTGAAAATTTTAAAAATTCTGAGAATGTGCACAGATTGTTTTATGTGTGTCAGTGCTACATGATTGTGAAGTCATGGGGCGCACGCTTGTGTTTTGTTGTCACGTCTTGCGCATTGTAGGGACCATTCATAAACGATCTTCAGCCGAAATTTTTTAAAATTTGGAAAAAAGTTAGAAAATTTTTAAAATAAAATCTTTTTAAAAGAAAAAAATATAAGACTTTTAAAGTGTGGTCTTTTTGGTAGAGAAGAGCCCGAGAAACTCGAGGGTCTTAGAATGACACTTTTGGAAAGAAAAACTTAGGAAAATCTTGAAAATATAATTTTGAATAAAACTTTTGAAAGAAAAGTTTGGAAAACCTTTGAAAATGGATTTTGAACTTAGAAAACTTCGAAATTGATAAAAACTTTGGAATGAAGAGTTTTGGGGATTGAAACCTTGAAAATCTTTGAGGATTGATTTTGAGCAAAACTTTTTGAAGGAAAAAGTTTTAAAAAACCCTGAAACTTGATTTGGAATAGAAACCTTATGACGAAGAGGCTTAGAAAAGTTTTTAAATGGATTTTGAATGAAAAATTTGAGATTTGATTTTGAATATGACTTTGGATATTGATTTTGAAATAGCTTTTGGAAGGAAAGATTAAGAAACTTAGGAATTGATATTGAAAATAAACTTTTTGAGGAAAAATTTTAAGAAACTTGACAATTGATAAAATAGACTTTGAAAATAAACTTTTGAAGGAAAAAGTTAGGAAACCTCTGAGAATTGATTTTGAAAAGAAAATTTTGAAGGAAAAAGTTTAAAAAAGCTTTTGAGTTGTTTTGAGTAAATTCTGTTAAAACTTGTGTCATTGATTCTTTTCTTTTCTTTGTTTTTTTTTTTGTACCTCCTGTCTTTTTGAACTGTGCATACCACATATTGACTGGTTACAGAAGGGCCTCCACTAGGTGGAGGCAGGTGGAGGCAGATGGATGCTGACTTAGGGGATCTAGAGATATCAGACATTCCTCTATTGGGGGACCTTGCCCATCATCCCAATGTATATTCACAGTAGCACTTGCCCCCTCCCCTAGTGCATACATCTTTTAAAGGGGCTGTCCACCAGGCTTTTAATACCATGCAGCAAGCTACTCCATCTTATCGTGCCTTTCTAGCAGAGATTGGGTTCAACACATTCATGGGATTACAAGCAAACTGCCTGAACCACCATTTAGTATTGGTATTGATTAAGAGGTGGTTTGACGAGACAGGGACCTTCAACTTTATAGATTTTGAGCTGGGTCCTACTCTGTTAGATTGGGCCATTATCATTGGGCTCTCTTTTATTGGTTGTCAAATCACCTTATAGCCAGTAAGTAGGACCGAGGCTTGTACTTTATTGGACTTGCCGCCTCCTGACCATTATGCCTTTCCTATGTCCTGGCTTAGTCGAGATGAGAGGACCTTTTCTGTTGAGCCACCACCTGAGCGAGGAGACATTATGAGGCGACAGTTGGTTCTATATTTTTTTTTTAGCTACTTCTGCAATAATAACCAGTCTATCATCCCTTTCAGATTAGTGAGTGTGGTAGCTAACTCGGGAGCATTATTAGAGTGTTACTGGGGGTCTTTCTCTTTTGATTGCTTCCTTAGATCTATGTGAGTCTGAACTTCCTCCCACTGCAACAGTGTGAATGAGTTTTGGCCCTTGCTAGTTTGGTAGAGCTATGAGTACTTGCCGATCCACCATCTAGAGGTAGTAAAGACTGACTTTTATCCTTAGGCCTTAAGATGGGCTCTTGATTAACTGGCCCACCGATCTAAGATCATCGATTTTGTGATGATACGGACGAACATGGAGTTAATAGAGGCGAAAGATATGACCTGGCGACCCTTTGTGGGATCAGTTCATTATGAGGCAATCAAGTATTTGGTCCCGATGTCTTTGTCGAGGATTTCTTTTCTGAGTGACGAATCATGGGAGTCTTATTTGGGAGACTGGCATTGGCACTAGTTTCACAAGGAGTTTCGGTTAGTCGGGGATCCTCCTAAGTACATGTTAAGAGCTTTAGTCGAGGGGGTCCCCATTCTGTACCGAGAGCATCAGCCCGATACTGGTTTTTTGCTTCCTCTAGAGACTAATTATGCCATCACTCCATAGGTGCTTTTACCCAATTCGAGGTGATAGTCAGAGGTTACGCTATTGGCCAGGAGGTGGTAGACTTGTGGTGTCAGGCTGGAGGATATGTGCCTCAAGCCGAGTTTGCTGCCATGAGGGATTAGAGAGACTGGTACCAGACTGAGAGGAAGCAGTTCTAGATGGAGAGAGACTAGTACCAGGCCAAGGTAGCTGTTTTGACCACACGGTTGGCTCAGATGGGAGGTAGTATGGTATGTTGTCCTTTCTCTCTTTTATTCTAGCTTTATTTAGTTATTCATCCACTTTACTGATTCGAGCTCTTCTTCCTTGTAGGATGTTGCTACTTCTAGTAGTCAGTCGCCTCCTCCTAAGCATTGACTTTGACTATGACTCTTAACGAGTACCCCTTGTCGTAGGCCTAGCTTCTTTTCGCACCATGTCCTGGATATGTATTTTAATTCTTTTGTAAGTCCATTTTATTTGTAATCTTTAAACATGATGAATGTTTATAATTTAGATAGTTAGATATATGGATAGATGCGTGATCAGGGATAAATAATGTTGATGATTCATGTTTATGACATGTTTTAGAGGTGATATCAAACTGCATTGGTGACTTATATTTCTACAGGGAGCTATGTCCCATGTATGCGAAGCTCATGCCAAATGTTTTATAAAAATGCAAGCACGTGTGAGGAATACACCAATTAATAAAATGGATGGGGTGCTGTCAGACTCTGCATCATCTAAATGGCAACTCCTTCCTTTTCAGGGGTTTGGCTTCTCATTTGGCTCAACCCTACCTTGATTAGATGATAGCATTTTGTACCTTTCTCATCCTTTTGATCAACTCTGACTTTCTACTTTGGTTCAGTGTCCAGGATCATTTGGATTGAACTCTCAACCCTCGAGGGCTTAGGCAACGACTTACCTGAACTTTGGTAGAGCGATAAGCAACCGATCTTTCAATCTAAGGAGGCTTTGTTTTAGGACTATAATGTAGGCTAAGTTATGGGGTTTTGAGAATTAAGTGGATATACAAGCTCAAATTTGATGTTGCTCTCAATAAGATTTAGATCTATACCATCCTTCGTTGGTCTTCTGGTGGGGTTTGGTCCCCTAGTATCCTTCTTTAGCCTTGGTAACATGTCTGCCTCATTTGGTTCAAGCAATCTCTTTTCAATCGGAGAGGACTTTATTAAAGTTGTAATGTAGGCCATGGTTCTGGGTTTCTGCAAGAAAAGGTAAAGGCTCGAACCTATTGCTTCTACTAGGCTTCCTTATTGCCTAGGATCACCTTTAGATTTTCCTTCTTGCCTTTTATTACATGCTCTTCAAGATTGCGTGAAATAAGTTGACTTTTCTGGTGGCTTGCCTGGTGACCTCCTAATTTTTTTTTTTTTTTTTTTTTTTTGCTTGCCCATTGATGGCTCCACCTTTTTGCTTTATTTTTTTTCTTCTTTTTCTTTTTTTTTTTTTGTGAGGTGGATACTTCTACAACTCCTTTTTCTTATATATATTTTCTCTCAATGTTTCATTTTAAACCATTGTAGCCGGTGATCCCTAGGTTGGGGTTCTCTTGGAAAAAAACATAAGTAGCTCAATGGGTTTAACAATGGTTGTGTTTGACCATATGAGAAATGAAATGACTGCCGCTCTTCATTTTAAACCAGATTGCTTGATCCATATAGCCTTCACGTTGCTTCAACTTGATGGAAGACAAGTGACATTCTTGGTTGAGTCCTCAGTTATCTGTCTACCCCAGTGTGGGGTAATGGTTTTAGATCGAGGTTAACAAGAAATTTTTTGCTTTTTGCGAGCACTAGTGGGTTAAGCAAAGGGAATTATTTATTTATTTATTTATTTTTTGAAAAAATGAAGGATGACTCCTCTTCATTGTGATAGTCTGGTTACTCATCACTTAGTTTTGGTGTCTCGCAAGTGATACCTTTGGGTGGGTTTCTCACTCATCCTTATCCTCTCTTTTTGAAAAGTTAATCATTCGGTGAGTGGTTAACTCATGCTATTATAATCTTCAAGTCAGGTCCTCCACAACATATAACGCATCCCTTATTTTGAAAGCATTCACCTTTCACAAGAATATGAGATAATAGCATTTGAACACAAACTATCTTTTTATTATTTCAAATGAAAAGCATAGAGTTTTTATAGGAATGAAAATGTAGACATGAATAGAAAGTAAAAAAGATAGAAAGAAAGTGGGTGAGAACGTCCCTCTCTTGTACGCTTTTAAGTAGAGTCCTTCTAGTAGGGGTTTGGGATGATGCCCACATTCTCGATGCTCCATTCATCATTGCAATCCCCAGACAAGGCAAGGAAGGCAGAGGCTTCTTTTAGGGCTTTGGGTGAGTTAACGGTGATGGTGCAGTTGTCAGCTTCATTGATCTTCTTATTATCCTCCATTGCCTTCTCAATTTCCTCAATAAATAGGTTGGCTAGCTCGCCCCCCTCCAATTCGAATGGTTCTGTATGTGCTTTTGGCTCCTCATGTCCCCAGCCCATGTCTTTGTAATCGAATTCAGTCGCTTGCCAAGGGTTCTCTAATAGGTGGCGCTCGGTTGCGGCATACTGAGGGTATAAGAACTCGTCGCCCTAACCATCAACGGTTATGTCTCCGATGGGGATCTCCTCTACGGGTATGGATTCCTCAACTGGCCAGTTAGAGGGGTCATGTATTTCATTTGGATTATGGAGATAGATTGGGCATGGTAGGAATTCCTTCTCCCAGTCACTCTCTTAATCGGTCTCCCAATCTCCCTCGTAATCTTCGATTATGACCTCCTCCAACCCATCATCCTCTTTTATTTCCTCCAATATTACATTAACTGTGTGGTTCGGCAGAGGATTTATGGTAACGTTTAGGGTAGGAGTAGGGTTCACCGGTTGTATATCAATAGTCTTATTGTCTATCAGGTCTTAAATCTTGTGCTTAAGGGAGAAGCGACTTTTAGTGTCATGCCTTTGGCTGCCTGAATGATACTCACAAGTGAAGGTGCCATTGAAGATTGGAGGTAGAGGGCTTGGCAATGGACGGTCCAGTATGGGCTTCAATATGTTGTTCTTTAAGAGGTTATGGTAGGCTTCTGTCTGGGTGGAGGCTAAGGTATCCAAGGTGCAGATGCGTCGGACTAACCTATTGAAGCTAGGATGTGCCCTATCAAGGCCAAAGTTAGGTGCTTGCGCGGGCATGGTTAAAGTGGGAATGGTTAAGATAGGATGTGATTGGAGTGGTGGACGGTATTGGGGTGGTTGAATAGGCAAGATGGTAGACACCTCACTCTCTTTCTTGATTACCCCCTTTGTAGTAGCCACCTTTTTGGCTATATTGGCAAAACTTTCTCCAGTTTTTGTATAGGGATCCATAATCCTTCCCGTTTTGAGATCATTCTCTATCATCTCCCCTTGCATGATAAGTTCAGAGAAGCTTTTTCTCACACTTGTGCAAAGCTTTCATAGTATATGCCTTGGAAAGTGTGTACGCATAGTTGCACGTACTCCTTTTCTTTCATAGGGGGATTGACTTATGCAGTTGCTTCTCTTCATATAAGGGCATAGCTCTTAAAGCTTTCTTTCTTTCCCTTACTCATTATCATCAAGGACCACCGGTCAGAAGTAAGGTCTATGTTGTGATGACATTGGGCTTTAAATACATTGACCAGTTCGATCCAAATCGTGATCTTCCTTAAATTGAGTCGGGTGAACCATTGCAGGGCGAATCCAGTGAGACTATGTTGAAACAGTTGCATGAAGAGCTTTGGATCATTCTTATAACCACTTAACACCCCAGCATAAAGGTAAAGGTGGGCTATGGGGTTGCTAGTGCCATCGTACTTTTGGAAATTGAGCATTTTGAGCTTGGTCGGTGTTGGATGGTCCGGAAAGAAGCACAGCTCATCATTGGAGGCAAGCCTAAAGGTACCATGGCCATAGAGGCTTTGTAGTGAGTCTTCCATCCCTTAAATTTTTAGACCAAGAGGGGTCTAAGAGAGTTCTTTTCACAGCAGGCGAGAGCAGTATAGTTTCCCCTTCTTCAGTGTTGGCCCCCTTGGAATCCTCCTTGTTTTTCCCATAGTATCAGATTAAAGCACAATCCTTGAGTTAGCAGGTTCAGAGTCCTTGAGAAAAAAATCATGATGATAATGGGGCTAAAGCAACATCTTTTACAGTCATGGCTTGGATAAGCTTAAACATCTCATCAATCTTGATTCTCATCTCACTAACTTCTTCTCGTGAAATTGGGGAGGTCTCATTAGGGTTGGCAACCATTAATGAAGCTCTTTGTCAGGTAATGATGAGGTCTCTAGGTGGATGACGATTTTTGTTAGGAGTAATGATGACTTTTTATGGTGTAATCTCTGTGAAAGAAAAAGAAATAAAAGAGAAACAAGGACACAAGCCACAAGTTAGTGTTTGATTTTTAGAAAGCTTTATGTGATGCATGTCTTAGGGGTGTCCCTTCTTGTGAGGGAAACTAAGCATGATGCATTTGGCTTACTTTTTGGAGATAGAGGGTTTGCCCGTGTATGCAGATACCTTGAGAATATATATTCATTCAATCGTTCATTTGCAAAAAGTAGAGGAGTACATTGAACTTTGAGTTTAAAATACAAGAGAATTGAAGTACATTTTAATAGGGGAAGGGGGGATATTTTCCTTGGGACTTTCACCTATCTAACTTTACATTTGAAATCCTAAACTACTCTAGAGTCTTCGAATTGATCTTATTTGAGTTTGATGTTGAGGAGGTCATTAAAAGACCTTGATGTTTGGTTGCCTCTTGTCTTCTTGGCAACCTTATCTCTGTGAGCACAGAGGGATTGGAACTCCTCTTTATGGAATGACTTGAAATGTATGCCATAAGCCCTTAGGGTTGTGTGGGAACCCTTCGGATTTTGATAGGTTTTATGTAAGGAAGAGTGATCTTGGTGTCACTCTCTATGGGTTGATCATATGCATGGGATTGCGATGACTTAAATTACTTTGAAACTCTTATCTTGAAATAGAGTATTTACTGCATGTACATGTATGCCAAGAATATATATAGAGAGAAAATGTAATTCTAAAGTAAATATGTATGCATGAACATTTATATAAGCATTATAACAACGGGAATTAGACAAGGATAAAGGAAAGTAAAGCAGTCGCCCTTTCCTCCACGGTTTTAAAATTGACGTACGTGCTTCAAATCTAGTAGAGGTTTGGCTATACATGGTTTCTACATGAGCATGAGTTTGAGGGTTTACTAATGCTTCCTAAGAAGGTTCGGTTCCTATATCTTTGAACCTAGGCCCACTCCCTGAGGTAGTGCCATTATCGGTTGGTAATCCAAGCGGGGGAACCATCAAGAGGCCGTAGGCTAAGAAACTGGCACAGCATCCGCCCACAACCAATATACCATTCTGTCTTCTAACTAGAAAGGACATAACCAGGTAATAATGCAAATATGTAAATGCGAGTGCACGTCAGTGTGTGAGTGGAATTTTGAAAAACAGAGAAAATGGCCCAA
Source organism: Euryodendron excelsum (assembly GCA_033060915.1). Lineage (NCBI taxonomy): Eukaryota > Viridiplantae > Streptophyta > Magnoliopsida > Ericales > Pentaphylacaceae > Euryodendron > Euryodendron excelsum. Next base: position 18,800,303 of record CM065393.1, on the reverse strand, counting down.
CAACTCCCATCCATCATGTCCATTCCATCCTATTCATTCATGACATGTATGGCGGTTAATGTGACATAAAATAAAATGTAAACAAAGGCCCACCTACAAAAGAAAATGCGCTAAGTCAAAACGTCGATGACAAACTTAATGCAAGATTGAATGATTAAATATGAATTAAATACAAGCAATGGCATGTTTTTTAAAACAGCTTTGAAAAGTTTGATTTTGAAAATTTTGAAGTGAATGGAATTGGACAAATTAATTGAATATTCAAGATGAGTGAATGATGAAGAGTCATAATAATAGCCTAACCCTCCAAGCATCCCCAGCGAAGTCGCTAGCTGTCGCGCCTCGATTTTTTGCACTCGAAAAAATACAAGTGAGAAAAATATGGTACTCTCTTGCTAGAACTCATCCTCCTAGAAGGACGCATAAGACTAGGTTTGAATTGGAAATTGACTTGAATAAGAGTTTTTGAAAAAAGTTTGGAGTTGCCACCTAATTTGATTAAGGTGAGTTAGGTTACCTAAAACTAAATGCAATCAGAAGATTAAACTTAGGGTTTTCGAAAATGTTTTTAAAAACTTCCTCAAGAGAGAGTTTTTGGAGAAAACAAGTTATTTGGCAACCTTTGAAAAGATTTAAGCCTTTTTTGAAAAATGACTCCAGTTTTGGTCACATGAAAACAATGATTCTAGGTTTAGAATTTAGTTACGCATAGGGGAGATGCACATGGCTATCACCTTATCCCACCCTTGCAATACCTACATGTCTATTCACCCTAGGTTCACTCATTTAAAATCTTTGATCATCCATGTCCAATTATATCCACTTTGAGAATTTTAGAAAGATGTTTGATATGATGCATGACATGCAAGAGTAAGAAAAATATTTGATTTTGAAAACAGATTTGAAGAGAGGATTTGAAACTTGAAAAATGTTGTGAAAATTGGAAATTTAAAAAAAAAAGTTTATGAAATTGGAAACTTGAAAAATATTGTGACCGCACCCATCAGGGTTGCCTACATATCCATTTGTTGATAATCAAGTCAGTCGTAATTCGGACTCGGGGTTCGATTGAAAATAAACACTTTGAGGTCATTGGAAAGTTTGACTTAAAAATGTTTGATTTGGAACCTTGATTGGAAAATTTTAAATTGAATTTTGATTTGAAATTGAACTTGGAATTGACTAGGATTTGAAATTGAAATTGAGCTTGGGCTTAATTTTGACAGATTGAGTGGAGCTTTAACTTGAATTGGAGTTTGAAAACCATTTTGCCTTAGAAAATAGCTTGGAGAAGAGTTCTTTGAAAATAGTTAAAGCTTCCTAACTTTAGGGTTAGGGTTGAACTAGGGTTTGACCTCCTAAAGTTTATGCAACTAGGTTTGAAACATACAATTGGAATAAAAAGGTTTGATTTTAGAAAGTTTGATTATAGGAAAGTTCCAAATTAGGAAAGTTTCAAATTAGAAAAGTTAGAAAATGAGTTCATTTTGGAAAAATTTGAGTTTTGGAAAGTTTTGAATTTAGAAGGATTAGAACTTAGAAAGATTTAAAATAAGATTTGAGAGTTTAAAATTAGGAAATTTTGAAAGTTTGAATTTAAGAAATATTGAAATTAGGAAAAATTAGAATTAGAAAAGATTTGTGTCGCGCCCAGATTTTTTGTACTCAAGGAATACACACACAAGTGGAAAAAATACTATACTCTCTCGTTAGAACTCACCCTCCTAGAAGAATAAGTGCGACTAGGTTTGAATTAAAATTGCTTTGAATAAAGGGTTTTGGAAAAAGTTTGGAGTTGCCACCTAACTTAATTAAGGTGAGTTAGGTCACCTAAAAACTAAGCATAATCCGAAGACTACATTTAGAGTTTTAAAAAACGATTTTGGAAATACTTCCTCAAGAGAGGGTTTTAAGAAAATAGGTTGTTTAGCAACCTTTGAAAAATATTTAAGCCCTTTTTTGAAAATAAACTCCATTTTGGTCTTTAAAAACAGTGATCCTAGGTTCAGAGGTTGGTTATGTGTAGGGAAGATGCACTAAGCTATCACCCTACCCTGCCCTTGCAGTACCTATATGTCTATTTACCTTAGATTCACCTATAAGAGTCTTCAACTAATAAATGTCCAATCCTATCCTCTTTAGAAAAAGAATGTTTTAAAAGACATAATGCATGATATGTAAGTATAAGAAAAAGAGAGTTGGAAAATAGATTTGAAAAGAAATTGATTTGATTTTAAAAAAAAAAAACTTTGAAAAGATAGATTTGAAATTGAAAAGTTTTAGAAATTGGAAATAGAGATTTGAAAATAGATTTTTGGAATTGGAAACTTGAAAATAGATTATGGAACTTGGAGATTTAAAAGAAGATTGTGGAAATAGAAGCCTGAAAAAGGTTGTGACCGCATCCATGAGGGTTGCCTACGTATCCTTTTTGATGAATCAGGTTAGTCGTAGTTCGAACAAGAGTCCGATGGAAAATAGAATGTTTGATTTGAAAAATAGATTTTGATTAGAAAAAGGAATTGATTTGAACTTAGAATAGAAGATTGCAATTTGGAATTTGGAATTGAAAGGTTTAGACTTTGATTTGGAAATATAGAACTTGGAAGAAAGATTTGGACTTGTTTTGGAAAGATTGAGATTTAGGAAACCTAGACTTAGGAGAGATAAGGTTTAGAAAGGACTTGAGATTAAGAAATACTTGACTTGAATATTGGACTTGGAAGATTAAGGAAGGAATGGATTTAGGAAAGATTCGAATTGGGAAAGTTTCAAAATAGGAAAGTTTCGTTTTAGGAAAGTTTCATTTTAGGAAAGTTTTCGAATTAGGAAAGTTTTGAAATTAAGAAAGTTTTGAAATAGGGAAGTTTTAAAATAGGAAATATTTGAAAGTTGAAAAGTTTAAAATTTAGAAAGTTTCGAATGTAGAAAGTTTTAGATTTGGAAAAATTTAAAGTTTAGGATAGTTTAAAATTTAGGAAGTTTAGGATTTGGAAAGGTCGCGATTAGGAAAGATTTAGAAGTTTAAAGTTTAAGGAAAAATTTAAATGTTTAAGTTTTGGAAACCTACGGCTTAGGAAAGTATGAGATTAGGAATGAGAGAATTTAAGAAAGGTTTGGAGTTGGAATGATTGAGATTCTTATTTCCTAAAACAAGGGATTGGATTTTGTTTCTAAAAGAGGTGTTTTGATTTTGTTTTCAAAAATGGAGGATAGGATCTAGTTTCCTAAATGAGGGAATTGGATTTGGTATGGGTTTGGAAAGATGATGTTTAGAAACCCTAGATTTGGAAGACTATAGTTTTGAAATAGAAAATAGGTTTTGGAAACTTATGATTTTGATGTAAAAAGGGAGATTTTGGAAACCTATGTTTTAAAGCAAGATTGAAAATCATGTTTTTGGAAAGAAAAATTAGGGTTTCCTAATCGTGAGTTCTAGGGCTTGACTTGGGCTCTAAGAAAAGAGATTTTTGGAAAGTGAGCTTTTAGAAAGGGATATTTTTGGAAAGAAATCTTAGAGAGGAGTTTTTAGAAAATGAATTTTGAAGAGAGTTTTTGGAAATATTTTTTGGAAAGCAACACTTTAAGAGGGTTTTTTGAAAGAGATTTTAGGAAAGAGATTTTTGAAAGAGTTGTTGAGGAAGGAAACTTAAGGAGCATTTTTAGAAAGTGAACTTTGAGGATAGTGTTTTGGAAATGAATTCGAAAAAGAGTTTTTGAAAAATAGATTTTTGGAGGGAGTTTTTGAAAACAATTTTGAAAATAAGATTGGAGAGAGTTTTTAGAAAGTATGTTAGAAGAGAGATTTTTCAAGGGAGAGATTTGAAAAGAGCGTTTTTAGAAAGTATATAAAATATCTCATTTTCCTAAAACGATTCTAACCATAAGAAGATTAGAACCACTTTAAGATAGCGGTGTTGAAAACAATGAGGATTTGAAAATAAGGACCATATCGGTCACTTTAAATGTAAGACTTTCCTAAAGCTACCTTAGCCATGAAAAGGCTAGAATCATCTTAGGATTGTGATTTCGAAAACAAGTTTTGAAGAAGAAGGTTTTGATGCAAGTTTGAAAACGACGTTAAGGCAAGTTTTGAAAACGAGTTTGAAAACGAATTTTAGAAGAATGCAACATCATGATACGCATAATGCAAGTTGGGGTTGTGAACATACAAGGTTAAAGATTTCACCACATAATCAAGGGGGCTGAACCCACGTGGTCTCCAGTTAGACTAAAAGAAAGCCCCCGACACGGTGACCCTCCAATAGCCTAATCCTACACATGGACCGAGAAGTCCCTTGTTTCAAGCATGCAAGAAAGGGGGGGAAGAAGATGGGAGATTAAAATAGAAGAAAACCCAAGTGGGTTAGGAGAGAGAAGAGAAGGGGAAGATGTGTAAACTTAAATAGAAAGCCTACCTTGTGTCTTCTTTATTTTGCTAAGCTTTGCTTTTCTTACTTCGCTTCGGTCTTCGCTTCGGTCTTCGTCTTGATCTTCGAGAGCTTCAGTTTGCAGCACTTCAAGTCTTCAATGGATGCTTTGGAAGCTAGTGTATAAGTGTATGTGAGTGTATATAAGTGTATATGAGTGTATAGGAGGCTAGGATTTGTGTATGGAGACTAGGGTCTGGAAAACCTAAAGAAACTAGGGTTTAGGGAGGCTACGAGCTCTGTATATCAAAGAATAGGGTTTTTAGACTGAGTTTGCAGACCTCTTTCACGCTGGAGGAGGCTCTGTATTCATAGAGAGAAGAATGACTTGGCGCCTGTTGTAGTGGTGCCAAGCCAAATATTGGTTTAGCACCACTACTAGTGGCGCCAGCCACTTAGGAAGTTTTAAGGTCGGCAAGCAGCGTATCTTTAGAAGATTTGGGCACCTATACTAGGGACTACCATGCAATTCTTAGCTTGGCTTCACTAAGAGTAGCTCCGAAAAGTCTAGAAAGGATTTAAGAGACCAAGAATGGCCCAGAAAGGCTAGAAAGGGACAAGAACCCTTATAATAGAGTCCCGGAGGTAATGGACTTGAAAAAGGATGTCAGGGTTTCTTAGAGGAGTCAACCGGGCCATTAGGGGCAAAACGGTCAACTAGGCAGGAACGCTGCCAGGACGGACTCAGAATGTCCCGAAAGAAGACTCAAGATTTAGAAACATTATTTAGAGTGTTCCCAAAGGTTACTGGTCTGATACCCAGAGCCGGTGTGGTCGGAAAAGGCGACCGCCCCACCAAGGGCAAAATGATTATTTTGCACCGGGTTTGCTGGAATTGACTCAAAATGATTCGAAAAGATAATGAAAGGTTTAGAATACTATAAGAAGCATTCTCGGGAGGTTACCAGTTTGATATCCAGAGCTGGTGTGGTCCCCAGGGCATTCGGATGCTTAGAGGCAAAAGGGTCATCTTAACCGAAAAGTCTCAGAATTGGCCCGAAACAGACTAGAAGGCACCTAATCATGCCGGATTGCCTTTAAGTTCATTTTGGAAGGGTGGACTTACCATTCAGAGGACTTAGGTACTTTCTTGAGAAATGTGCCGAAAATGGCCCTAGGGGCAGTTTGGTCATTTTTCACCGAAGTGGGCTAGCAGGCACCGGTGTTGACCTGGGTTTTGAGTGTTTCCGCCACTCTGACGACAGTCCCGTGATACAGGGGTTTGTCGGGAATTCCCTATATCGACCTGTTTACGAGTACTTCTGCTACTCTGACGGTTCACGATCATTCTTGAGACTGCCTGATCTCGGGAAGCTGTTAAATGGACTTAGCGCCTGAGGAATCAACTTTCTCAAAAGGCGTGCTGAAACGGACATTTCTACATTGGCGGGCTAGCAGGCACCAAAGTTGGACCGTTTTACCATCAAGGGGACTTGGGGTCTCGTCCCGGTCATGGTTTGAAGGGACTTATTATTCCGAAAAGTTTACTCGGAAACGTGCTGGATTGGATGGTCTGACTGTAAGCACCACATTTTTGACCGCTCGGCAGTCTCCACTCCGTGCAGACTTGTTTTCAAGTCATTGTGGGCATATTCCAATCGAAACCAATTCTCTAGGTCCAAATTCCTTCTCTCCATAGCTTCGCAGGCCTGTCGGGCCCAAATAAAGGCAAAATGACCAAAATGCCCTTAGGGGCATTATCCTTTCCTTTCCAATTCCAATCCTACTCTCGAGACAGTTTATTCCTCGAGACGGTTCCAATCCAGGCACGTCTCCTCGGAGACAGTAAGACCCCTTTCCAATCCCACTCTCGAGACAGTTTATTCCTCGAGACGGTTCCAATCTAGGCATGTCTCTTTGGAGACAGTAAGACCCTTTTCCAAACCCACTCTCGAGACAGTTTATTCCTCGAGACGGTTCCAATTCAGGCACGTCTCTTTGGAGACGGTAAGACCCCTTTCCAAACCCACTCTCGAGACAGTTTATTCCTTGAGACGGTTCCAATCCAGGCACGTCTCCTCGGAGACAGTAAGACCCCTTTCCAATCCCACTCTCGAGATAGTTTATTCCTCGAGACGGTTCCAATCTAGGCATGTCTCTTTGGAGACAGTAAGACCCTTTTCCAAACCCACTCTCGAGACAGTTTATTCCTCGAGACGGTTCCAATTCAGGCACGTCTCTTTGGAGACGGTAAGACCCCTTTCCAAACCCACTCTCGAGACAGTTTATTCCTCGAGACGGTTCCAATCCAGGCACGTCTTTTTGAAGACGGTAAGACCCCTTCCAGTCCCACTCTCGAGACAGTTTATTCCTCGATATGGTCCGAGTAGCAAAACTACTCACAAAATCGTTAGAGTAGCGGAAATACTCACAAATTATCAACCCCGTCCGAGTAGCTGAAATACTCACAAATCATCAACCCCGTCCGAGTAGCGGAAATACTCACACCGTTAGAGTGGCGAAAACACTCAAAACCCAGGTCAAAACCAGTGTCTGTTAGCCCACTTTGGTGAAAAATGTCCAAATTGTCCTGTGGACATTTTTCGAGACTTTCCAGTCAAGATGACCATTTTGCCCCTAGGCATCCGAATGCCCCGGGAACCACACCGGCTCTGGGTATCAAATCGGTAATGTCCCGAGAATACTTTTTATAGTGTTCTCAACCTTCCTTTACCTTTCCGGATCATTTCGAGTCAGTTCCGGCCAATCCGGCACAAAATGACAGTTTTGCCCCTAAAGGGCCGGTCTCCTTTTTCGACCACACCGACTTTGGGTATCAAACCGGTAACCTCTTGAGACTAATTTTTATAGTAATCTCAACTCCCCTTTACCTTTCCGGATCATTCCGAGTCAGTCCCGACAAACCCGGTACAAAATGAACATTTTGCCCCTGGTGGGCCGGTCTCCTTTTCCGGCCACGCCGGCTTTGGGAATCAAACCGGCAACCTTTGGGAACATTCTAAATAATGTTTCCAGATCCCAAGTCTTCTCCTGGGACAGTCCGAGTTTGTCTCGGCAGTTTCCTGGTCCAATTGACCGTTTTGCCCCTAAGGGCCCGGTCAACCTTTCTGACCCATTTTGTCCTCGCTTTTCAAGTCAAATACCTCCAGGACACTATTTTAAGTGTTCCAGCTATTTTCTGACCTTTCGGGTCATTCCCGGCTCCCTCAAATCATTTTCGGACTTTCCGGAGTCACTCTTAGTAAAGCCAGGCTAAAAATTGCAGGGTAGTCACTAGTACAGGCGCTCAAATCTAGTCAAAGATACGTTGCTTGCCGACTTATAAAGTTTCCTAAGTGGCTGGCACCACTAGTAGTGGCGCCAAGCCAAGAATTGGCCTGGCGCCACAAGAGCAATTTTGCCCTGGCGCCACTGCAACAGGCACCAGGTTTGTCCAACTTTTATAAATACAGAGCTTCATTCAACGTGAAAAGGGTTTGCAAACTTAACCTAAAGATCACATAATTCGATATACAGAGCTCGAGCACCTCAAAAACCCTAGCCACCATACACAAACCCTAGCCTCCTATACACTCATACACACCTCCATACACTCATACACTAGCCTTCAACCATCCTTTGAAGACTTGAAGAGCTGCTATCTAAAGCTTAAAGACAATTCTTGAAGGTTGAAGAAGAAGATCAAGACGAAGACCGATGATTGAAGATAAGCAAGGCGCGCAAAATAAAGAAGACATATGGTAGGTTTTCTATTTAAATTTTTGCACTTCCCCCCTCTCTCTTCTCTCTCCTAACCCACTTGGGTTTTCTCTATTTTAATCCCCCATCTCTTTACCCCCTTTCTTTGCATGCTTGAAACAAGGGGATTCCCGGTCCATGTGTAGGATTGGGCTATTGGAGAGTCACCGTGTCGGGGGCTTTCTTCTAGTCTAACCAAAGACCACGTGGGTCCAGCCCCCTTGATTATGTGGTGAAGCCTTAGCCTTGTATGTTCACGACCCCAAATTGCATTGTGCATATCATAGTCTTGCATCTTCCAAAAACCGTTTTCAAAGTTGTTTTTAAAATCGTTTTCAAACTCGTTTTCAAGATTGCATCAAAATCTCTTTTTCAAAAACTTGTTTTTAAAACCACAATTCTAGAGTGATTATAGCCTTTCCATGTTTAGGGTTGCTTTAGGAAAATGTTACATTAAAAGTGACCTTTTTGGTCTATATTTTCAAATTTTACCGTTTTCCAAAACCACTTTCTTAAAGTGGTTCTAGCCCTCTTATGGCTAGAATCGCTTTAGGAAAGTGAGACGTTTTCATACTTTCCAAAAAACTCTCTCTTCAAAAATCTCTTCCTAAAAAATCTCTTTTTCAACATACTTTCCTAAAACTCTCCTTTCCAAAATTGTTTTCTAAAAACTCCCTCAAAAAATCTATTTTTCAAAACTCTCTTTTTCAACTCCTCTCCAAAATCTTTTCCTCAAAATTCACTTTCTAAAAACACTCTCTAGATTCACCTTCCTAAAAACTCTCTCCAAAAACCTTTCTAAAAAAACTCTCTTTCCAAAATCTTCCTTCTAGAAATTTCCTCTCTAGGATTTTCCTTCTAAAATCTACGTTTTCAAAAGCACACTTTCCAAAACTCCTCTTTAAAACTTTTTTTTCCAAAAACTCCATCTTCAAATTCACTTTCCAAAAGTTCCTCCCTAGGATTCCCTTCTAAAAAACCTTCGTTTCCAAAAACGCACTTTCTAAAAATCCCTTTTTCTTAGAGCCCAAATCAAGCCTTAGAGCCCACAATTAGGAAACCCTAATTTTCTTTCCAAAAACATGATTTTCAAACTTTGCCCCAAACCTAGGTTTCCAAAACCTCATGTTTTCACATCAAAAATATACATGTTTCCAAAACCTATTTTCTACGTCAAAACTATGGTTTTTCAAATCTAGGGTTTCTAAAACCTCCCTTTAGGAAACAAAATCAAACCTTTGTTTTAGGAAACCAAATCCAATCTCCCCGTTTAGGAAACTAGATCCTATCCTCCGTTTTTGGAAACGAAATCAAATCTTCCCTTTTAGAAACAAAATCCAACCCTTTCCTAATCCAACTTTTTTCTTAATCCTTCCTAAACTTCCACTTTCCTAAACCCTAAGTTTCCAAAAACTTGAACATAAAAATCTTTCCTAATTCAACCCTTTCCTAATTCAACCCCCTCTCCAAATCTTAACTTTCTAAATTCAAGCTTTTAAACCTTTCCTAAATTCAAACCTTTCTTAATTTCAAGATTTTCTAAAACTCTAAAACTTTCTAAAATCTTAAATCTTTCTAAACTCTAAAACTTTCTAAATCCTAAACTTTCCAAATTTCAAATCTTTTCAAATCCAAAGTTTCCTAAATTCAAAACTTTCTTAAGTTAAATCTTTCTAAACTTCCAAGCTTTCTAAATTCTAAATCTTTCCAAAACTTCAACATCTTTCCAAATCCAAAACTTCCTTATTTTCAAAACCTTTCCTTTTTCAAAACCTTTCTTAAAATGGAGCTTTCTTAATTCAAAACTTTCCCTTTCTTTAATTCAAACATTTCCTAAGTTGCAAACTTCCCTTTTTCAAACCTTTCCAAAAACGAAACTTTCCAATTTTCAAAACTTCCTTATTTCAAAATTTTCCAATTTTCAAAATTTTCCTAAGTCGAAAATTTTTCCTAATTCAAAACTCTCCAAAAGTGAAACTTTCTTAATTCCAAAACTTTCCAAAAATGAAAACTTTCCTAAAATGACACTTTCCTAAAACAGAACTTTCTTAAATCGGACTTTTCCTAATTCAAACATTTCCTAAATCCAATCTTCCCTAATTTCCTAAACCTTCCAAGTCAAGTCAAATATTTTCTAAGTCTCTTCTCTTTCCTAAGCCTAGGCTTCTTAAACCTCCATCTTTCCAAAACAAGTCTAAATCTCTCTCCCCAATTTTATCTGTTCAAATCAAAATTCATTCTTTTCAAATTTCAAAATTCTAAATTTCAATTTTCAGTCCTCCATTCAAAGTTCAATCTCTCAATTTTCCAATTCAATTTTCAATTCAATCTCTTTCTTCTAATCAAACATTCTATTTTCAATCGGACTCTTGTCCGAACTACGACTGACCTGATTCCCCCTAAGGGATACGTAGGCAACCTTCATAGGTACAGTCACATTACTTTTCAAACTTTCAATTCCACCCTCATGAGTGCGGTTTCCAAAATCTTTCCAAATCTCAAATTCCAATCTATTTTCAAAATTTCAATTTCAAAATTTCTATTTCCAAATTTCTACTTTCAATTTTTGAACTTTCCAATTTCAATTCCGTCTCCCCAAATCTATTTTCAAATCAAATCAATTTCAAATTAATCTCTTTTCAAATCTATTTTTCAATTCTTTTCTATTGCACTTGCATATCATGCATCATATTTTTCAGACATTGTTTTTCCAAAGTGAAATAGGATTGAACACGAGTTAGTTAAAAACTCTCATAGGTGAATCTAGGGTAGATTGACATGTAGGTACCGAAAGGGCGGGGTAGGGTGATAGCTTATTGCATCTTCCCTACACGTAACCAACCTCCGAACTTAGAATCACTGATTTCAAAGACCAAAATGAATTATTTTTCTAAAAAGGGCTAAATGTTTTCCAAAGGTTGCCAAACAACCTGTTTTCCTAAAAACCCTCTCTTGAGGATGTTTTCCAAAATCGTTTTCCAAAAACCCTAAGTGTAATCTTCGAATTATTCTTAGTTTTTAGGTGACCTAACTCACCTTAATCAAGTTAGGTGGCGACTCTGAATCTTTTTCAAAAGCCCTTTATTCAAACCAAATTTTCAATTCAAATCTAGTCGCACTCATTCTTCTAGGAGGGTGAGTTCTAACGAGAGAGTACAGTATTTTTTCCGCTTGGGTGAGTATTCCTCGAGTGCGAAAAATCTGGACGCGACAGCTGGCGACTCCACTGGGGAGATTTAGAGGGTTAAGCCATTAGTCATGTCTCTTTACCCTTTACCCATGTAGAGTCTTCAATTAACTTGGTTCAATCCTATTCACTTTAAATTTTCAAAACTAAATTTCCAAAATTGTTTTCAAAAAAAAAAAATATGCATTTGTTCATATTATCTTGTATTATCTTTGTCATCCACATACTAACACTTGCATATTTGTTTTGTAGGTGCGCTTTATGTTTAAATTTTATTAACTGCTTTGCATGAATGTGATGTACAGGATGAATGGGAGTTGTTGGGCCCTTTCCTCCACTTTTAAAAATCACACACACACTGCATGTGCACTTGCATTCTGCATACTTGCATACCCTGATATGTCCTTTGTAGTTAGAAAGGGGGAACGATATATTGGTTGTGGGCAAGATGTTGTGACAGTTTCTTCGCATACGGCCTCTTAATGGTTCCCCAGCTCGGATCACCAACCGATCATGGCACCACCTCGGGGAGTGGGCCTAGGTTTGAAGATCCGAGGACCGAGCCTTTTTAGGACGCATTAGTCAACCCTCAACCTCATACTCATATAGACACCATGCATAGTCGAACCTCTGCTGGGTTTAGGACACAAGCACCGTTTTCAAAATCACGGAGGAAAGGGCGACTGCTCTTACTTTCATTTATACATGCTATTATAATGCTTGTATTTATACTGTTATAATGCCTGTCTAACTGTTCATGCATGCATCTTTACTTCAATTGTACCTTCTCTCCTTATACTTTTTGCATATTCATGTTCATGCATTCAATATTCCATGTTAAGACAAGAGTTCCAAGCAACTCAAGTCACTACATTCTCATGCATATGATCAACCCATTGAGAGTGTCACCAATGTCACTCTCCCTTGCATTAAACCTACCCAAACCCTAAGGGTTCCCACGTAACCCTAAGGACTCATTGCATGCATCTCGATTCATTCCATAAGAGGGGCCCCAATCCCTCTATGCTCACGAAGATGGGATTGCCAAGAAGACAAGGGGCAATCAATCAACAAGGTCTCTCAGTGGCCTCCTCGACATCAAATCCAAGAAAGGCGAATCCAAAGACTCAAGAGTAGTTTAGGGTTTCCTTTTGTAAAAGTAAATAGGTGGAAGTCCAAAGGAAAATGTTCCCCTTCCCCCTATTAAAATGTATTTCAATTCTTTTGTATCTCAAACCTAGAATTTAATGTACTTCTTTATTTTTATGAATGAATGCATGGATGATTGAAGGTTCCTACTTGACGGTAAGGTGTCTGCATACAGGGGCAAATCCCCTATCTCCAAAAGTGGGCCAATACATCATGGCTAGTTTCCCTCCTAAAGAGGGGCACCCTAGGACATGCACTGTATAAAGTTCTCTAAAAACCAAAAACTAACTTGTGACTTGTGTTTTTGTCTTTTTCTTTTTTCTTTTTATTTCTATTTACAGAAGTCACCTTGCACTGAGTCAACATTGCTCCCAAGAAAGTGCAACATCCACCTAGGGATCCTATTATCACTTCGCACAAAGCATCACTAATGGCTGCTAACCCTGAAGAATCCTCTCAAGTCTCTCGAGAGGAAGTTAATGAAATGAGGGCTAAGATGGATAAGATGCTCAAACTCATTCAAACTCTGGCCATGAAGGATGCTACTGCGGTCCCGTTATCATCAATGACTTCATCTAAAGACCTTGAACCCGCTAATCCGAGGATCTTGCTTCAGTCTGACAATGCTAAGAAAACCAAAGAAGATGCCAAAAGGGTCAATACTGAAGAAGAAGAGACCATATTGCTTTCACCCGTCACAAAGAAGGCCCCTCTAGACCCTCTCAGTCTGAAAATCCAAGGGTTGGAGGATTCGTTGCGAAGTCTCCATGGCCATGATGCTTACGGATTCACTTCCTATGATGAGCTATGTTTCTTCCCTGACCACCCGAGGCTTGCTAAGTTTAAAATGCCTGACTTCCAGAAGTACGACGCTACCGGTAACCCCGTTGCTCATCTTTGCCTATACGCCGGAGCACTAAGTGGACATGGCAATGACCCGAAGCTCCTTATGCAGTTATTCCAACACAGCCTCACTGGGTCGGCTCTGCAATGGTTCGCTCGTTTGGACTTAAGGAAGATCACAACCTGGATGGAGCTAGTCAATGCGTTTAAAGCCCAATACCATCACAACATCGACCTCACTTCTGATCGATGGTCCTTGATGACGATGAGCAAAGGTTAGAGGGAGAGCTTTAAAGCATACACCCTAAGATGGAGGGAGGCCGCTGCACAAGTTAATCCCCCGTTGGAGGAGAAGGAGTATGTACAACTATTTGTACATACTTTTCAAGGTATATTCTATGAGAAACTCTGCACAAGCGTGGGAAAAAGCTTTTTCGAGCTCATCATGCAAGGAGAGATGATAGAAAACAGCCTCAAGACAGGAAGAATTACAGATCCCTATGCCAAGACTGGAGAAAATACTACCAACATCGCCAAGAAGGTGGCTACTATAAGGGGCACAATCAGAAAGGAAAATGAAGTGTCTGCTATTCTGCCTAGCCAACCACCTCAATACCGACCTCCGCTCCAATCACCCCAAGTCCTGCCCTTGCCCACCTTGACCATGCCTGCTCCAACCCCTAACTACAGCCTTGCTGGGGCACGACCTAACTTTAATAGACCTGCTCGACGCATCCGTACCTTCGACGCCTTAGCATGCACCTAAACCGAGGCCTACCATAGCCTTCTAAAGAATAACATCCTGAAACCCGTACCTACTCGCCGGTTGCCAAGCCCTTTACCCACAACCTTTAATGTTGCCCTTACATGTGAGTATCATTCAGGTGGCCAGGGGCATGACACCGAAAGCTGCTTTGCTCTCAAGCACAAGATCCAAGACCTAATCGATAATAAGACTATTGATCTGCAGCCAGTAAAACCTGCTTCCACTCCCAATGTGACTGCTAATCCTCTGCTAGATCACACCGTCAATATAATACTAGTAGAAATGGAGGGTGAGGGAGTGTTTGATGAGCCTAAGGCCGAGGACTATGAGGACGATTGGGAGACCGAGGAAGAAGATGACTGGGAGAAGGATCTCCCATTATGCCCAATCTATCTCCATAACCCTGATGAAGTGCCAAATGCTTCCGACTGGCCCATTGAAGAGCCTATGTTTCTGGGAGATGAGACTACTGAAAACATGGTTGCTGATGGATGGGGTGCTGAGTTTCTGCATCCGAAATATGCCGTGGCCGAACGTCATTTGCTAGAGAGTCATTGGCCTACAAATGAATAAAACTATGAAGAAATGAGCTGGAGGATAGAGAAGCCAAAAGCACAAGCAGAGCCATTCGAATTGGAAGGGGGTGAGCTGGTCACCCTGTTTACAGAAGAACCCGCTACACAAAACAAGAAGGAGGCTGACAACCGCATCAACAGTATCAATGCCTGTGGAGCTCTAGGGGAACCCTTTGCTTATCTCGCCTTGGCAGAGGATCCGGGTCGCGAATGGAGTGTCGAAAATGTGGGGATTGTCCCAAGGCAGTACTAAAAATGGGTTTCTTGCACAAGCGTACAAGAGAGGGGTGGTTTCACCCACTTTCTTTCTATCCCTTTTACTTATTGTTTTTAAATTAATGCTTACATTTTCTTATTGATGAAGAACCTTATGCTTTTCGTAAAAATAATAATAATAATCAAATGACAGTCTTTTATTCCATTGCTGTTGTCTTGTCTTCCCTGAGGATAGTGACTACTTTCTATGTAAGGGGCATGGTTTGTCTTATGGAATGATCCAACTTGAAGGGACGATAGCATGAGTTAACCACTCGCCAAATGATCAGCCTTCCACAGAGAGAAAGAATAAGGATGAGTGAGGATACTACCCAAAGGCACCACTTGCAAGACTCTGAGGCTAAGCGATGTGTGGCCAGTTTATCAAGAGGAAGAGGAGCCATCTTTCATTCCCCCACATATAAAAGAACGAATGACTAAATAAATAACTAAATGTGTTCATATTCCCTTTGCTTAACCCCTAGTGCCTCGCGGGAAGCGAAAATTTTCTTTGTTAACCCTAATCCAAGACTGTCCTCCCCACACTGGGGCAGACAATAGTTGAGAACTTTAGGAATGGTATCCACCCCCGCTGTGCTAAAAGCAGCAATGAAAGCTCTATGGATCAAGCAATTTAATTCAAAGTGAAGAGAGACCCTCATTTCATTTCCCATACAGTCAAAAGCAACCCCTTACCAAACCCGTTGAGCCACTTATCCTTTCTTAACAAAACCCCAACCTAGGGATCACCGCCCACACTGGGTATATTGAACTACCAAGGAAAAGGTTTAAGGGGAAAGGGTTAAAGAATTGTTTCGTTTCATAAAAAAAAAAAGAAATAGAAAGGAAAAGCAAAAGAAAGGAGTTGCCAATGGGCAAAAGGCAAAAAAAAAAAAAAAAAGAAGAAAAAAAATTTCTTTAATGAAAGGCCTGAAGAAAATCATGATTGAGTTATCTTCAAAAGCATGATAAGAAGATCAAACGAGAAGAAAGTCATGCCTCTCTCAAAAAGGTATATAGAAAGGGTGAAAGAACAAGGTTATTTTCACCCTGGGAAGTATATGGTCAAAGGCAAGAAGGAAATTTAAAGGTGATCCTAGATTACAAGAAAACCCAGTAGGTACAATAGGTTTGAGCCTTTACCCTTTCTGGCAAAACCCCGAAACCATGGCCTACATTACAACCCTATTAAAGTCCCCTCTGATTGAAAATAGATTGCTTGATCTAAATGAGTTAGATATGCTGCCAAAGCTAAAAAAAAAAAAAAAAAAAGAGAGAAAAAAAAAAGAATATGCTAATACTACTGAAAAACGGTTAAGGACAGTTTGGATCTAAGCCTTGCTGAAAACGACATTGAATTTGAGCCTACATATCCCGTTGTTTCTAAAACCCCCATAACCTAGCCTACATTATGGTCCTAAACAAAGTCTTCTCGGATTGAAATGACTGGCCACTTATCGCTCTGCCAAAGGTTAGGTAAGTTGTTGCTAAAACCCCGAGAATCGAGAGCCTCAGCCTAATAACCTTATACACTAACCCTAAGACAAAGAGTTGAAGGCGATCAAGAGGTTGAGAAAGGAGCGAAATGCTATCATCCGATCGAGGTAGGATTGAGCCAGAAGATAGGCTAAAATCCTCGAAAACGAGGGAGTTACCATTCCTAGGACTACAAGGCTAACAGCACCCTGTGTCATTCTATTAACATATTTCTAACTTGTGCATATGTAAAAAATAAATAAATAAATAAATAACTAAATAAAATAAATAAATAAATAAATAAATTAGCATGGCTTTGCACATATAGGATATAACCCCCTGTAGAAATAGAAGTCATCAGCATCAACTCATGGAATAAATATCACATGCATCTGGTCATATGCCTAGCTGTAAAGATCATGAATGTATCTGTCTACCCATGCATCTAAGTACCATAAATATCCATCCTTATACAAAACTATGCAAAATAAAACTGCCTAACATCAATACATCTCAGGAACAAGGGGCAAAAGAGGATCAGAATCTCTACAAGGGGCATCTCTCACAGGTCGAAGTCGATATCATCTGGATCAAAATCCCCGAAACCCGACATCGGATGAGGAGGATAACTACTCAAAGCACCGCCATCCTACAGGGAAGATAGAACCGAAATCAACTACATACAAAAGGAACTAAGCAACAGTAGAGCAAGAAGAAGCAGAGGGAGAATAACATACCCCCCACCCACCCAACTGAGATAACCGAGCCGTGAAGGAAGCTACCTCGGCCTGGTACTGGTCTCTCTGGTCTCTCATAGCAGTAAACTCGGCCTGGGGCACATATCCTCTAGCACAGCGCCACAAGTCAACCACCTCCTGGCCAACAGCGTACCCGCCGACTACTACCTCAAACCGGGTGAAGGCACCAACCGAATGAGCCCCAAAGTGCGTAGCATAATCCGCATCCGGAGGAAGCAAGAACTCGGCACCCGGCTGACGCTTCTGATAAGGGATAGGCACTCCCGCCACCAGGGCTCCAAACATATACTGTGGTGGAGCTCCTGCTGATCGGAACTCCTCATGAAACTGCCGCCAGTGTCACTCTTCAAGATAGGACTCCCAAGTGTCATCACTGAGAAAAGCAGCTCTCGATAAGGACAACGGGACCAGGTACTGGATTGTCTCGTAATGGACTAATCCAATGAAGGGCCGCCAGGTCATATCCCTCACCTTAATCAACTCCAGGTTAGCCCGGAGCGTCACAAAGTCAATAATCTCCGATCGCTGGGCTACCCGGTCACGAGCCCACCTCAAAACACGAGGATAGAGATCATCCTCAACAACTGCAGGGCGACGCACCGGCAGGTACTCGTAACTCCACCAGACAAGGAAGGGCCAAAAGCTAGTCATGCTGCCCCAAAAAGAAGAAGTCCGAACCCGCATCGATCAAAGAAAGCAACCAAAAGAAAAGGACCCCCAGTCCAACTCAGACAAAGCTCCCAGATCGGCTCTATACTCACCAAACGACACGGCACGAGTGACTTGTTGTTGTTGCAGAAGCAGCTAAAGATGATGTACAACACAAGTCATCATCTCATGATATTCCGCCTGGCAGGCGATGGCTCAGTAGCAAAAGTACGCTCACCCTGACTAATCCAAGAGACTGGGAAGGCAGAACGCTCAGAATGAGGCAAGTCTAACAACAAACAAGCCTCGTCCCTGCTGACGGGGTGCAGGGTGATCCGCCGGCCGACAAAGGAGAGTCTTGTAATAATCGCCCAATCTAAAGGAGTGGGGCCTAACTCGAAGCCGAAAAAATGAAAAGTCCCGGTCTCCCCGAACCACCTCTCAACAAGTGCTAGTACCAAATGCCAGTTCAAGCGGTTAGCCTGTAATCCTATAAAGGCGCCAAACCCAATCTCTGCCAAGAAGGCGCGGTATGATGGGACAGCCTGCTGCATGGTCACAAAAACCTGATGAACAGCCCCTCGGAAAGCTGTATGTACCTGCGGAGGTGGCAAATGCTGTCTGGAGTATACACTAGGATGATAGGCCAAATCCTCGAGTGGTGGGACATCTGGTATCTGCAGATCTCCCAAATCGGCGTCTGTCTGCCTATGCCTGGAAGAAGCTCTCCCATAGCCGGTCACCTGATCCCCAAGGCCCGGTACCTCCTCCTCGACATCAATCTCCTCGGCAAAGGCTTGCTCAACCGGAGCAAAAGGGTCGACAGGTGGCCTACTCCCCTGCCCGCTCTGGCTGGATGAAGATCGTCCGGTAGATTGTCGACTACCTCTAGATCAACTAGAGCCGCTAGCAGAATCTGTCCGGGCCGCTTTCCCCGAGCGGCGTCTCCTCTCAAAACCGTCATCACCTGCATCTGCCATCCTGAAAGGTAAGCCAAGGTAAGTGATGTTAATATACCACCCATGCAGTTTAAATAACAGTAAGATAAAATAAACAACTGAAAAAAAAAAAAAACTTCGAATGAAAAGTCAAAACAAAATTCCTACATGCATCTTGATTTTCCAACTTCAAATCACATTTCAAGGGTTCTCTGCCTTTTTCCTTAAAAAAAAAAAAAAAGATTTTATTTTAAAACTTTAATCAACTCTTTCCATAATTTCTAAAAAATTTCGACAGAGTCCTGTTTTAAAATGGCCCCTACAACACCCATGACATCAGCACAGAGCACAAAACGTGCACTTCACTTTGTCACAATCACATAACAACCGCACTCGTGCACACTTTTCAATTTTTCAAAATTTTCAAAACACATGTTTTATTTTTCAAATAAATCAATGGTTTTCAAAAGTCTCCCCAAAATTTTCAAAATCACCTCAAATGTTTTCAAAAATATTCTTACATTTTTCCAAATTTCAAACTTTAAAAATTTCATCAATTTCTTGAATTTTCCAATTTTTTCTAATTTTCTAAATATTTTTCTATTTTTCAAAAAATAAAAAATTCACCGAGTTTTCAAAAAATCACAAAACTTCATACGGTTGTCAAACACATTTTTCTAAGGCATATTGCACGAAAACATGGCCAGAAAACTCAATACCCATGCTTATAGGAACAAATTTCCTATTCTTGCAGAAAACCCCATTCACACATTTACATATAATCACTCAAATTCAATCAAACAACCATCAAAATGCAAAAACAACATCACCAAAGTGTTCAAAACATATGAAAACATTAATTTCCACTATTCACATGATTCAAACGAAGTTCTACACATCAAAATCAACAAAATTTGAAAACTCACCTTTTGGAAGTTCTCCGGCGAAATCTTCACTTCCGGCGACTTTTCCGGCCACGTGGACTCCTTTCGGCAATCACCCACGGTCCCCAAGGAGTGCTCCTTCAAGGTTCAAGTCAATTTCCACTTGAAGACTCTCGGATTCTCCAAAAACTCTTCAAATCCCGTAACTATTCGAACTAGAAATTTTCTGGTTTTTAACCTTAAGCCTGGCGCCACTAGCAGAGGCGCCAGTGTTTTTTTGCCAAAGGCGCCACTGCTAGTGGCACCAGTTATAAATTCTGGGCAGTTTTTGTTGAGTCAATGCCTTGATTTTGATAATAACAAAATATGGTTAAATGATCTAATAATTCTACTTAGTGTGCAGATGAATTATTAATTAGATCTTGACTTGAAGCTTATCATAATGGAGGACTTATGATGAAAAGCATGATGAAGTGATGTATTCTACAATGGTGATTTTATAAGAGAATGAAGATGATGGATATCAAAGAAGAAGAATGAAAATGATCAAAGTCTTGATTTAAAAGATTGAAGACTTTGAGGACTTGAAGATATCTTGCAAGAATGGAAAAAGAAGAGACCAACTCAAAAACATAAAAGCTTTCTTGATAGATTTAAAGATGTCTTGAAGACATGGAAGGAATCACAAGATTTGGAAAGTTTTCTTGAGTTGTTGAAGTCCATGAAGAAGCCATATTGATTGAAGAAATGAAGATTCTAAGTCATGGAAGCTCTCTTGAAGATCTTGAAGAAAACTTGAATCAATGGATGAAACTATGATAATGGAAGAGCTCTACAAGTGATGAAAATGAAGAAAATTCACCTTGAATGGATTGAAAATGTTCTTGGAGTCATCTAATCTTGAAGAAGTGTTTGCAAGCTTTAAAAAGCCTATTTAGATGATCCTTGAAGAGATTGGAAGCTTTGAAAAAGAATGAAGAAAAGTTGCAAAAATATGGGTTTTTGGAAAAAGAGTCGACCCCTCAAGCAAAAAGAGTCGACTCATTCGAACAGAGCCTTGGATTTGTGCTGGAAGCTTAAAAGAGTCGACTCCTAGCTTAAAAGAGTCGACTCCTGGCCAAAAAGAGTCGACTCATTGCAACAGAGAATAAACAATTCTGCAGACTACTAAAAAGAGTCGACTCCTGGGACAAAAGAGTCGACTCATTTGGACAGTGACTTGAAAAATCTGCTAAAATGCAAAAAGAGTCGACTCATTGTGAAAAGAGTCGACCCTTAGACCGTAACGACTAGTTTTCTGACAGACGGTATGGGCACAAACACAACCAAATCTTGTCCCATACTTCTCCAACGGTTAGAATCGATCCATACCTATGTATATGAGATACATACAGCTTCAAACAATGAGAAGAGAGCAATCATACCATTCATATCAAGTGCTTGAAGCTGAAAATCACCTGTACCTCACTGCCATATATTTTTGCTGAGTGTTTAAAGTTATCCATTGAGTTGTATTCATTCATATACTCACTAGGAGAGTCACTCTTTGTATAATCTTCATTCATTCTCATTTGGGTGGGTTTGTAACCTTGTAAGTTTGAGTGTTCTTGGGAAAAACACTTGTAAGTTTAAGAGAAGCTTGGACAAAATCTCTTGGGTTTTGAAAGCTTGGGAAGAAGCTTTTGTAAGAGTGAGCTGGGCACTCGTGGCACAACCAGCGGCTGTGTAAGGAGTATTGCATAGTGGAATTCCTTCGAAAGGATCGAAGAAGAGAGGACGTAGGCAAGGTTGGCCGAACCTCTATAAATCTGGTGCATATTTCTTCTGCCTCTATTTTGCTTACTTGCTCATTATGCATGCTTGCAAATACTTGTTTTAATGTACACTTCATTTGCTTGATACATATTCTTTGATTATTTGTTACTAAAATACATAAACGATTTTTTAGTTGAAACTCTTGTTAAAAATTCTATAAAACCCAATTCACCCCCCCTCTTGGGTTGCCTACTTGGGCCAACAGTTTTGCCCTTTTTCCCGCCAAAACTTGTTTTCGAAGGCCTTTTTGGCCCATTATCCGTTTTCGACCCCCGTTGTCGAAAGATTTCTAGTGTCCGTCCCTCCGACTGCCTCGGGGTCAACATGGGACACTTACTCTTATCGTTTTCTGTCTTTGACAAGCAAAGACAGAAAAAGATGGGCAGCTGTAAGCCCCCCATTTTTGACCGCTCGGCAGTCTACACTCCACCCAGACTTGTTTTCCAGTCATTGTGGGCATATTCCAATCGAAACCAATTCTCTAGGTCCAAATTCCTTCTCTCCATCGCTTCGCAGGCCTGTCGGGCCCAAATAGAGGCAAAATAACGAAAATGCCCTTAGGGGCATTGTCCTTTCCTTTCCAATTCCAATCCCACTCTCGAGACAGTTTATTCCTCGAGACGGTTCCAATCCAGGCACGTCTCCAAAGAGACGGTAAAACCCCTTTCCAATCCCACTCTCGAGACAGTTTATTCCTCGAGACGGTTCCAATCCAGGCACGTCTCTTTGGAGACGGTAAGACCCTTTTCCAAACACACTCTCGAGACAGTTTATTCCTCGAGATGGCTCCAATCCAGGCACGTCTCTTTGGAGACAGTAAGACCCCTTTCCAAACCCACTCTCGAGATAGTTTATTCCTCAAGACGGTTCCAATCTAGGCACGTCTCTTCGGAGACGGTAAGACCCCTTCCAGTCCCACTCTCGAGACAGTTTATTCCTCGAGATGGTTCCAATCCAGGCACGTCTCTTCGAAGACGGTAAGACCCCGTCCAGTCCCACTCTCGAGATAGTTTATTCCTCGAGATGGTCCGAGTAGCAAGACTACTCACAAAACCGTTAGAGTAGCGGAAATACTCACAAATCATCAACCCCGTCCGAGTAGCGGAAATACTCACATCGTTAGAGTGGCGGAAACACTTAAAACCCAAGTCAACACCAGTGTCTGTTAGCCCACTTTGGTGAAAAATGTCCAAATTGTCCTGTGGACATTTTTCGAGACTTTTCAGTCAAGATGACCATTTTGCCCCTAGGCATCCGAACGCCCTGGGAACCACACCGGCTCTGGGTATCAAACCGGTAATGTCCCGAGAATACTTTTTATAGTGCCCTCAACCTTTCTTTACCTTTCCGGATCATTTCGAGTCAGTTCCGGCCAACCCGGCACAAAATGACCGTTTTGCCCCTGGAGGGCCAGTCTCCTCTTTCGACCACACCGGCTCTGGGTATCAAACCGGTAACCTCCTGAGACTACTTTTTATAGTAATCTCAACTCCCCTTTATCTTTTCGGATCATTCCGAGTCAGTCCTGGAAAACCCGGTACAAAATGACCATTTTGCCCCAAGTGGACTGGTCTCCTTTTCCGACCACGCCGGCTCTGGGAATCAAACCGGCAACCTCTGGGAACATTCTAAATAATGTTTCCAGATCCCAAGTCTTCTCCTGGGACAATCCGAGTTTGTCCCGGCAGTTTCCCGGTCCAATTGACCGTTTTGCCCCTAAGGGCCCGGTCAACCTTTCCGACCCATTTTGTCCTCGTTTTTCAAGTTAAATACCTCCAGGACACTATTTTAAGCGTTCCTGCTACTTTCTGACCTTCCGGGTCATTCCCGGATCCCTCAAATCATTTCCGGACTTTCTAGAGTCACTCCTAGTGAAGCGAGACTAAAAATTGCATGGTAGTCACTAGTACAGGCGCCCAAATCTAGTCAAATATACGTTGCTTGCCGACTTATAAAGTTTCCTAAGTGGCTGGTGCCACTAGTAGTGGCGCCACTCCTAGTGGCGCCAAGAGCAATTTTGCCCTGGCGCCACTGCAACAAGCACCAGGTTTGTCCAACTTCTATAAATACAGAGCCTCATTCAACGTGAAAAGGGTCTGCAAACTTAACCTAAAGATCACATAATTCGATATACAGAGCTCGAGCACTTCAAAAACCCTAGCCACCTTAGGTTTTCCAAACCCTAGCCACCATACACAAACCCTAGCCTCCTATACACTAATACACACCTCCATACACTCATACACTAGCCTTCAACCATCCTTTAAGGACTTGAAGAGCTGCCATCTAAAGCTTGAAGACAATCCTTGAAGGTTGAAGAAGAAGATCAAGACGAAGACCGAAGATTGAAGACAAGCAAGGCGCGCAAAATAAAGAAGACATATGGTAGGTTTTCTATTTAAATTTTCGCACTTCCCCCCTCTCTCTTCTCTCTCCTAACCCACTTGGGTTTTCTCTATTTTAATCCCCCATCTCTTTCCCCCCTTTCTTTGCATGCTTGAAACAAGGGGATTCCCGGTCCATGTGTAGGATTGAGCTATTGGAGAGTCACCGTGTCGGGGGCTTTCTTCTAGTCTAACCAAAGACCAAGTGGGTCCGACCCCCTTGATTATGTGGTGAAGTCTTAGCCTTGTATGTTCATGACCCCAAATTGCATTGTGTAAGCACCCCATTTTTGACCGCTCAGCAGTCTACACTCCGTCCAGACTTGTTTTCAAGTCATCGTGGGCATATTCCAATCGAAACCAATCCTCTAGGTCCAAATTCCGTCTTTCCATCGCTTTGCGGGCCTGTCAAGCCCAAATAGGTACAAAATGACCAAAATGCCCTTAGGGGCATTGTCCTTTCTTATTCCAATTCCAATCCCTCTCTCGAGATAGTTTATTCCTTGAGACGGTCCGAGTAGCAAAACTACTCACAAAACCGTTAGAGTGGCGGAAACACTCACAAAACCGTTAGAGTAGCAGAAGTACTCACAAAACCGTTAGAGTGGCGGAAACACTCACAATCCAGGCACGTCTCTTCGGAGACGGTAAGACCCCTTTCCAATCCCTCTCTCGAGACAGTTTATTTCTCGAGATGGTCTGAGTAGCAAAACTACTTACAAAACCGTTAGAGTAGCGAAAATACTCAACCCCGTCCGAGTAGCGGAAATACTCCCAAATCATCCACCCCGTTAGAGTAGCGGAAATACTCCCAAATCATCAACCCCGTCCGAGTAGCGAAAATACTCAACCCCGTCCGAGTAGCGGAAATACTCCCAAAACATCAACCCCATCCGAGTAGCGGAAATACTCAACCCCATCCGAGTAGCAGAAATACTCACACCGTTAGAGTGGCGGAGACACTCAAAACCCAGGTCAACACCCGTGTCTGTTAGCTCACTTCGGTGAAAAATGACCAGACTACCCTTAGGACCTCTTCCGAGACTTTCCGATCAAGATGACCGTTTTGCCCCTAAGCACCCGAATGCCCTGGGAACCACACCGGCTCTGGGTATCAAACCGGTAACCCACTGAGACTACTTTTTATAGTATTCTCAATCTTCCTTTACCTTTTCGGATCATTCCGAGTCAGTTCCGGCCAACCCGGTACAAAATGACTGTTTTGCCCCTGGAAGGCCGGTCTTCTTCTTCAACCACACTGGCTCTGGGTATCAAACTGGTAATGTCCCGAGAATACTTTTTATAGTGTTCTCGACCTTCCTTTACCTTTCTGGACCATTCCGAGTCAGTTTCGGTAAACCCGGTACAAAATGACCGTTCTGCCCTTGGTGGCCCGGTCTCTTTTTCCGACCACGCCGGCTCTGGGAATCAAACCGGTAACCTCTGGGAACATTCTAAATAATGTTTCTAGATCCCAAGTCTTTTTCTGGGATAATCCGGGTTCGACCCGGCAGTTTTCCGGTCCGATTGACCGTTTTGCCCCTAAAGGCCCGGTCAACCTTTCCGACCCACCTTATCCTTACTTTCCAAGTCAAATACCTCCAGGGCACTATTTTAAGTGTTCCTGCTCCTTTCCGGCCTTCCAGGTCATTCCCGGCTCCTTCAAATCATTCCCGGACTTTCCGGAGTCACTCCTAGTGAAGCCAAGCTAAAAATTGCATGGTAGTCACTAGTACAGGCGCCCAAATCTAGTCAAAGATACATTGTTTGCCAACCTTAAATCTTTCCTAATTGGCTGGCGCCACTACAAAAAATGGCCTGGCGCCACTCCTAGTGGCGCCAGTGTAAAATTTGCCCTGGCGCCACTGCAACAGGCGCCAGGTTTGGCCTCCTTCTATAAATACAGAGCCTCATTCAACGTGAAAAGGGTCTGCAAACTTAACCTAAGAATCCTATATTTCGATATACAGAGCTCGAGCACCTCTTAAACCCTAGCCTCCCTAGGTTTTCCCAAACCTTAGCCACCATACATAAACCCTAGCCTCCTATACAATCATACACACCCCCATACACTCATACCCTAGCCTTCAACCATCCTTTGAAGATCGGAAGAGCTGCCATCTAAAGCTTGAAGACAACCCTTGAAGGTTGAAGAAAAAGATCAAGACGAAGACCGAAGACCGAAGATAGGCAAGGCGCGCAAATTAAAGAAGATACAAGGTAGGCTTTCTCTTTAATTTTCTGCACTTCCCCCCTCTCTCTTCTCTCTCCAACCCACTTGGGTTTTCTCTATTTTGATCCCCCATCTCTTTCCCCCCCTTTCTTTGCATGCTTGAAACAAGGGGACTCCCGGTCCATGTGTAGGATTAGACTATTGGACAGTCACTGTGTCGGGGGCTTTCTTCTAGTCTAACCAAAGACCATGTGGGTCCGGCCCCCCTTGATTATGTGGTGAAGCCTTAGCCTTGTATGTTCACGACCCCAAATTGCATTGTGCATATCATAATCTTGCATCTTCCAAAATTCATTTTCAAAGTTGTTTTTAAAATTGTTTTCAAACTTGTTTTCAAAATTGCATCAAAATCTCTTTTTCAAAAACTTGTTTTCAAAACCACAATTCTAGGGTGATTCTAGCCTTTCCATGGCTGGGGTTGCTTTAGGAAAGTGTTATATAAAAACTGTCCTCTTGGTCTATATTTTGAAACCTTGTTTTCAAAACCACTTTCTTAAAGTGGTTTTAGCCCTCTTATGGCTAGAATCGCTTTAGGAAAGTGAGATGTTTTTATGCTTTCCAAAAAGTCTCTCTTCAAAAATCTCTTCCTAAAAATCTCTTTTTCAACATACTTTCCTAAAACTCTCCTCTCCAAAATTGTTTTCAAAAAATCCCTTCCGAAATCTATTTTTCAAGATTCCCTTTTTCAACTCCTTTCCAAAACTCTTTCTCTTTAAAATCCCTTCCTAAAAACTCTCTTCAAAAGCCTTTCTAAAAAACTCTCTTTCCAGAATCTTCCTTCTAGAAATTTCCTCTATAGGATTTTCTTCCAAAATCTATGTTTCCAAAAACACACTTTCCAAAAACTCCTCCCTAGGATTCCCTTCTAGAAAACCTTCGTTTCCAAAAACACATTTTCCAAAAACTCTTTCCTTAGAGCCCAAGTCAAGCCCTAGAGCCCACAATTATGAAACCCTAATTTTCTTTCCAAAAACGTGGTTTTCCAAACTTTGCCCCAAACCTAGGTTTCCAAAACCTTTTGTTTTCACATCCAAACTCTACACGTTTTCAAAACCTATTTTCTACGTCAAAAATATAATTTTTCAAATCTAGGGTTTCTAGAATCTCCCTTTCCAAATCCTTGCCAAATCCTATTTTCCCTTTAGGAAACCAAATCAAATCTCCTCGTTTAGGAAACTAGATCCTGTCCTCCGTTTTTGGAAACAAAATCCAACCTTTCTCTTTTAGAAACCAAATCCAATCCCTTCCTAATCCAAACCTTTCTTAATTCAATTCCTTCCTAAACATAAGTTTCCTAAATTTAAACTTTAAATCTTTCCTTAAATTTCAAAATCCAACTCTTTCTTAATTCAAATCCTTCCTAAACTTCCACTTTCCTAAATCTTAAGTATCCAAAACTTGACCATAAAAATCTTCCCTAAATTTTAAAACTCAACTTTCAAAACTTTTCCTAATTCAACCCTTTCCAAATCTTAACTTTACAAATCCAAGTTTTCAAAACCTTTCCTAAATTCAAGCCTTTCCTAATTTCAAGACTTTCTAAAATTCAAACTCTAAAACTTTCTAAATCCTAAACTTTCCAAATTTCAAATCTTTTCAAATCCAAAGTTTCCTAAATTCAAAACTTTCTTAAGTTAAATCTTTCTAAACTTCCAAGCTTTCTAAATTCTAAATCTTTCCAAAACTTCAACATCTTTCCAAATCCAAAACTTTCCTATTTTCAAAACTTCCTTATTTTCAAAACCTTTCCTTTTTCAAAACCTTTCTTAAAATGGAGTTTTCTTAATTCAAAACTTTCTATATTCAAAGCTTTCTAAATTCAAAACTTCCCAATTTTCAAAACTTCCTAATTTCAAAACCTTTCCTAAAACAACACTTTCCTAAGTTGAAACTTTCTTAAACCTAAACCTTTCCTAATTCAAAACTTTCCAAAAGTGAAATTTTTCTAATCCAAATCTTTCCTAAATTCCAAGTTTCCAAATCTTTCCAAATCTTCCAAATCTAACATTCCAATCCAATCTTTCTTAATCTCAAGTCTTTCCTAGGTCTCCTATCTTTCCTAAGTCTAGGTTTTCTTAAACCTTCTCTTTTCCAAAACAAGTCCAAATCAATCTTTCCAAAGCAAGTCCAATCCTCTCAATTCCAATTTCCAATCTCCTCTTCTAATTTCAAATCAAATTCAATGTCCAATGCAAGTTCCTTCTTCAATCCACTCTTCTATTTTCAATCGGACTCTTGTCCGAACTACGACTGACATGATTCCCCCAAAGGGATACGTAGGCAACCTTCATAGGTACAGTCACAATACTTTTCAAACTTTCAATTCCACCCTCATGGGTGCGGTTTCCAAAATCTTTTCAAATCTCAAATTCCCGTCTACTTTCAAACTTTCCATTTTCAAATTTCTATTTTCAAATTTTCAAAATTTCCAATTTGAATTCTATTTCTTCAAATCTATTTTCAAATCAAATCAAATTCTTTTCAAATCAATTTCTATTTTCCAATCCTCTTAACTTGCACTTGCATATCATGCATCATGTTAGTTTTCAAACATTTGTTTTTCAAAGTGAATAGAGTTGAACCATTTAGTCAGTTGTAGACTCTCATAGGTGAATCTAGGGTAAATTGACATGTAGGTACCGAAAGGGCGGGGTAGGGTGATAGCTTAGTGCGTCTTCCCTACACTTAACCAACCTCCGAACCTAGAATCACTGTTTTCAAAAACCAAAAGGAGGTATTTTTCTAAAAAGGGATAAATGTTTTTCAAAGGTTGCCAGACAACTTGTTTTCTTAAAAACCCTCTCTTGAGGATGTTTTCCAAAATTGTTTTTTCAAAAACCCTAAGTGTAGTTTTCGAATTATGCTTAGATTTTAGGTGACCTAACTCACCTTAATTAAGTTAGGTGGTGACTCCAAATGTTTTTCAAAAGCCCTTTATTCAATCCAATTTTCAATTCAAACCTAGTCGCACTCATTCTTCTAGGAGGGTGAGTTCTAACGAGAGAGTACAACATTTTTCCCGCTTGGGAGAGTATTCCTCGAGTGCGAAAAATCTGGGCGCAACAGCTGGCAACTCCGTTGGGGACACTTAGAGGGTTAGGCCGTTCGTCATGTCTTTTTACCCTTTACCCGTGTAGAGTCTTCAATTAACTTAGTTCAATCCTATTCACTTCAAATTTTCAAAACTAAATTTCTAAAATTATTTTCAAAAAAAAAAAAAAACATGCATCTATTCATATTATCTTGTATCATGTTTGTCATTCACATACTAACACTTGCATCTTTGTTTTGTAGGTACACATTTTGTTTAAATTTTATTAACTACTTTGCATGAACGTGATGTACAAGATGAATGGGAGTTGTTGGGCCATTTCCTCCACTTTTAAAAATCACACACACACTGCATGTGCACTTGCATTCTGCATACTTGCATACCCTGATATGTCCTTTCTAGTTAGAAAGGGGGAACGGTATATTGGTTGTGGGCAAGATGCCGTGTTAGTTTCTTCGCCTACGGCCTCTTGATGGTTCCCCCGATCGGATCACCAACCAATCATGGCACCACCTCGGGGAGTGGGCCTAGGTTTGAAGATCTAGGGACCGAGCCTTTTTAGGACGCATTAGTCAACCCTCAACCTCATACTCATATAGACACCATGCATAGCCGAACCTCTGCCGGATTTAGGACACGAGCACCGTTTTCAAAATCACGGAGGAAAGGGCGACTGCTTTTACTTTCATTTATACCTGCTGTTATATTGCTTGTGTTTATACTGTTATAATGCTTGTCTAACTGCTCATGCATGCATGTACTTTCTCTGCTTATACTTTTTGCATATTCATGTTCATGCATTCAATATTCCATGTCAAGACAAGAGTTCCAAGTAACTCAAGTCACTGCATTCTCATGCATATGATCAACCCATTGAGAGTGACACCAACGTCGCTCTCCCTTGCATTGAACCTACCCATACCCTAAGGGTTCCCACGTAACCCTAAGGACTCATTGCATGCATCTCGATTCATTCCATAAGAGGGGCCCCAATCCCTCTATGCTCACGGAGATAGGGTTGCCAAGAAGACAAGGGGCAATCAATCAACAAGGTCTCTCAACGACCTCCTCGACATCAAATCCAAGGAAGGCGAATCTGAAGACTCAAGAGTAGTTTAGGGTTTCCTTTTGTAAAAGTAGATAGGTGGAAGTCCAATGGAAAATGTTCCACCTCCCCCTATTAAAATGTATTTCAATTCTTTTGTATCTCAAGCACAAAATTTAATGTACTTCTTTATTTTTATGAATGAATGCATAGATGATTGAAGGTTCCTACCTGACGGTAAGGTGTCTGCATACAGGGGCAAACCCCCTATCTCCAAAAGTGAGCCGATACATCATTACTAGTTTCCCTCTCAAGCAGGGGCAACCCTAGGACATGCATTGCATAAAGTTCTCTAAAAACCAAAAACTAACTTGTGACTTGTGTTTTTGTCTTTTTCTTTTTTCCTTTTTATTTCTATCTACAGACGTCACCTCGCACTGAGTCAACATTGCTCCCAAAAAGGGGCAACATCCACCAAGGGATCCTATTATCACTCGGCAAAGTGCATCATTGATGGCTGCTAACCTTAAAGAATCCTCTCAAGTCTCTCGAGAGGAAGTTAATGAAATGAGGACTAAGATGGATGAGATGCTCAAACTCATTCAAACTCTGGCCATGAAGGATATTACTGCGGTCCCGTCATCATCAACGACTTCATCTAAAGACCTTGAACCCACTAATCCAAGGATCTTGCTTCAGTCTGATAATGCTGGGAAAACCAAAGAAGATGCCAAAAGGGTCAATATTGAAGAAGAGGAGACCATATTGCTTTCACCTGTTACGAAGAAGGCCCCTCTAGACTCTCTCAGTCTGAAAATCCAAGGGTTGGAGGATTCATTGCGAAGTCTCCATGGCCATGATGCTTACGGATTCACTTCCTATGATGAGCTATGTTTCTTCCCTGACCACCCGAGGCCTGCTAAGTTTAAAATGCCTGACTTCTAGAAGTACGACGGTACCGGTAACCCTGTTGCTCATCTTCGTCTATATGCTAGAGCGCTAAGTGGACATGGTAACGACTAGAAGCTCCTTATGCAATTATTCCAACACAGCCTCACCGAGTCGGCTCTACAATGGTTCGCTCGTCTGGACTTAAGGAAGATCACAACCTGGATGGAGTTAGTCAATGCATTCAAAGCCCAATACCGTCACAACATCGATCTCACTTCCGATCGCTAGTCCTTGATGACGATGAGCAAAGGTGAGAAGGAGAGTTTTAAAGCATACGCCCTAAGATGGAGGGAGGCCGCTGCACAAGTTAATCCCCCGTTGGAAGAAAAGGAGTATGTACAACTATTTATACATACTTTTCAAGGTATATTCTATGAAAAACTCTGCACAAGTGTGGGAAAAAGCTTCTCCGAACTCATCATGCAAGGGGAAATGATAGAAAACGGCCTTAAGACAGGAAGAATCACAGATCCCTATGCCAAGACTGGAGAAAATACCACCAACATAGCCAAGAAGGTGGCTACTACAAGGGGCACAATCAGGAAGGAAAGCGAAGTGTCTGCTATTCTGCCTAGCCAACCACCTCAATACTGACCTCCACTACAATCACCCCCAGTACTGCCCTTGCACACCTTGACCGTGCCTGCTCCAACCCCAAACTATGGTCCCGCTGGGGCACGACCCAACTTCAATAGACCTGCTTGACGTATCTGCACCTTCGATGCCTTAGCCTGCACCCAAACCGAGGCCTACCATAGCCTTCTAAAGAACAATATCTTAAAGCCCATCCCTGCTCGCCCATTGCCAAGCCCTTTGCCCCCGACCTTTAATACCGCTCTTACATGTGAATATCATTCAGGTGGCTAGGGGCATTACACCGAAAGCTGCTTTCCTCTCAAGCACAAGATCCAAGACCTAATCGACAATAAGACTATCGATTTGCAGCCGGTAAAACCTGCTCCCACTCCCAATGTGACTGCTAACCCTCTACCAGATCACACTGTCAATATGATACTAGTAGAAATGGAGGGCGAGGGAGTATTTGATGAGCCTGAGGCCGAGGACTATAAGGATGATTGGGAGACCGAGGAAGAAGATGACTGGGAGGAGGATCTCCCATTATGCCCAATCTATCTCCATAACCCTGATGCAATGCTTGATGCTTCCGACTGGCCTATTGAGGAGCCAATGTTCTTGGGAGATGAGACTACTGAAAACATGGTTGCTGATGGATGGAGTGATGAATTTCCACACCCGAAGTATGCCGCAGTTGAAAGTCACTTGCTAGAAAACCCTTGGCCCGTAACTGAGTACAACTATGAAGACATGGGTTGGGGACTAGAAGAGTCAAGAGAACGAGCAGAGCCATTCGAATTGGAAGGGGGTGAGCTGGTCACCCTATTTACAGAAGAACCCGCTACACAAAACAAGAGGGAGGCTGACAACCGCATCAACAGTTTCAACGCCTGTGGAGCTCTGGGGGAAGCCTTTGCTTATCTCGCATTGGCAGAGGATCCGGGTCACTAATGGAGCATCAAAGACGTGGGGATTGTCCCAAGGCCGTACTAAAATGGATTCCTTGCAAGAGCGTACAAGAGAGGGGTGTTGTCGCCCACCTTCTTTCTATCCCTCTTACTTCCTGTCTTTAAGTTCATGATTACATCTTCTTATTGTTTAAGAATTTTATGCTTTCCGTGAAAATAATAATAATAATCAAATAACAGTCTTTTATTCCACTATTGTTGTCTTGTCTTCCCTGGGAATAGTGACTACTCTCTATGCAAGGGGCATGGTTTGTCTTATGGAATGATCCAATTTGAAGGGATGATAGCATGAGTTAACCACTCGCCAAATGATCAACCTTCCACAGAGAGAGAGAATAAGGATGAGTGAGGATACTACCCAAAGGCAGCACTTGCAAGACTCTGAGGCTAAGCGATGGGTGGCTAGTTTATCAAGAGGAAGAGGAGCCATCTTTCATTCCCCCACATATAAAGAATAAATAACTGAATAAATAACTAAATGTGCTCATATGCCCTTTGCTTAACCCCTAGTGCCTCGCAAAAAGCAAAATTTTTTTCGTTAACCCTGATCTAAGACTGTCCTCCCCACATTGCGGCAAACAATAGTTGAGAACTCTAGGAGTGGTGTCCACCTCTATCATGCTAGGATAGTGTTGAAAAACTCTATGGATCAAGCAATTTAATTCAAAGTGAAGAGAGGCCCTCATTTCATTTCCCATACAGTCAAAAGCAACCCCTTGCCAAACCCGTTGAGCCACTTATCCTTTCTTAACAAAACCCCAACCTAGGGATCACCGCCCACACAGGGTATATTGAACTTCCAAGGAAAAGATTTAAGGGGAAAGGGTTAAAGAATTGTTTCGTTTCATAAAAGAAAAGAAAAGAAATAGAAAGGAAAAGCAAAAGATAGGAGTTGCCAAGGGGCAAGAGGCCAAAAAAAAAAAAAAGAAAACCATGATTCTAAAGAAAGGCCTGAAGAAAATCGTGATTGGGTTAACTTCAAAGGCACAGAAAAGAAAATCATGTTTATCTCAAGAAGTACATGGAAAGGGTGAAAGAACGAGGTTATTTTCACCCTGAGAAATATATGGCCAAAAGCGAGAAGGAAATTTAAAGGTGATCCTAGGTTACAAGGAAACCCAGTAGGTACAATAGGTTTGAACCTTTACCTTTTCTTGCAAAACTCCGAAACCATGGCCTACATTACAACCCTATTAAAGTCCCCTCTGAATGAAAAAAGATTGCTTGATCTAAATGAGTTTGATACGCTGCCAAAGCTTAAAAAAAAAAAAAAAATGGATGCTAATTGTAAGCACCCCATTTTTGACCGCTCGGCAGTCTACACTCCGTCCAGACTTGTTTTCAAGTCATTATGGACATATTCCAATCGAATCCAATCCTCTAGTCCAAATTCTATCATTCCATTGCTTCGCGGGCCTGTCAGGCCCAAATAGAGGCAAAATGACCAAAATGCCCTTAGGGGCATTATCCTTTCTTATTCCAATTCCAATCCCCCTCTCGAGGCAGTTTATTCCTCGAGACGGTCCAAGTAGTAAAACTACTCACAAAACCGTCAGAGTGGTGGAAGCACTCATAAAACCGTCAGAGTGGCGGAAACACTCACCAAACCGTCAGAGTGGCGGAAACACTCACAAAACCGTCAGAGTGGCGGAAGCACTCATAAAACCGTCAGAGTGGCGGAAACACTCACCAAACCGTCAGAGTGGCGGAAACACTCACCAAACCGTCAGAGTGGCGGAAACACTCACAAAACCGTTAGGGTGGCGGAAACACTCACAAAACCGTCAGAGTGGCGGAAACACTCACAACACCGTTAGAGTGGCGAAAACACTCAAAACCTAGGCACGTCTCTTCGGAGTCGGTAAGACCCCTTTCCAATCCCTCTCTCGAGACAGTTTATTCGTCGAGACGGTTCCAATCTAGGCACGTCTCTTCGGAGACGATAAGACCGCTTTCCAATCCCTCTCTCGAGACAGTTTATTCCTCGAGACGGTCCGAGTAGCAAAACTACTCACACAATCGTTAGAGTAGCGAAAATACTCACAGAGCCGTCCGAGTAGCGGAAATACTCAACCGTTAGAGTAGCGGAAATATTCACAGAACCGTTAGAGTAGCGGAAATA
The DNA here is from genome assembly GCA_033060915.1 of Euryodendron excelsum. Taxonomy (NCBI): domain Eukaryota; kingdom Viridiplantae; phylum Streptophyta; class Magnoliopsida; order Ericales; family Pentaphylacaceae; genus Euryodendron; species Euryodendron excelsum. Next base: position 18,765,549 of record CM065393.1, on the reverse strand, counting down.
CTCAACCGTTAGAGTAGCGAAAATACTCATAGAACCGTTAGAGTAGCGGAAATACTCACAGACCCGTTAGAGTAGCGGAAATACTCATAGACCCGTTAGAGTAGCGGAAATACTCACAAAACCGTTAGGGTAACGAAAATACTCCCAAATCATCAACCCCGTCCGAGTAGCGGAAATACTCAACACCTAGGTCAATACCCATGTTTGTTAGCTCACTTCGGTGAAAAATAACCAGACTACCCTTAGGGCCTTTTCCGAGACTTTTCGGTCAAGATGACCATTTTGCCCCTAAAGGGCCGGTCTCCTTCTTCGACCATACCGGCTTTGAGTATCAAACCGGTAATGTCCCGAGAATACTTTTTATAGTATTCTCAACCTTCCTTTACCTTTCCGGACCATTCCGAGTCAGTTCCGGCCAACCCGGTACAAAATGACCGTTTTGCCCTAGAGGGCCGGTCTCCTTCTTCAACCACACCGGCTCTGGGTATCAAACTAGTAATAACTCGGGAACACTTTCTATAGTGTTCTCAACCTTCCTTTACCTGTCCGGACCATTCCGAGTCAATTCCGGCAAACCCGGTACAAAATGACCGTTTTGCCCCTGGTGGGCCGGCCTCCATTTCCGACCACGTCGGCTCTGGGTATCAAACCAGCAACCTCTGGGAACATTCTAAATAATGTTTCCAGATCCCAAGTCCTCTTCAGGGACAGTTTGAGTCTGTCCCGGCAGTTTTTCGGTCCGATTAACCGTTTTGCCCCTAAAGGCTCGGTCAACCTTTCCGATACATCCAATCCTCACTTTTCAAGTCAAATACCTCCAGGACACTATTTTAAGTGTTCCTGCTCCTTTTCGGCCTTCCGGGTCACTCCCGGCTCCTTCAAATCATTCCCGGACTTTCCAGAGTCACTCCTAGTGAAGCCAGGCTAAAGTTTACATGGTAGTCACTAGTACAGGCGCCCAAATATAGTCAAAGATACGTTGCTTGCCGACCTTAATTGTTTCCTAAATGGCTGGCGCCACTAGCAGTGGCGCCAAGCCAAAAAATGGCCTGGCGCCACTCCTAGTGGCGCCAGTATAAATTTTGCCCTGGCGCCACTGCAACAGGCGCCAGGCTTGTCCAACTTCTATAAATACAGAGCCTCGATCAACGTGAAAGGGGTCTGCAAACTTAACCTAGGAATCACACAATTCTATATACAGAGCTCAAGCACCTCCAAAACCCTAGCCTCCCTAGGTTTTCCCAAACCCTAGCCACTATACACAAACCTTAGCCTCCTATACACTCATACACACCCCCATACACTCATACACTATCCTTCAACCATCTTTGGAAGACTTGAAGAGCTGCCATCCAAAATTTGAAGACAACCCTTGAAGGTTGAAGAAGAAGATCAAGACGAAGACCGAAGATTGAAGACAGCGCGGCGCGCAAATTAAAGAAGATACAAGGAAGGTTTTCTCTTTAAATTTCCGCACTCCCCCCTCTCTCTTCTGTCTCCAACCCACTTGGGTTTTCTCTATTTTAATTCCCCATCTCTTTCCCCCCCTTTCTTTGCATGCTTGAAATAAGGGGATTCCCGGTCCATGTATAGGATTGGGCTATGGGAGAGTCACCGTGTCGGGGGCTTTCTTCTAGTCTAACCAAAGACCACGTGAGTTCGGCCCCCTTGATTATGTGGTGAAGCCTTAGCCTTGTATGTTCACGACCCCCAAATTGCATTGTGCATATCATAGTCTTGCATCTTCCAAAAAATGTTTTCAAAGTTGTTTTTCAAAACGTTTTTAAACTTGTTTTCAAAATTGCATCCAAATCTCTCTTTCAAAAACTTGTTTTCAAAATCACAATTCTAGGGTGATTCTAGCCTTTGCATGGCTAGGGTTGCTTTAGGAAAGTGTTATATTAAAAGTGGCCTTTTGGTCTATATTTTGAAACCTTGTTTTCAAAACCACTTTCTTAAAGTGATTCTAGTCCTCTTATGGCTAGAATTGTTTTAGGAAAGTGAGATGTTTTTATACAGTTCAAAAACTCTCTTTAAAAATCTATTTCTAAAAATCTCTTTTTCAACATACTTCCCTAAAACTCCCCTCTTCAAAATTGGTTTCAAAAACTCCCTTTCAAAACTCCCTTTTTCAACTCCTTTCCAAAACTTTCTTTCCTCAAAATTCACTTTCTAAAGACACTCCCTAAAAATCTTTCTAAAAACTCTCCTCCCGGAATCTTCCTTCTAGAAATTCCCCTATAGGATTTTCTTTCTAAACTCTACGTTTCCAAAAACATGCTTTCCAAAAAAAAACTCCTCCCTAGGATTCCCTTCTAGAAAACCTTCGTTTCCAAAAACGCGTTTTCCAAAAAAAAAAAAAAAACTTTTCCTTAGAGCCCAAACCAAACCCTAGAACCCACAATTAGGAAACCCTAGTTTTCTTTCCAAAAACACGATTTTCAACCTTTGCCCTAAACCTAGGTTTCCAAAACCTCTAGTTTTCACATCCAAACTATACATGTTTCCAAAACCTCTTTTCTACGTCAAAACAACAATTTTCCAAATATAGGGTTTCTAGAATCTCCCTTTCCAAATCCTTGTCAAATCAAATCTTCCCTTTAAGAAACCAAATCCAATCTCCTCGTTTAGGAAACTAGATCCTATCCTCCGTTTTTGGAAATAAATCAAACCTTTCTCTTTTAGAAACCAAATCCAATCCCTTCCTAATCCAAACCTTCCTAATTCCCTACCTTCCTAAACCATATGTTTCCTAAACCTAAACTTCAAATCTTTCCTTAAGTTTCAAAATCCAACTCTTTCCTAATTCGAATTCTTCCTAAACTTCCACTTTCTTAAACCTTAAGTTTCTAAAAACTTGAACATATAAATCTTTCCTAAACTTTAAAACTCAACCTTCAAATCTTTCCTAATTCAACCCTTTCCTAATTCTACCCTCTTTTCAAATCTTAACTTTTCAAATATAAGCTTTCAAACCTTTCCTAATTTCAAGACTTTCTAAAATTCAAACTCTAAAACTTTCTAAATCCTAAACTTTCTAAATTTCAAATCTTTCTAAAATTCTAAGCTTCCTAAATTCAAAACTTACTAAATTTAAAACTTTCTTAAGTTGAATCTTTCTGAACCTAGAACTTTCTAAATTCTAAACTCTCTTAAACTTCAAATCTTTCCAAATTTAAGACTTTTCTAAATTCAAAACTTTCTAAATTCAAGACTTTCTTAAGTTGAAACTTCCTTTTTTTCAAATATTTCCTAAATTGAAAACTTTCCTTTTTCAAACCTTTCCCAAGACGAAACTTTTCTTATTTTCAAAACTTCCTTGTTTTCAAAGCTTTCCAAATTCAAAACTTCCCTGTTTCAAAACATTTCTAAATTCAAAACTTTCCGATTTTCAAAACTTTCCTAATTTGGGAACTTTCCTAATCTGAAAACCTTTCCTTTTTCGAAAACTTTCCTAAACCTAAAACTTTCCTAATTTCAAAACTTTCCAAAAATGAAACTTTTCTAATTCGAAAATTTCCTAAATCGAACATTTCCTAATTCAAACATTTCCTAAATCCAACCTTTCCTAATCTCCTAAACCTTCCAAGTCAAGTCAAGCTTTCCCTAAGTCTAGGTTTTCTTAAACCTTCTCTTTTCCAAAACCAAGTCTTTCCAAAATCAATCTTTTCAAATCAAAGTCCAATCTTCTCAACTTCAATTTTCAATCTCCTCTTCTAATTTCAAATCAAATTCAATTCCCAGTTCAAATCTTTTTCTTCCAATCCAACCTTCTATTTTCAATCGGACTCCGGTCCGAACTACGACTGACCTGATTCCCCCAAAGGGATACGTAGGCAACCTTCATAGGTGCGGTCACAATACTTTTCAAACTTTCGATTCCACCCTCATGGGTGTGGTTTCCAAAATCTTTCCAAATTTCAAAATCCAATCAATTTTCAAATTTCAATTTCAAAATTGCTATTTTCAAATACCTATTTCCAAGTTTTCAAAGTTTCCAGTTTCAATTCCATCTTTTCAAATCTATTTTCAAATCAAATCAATTTATTTTCAAATCAATTTCTATTTTCCAATTCTTTCATCTTGCACTTGCATATCATGCATCATGTTAAATTAGTTTTTCAAACGTTGTTTTTCTAAAGTGAATAGGGTTGAACTATTAGTTAATTAAAGACTCTCATAGGTGAATCTAGGGTAGATTGACATGTAGGTACCGAAAGGGCGGGGTAGGGTGATAGCTTAGTGCGTCTTCCCTACACGTAACCAACCTCCAAACCTAGGATCACTGATTTCAAAGACCAAAAGGAGTTATGTTTTAAAAAAGGGCTAAATATTTTCCAAAGGTTGCCAAACAACCTGTTTTCCTAAAAAACCCTCTCTTGAGGAGATATTTTCAAAAATCGTTTTCAAAAACCCTAAGTGTAGTCTTCGGATTATTCTTAGTTTTTAGGTGACCTAACTCACCTTAATCAAGTTAGGTGGCGACTCCAAATGTTTTTCAAAAGCCCTTTATTCAAACCTAGTCGCACTCATTCTTCTAGGAGGGTGAGTTCTAACGAGAGAGTACAACATTTTTCCCGCTTGGGTGAGTATTCCTTGAGTGCGAAAAATCTAGGCGCGACACTAATCCTACTGAAAAACGGTTAAGGACAGTTTGGATCTAAACCCTGCTAAAAACAACATTGAATTTGAGCCTACATATCCCCTTGTTTCTAAAACCCCATAACCTAGCCTACATTACGGTCCTAAACAAAGCCTTCTTGGATTGAAATGACTGGCCACTTATCGCTCTACCAAAGGTCAGGTAAGTTGTTGCTAAGACCCCGAGAGTCGAGAGTCTTAGCCCAATAACCCTATACACTAACCCTAAGACAAAAGAGTTGGGGGCGATCAAGAGGTTGAGTAAAGTACGAAATGCTATCATCCCATCGAGGTAAGGTTGAGCTAGAAGAGAGGCTAAACCCCCGAAGAAGAGAGAGTTACCATTCCCAAGGCTACAAGTCTAACAGCACCCTGTGTCATTCTATTAACATATTTCTAACTTATGCATATATAAAAAAAAATAAAAATAAAAATAAAAATAAATCAGCATGAGCTTTGCATATATAGGACATAACTCTCTGTAGAAATAGAAATCACCAATATTAACTCATGTAATAAACATCTAATATCATCATACATCACATACCTCTGATCATATGTATATGTCTATCTATGCATCTAAGTACCATAAACATCCATCCTTATATAAAACTATGCAAAATAAAACTGTCTAACATCAATACATCTCAGGGACCAGGGGCAAAGGAGGATCAGAGTCTCCGTAAGGGGCATTAATCACAGGTTGAAGTCGATGTCATCTGGATCAAAATCCCCGAAGCCCGGCATCGGAGGAGGAGGATAACTACTCGAAGCACCGCCATCCTGCAGGGGAGATAAAACCAAAATCAGCTGCAAGCAAAAGGAGCTAAGCAACGGCAGAGCAATAAGGAGCAAGGAGAGAATAACTTACCCCCCCACCACCCATCTGAGATAACCGAGCCGTCAGGGAAGCTACCTCGGCCTGGTACTGGTCCCACTCCATCTGGTACCGGTCTCTCTGATCTCTCATAGCAGTAAACTCGGCCTGGGGCACATATCCTCCAGCCCGACGCCATAGGTCAACCACCTCCTGGCCAACAGCGTACCCGCCGACAACTACCTCAAACCGGGTGAAGGCACCAACCAAATGAGCCCCAAAGTGCGTAGCATAATCCGTATCCGGAGGAAGCAAGAACTCGGCACCCGGCTGACGCTCCTGGTAGGGGATAGGCACTCCTGCCACCAGGGCTCCAAACATATACTCTGGCGGAGCTCCTGCTGATTGAAACTCCTCGTGAAACTGCCTCCAATGCCACTCTCCAAGGTAGGACTCCCAGGTGTCATCACTGAGAAAAGCAGCTCTCGGCAAAGACAACGGGACCAGGTACCGGACTGTCTCATAATGGACTGATCCAATGAAGGGCCGCCAGGTCACATCCCTTGCCTTAATCAACTCCAGGTTAGCCCGGAGCGTCACAAAGTCAGTAATCTCCGATCGCTGGGCTATCCGGTTACGAGCCCACCTCAAAGCACGAGGATAGAGATCATCCTCAACAACTACGGGATGACGCACTGGAAGGTACTCGTAACTCCACCAGACAAGGAAGGGCCAAAAGCTAGTTATGCTGCCCCAACGAGAAGAAGTCCGAACCCGCATCGATCGAAGAAAGTAGCCAAAAGAAAAGGACCCCCAGTCCAACTTAGACAAAGCTCCCAGATCGGCTATTATACTCACCAAACGGCACGGCACGAGTGACTTGTTGTTGTTGCAGAAGCAGCTAAAGATGATGTACAACACAAGTCGCCGTCTCATGATGTCCCGCCGGGCAGGCGATGGCTTGGTAGCAAAAGTACGCTCACCCTGACTAATCCAAGAGACTAGGAAGGCAGAACGCTTAGGCTGAGGCAAGTCCAGCAGCAAACAAGCCTCGTTCCTGCTGACTGGGTGCAGGGTGATCTGCCGGCCGACAAAGGAAAGTCCAGTAATAATCGCCCAATCCAAAGGAGCGGGGCCTAACTCGAAGCTGACAAAATGGAAGGTCCCAGTCTCCCCGAACCACCTATCGACAAGTGCCAGTACCAAATGCCGGTTCAGGCGGTTAGCCTGTAATCCCATAAAGGCGCCAAACCCGATCTCTGCCAAAAAGGCGCGGTATGATGGGGTAGCATGCTGCATGGTCACAAAAACCTGATGAACAACCCCTCGAAATGTTGTATGTACTCGCGGAGGTGGCAAATGCTGTCTGGAGTACACGCTGGGGTGATAGGCAAGATCCCCGAGGGGTGGGACATCCGGTATCTGCAAATCCCCCAAGTCAGCGTCCATCTGCCTCTGCCTGGAAGAAGCTCTCCCATAGCCGGCCACCTGGTCCCCAAGGCCCGGTATCTCCTCTTCGGCATCAACCTCCTCGGCAAAAGCCTGCTCAACCAGAGGAAAAGGGTCGACAGGTAATCTACTCCCCTGCCCGCTCTGGCTAGACGAAGATCATCCAGTAGATCGTCGACTACCTCTAGATCGGCTAGAGCCGCCAGCAGAATCTGTTCGGGCCGCCTTCCCCGAGCGGCGCCTCCTCTCAGAACCGTCATCACCTGCATCAGCCATCCTGAAAAGGTAAGCCAAGGTAAGTGATGTTAATATACCATTCATACAGTTTAAATGACAGTAAAATAAAACAAACAAATAACACAAAACAAATAAAGGATTTTGAATAACAAATCAAAAACAAAATTTTCACACATCTTGATTTTCCAACTCCAAATCACATCTCAAGAGTTCTCTGCCATTTCCCTTCAAAAAGATTTTATTTCTAAGATTTTAACCAACTCTTTCCATAATTCCTAAAAATTTTGGCAGAGTCCCGTTTAAAAGTGGCCCCTACAACGCCCATGACATCAACACAAAATATGAAATATGCACCTTCCAACGCCACAATCACATGACAATGGCACCCGTGCACACTTTTCAATTTTTCAAAATTCCCAAAACTCATGTTTTATTTTTCAAATAAATCAATGGTTTTCAAAAGACTTCTAAAATTTTTCAAAATCACCTCAAATGTTTTCAAAATATTCCTACATTTTTCCAAATTTCAAACTTTAAAAATTTCATCAATTTCTTGAATTTCCTAATTTTTTCTAATTTTCTAAATATTTTTCTATTTTCAAAAAATCAAAAATTCACCGAGTTTTCAAAAAATCACGGAACTTCATACGATTATCAAACACATTTTTCTAAGGCACACTGCATAAAAACATAGCCAGAAAACCTGATACCCATGCCTGTAGGAACAAATCCCCTAGTCCTGCAGAAAACCCTCTTTGCATAATCATGAAAAATCATTCAAACTCAATCAAACAAGCATCAAAATACAAAAATAACATCACCAAAGTGTTCAAAATATATCAAAACATCAATTTCCACTATTCACATGATTCAAACGAAGTTCTACACATCAAAATCAACAAAAATTTGAAAACTCACCTTTTGGAAGTTCTCCGGCGAAATCTTCTCTTCCGGCGACTTTTCCGGCGACGTGGACTCCCTCCGGCAATCACCCGTGGTCCCCAAGGAGTGCTCCTTCAATTTCCAAGATGGATTCCTTGCAATACCTCACGAGTTTGCGAAATTTCTTCAAAGTGCTGCGGCTGTTCGAACCAGAAATTTTCTAGTTTTAACTTTAAGCCTAGCGCCACTAGCAGAGGCACCAGTTCATTTCTGCCAAAGGCGCCACTACTAGTGGTGCCAGTTATAAATTCTGGGCAATTTTGCCCTTTTTCCCGCCAAAACTCGTTTTCGAAGGCCTTTTGGCCCGTTATCCGTTTTCGACCCCCGTTGTCGGAAGATTTCCAGTGTCTGTCCCTCCAACTGCTTCGCGGTCAACATGGGACTCTTACTCTTATCGTTTTCTGTCTTTGACAAGCAAAGACAGAAAAAGAGGGGCAGCTGTAAGCACCCCATTTTTCACCGCTCGGCAGTCTACACTCCGTCTAGACTTGTTTTTAAGTCATCGTGGGCATATTCCAATCGAAACCAATCCTCTAGGTCCAAATTCCGTCTTTCCATTGCTTTGCGAGCCTGTCAGGCCCAAATAGGTACAAAATGACCAAAATGCCCTTAGGGGCATTGTCCTTTCTTATTCCAATTCCAATCCCTCTCTCGAGACAGTTTATTCCTCGAGATGGTCCGAGTAGCAAAACTACTCACAAAACCGTTAGAGTGGCGGAAACACTCACAAAACCGTTAGAGTAGCGGAAGTACTCACAAAACCGCTAGAGTGGCAAAAACACTCACAATCCAGGCATGTCTCTTCGGAGACGGTAAGACCCCTTTCCAATCCCTCTCTCGAGACAGTTTATTCCTCTAGACGGTCTGAGTAGCAAAAATACTTACAAAACCGTTGGAATAGCGGAAATACTCCCAAATCATCAACCCCGTTAGAGTAGCGGAAATACTCCCAAATCATCAATCCCGTCCGAGTAGCGGAAATACTCAGCCCCGTCCGAGTAGCGGAAATACTCCCAAATCATCAACCCTGTCCGAGTAGAGGAAATACTTAACCCCGTCCGAGTAGCGGAAATACTCACACCGTTAGAGTGGCGTAGACACTCAAAACCCAGGTCAACACCCGTGTCTGTTAGCTCACTTCGGTGAAAAATGACCAGACTACCCTTAGGACCTTTTCCGAGACTTTCCGGTCAAGATGTCCCTTTTGCCCCTAAGCACCCGAATGCCTTGGGAACCACACCGGCTTTGGGTATCAAACCGGTAACCCCCTAAGACTACTTTTAATAGTATTCTCAATCTTCCTTTACCTTTCCGGATCATTCCGAGTCAGTTCCGGCCAACCCGGTACAAAATGACCGTTTTGCCCCTGGAGGGCTGGTCTCCTTCTTCGACCACACTGGCTCTGTGTATCAAACCAGTAATGTCCCGAGAATACTTTTTATAGTGTTCTCGACCTTCCTTTACCTTTCCGGACCATTCCGAGTCAGTTCCGGCAAACCCGGTACAAAATGACTATTTTGCCCCTAGTGGGCCAGTCTCCTTTTCCGACCACGCCGGCTCTGGGAATCAAACCGGCAACCTCTGGGAACATTCTAAATAATGTTTCCAGATCCCAAGTCTTTTTCTAGGACGATCCGGGTTCGCCTCGGCAGTTTTCCGGTCCGATTGACCGTTTTGCCCCTAAAGGCCCGGTCAACCTTTCCGACCCACCTTATCTTCACTTTCCAACTCAAATACCTCCAGGACACTATTTTAAGTGTTCCTGCTCCTTTCCAGCCTTCCGGGTAATTCCCAGCTCCTTCAAATCATTCACGGACTTTCCGGAGTCACTCTTAGTGAAGCCAGGCTAAAAATTGCATGGTAGTCACTAGTTTAGGCGTCCAAATCTAGTCAAAGATACGTTGTTTGCCGACCTTAAATCTTTCCTAATTGGCTGGCGCCAAACTAAAAAATGGCCTGGCGCCACTTGGAGTGGCGCCAATGTAAAATTTACCCTAGCGCCACTGTAATAGGCGCCAGGTTTGTCCTCCTTCTATAAATACAGAGCCTCATTTAACGTGAAAAGGGTCTACAAACTTAAGCTAAGAATCTTATATTTCGATATACAGAGCTCGAGCACCTCCTAAACCCTAGCCTCCCTAGGTTTTCCCAAACCCTAGCCACCATACATAAACCCTAGCCTCCTATACACTCATACACACCCCCATACACTCATGCCCTAGCCTTCAACCATCCTTTGAAGATTGAAAGAGCTGCCATCTAAAGCTTGAAGACAACCCTTGAAGGTTGAAGAAAAAGATCAAGACGAAGACCGAAGACCGAAGACCGAAGATAAGCAAGGCGCACAAATTAAAGAAGATACAAGGTGGGCTTTCTCTTTAATTTTCTGCACTTCCCCCCTCTCTCTTCTCTCTCCAACCCACTTGGGTTTTCTCTATTTTAATGCCCCATCTCTTTCCCCCCCTTTCTTTGCATGCTTGAAACAAGGGGACTCCCGGTCCATGTGTAGGGTTAGACTATTGAACAGTCACCGTGTCGGGGGCTTTCTTCTAGTCTAACCAACGACCATGTGGGTCTGGCCTCCTTGATTATGTGGTGAAGCCTTAGCCTTGTATGTTCACGACCCCAAATTGCATTGTGCATATCATAATCTTGCATCTTCCAAAATTCGTTTTCAAAGTTGTTTTTAAAATTGTTTTCAAACTTGTTTTCAAAATTGCATCAAAATCTCTTTTTCAAAAACATATTTTTAAAACCACAATTCTAGAGTGATTCTAGCCTTTCCATGGTTAGGGTTGCTTTAGGAAAGTGATACATTAAAAGTGACCTTTTTGGTCTATATTTTCAAATCTTATCGTTTTCCAAAACCACTTTCTTAAAGTGGTTCTAGCCCTCTTATGGCTAGAATTGTTTTGGGAAAGTGAAACGTTTTCATACTTTCCAAAAATCTCTCTTAAAAAATCTCTTCCGAAAAAATCTCTTTTTCAACATACTTTCCTAAAACTCTCCTTTCCAAAATTGTTTTCTAAAAACTCCCTCCAAAAATCTATTTTTCAAAACTCTCTTTTTCAACTCCTCTCCAAAATCTTTTCCTCAAAATTCACTTTCTAAAAACACTCCCTAGATTCACCTTCCTAAAAACTCTCCCCAAAAACCTTTCTAAAAAAACTCTCTTTCCAAAATCTTCCATCTAGAAATTTCCTCTTTAGGATTTTCCTTCTAAAATCTACGTTTTCAAAAGCACACTTTCCAAAACTCCTTCTCTTTAAAACCTTTTTCCAAAAACTCCCTATTCAAATTCACTTTCCAAAAGTTCCTCCCTAGGATTCCCTTCTAGAAAACCTTCGTTTTCAAAAACACACTTTCTAAAAATCCCTTTTCCTTAGAGCCCAAATCAAGCCTTAGAGCCCACAATTAGGAAACCTTAATTTTCTTTCCAAAAACATGATTTTCAAACTTTGCCCCAAACCTAGGTTTTCAAAACCTCATGTTTTCACATAAAAAATATACATGTTTCCAAAACCTATTTTCTACGTCAAAACTATGGTTTTTCAAATCTAGGGTTTCTAAAACCTCCCTTTCCAAATCCTTGCCAAATCAAATCTTCTCTTTAGGAAACAAAATCAAACCTTTGTTTTAGGAAACCAAATCCAATCTCCCCGTTTAGGAAACTAGATCCTATCCTCCGTTTTTGAAAACGAAATCAAACCTTCCCTTTTAGAAACAAAATCCAATCCTTTCCTAATCCGACTTTTTTCTTAGTCCTTCCTAAACTTCCACTTTCCTAAACCCTAAGTTTCCAAAAACTTGAACATAAAAATCTTTCCTAATTCAACCCTTTCCTAATTCAACCCCCTTTCCAAATCTTAACTTTCTAAATTCAAGCTTTTAAACCTTTCCTAAATTCAAACCTTTCTTAATTTCAAGATTTTCTAAAATTCTAAAACTTTCTAAAATCTTAAATCTTTCTAAACTTTAAAACTTTCTAAATCCTAAACTTTCCAAATTTCAAATCTTTTCAAATCCAAAGTTTCCTAAATTCAAAACTTTCTTAAGTTAAATCTTTCTAAACTTCCAAGCTTTCTAAATTCTAAATCTTTCCAAAACTTCAACATCTTTCCAAATCCAAAACTTTCCTATTTTCAAAACCTTTCTTTTTTCAAAACTTTTCTTAAAATGGAGCTTTCTTAATTCAAAACTTTTTAAACTCAAAGCTTTCTTAATTCAAAACTTTCCCTTTCTTTAATTCAAACATTTCCTAAGTTGAAAACTTCCCTTTTTCAAACTTTTCCAAAAACGAAACTTTCCAATTTTCAAAACTTCCTTATTTCAAAATTTTCCAATTTTCAAAACTTTCCTAAGTCGAAAATTTTTCCTAATTCAAAACTCTCCAAAAGTGAAACTTTCTTAATTCCAAAACTTTCCAAAAATGAAAACTTTCCTAAAATGACACTTTCCTAAAACAGAACTTTCTTAAATCGGACTTTTCCTAATTCAAACATTTCCTAAATCCAATCTTCCCTAATTTCCTAAACCTTCCAAGTCAAGTCAAATATTTTCTAAGTCTCTTCTCTTTCCTAAGCCTAGGCTTCTTAAACCTCCATCTTTCCAAAACAAGTCTAAATCTCTCTTCCCAATTTTATCTGTTCAAATCAAAAGTCAATCTTTTCAAATTTCAAAATTCTAAATTCCAATTTTCAGTCCTCCATTCAAAGTTCAATCTCTCAATTTTCCAATTCAATTTTCAATTCAATCTCTTTCTTCTAATCAAACATTCTATTTTCAATCGGACTCTTGTCCGAACTACGACTGACCTGATTCCCCCTAAGGGATACATAGGCAACCTTCATAGGTGCGGTCACAATACTTTTCAAACTTTCAATTCCACCCTCATGGGTGCGGTTTCCAAAATCTTTCCAAATCTCAAATTCCAATCTATTTTCAAAATTCCAATTTTAAAATTTCTATTTCCAAATTTCTACTTTCAATTTTCAAACTTTCCAATTTCAATTCCGTCTCCCCAAATCTATTTTCAAATGAAATCAATTTCAAATTAATCTCTTTTCAAATCTATTTTTCAACTCTTTTATATTGCACTTGCATATCATGCATCATATATTTTCAAACATTGTTTTTCTAAAGTGAAATAGGATTGAACACGAGTTAGTTAAAGACTCTTATAGGTGAATCTAGGGTAGATTGACATGTAGGTACCGAAAGGGCGAGGTAGGGTGATAGCTTAGTGCATCTTCCCTACACGTAACCAACCTCCGAACTTAGAATCACTGATTTCAAAGACCAAAAGGAGTTATTTTTCTAAAAAGGGCTAAATATTTTCCAAAGGTTGTCAAACAACCTGTTTTCCTAAAAACCCTCTCTTGAGGATGTTTTCGAAAATCGTTTTCCAAAACCCTAAGTGTAGTCTTCGGATTATTCTTAGTTTTTAGGTGACCTAACTGACCTTAATCAAGTTAGGTGGCGACTCCGAATCTTTTTCAAAAGCCCTTTATTCAAACCAATTTTTCAATTCAAACCTAGTCGCACTCATTCTTCTAGGAGGGTGAGTTCTAACGAGAGAGTACAGTATTTTTTCCGCTTGGGTGAGTATTCCTCGAGTGCGAAAAATCTGGGCGCGACACTTACCACATTGAGGAATCAACTTTCTCGAAAGGTGTGTCAAATTTAATTGGAATTGGAATTAGAAAGGGGACTTACCGTCTTCATGCCTGTTAGAATTGGACCGAACATTACCCCCGAAGGGCATTTTGGTCATTTTGCCTCTATTTGGGCCCGACAGGCCCGCAAAGTGGTTTGATTGATGGGAAGAAACTTGGAAAGTTGATTTAGATTGGGAATATGTCCACATTGACTTGAATACAAGTTGGGACGGACTATAGGCGGGCATTTTGGTCAAAAATAGAGTGCTTACAATTTGATAGTTTGAAACTTTGAAAGTCAAGATTTGGAAAGGTTTGAAATTAGGAAAAATTGGAATTAGGAAAGATTAGAATTAGAAATATTTGATTTCAATTTCCTAAAGTTGAAAATTAGATTTTATTTCTAAAAGTAGACGATTTGATTTTGTTTCCAAAATTGGAGGATTAGATTTGGTTACCAAAATTGAAATATTTGATTTGACTCGAAATTGGAAAGCTTTAGTTTTGAAAATCTTGAATTTGAAAATCTATGATTTTATGTAGAAAAAGGTTTTCTAAAACTTATGATTTTAGGCAAAATAGAAAGTCATGATTTTATGTGAGAAAACTAGGGTTTCCTAAACATAGACCCTAGGGCTTGACTTTGACTTCAATACAAATAGTTTTTGAAAAGTAGATCTTTGAAAAGAGTGTTTTGGGAAGTACATTTACAAAACTAATTGGAAAGAGGTTTGAATATGGACTTTTGGAAGTCTCTTCAATGTCTCACTTTCTTTAAACGATTCTAACCATAGGAAGATTAGAACCACTCTAGGGTTGTAATTTTGAAAACAAATAAGGTTTGAATTATGGACCATAATGATCACATTGAATATAATGCTTTTCTAAAACAACCCTAACCATGGAATGACTAGAATCATCTTAAAATTGTAGTTTTGATAAAAATAATTTAGGATTTGCACGCAAAATTTGGATCTTGATGATCACATTGAATATAACACTTTCCTAAAACAACCCTAACCATAGAATGGCTAAGATCATCCTACGAGTGTGATTTTGAAAACAAGTTTGAAAGAAAGAAGTTTTGAATGTAAGTTTTGAAAGAGAACTTTGATGCAAATTTGAAAACAACTTTGAATGCAATTTCAAATGCAATGTATGGACATGATAACCACAATGCAATAGAGTCGTAAACATACAAGGTTAGGCTTCACCACATAACCAAGGGGGTCGAACTCACACTGTCTTAGGTCAAATTTGAAAAAAACCTCTAGCAGGGTGACCTTCAACAGTTCTTCCTAAGCGTGAATCGGGGAGTCCCTTGTTTCAAGCATACAATAAGAGGAGGTAAAAGATGGGGATTAAAATATAAGAAAACCCAAGTGGATTACGAGAGAGAAGAGAGAGGGGGATTACATAAAAGTAAATAGAAAACCAGCCTTGTACTCTTCTTGATTTGATTACTTTGTTTGCTTTACTTGACTTGCACTTTGAGAGCTTTGAAAATGTAGTACTTGATCTTTAATGGATGTTTTGAGACTTCTGTTTAAGTGTATAAGGTGTATGGATGCTAGGATTTGAGTGCATGGAGGTTAGGGCTTAAAGAGGCTTGAGAGAATTAGGGTTTTGAGGGACTTCAAGCTCTGTTTTCAAACATGCAGAGTTTTTTGACTGAGTTTGCGGACCCTTCTTATGCAAGAAGAGGGTCTGTATTTATAGGCAATTAAAATAGGAACTCGGGCCTGTTGTAGTGGCACCAGTGGTTATTTAACCAAGTGGCACCCCACCATTTATTGGATTGGCGCCACCAGTCACTTAGGAAAGTTTTAAGGCGGCAAGAAAGGTATCTTTTGACCCTTGTAACATAAGGCAAAAGATTTGGGTGCAATTTTTGGCTTGGTTTCACTAGGAGTGACTCCAGAAGATCCGAGAATGATTCGAAAGGCCGGGGATAGACAGGAACCCTTGAGAGAGTGTCTCGCAGGTAACAGACTTAAGAAACAATGCCGGGATATTTGAAAAGGCCGACTAACCCATCAGGGATAAAATAGTCATTTGAACTGGATGAACACTGGAAAGGACACAAAGTGACCCGTGAGGAGACTTGAAGGTTGACAACACTATCGAGAGTGTTCCGAGGGGTTGTCGGTTTAATACCCAGAGCTAGTGTGGTTAGAAAAGACGATCGGCCTACTAGGGGCCAAATGATCATTTTACACCGGGCTTGCCAAAATAGACTCAGAATGATCTCGAAAGGTGTTGGAAGGTTGAGCGTATTATTATAAGCATCCTCAGGAAGTTACCGGTTTGATACCCGAAGCTGGTGTGGTTCCCGGAGGAGATCGAATACCTAAGAGCAAAATGATCTTTTTAACTGAATGATCTCAAAATTGATCTAAAACCAACTGGTAGGCACTGGAACATGCCAAATTATCTTTGGGACAATCTTGAAAGGGTCGATTTACTACTCTAAAGACTTAATTACTTTCTCAAAAAGCATGCTGGAAGGGCCCATGTGGCAGTTTGGTCATTTTTTATCAGAGTGGGCTAGCAGGCATTAGTGTTGACCCGGGTTTAAGTGTTTCCATCACTTTGATGGTGTGTGATGAGTTGGTTTCTAAAGATATCTCGTCTTTTAGTAAACGTGCCACGGCCAAGAGGCATGTTCGGTCCCGTGATATAAAGATTTTGTTGGCAATTCCCAATGTTGACTTGCTTGCAAGTGTTTCCGCCACTCTAACGGTTGCGATGTTTGTGAGTGTTTTCATCACTGTGATGGTGTGCGTTCATTTTAGAGACTGCTATATCTCAAGAAGCTGTTAGATGGTGTTATTGTCTTAGGGATCAACTTTCTCGAAAGACATGCTAGATAGCAGGCATTTACATTAGCGGGCTAGCAGGCGGTAGAAGTGGACCGTTCTACCATCTCAGGGACTTGGGTTCTATCCTGGTCAACAGGTTTAAAGGGACTTACCATTCTGAGTAGTTTACTAGATAAACGTGCCAGACTGGATGGACTTATCGGTTGAGGGATGAACTTTCTCAAAAGACATGCCAAATTAAGCTAACTGGTTTGGATTGGAATTGAAACTAGAATTAAAGTTAAAATACAAACTTACAGCCTTTAGGAAGAAGTGCCAACTGGAATTTGATCAAGCAATGTTGCAAGACCAATGGTTATTTTGCCTCCATTGGGCTTGACAGGCCCACAAAACAGTTGATTGACTGGATTAAGTCTAGAAAGCTGGTTTGGGCCTGAATGTGTCTGTATCAGTTTGAATGTGAGTTCGATTATGTAAGCACCCCATTTTGGCCCGCTCGGCAATCTCCGGCCCGACCGGATTCGGTTTCCAACATCACAACACATGCAGGCTTAAGATGAGCCTTTCAATCTCCAATCCAACTAGCTAGTCACTTCTCGGGCCCACAAGCATCCACTGAAGCCTTAAGCACCATTGTTCGAGGCAGTTTTTCAGACTAGGCGGTCCCTGAAACCAACGCCATCTAGGTAGCTTCCTGGGATCGGGCGATCTCGGAGACCAACACCTCATCAAAGATTCCAGACGATTCACTTCTGGCGCCTACTAGCCTGCCAATGTAGAAAGTCCGTCATTCGGTAGTTCTCTGGGACCAGGCGTTCTCGGAGACCAACACCACCCTTCTAGGTAGCTTTTTGAGACCAGGCGTTCTCAAGAACCAACACCACCCTTCAGGTAGCTCTCTAAGACCAGGCGTTCTTAGAGACCAACACTGCACAGATAGTTTTTCGAGACTGGGCGGTCTCGGGAACCAACACCTAGGTCAACACCGGCGCCTGCTAGCCCGACTCGGTGAAAAATGACCAAACCTGCCCCTTGGGCTTCCAGACACGTTTTGGGAAAGTTCAAAATCCCTCAAAATGATAAGTCCATCCTTCCAAAATGTTGTCAAACCATCAGGTGTCTCCCACACGCCATTTGGTCCAAATCTGGTCCTATTCCGGCTCACTCTGGTTAAAATGACCATTTTGCCCCTGAACGACTTAGCATGGCATGAACCCCGCTGAACGGCGACAAACTCTCTCAAAACCATCCCTGAACAACCCTACATGCCTAACACAATATACCAGACCATTCCTAACCATTGCCAGCCAACTCCGGTTAAAATGACCGTTTTGCCCTTAGGAGCCAAAAACGCCTCGAAACAGCACCAGCCTTGGGATTTTGAGCAAAGGATTTCACCGCACACCTTTGTTTAACCCAAGGAACATCCTACGACACTAAACTCACATGTCGCGATAAAAGTTCTTTGGAGCGTCTCGCAGACGCTTCGCCCAAATTGTCTTTTCTCCCGATTCCCTAATTATAATGCACCGTCAACTGACTTGAGAAATGCGTAAATCAGGGAATTCTCGGTAACTCGTCCACAGATTTCTCCATCGATACGGTTCGATCGAGTAGATCGCTCCCCGAAGCCCTCTATCGTACGGTGTGCAAACCATGACTTTCAACAACCCCCGGAGCGTCTGCGAGACGCTCCGCCAAGGTTGACTTCTTTTTCGATTCCCTAATCAAAACGTACAGTCAAACGACTTGAGAAATGCGTAAATTTGGGAATTCTAGAAAGTATTTCCAGAGTATTTTCCATCAGAACGGTCCGATCGAATAGATCGCTTCTCGAAGGCCTCGATCACATCAAACGAAAACAACCACTTGTAAGCATCCCATTTTTGACCGCTCGGCAGTCTACACTCCGTCCAGGCTTGTGTTCAAGTCATTGTGGGCATATTCCTATCGAAACCAGATCTCTAGGTTCAAATCCCGTCTGTCCATCACTTCGCGGGCCTGTCAGGCCCAAATAGAGGCAAAATGACCAAAATGCCCTTAGGGGCATGGTCCGTTCCTTTCTGATTCCAACCCCACTCTAGAGATAGTTTATTCCTCGAGACGGTTCCAACCCAGGCACGTCTTCTCAGAGACGATAAGTCCCTATTCCAACCCAACTCTCGAGACAGTTTATTCCTCGAGACGGTTCCACTCCAGGCGCGTCTCTTCGGAGACGATAAGTCCCCTTTCCAATCCCACTCTCGAGACAGTTTATTCCTCGAGATGAATCCAACCTAGGCACGTCTCCTCGGAGATGATAAGACCCCTTTCCAATCCCACTCTCGAGACAGTTTTCTCCACGAGACGGTTCCAATCCAGGCACGTCTCCTCGGAGACGATAAGTCCCCTTTCCAATCCCACTCTTGAGACAGTTTATTTCTCGAGATGGTTCCAATTCAGGAACGTCTCCTCGGAGACGATAAGTCCCCTTTCCAATCCCACTCTCGAGACAGTTTATTCCTCAAGACGGTTCCACTCCAGGCACATCTCTTCGGAGACGATAAGTCCCCTTTCCAATCCCACTCTCGAGACAGTTTATTCCTCGAGACGGTTCCAATCCAGGCATGTCTCCTCGGAGACGATAAGTCCCCTTTCCAATCCTTCTCTTGAGACAGTTTATTCCTCGAGACGGTTCCAATCCAAGCACGTCTCTTCGGAGACGATAAGATCCCTTTCCAATCCCTCTCTCAAGACAGTTTATTCCTCAAGACGGTTCCAATCCAGGCACGTCTTTTCGGAGACGGTAAAACCCCTTTCCAATCCCTCTCTCGACACAGTTTATTCCTTCAGATGATTCCAACCTAGATACGTCTCCTCAGAGACGATAAGACCCCTTTCCAATCCCACTATCGAGACAGTTTATTCCTCGAGATGATTCCAACCTATGCACGTCTCCTCAGAGATGATAAGACCCCTTCCCAATCCCACTCTCGAGACAGTTTATTCCACGAGACGGTTCCAATCCAGGCACGTCTCCTCGGAGACGATAAGTTCCCTTTCCAATCCCACTCTTGAGAAAGTTTATTTCTCGAGATGGTTCCAATTCAGGAACGTCTCCTCGGAGACGATAAGTCCCCTTTCCAATCCCACTCTCGAGACAGTTTATTCCTCAAGACGGTTCCACTCCAGGCACATCTCTTCGGAGATGATAAGCCCCCTTTCCAATCCCACTCTCGAGACAGTTTATTCCTCGAGACGGTTCCAATCCAGGCACGTCTCCTCGGAGACGATAAGTACCCTTTCCAATCCTTCTCTTGAGACAGTTTATTCCTCGAGACGTTTCCAATCCAAGCACGTCTCTTCGGAGATGATAAGATCCCTTTCCAATCCCTCTCTCAAGACAGTTTATTCCTCAAGACGGTACCAATCCAGGCACGTCTTTTCGGAGACGGTAAGACCCCTTTCCAATCCCTCTCTCGAGACAGTTTATTCCTCCAGATGATTCAAACCTAGGGACGTCTCCTCGGAGACGATAAGACCCCTTTCCAATCCCACTCTCGAGACAGTTTATTCCTCGAGACGGTTCCAATCCAGGCACGTTTCCTCGGAGACGATAAGTCCCATTTCCAATCCCACTCTTGAGACAGTTTATTTCTCAAGACGGTTCCAATTCAGGCACGTCTCATCGGAGACGATAAGTCCCCTTTCCAATCCCACTCTCGAGACAGTTTATTCCTCAAGACGGTTCCACTCCAGGCGCGTCTCTTCGGAGACGATAACTCCCCTTTCCAATCCCACTCTCGAGACAGTTTATTCCTCGAGACGGTTCCAATCCAAGCACTTCTCCTCGAAGACGATAAGTCCCCTTTCCAATCCTTCTCTTGAGACAGTTTATTCCTCGAGACGGTTCCAATCCAAGCACGTCTCTTCGGAGACGATAAGATCCCTTTCCAATCCCACTCTCAAGACAGTTTATTCCTCAAGACGGTTCCAATCCAGGCACGTCTTTTCGGAGACGGTAAGACCCCTTTCCAATCCCTCTCTCGAGACAGTTTATTCCTCCAGATGATTCCAACCTAGGCACGTCTCCTCTGAGATGATAAGACCCCTTTCCAATCCCACTCTAGAGACAATTTATTTCTTGAGACAGTTCCAATCCAGGCACATTTCCTCGGAGACGATAAGTCCCCTTTCCAATCCCACTCTTGAGACAGTTTATTTCTCGAGACGGTTCCACTTCAGGCACGTCTCCTTGGAGACGATAAGTCCCCTTTCCAATCCCACTCTTGAGACAGTTAATTCCTCAAGACGGTTCCACTCCAGGCGCGTCTCCTCGGACACGATAAGTCTGCTTTCCAATCCCACTCTCGAGACAGTTTATTCCTCGGGACGGTTCCAATCCAGGCACGTCTCCTCGGAGACGATAAGTCCCCTTTCTAATCCATCTCTTGAGACAGTTTATTCCTCGAGACGGTTTCAATCCAAGCACGTCTCTTCGGAGACGATAAGACCCCTTTCCAATCCCTCTCTCAAGACAGTTTATTCCTCAAGACAGTTCCAATCCAGGCACGTCTTTTCAGAGACGGTAAGACCCCTTTTTCAATCCCTCTCTCGAGACAGTTTATTCCTCGAGATGATTCCAACCTAGGCACGTCTCCTCAGAGATGATAAGACCCCTTTCCAATCCCACTCTCAAGACTGTTTATTCCTCGAGACGGTTCCAATCCAGGCACGTCTCCTCGGAGACGATAAGTCCCCTTTCCTATCCCACTCTTGAGACAGTTTATTTCTCGAGATGGTTCCAATTCAGGAACGTCTCCACGGAGACGATAAGTCCCCTTTCCAATCCCACTCTCGAGACAGTTTATTCCTCAAGAGGGTTCCACTCCAGGCACATCTCTTCGGAGACGATAAGTCCCCTTTCCAATCCCACTCTCGAGACAGTTTATTCCTCGAGACGGTTCCAATCCAGGCATGTCTCCTCGGAGACGATAAGTCCCCTTTCCAATCCTTCTCTTGAGACAGTTTATTCCTCGAGACCGTTCCAATCCAAGCAAGTCTCCTCGGAGACGATAAGATCACTTTCCAATCCCTCTCTCAAGACAGTTTATTCCTCAAGACGGTTCCAATCCAGGCACGTCTTTTCGGAGACGGTAAAACCCCTTTACAATCCCTCTCTCGAGACAGTTTATTCCTCCAGATGATTCCAACCTAGGCACGTCTCCTCGAAGACGATAAGACCCCTTTCCAATCCCACTCTCGAGACAGTTTATTCCTTGAGATGATTCCAACCTAGGCACGTCTCCTCGGAGATGATAAGACCCTTTCCAATCCCACTCTCGAGGCAGTTTATTCCACGAGACGGTTCCAATCCAGGCACGTCTCCTCGGAGACGATAAGTCCCCTTTCCAATCCCACTCTTGAGATAGTTTATTTCTCGAGATGGTTCCAATTCAGGAACGTCTCCTCGGATACGATAAGTCCCCTTTCCAATCCCACTCTCGAGACAGTTTATTCCTCAAGACGGTTCCACTCTAGGCACATCTCTTCGGAGATGATAAGTCCCCTTTCCAATCCCACTCTCGAGACAGTTTAATCCTCGAGACGGTTCGAATCCAGGCACGTCTCCTCGGAGACGATAAGTCCCCTTTCCAATCCTTCTCGTGAGATAGTTTATTCCTCGAGACGTTTCCGATCCAAGCACGTCTCTTCGGAGATGATAAGATCCCTTTCCAATCCCTCTCTCAAGACAGTTTATTCCTCAAGACGGTTCCAATCCAGGCACGTCTTTTCAGAGACGGTTAGACCCCTTTCCAATCCCTCTCTCAAGACAGTTTATTCCTCCAGATGATTCCATCCTAGGCACGTCTCCTCGGAGACGATAAGACCCCAATCCAATCCCCCTCTCGAGACAGTTTATTCCTCGAGACGGTTCCAATCCAGGCACGTTTCCTCGGAGACGATAAGTCCCATTTCCAATCCCACTCTTGAGGCAGTTTATTTCTCAAGACGGTTCCAATTCAGGCACGTCTCATCGGAGACGATAAGTCCCCTTTCCAATCCCACTCTCGAGACAGTTTATTCCTCAAGACGGTTCCACTCCAAGCGCGTCTCTTCGGAGACGATA
This sequence comes from Euryodendron excelsum, assembly GCA_033060915.1. Lineage (NCBI taxonomy): Eukaryota > Viridiplantae > Streptophyta > Magnoliopsida > Ericales > Pentaphylacaceae > Euryodendron > Euryodendron excelsum. Next base: position 18,742,875 of record CM065393.1, on the reverse strand, counting down.
ACTTCCCTTTCCAATCCCACTCTCGAGACAGTTTAATCCTCGAGACGGTTCCAATCCAAGCACTTCTCCTCGGAGACGATAAGTCCCCTTTCCAATCCTTCTCTTGAGACAGTTTATTCCTCGAGACGGTTCCAATCCAAACACGTCTCTTCGGAGACATAAAGATCCCTTTCCAATCCCACTCTCAAGACAGTTTATTCCTCAAGACGGTTCCAATCCAGGCACGTCTTTTCGGAGACTGTAAGACCCCTTTCCAATCCGTCTCTCGAGACAGTTTATTCCTCCAGATGATTCCAACCTAGGCACGTCTCCTCGGAGACAATAAGACCCCTTTCAAATCCCACTCTCGAGACAGTTTATTCCTCGAGACGGTTCCAATCCAGGCACGTTTCCTCGGAGACGATAAGTCCCATTTCCAATCCCACTCTTGAGACAGTTTATTTCTCAAGACGGTTCCAATTCAGGCACGTCTCCTCGGAGACGATAAGTCCCCTTTCCAATCCCACTCTCGAGACAGTTCATTCCTCAAGACGGTTCCACTCCAGGTGCGTCTCTTCGGAGACGAAAACTCCCCTTTCCAATCCCACTCTCGAGAAGGTTTATTCCTCGAGACGGTTCCAGTCCAAGCACTTCTCCTCGGAGACGAAAAGTCCCCTTTCCAATCCTTCTCTTGAGACAGTTTATTCCTTGAGACGGTTCCAATCCAAGCACGTCTCTTCGGAGACGAGAAGATCCCTTTCCAATCCCACTCTCAAGACAGGTTATTCCTCAAGACGTTTCCAATCCAGGCACGTCTTTTCGGAGACGGTAAGACCCCTTTCCAATCCCTCTCTCGAGGCAGTTTATTCCTCCAGATGATTCCAACCTAGGGACGTCTCCTCGGAGATGATAAGACCCCTTTCCAATCCCACTCTAGAGACAGATTATTCCTTGAGACGGTTCCAATCCAGGTACGTCTCCTCGGAGACGATAAGTCCCCTTTCCAATCCCACTCTTGAGACAGTTTGTTTCTCGAGACGGTTCCATTTCAGGCACGTCTCCTCGGAGACGATAAGTCCCCTTTCCAATCCCACTCTCGAGACAGTTTATTCCTCAAGACGGTTCCACACCAGGCGCGTCTCCTCGGACACGAGAAGTCCGCTTTCCAATCCCATCTCGAGACAGTTTATTCCTCGAGACGGTTCCAATCCAGGCATGTCTCCTCGGAGACGATAAGTCCCCTTTCCAATCCTTCTCTTGAGACAGTTTATTCCTCGAGACGGTTCCAATCCAAGCACGTCTCTTCGGAGATGATAAGATCCCTTTCCAATCCCTCTCTCAAGACTGTTTATTCCTCAAGACGGTTCCAATGCAGGCACGCCTTTTCGGAAACGGTAAAACCCCTTTCCAATCCCACTCTCGAGACTGTTTATTCCTCCAGATGATTCCAACCGAGGCACATCTCCTCGGAGATGATAAGACCCCTTTCCAATCCCACTCTCGAGACAATTTATTCCACGAGACGGTTCCAATCCAGGCACGTCTCCTCGGAGACGATAAGTCCCCTTTCCAATCCCACTCTTGAGACAGTTTATTTCTCGAGAGGGTTCCAATTCAGGAACGTCTCCTCGGAGACGATAAGTCCCCTTTCCAATCCCACTCTCGAGACAGTTTATTCCTCAAGACGGTTCCACTCCAGGCACATCTCTTCGGAGACGATAAGTCCCCTTTCCAATCCCACTCTCGAGACAGTTTATTCCTCGAGACGGTTCCAATCCAGGCACGTCTCCTCGGAGACGATAAGTCCCCTTTCCAATCCCACTCTCGAGTCAGTTTATTCCTCGAGACGGTTCCAATCCAGGCACGTCTCCTCGGAGACGATAAGTCCCCTTTCCAATCCTTCTCTTGAGACAGTTTATTCCTCGAGACGGTTCCAATCCAAGCACGTCTCTTCGGAGATGATAAGATCCCTTTCCAATCCCTCTCTCACAACAGTTTATTCCTCAAGACGGTTCCAATCCAGGCACGCCTTTTCGGAGACGCTAAGACCCCTTTCCAATCCCTCTCTCGAGACAGTTTATTCCTCCAGATGATTCCAACCTAGGCACGTCTCCTCGGAGACGATAAGACCCCTTTCCAATCCGACTCTCGAGATAGTTTATTCCTCGAGACGGTTCCAATCTAGGCACGTTTCCTCGGAGACGATAAGTCCCATTTCGAATCCCACTCTTGAGACAGTTTATTTCTCAAGACGGTTCCAATTCAGGCACGTCTCCTCGGAGACGATAAGTCCCCTTTCCAATCCCACTCTCGAGACAGTTTATTCCTCAAGACGGCCCCACTCCTGGCGCGTCTCTTCGGAGACGATAACTCCCCTTTCCAATCCCACTCTCGAGACAGTTTATTCCTCGAGACGGTTCCAATCCAAGCACTTCTCCGCGGAGACGATAATTCCCCTTTCCAATCCTTCTCTTGAGACAGTTTATTCCTCGAGACGGTTGCAATCCAAGCACGTCTCTTTGGAGACGATAAGATCCCTTTCCAATCCCACTCTCAAGACAGTTTATTCCTCAAGACGGTTCCAATCCAGGCACGTCTTTTCGGAGACAGTAAGACCCCTTTCCAATCCCTCTCTCGAGACAGTTTATTCCTCTAGATGGTTCCAACCTAGGCACGTCTCCTCAGAGACTATAAGACCGCTTTCCAATCCCACTCTCGAGACAGTTTATTCCTCGAGATGATTCCAACCTAGGCACGTCTCCTCGGAGATGATAAGACCCCTTTCCAATCCCACTCTCGAGACAGTTTATTCCACGAGACGGTTCCAATCCAGGCACGTCTCCTCGGAGACGATAAGTCCCCTTTCCTATCCCACTCTTGAGACAGTTTATTTCTCGAGATGGTTCCAATTCAGCAACGTCTCCTCGGAGACGATAAGTCCCGTTTCCAATCCTTCTCTTTAGACAGTTTATTCCTTCCAATCCAAGCACGTCTCTTCGGAGACGAGTTTTCCAATCTCAAGACAGTTTATTCCTCGAGACGGTTCCAATCCAGGCACGTCTCTTCGGAGACGATAAGATCCCCTTTCCAATCCCACTCTCAAGACAGTTTATTCCTCAAGACGGTTCCAATCCAGGCACGTCTCTTCGGAGACGATAAGTCCCCTTTCCAATCCCACTCTCGAGACAGTTTATTCCTCGAGACGGTTCCAATCCAGGCACGTCTCCTCGGAGACGATAAGTCCCCTTTCCAATCCCACTCTCGAGACAGTTTATTCCTCGAGACGGTTCCAATCCAGGCACGTCTCCTCGGAGACGATAAGTCCCCTTTCCAATCCCACTCTCGAGACAGTTTATTCCTCGAGACGGTTCCAATCCAGGCACGTCTCCTCGGAGACGATAAGTCCCCTTTCCAATCCCACTCTCGAGACAGTTTATTCCTCGAGACGGTTCCAATCCAGGCACGTCTCTTCGGAGACGATAAGTCCCCTTTCCAATCCCACTCTCGAGACAGTTTATTCCTCGAGACGGTTCCAATCCAGGCACGTCTCTTCGGAGACGATAAGTCCCCTTTCCAATCCCACTCTCAAGACAGTTTATTCCTCGAGACGGTTCCAATCCAGGCACGTCTCCTCGGAGACGATAAGTCCCCTTTCCAATCCCACTCTCGAGACAGTTTATTCCTCGAGACGGTTCCAATCCAGGCACGTCTCTTCGGAGACGATAAGTCCCCTTTCCAATCCCACTCTCGAGACAGTTTATTCCTCGAGACGGTTCCAATCCAGGCACGTCTCCTCGGAGACGATAAGTCCCCTTTCCAATCCCACTCTCGAGACAGTTTATTCCTCGAGACGGTTCCAATCCAGGCACGTCTCCTCGGAGACGATAAGTCCCCTTTCCAATCCTTCTCTTGAGACAGTTTATTCCTCGAGACGGTTCCAATCCAAGCACGTCTCTTCGGAGACGTGATAAGATCCCTTTCCAATCCCTCTCTCGAGACAGTTTATTCCTCTAGACGGTTCCAATCCAGGCACGTCTTTTCGGAGACGGTAAGACCCCTTTCCAATCCCACTCTCTCGAGACAGTTTATTCCTCCAGATGATTCCAACCTAGGCACGTCTCCTCGGAGACGATAAGACCCCTTTCCAATCCCACTCTCGAGACAGTTTATTCCTCGAGACGGTTCCAATCCAGGCACGTCTCCTCGGAGACGATAAGTCCCCTTTCCAATCCCACTCTTGAGACAGTTTATTTCTCGAGACGGTTCCAATTCAGGCACGTCTCCTCGGAGACGATAAGTCCCCTTTCCAATCCCACTCTCGAGACAGTTTATTCCTCAAGACGGTTCCCAATCCAGGCACGTCTCTTCGGAGACGATAAGTCCCCTTTCCAATCCCACTCTCGAGACAGTTTATTCCTCGAGACGGTTCCAATCCAGGCACGTCTCCTCGGAGACGATAAGTCCCCTTTCCAATCCCACTCTCGAGACAGTTTATTCCTCGAGACGGTTCCAATCCAGGCACGTCTCCTCGGAGACGATAAGTCCCTTTCCAATTTCCAATCCCACTCTTGAGACAGTTTATTTCTCGAGACGGTTTATTCCAATTTCAGGCACGTCTCCTCGGAGACGATAAGACCGTCCCCTTTCCAATCCCACTCTCGAGACAGTTTATTCCTCAAGACGGTTCCAATCCAGGCACGTCTCTTCGGAGACGATAAGTCCCCTTTCCAATCCCACTCTCGAGACAGTTTATTCCTCGAGACGGTTCCAATCCAGGCACGTCTCCTCGGAGACGATAAGTCCCCTTTCCAATCCTTCTCTTGAGACAGTTTATTCCTCGAGACGGTTCCAATCCAAGCACGTCTCTTCGGAGACGATAAGATCCCTTTCCAATCCCACTCTCAAGACAGTTTATTCCTCAAGACGGTTCCAATCCAGGCACGTCTCCTCGGAGACGATAAGTCCCCTTTCCAATCCCTCTCAGAGACAGTTTATTCCTCCAGATGGTTCCAATCCAGGCACGTCTCTCGGAGACGATAAGTCCCCTTTCCAATCCCACTCTCGAGACAGTTTATTCTCGAGACGGTTCCAATCCAGGCACGTCTCCTCGGAGACGGAGACGATAAGTCCCCTTTCCAAGACCCCTTTCCAATCCCACTCTCGAGACAGTTTATTCCTCGAGACGGTTCCAATCCAGGCACGTCTCCTCGGAGACGATAAGTCCCCTTTCCAATCCCACTCTCGAGACAGTTTATTCCTCAAGACGGTTCCAATCCAGGCACATCTCTTCGGAGACGATAAGTCCCCTTTTCCAATCCCACTCTCGAGACAGTTTTTCCAATTCCAATCCAGGCACGTCTCTCGGAGACGATTTTACCCCTTTCCAATCCCACTCTCGAGACAGTTTATTCCTCGAGACGGATTCCAATCCAGGCACGTCTCCTCGGAGACGATAAGACCCCTTTCCAATCCCACTCTCGAGACAGTTTATTCCTCGAGACGGTTCCAATCCTAGGCACGTCTCCTCGGAGACGATAAGACCCCTTTCCAATCCCACTCTCGAGACAGTTTATTCCTCAAGACGGTTCCTCCAGGCACGTCTCTTCGAGACGATAAGTCCCCTTTCCAATCCCACTCTCGAGACAGTTTATTCCTCGAGACGGTTCCAATCCAGGCACGTCTCCTCGGAGACGATAAGTCCCCTTTCCAATCCCACTCTCGAGACAGTTTATTCCTCGAGACGGTTCCAATCCAGGCACGTCTCCTCGGAGACGATAAGTCCCCCCCTTTCCAATCCCACTCTCGAGACAGTTTATTCCTCGAGACGGTTCCAATCCAGGCACGTCTCCCCTTTCGGAGACGATAAGTCCCCTTTCCAATCCCACTCTCGAGACAGTTTATTTTCCTCGAGACGGTTCCAATCCAGGCACGTCTCTTCGGAGACGATAAGTCCCCTTTCCAATCCCACTCTCGAGACAGTTTATTCCTCAAGACGGTTCCACGGCGCGTCTCTTCGGAGACGATCCCCCTTTCCAATCCAACTCTCGAGACAGTTTATTCCTCGAGACGGTTCCAATCTTCGGAGACGATAAGTCCCCTTTCCAATCCCACTCTTGAGACAGTTTATTCCTCGAGACGGTTCCAATCCAAGCACGTCTCTTTCGGAGACGATAAGATCCCTTTCCAATCCCACTCTCAAGACAGTTTATTCCTCAAGACGGTTCCAATCCAGGCACGTCTTTTCGGAGACGGTAAGACCCCTTTCCAATCCCTCTCTCGAGACAGTTTATTCCTCGAGATGATTCCAACCTAGGCACGTCTCCTCGGAGATGATAAGACCCCTTTCCAATCCCACTCTCGAGACAGTTTATTCCTCGAGACGGTTCCAATCCAGGCACGTCTCTTCGGAGACGATAAGTCCCCTTTCCAATCCCACTCTTAGACAGTTTATTCCTCGAGACGGTTCCAATCCAGGCACGTCTCTTCGGAGACGATAAGTCCCCTTTCCAATCCCACTCTCGAGACAGTTTATTCCTCAAGACGGTTCCAATCCAGGCACGTCTTTTCGGAGACGGTAAGACCCCTTTCCAATCCCTCTCTCGAGACAGTTTATTCCTCGAGATGATTCCAACCAGGGCACGTCTCCTCGGAGATGATAAGACCCCTTTCCAATCCCACTCTCGAGACAGTTTATTCCTCGAGACGGTTCCAATCCAGGCACGTTTCCTCGGAGACGATAAGTCCCCTTTCCAATCCCACTCTTGAGACAGTTTATTTCTCGAGACGGTTCCAATTCAGGCACGTCTCCTCGGAGACGATAAGTCCCCTTTCCAATCCCACTCTCGAGACAGTTTATTCCTCAAGACGGTTCCACTCCAGGCACATCTCTTCGGAGACGATAAGTCCCCTTTCCAATCCCACTCTCGAGACAGTTTATTCCTCGAGACTGTTCCAATCCAGGCACGTCTCCTCGGAGACGATAAGTCCCCTTTCCAATCCTTCTCTTGAAACAGTTTATTCCTCGAGACGGTTCCAATCCAAGCACGTCACTTCGGAGATGATAAGATCCCTTTCCAATCCCTCTCTCACGACAGTTTATTCCTCAAGACGGTTCCAATCCCGGCACGCCTTTTCGGAGAGGGTAAGACCCCTTTCCAATCCCTCTCTCGAGACAGTTTATTCCTCCAGATGATTCCAACCTAGGCACGTCTCCTCGGAGACGATAAGGCCCCTTTCCAATCCCACTCTCGAGATAGTTTATTCCTCAAGACGGTTCCAATCCAGGCACGTTTCCTCGGAGACGATAAGTCCCATTTCCAATCCCACTCTTGAGACAGTTTATTTCTCAAGACGGTTCCAATTCAGGCACGTCTCCTCGGAGACGATAAGTCCCCTTTCCCATCCCACTCTCGAGACAGTTTATTCCTCAAGAGGGTTCAACTCCAGGCACATCTCTTCGGAGACGATAAGTCCCCTTTCCAATCCCACTCTCGAGACAGTTTATTCCTCGAGACTGTTCCAATCCAGGCATGTCTCCTCGGAGACGATAAGTCCCCTTTCCAATCCTTCTCTTGAGACAGTTTATTCCTCGAGACGGTTCCAATCCAAGCACGTCTCTTCGGAGACGATAAGATCCCATTCCAATCCCTCTCTCAAGACAGTTTATTCCTCAAGACGGTTCCAATCCAGGCACGTCTTTTCGGAGATGGAAAAACCCCTTTCCAATCCCTCTCTTGAGACAGTTTATTCCTCCAGATGATTCCAACCTAGGCACGTCTCCTCGGAGACGATAAGACCCCTTTCCAATCCCACTCTCGAGACAGTTTATTCCTCGAGATGATTCCAACCTAGGCACGTCTCCTCGGAGATGATAAGACCCCTTTCCAATCCCACTCTCGAGACAGTTTATTCCATGAGACGGTTCCAATCCAGGGACGTCTCCTCAGAGATGATAAGTCCCCTTTCCAATCCTTCTCTTGAGACAGTTTATTCCTCGAGACGGTTCCAATCCAAGCACGTCTCTTCGGAGATCATAAGATCCATTTCCAATCCCCTCTCTCAAGACAGTTTATTCCTCGAGACGGTTCCAATCCAAGCACTTCTCCTCGGAGACGATAAGTCCCCTTTCCAATCCTTTTCTTGAGACAGTTTATTCCTCGAGACGGTTGCAATCCAAGCACGTCTCTTCGGAGACGATAAGATCCCTTTCCAATCCCACTCTCAAGACAGTTTATTCCTCAAGACGGTTCCAATCCAGGCACGTCTTTTCGGAGATAGTAAGACCCCTTTCCAATCCCTCTCTCGAGACAGTTTATTCCTCTAGATGGTTCCAACCTAGGCACGTCTCCTCAGAGACGATAAGACCCCTTTCCAATCCCACTCTCGAGACAGTTTGTTCCTCGAGATGATTCCAACCTAGGCACGTCTCCTCGGAGATGATAAGTCCCCTTTCCATTCCCACTCTCGAGACAGTTTATTCCTCAAGACGGTTCCACTCCAGGCACATCTCATCGGAGACGATAAGTCCCCTTTCCAATCCCACTCTCGAGACAGTTTATTCCTCGAGACGGTTCCAATCCAGGCACATCTCCTCGGAGACGATAAGTCCCCTTTCCAATCCTTCTCTTGAGAAAGTTTATTCCTTGAGACGGTTCCAATCCAAGCACGTCTCTTCGGAGACGAGAAGATCCCTTTCCAATCCCACTCTCAAGACAGTTTATTCCTCAAGACGTTTCCAATCCAGGCACGTCTTTTCGGAGACGGTAAGACCCCTTTCCAATCCCTCTCTCGAGACAGTTTATTCCTCCAGATGATTCCAACCTAGGCACGTCTCCTCGGAGATGATAAGACCCCTTTCCGATCCCACTCTAGAGACAGTTTATTCCTTGAGACGGTTCCAATCCAGGCACGTTTCCTCGGAGATGATAAGTCCCCTTTCCAATCCCACTCTTGAGACAGTTTATTTCTCGAGATGGTTCCAATTCAGGAACGTCTCCTCGGAGACGATAAGTCCCATTTCCAATCCCACTCTCGAGACAGTTTATTCCTCAAGATGGTTCCACTCCAGGCACAACTCTTCGGAGACGATAAGTCCCCTTTCCAATCCCACTCTCGAGACAGTTTATTCCTCGAGACGGTTCCAATCCAGGCATGTCTCCTCGGAGACGATAAGTCCCCTTTCCAATCCTTCTCTTGAGACAGTTTATTCCTCGAGACGGTTCCAATCCAAGCACGTCTCTTCGGAGATGATAAGATCCCTTTCCAATCCCTCTCTCAAGACAGTTTATTCCTCAAGACGGTTCCAATCCAGGCACGCCTTTTCGGAGACGGTAAGACCCCTTTCCATTCCCACTCTCGAGACAGTTTATTCCTCGAGATGATTCCAACCTAGGCATGTCTCCTCGGAGATGATAAGACCCCTTTCCAATCCCACTCTAGGGACAATTTATTCCACGAGACGGTTCCAATCCAGGCTCGTCCCCTCGGAGACGATAAGTCCCCTTTCCAATCCCACTCTTGAGACAGTTTATTTCTCGAGATGGTTCCAATTCAGGAACGTCTCCTCGGAGACGATAAGTCCCCTTTCCAATCCCACTCTCGAGACAGTTTATTCCTCAAGACGGTTCCACTCCAGGCACATCTCTTCGGAGACGATAAGTCCCCTTTCCAATCCCACTCTCGAGACAGTTTATTCCTCGAGACTGTTCCAATCCAGGCACGTCTCCTCGGAGACGATAAGTCCCCTTTCCAATCCTTCTCTTGAAACAGTTTATTCCTCGAGACGGTTCCAATCCATCACTTCGGAGATGATAAGATCCCTTTCCAATCCCTCTCTCACGACAGTTTATTCCTCGACGGTTCCAATCCCGGCACGAGACGGTAAGACCCCTTTCCAATCCCTCTCTCGAGACAGTTTATTCCTCCAGATGATTCCAACCTAGGCACGTCTCCTCGGAGACGATAAGGCCCCTTTCCAATCCCACTCTCGAGATAGTTTATTCCTCAAGACGGTTCCAATCCAGGCACGTCTCCTCGGAGACGATAAGTCCCCTTTCCAATCCCACTCTTGAGACAGTTTATTCCTCGAGACGGTTCCAATCCAGGCACGTTTCCTCGGAGACGATAAGTCCCATTTCCAATCCCACTCTTGAGACAGTTTATTTCTCAAGACGGTTCCAATTCAGGCACGTCTCCTCGGAGACGATAAGTCCCCTTTCCAATCCCACTCTCGAGACAGTTTATTCCTCAAGAGGGTTCCACTCCAGGCACATCTCTTCGGAGACGATAAGTCCCCTTTCCAATCCCACTCTCGAGACAGTTTATTCCTCGAGACGGTTCCAATCCAGGCATGTCTCCTCGGAGACGATAAGTCCCCTTTCCAATCCTTCTCTTGAGACAGTTTATTCCTCGAGACGGTTCCAATCCAAGCACGTCTCTTCGGAGACGATAAGATCCCTTTCCAATCCCTCTCTCAAGACAGTTTATTCCCCAAGACGGTTCCAATCCAGGCACGTCTTTTCGGAGATGGAAAAACCCCTTTCCAATCCCTCTCTTGAGACAGTTTATTCCTCCAGATGATTCCAACCTAGGCACGTCTCCTCGGAGACGATAAGACCCCTTTCCAATCCCACTCTCGAGACAGTTTATTCCTCGAGATGATTCCAACCTAGGCACGTCTCCTCGGAGATGATAAGACCCCTTTCCAATCCCACTCTCGAGACAGTTTATTCCACGAGACGGTTCCAATCCAGGGACGTCTCCTCAGAGATGATAAGTCCCCTTTCCAATCCTTCTCTTGAGACAGTTTATTCCTCAAAACAGTTCCAATCCAGGCACGTCTTTCGGAGACAGACAGTTTATTCCTCAATTCCAATCCAGGCACGTCTTTTCGGAGACGGTAAGACCCCTTTCCAATCCCTCTCTCGAGACAGTTTATTCCTCTAGATGATTCCAACCTAGGCATGTCTCCTCGGAGACGATAAGACCCCATTCCAATCCCACTCTCGAGACAGTTTATTCCTCGAGATGATTCCAACCTAGGCACGTCTCCTCGGAGATGATAAGACCCCTTTCCAATCCCACTCTCGAGACAGTTTATTCCACGAGACGGTTCCAATCCAGGCACGTCTCCTCGGAGACGATAAGTCCCCTTTCGAATCCCACTCTTGAGACAGTTTATTTCTCGAGATGGTTCCAATTCAGCAACGTCTCCTCAGAGACGATAAATCCCCTTTCCAATCCCACTCTCGAGACAGTTTATTCCTCAAGACGGTTCCAATCCAGGAACATCTCTTCGGAGACGATAAGTCCCCTTTCCAATCCCACTCTCGAGACAGTTTATTCCTCGAGACGGTTCCAACCCAGGCACGTCTCCTCGGAGACGATAAGTCCCCTTTCCAATCCTTCTCTTGAGACAGTTTATTCCTTGAGACGGTTCCAATCCAAGCACGTCTCTTCGGAGATGGTAAGATCCCTTTCCAATCCCTCTCTCAAGACAGTTTATTCCTCAAGACGGTTCCAATCCAGGCACGTCTTTTCAGAGACGGTAAGACCCCTTTCCAATCCCTCTCTCGAGACAGTTTATTCCTCCAGATGATTCCAACCTAGGCACGTCTCCTCGGGGACGATAAGACCCCTTTCCAATCCCACTCTCGAGACAGTTTATTCCTCGAGACGGTTCCAATCCAGGCACGTTTCCTCAGAGACGATAAGTCCCATTTCCAATCCCACTCTTGAGACAGTTTATTTCTCGAGACGGTTCCAATTCAGGCACGTCTCCTCGGAGACGATAAGTCCCCTTTCCAATCCCACTCTCGAGACAGTATATTCCTCAAGACGGTTCCACTCCAGGCGCGTCTCCTCGGACACGATAAGTCCGCTTTCCAATCCCACTCTCGAGACAGTTTATTCCTCGAGACGGTTCCCATCCAAGCATGTCTCCTCGGAGACAATATGTCCCCTTTCTAATCCATCTCTTGAGACTGTTTATTCCTCGAGACGGTTCCAATCCAAGCACGTCTCTTCGGAGACGACAAGACCCCTTTCCAATCCCACTCTCGAGACAGTTTATTCCTCAAGACGGTTCCACTCTAGGCGCGTCTCTTCGGAGACGATAAGTCCCCTTTCCAATCCAACTCTCGAGACAGTTTATTCCTCGAGACGGTTCCAATCCAAGCACTTCTCCTCGGAGACGATAAGTCCGCTTTCCAATCCTTCTCTTGAGACAGTTTATTCCTCGAGACGGTTCCAATCCAAGCACGTCTTTTCGGAGACAATAAGATCCCTTTCCAATCCCACTCTCAAGACAGTTTATTCCTCAAGACGGTTCCAATCCAGGCACGTCTTTTCGGAGACGGTAAGACCCCTTTCCAATCCCTCTCTCGAGACAGTTTATTCCACCAGATGATTCCAACCTAGGCACGTCTCCTCGGAGATGATATGACCCCTTTCCAATCCCACTCTAGTGACAGTTTATTCCTTGAGACGGTTCCAATCCAGGCACGTTTCCTCGGAGACGATAAGTCCCCTTTCCAATCCCACTCTTGAGACAGTTTATTTCTCGAGACGGTTCCAATTCAGGCACGTCTCCTCGGAGACGATAAGTCCCCTTTCCAATCCCACTCTCGAGACAGTTTATTCCTCAAGACGGTTCCACTCCAGGCGCGTCTCCTCGGACACGATAAGTACGCTTTCCAATCCCACTCTCGAGACTGTTTATTCCTTGAGACGGTTCCAATCCAGGCACGTCTCCTCGGAGACGATAAGTCCCCTTTCCAATCCATCTCTTGAGACAGTTTATTCCTCGAGACGGTTCCAATTCAAGCACGTCTCTTCGGAGACAATAAGGCCCCTTTCCAATCCCACTCTTGAGACAGTTTATTTCTCGAGACGGTTCCAATTCAGGCACGTCTCCTCGGAGACGATAAGTCCCCTTTCCAATCCCACTCTCGAGACAGTTTATTCCTCAAGACGGTTCCACTCTAGGCGCGTCTCTTCGGAGACGATAAGTCCCCTTTCCAATCCCACTCTCGAGACAGTTTATTCTTCGAGACGGTTCCAATCCAGGCACGTCTCCTCGGAGATGATAAGTCCCCTTTCCAATCCTTCTCTTGAGACAGTTTATTCCTCAAGACAGTTCCACTCCAGGCACGTGTTTTCAGAGACGGTAAGACCCCTTTTCAATCCCTCTCTCGAGACAGTTTATTCCTCGAGATGATTCCAACCTAGGCACGTCTCCTCGGAGATGATAAGACCCCTTTCCAATCCCACTCTCGAGACAGTTTATTCCTCGAGATGGTTCCAATCTAGGCACGTCTCCTCGGAGACGATAAGTCCCCTTTCCAATCCCACTCTCGAGACAGTTTATTTCTCGAGACGGTTCCATTTCAGGCATGTCTGCTCGGAGACGATAAGTCCCCTTTCCAATCCCACTCTTGAGACAGTTTATTTCTCGAGACGGTTCCAATTCAGGCACGTCTCCTCGGAGACGATAAGTCCCCTTTCCAATCCCACTCTCGAGACAGTTTATTCCTCAAGACGGTTCCACTCTAGGCGCGTCTCTTCGGAGACGATAAGTCCCCTTTCCAATCCCACTCTCGAGACAGTTTATTCTTCGAGACGGTTCCAATCCAGGCACGTCTCCTCGGAGATGATAAGTCCCCTTTCCAATCCTTCTCTTGAGACAGTTTATTCCTCGAGACGGTTCCAATCCAAGCACGTCTCTTCGGAGACGATAAGACCCCTTTCCAATCCCTCTCTCAAAATAGTTTATTCCTCAAGACGGTTCCAATCCAGGAACGTCTTTTCGGAGACGGTAAGACCCCTTTCCAATCCCTCTCTCGAGACAGTTTATCCCTCGAGATGATTCCAACCTAGGCACGTCTCCTGGGAGATGATAAGACCCCTTTCCAATCCCACTCTCGAGACAATTTATTCCTCGAGATGGTTCCAATCTAGGCCCGTCTCCTCGAAGATGATAAGTCCCCTTTCCAATCCCACTCTCGAGACAATTTATTTCTCGAGACGGTTCCAATTCAGGCACGTCTCCTCGGAGACGATAAGTCCCCTTTCCAATCCCACTCTCGAGACAGTTTATTCTTCGAGACGGTTCCACTGCAGGCACGTCTCTTTGGAGATGATAAGTCCCCTTTCCAATCCCACTCTCGAGACAGTTGATTCCTCGAGACGGTTCCAATCCAGGCACGTCTCCTCGGAGACGATAAGTCCCCTTTCCAATCCTTCTCTCGAGACAGTTTATTCCTCGAGACGGTTCCAATTCAAGCACGTATCTTCGGAGACGATAAGACCCCTTTCCAATCCCTTTCTCGAGACAGTTTATTCCTCAAGACGGTTCCAATCCAGGCACGTCTCTTCGGAGACGGTAAGACCCCTTTCCAATCCCTCTCTCGAGACAGTTTATTCCTCGAGACAGTTTCACTGCAGGCACGTCTCTTCGGAGACGATAAGTCCCCTTTCCAATCCCACTCTCGAGACAGTTTATTCCTCGAGACGGTTCCAATCCAGGCACGTCTCCTCGGAGACGATAAATCCCCTTTCCAATCCTTCTCTCGAGATAGTTTATTCCTCGAGACGGTTCCAATCCAAGCACGTCTATTCGGAGACGATAAGACCCCTTTCCAATCCCTTTCTCGAGACAGTTTATTACTCAAGACGATTCCAATCCAAGCACGTCTCTTCGGAGACGGTAAGACCCGTTTCCAATCCCTCTCTCGAGATAGTTTATTCCTCGAGACGGTTCCAATCCAAGCACGTCTCTTCCAGGCACGTTTCTTCAGAGATGATAAGTCCCCTTTCCAATCCGTCTCTCGAGACAAATTATTCCTCGAGACGGTCCGAGTAGCGAAACTACTCACAAAACCGTTAGAGTAGCGAAAATACTCACAAATTGGTCGATATAGGGAATTGGCAACAAACCCCTGTGTCACGACGACCACCGTTAGAGTGGCAGAAACACTCAAAACCCAAGTCAACACCAGTGTCTGTTAGCCCACTTCGGTGAAAAATGACCAAACTGCCCTTTGGAACTTTTCTGAGTCTTTCCGGTCAAGATGACCATTTTGCCCCTCGGCATCCGAATGCCCCGGGAACCACACCGGCTCTGGGTATCAAACCGGTAACCTTCTGAGATTACTTTTTATAGTATTCTCAACCTTCCTTTACCTTTCCGGATCATTTCGAGTCAGTTCCGGCCAACCCGGTGCGAAATGACCGTTTTGCCCCTGGTGGGCCGGTCTCCTTTTCCGACCATACCAGCTCTGGAAATCAAACCGGAAATCTCTGGGAACATTCTGAATAATATTTTCAGATCCTAAGTCTTTTTTCGGTACAGTCCGAGTTTGTCCCGGCAGTTTCCTGGTCCGATTGACCGTTTTGCCCCTAAAGGCCCGGTCAACCTTTCCGACACATTTTATCCTCACTTTTCAAGTCAAACACCTCCAGGACACTATTTTAACTATTCCTGCTCCTTTCCGGCCTTCCGGGTCATTCCGACTCCTTCAAATCATTCCCGGACTTTCCGAAGCCACTCCTAGTAAAGCCAGGCTAAAAATTGCATGGTAGTCACTAGTACAGGCGCCCAAATCTAGTCAAAGATACGTTGCTTGCCGACCTTAAATATTTCCTAAATGGCTGGCGCCACTCCTAATGGCGCCAGTGTAAACTTTGGCCTGGTGCCACTGCAACAGGCGCCTATGGATTCCAACCTCTATAAATATAGAGTCTCATTCAACGTGAAAAGGATCCGCAAATTCAACCTAAAAATCATATTTTGATATACAGAGCTCGAGTACCTCCAAAACCCTAGCTTTCTTAGGTTCTTCCAAACCCTAGCCACGATACACAAACCCTAGCCTCCTATACACTCAGACACACCCCCATACGCTCATACACTAACCTTCAACCCTCCTTCGAAGACTTGAAGAGTTGTAATATGAAGTTTGAAGCTTGAAGACAACTCTTGAAGATTGAAGACGAAGATAAAGACGAAGACCGAAGACCGAAGAAAGCAAGGCGCGCAAAATAACAAGACATACGGTAGGCTCCCTATTTAAATTTCCGCACTTCCTCCCCTCTCTCTTCTCTCTCCTAACCCACTTGGGTTTTCTCTATTTTAATCCCCTATCTCTTTCCCCCCCTTTCTTTGCATGCTTGAAACAAGGGGATTCTCGGTCCATGTGTAGGATTGGACTATTGGAGAGTCACCGTGTCGGAGGCTTTCTTTTAGTCTAACCGGAGACCACGTGGGTTCGGCCCCCTTGATTATGTGGTGAAGCCTTAACCTTCTATGTTCACGATCCCAAAATTGCATTATGCATATCATGATCTTGCATCTTCCAAAAACCGTTTTCAAAGTTGTTTTTCAAATTGTTTTCAAACTTGTTTCCAAAATTGCATCAAAATCTCTTTTTCAAAACATGTTTTCAAAATCACAATCCTAGGATGATTCTAGCTTTTCCATGGCTAGGATTGCTTTAGGAAAGTGTTACATTTAAAGTGACCAATACGGTCCATATTTTCAAATCTTGTTGTTTTCAAAACCGCTTTCCTAAAGTGGTTCTAGCTCTCTTATAGTTAGAATTGCTTTAGGAAAGTGAGATGTTTTTACACCTTCTAAAAACTCTCTTTTCAAAAAGTCTTTCTTTCTAAAAATCTCTTTTTCAACATACTTTCCTAAAAACTCTCCTCTCCAAAATTGTTTCCAAAAACTCCCTTCCAAAATCTATTTTTTAAAACTCCCTTTTTCAACTCCTTTCCAAAATCCTCTCCCCAAAATCTACTTTCTAAAAGCATTCTCCAAAAATCTTTCCAAAAACTCTCTTCAACAATCTTCTACCAAAAACCTTCTTAGAAAAACTCTCTCTAAAAATCATTCCAAAAATTCTTTCCAAAATCTTCCTTCTAGAAATTTCCCTTTAGAATTTCCTTCCAAAATCTTTATTTCCACAAACAAACTTTTCAAAAATTCTTTCCTTGAAGCTCAAGTCAAGCCCTAGAACTCACAATTAGGAAACCCTAATTTTCTTTCCAAAAACATGGTTTTCAAACCTGGCCCCAAACCTAGGTTTCCAAAATCTCTTGTTTTCACATTCAAACTATACACATTTCCAAAACCTCTTTTCTACGTTAAAATTCCACACTTTCAAATCTAGGGTTTCTAGAATCTCCATTTCCAAATCCTTGCCAAATCCTATCTTCCCTTTAGGAAACCAAATCCAATCCTCCGTTTTTGGAAACAAAATCAAACCTTCCCTTTTAGAAACAAAATCCAATCCTTTCCTAATCCAACTTTTTCTTAATTCAAATCCTAAACTTCCACTTTCCTAAACCTAAAACTTTCCTAAATTCAAAACTTTCTGAATTTGAAATTTTCCAAAAATGAAACTTCCCTAATTCAAAAACTTTCGTAAAATGAAAACTTTCCAAATTTCAAGACTTTCCTAATTTGGGAACTTTCCTAATCTGAAAACCTTTCCTTTTTCGAAAACTTTTCTAAACTCGAAAGTTTTCAATTTCCAAACTTTCTTAAATTCCAAACTTTCCTAATTTGAAAACTTTCCAAAAATGAAACTTTCCTAATTCAGAACTTTCCTAAATCGGACCTTCCCTAATTCGAACCTTTCCTAAATTCAATCTTTCTTAAACTGTGGAGTCTTTCCTAAGTCTTATCTTTCCGAAGTCTAGGTTTCTTAAACCTTCTCTTTCCAAAACAAGTCCAAATCTATCTTTTCAAATCAAAGTCCAATCTTCTCAATTTCAATTTCCAATCTCCTCTTCTAATTTTAAATCAAATTCAATTTCCAATTCAATCACTTTTTCAAATCTACTCTTCTTTTCTCAATCAGACTCCGGTCCAAATTACGACTGACCTGATTCCTCCAAAAGGATACGTAGGCAACCCTCATGGGTGCGGTCACAACTTCTTTCAAATTTCAAATTCCTCCATATTTTCCAAATTTCAAATTCCAAAATCTTTCCAAATCTCCAATCTATTTTCAAATTTCCAATTTCCAATTTCTATTTTCAAATCTCTACTTTCACTTTCCAAAACTTTTCAATTTCAAATCTATCCAATTTCAAATCTCTTTCAAATCAAATCAATTTCTTTTCAAATTTATTTCCAAATCTATTCTCCAACTCTCTCTTAGTTAGCACTTGCATCTCATGTTAGTTTCTTTTCAAACATTATTTTTCAAAGTGGATAGGATTGGTCAATAGTTAGTTAAAAACTCTCATAGGTGAATCTAGGGTAGATTGACATGTAGGTACCGAAAGGGCGGGGTAGGGTGATGGCTTTGTGCGTCTTCCCTACACGTAACCAACCTCCAAACCTAGGATCACTGTTTTCAAAGACCAGAAAGGAGTTATTTTTCTAAAAAGGGCTAAATGTTTTCCAAAGGTTGCCAAACAACCTATTTTTCTTAAAAATCCTCTCTTGAGGAGATATTTTCAAACACCTTTTCCAAAATTTCTAAGTGTAGTCTTCGGATTATGCTTAGTTTTTAGGTGACCTAACTCACCTTAATCAAATTAGGTGGCGACTCCGAATCTTTTTCAAAAGCCCTTTATTCAAATCAATTTTTCAATTCAAACCTAGTCGCACTCATTCTTCTAGGAGGGTGAGTTCTAACGAGAGAGTACAGTGTTTTTCCCACTTGTGTGAGTGTTCCTAGAGTGCGAAAAATCTGGCGCGACACCACTGTTAAACACAAACGGAGCGTATCACAGACACTTCACAAAAGTGTGCTTTTTGGCATGCTTCCCAAGATGATATCCCACGCTTCTGAACATAATTCAAACTCTTCGAAAACATGAAAGTTCATTAGAAGCGCTAGGAGAACATCCTCAATGCGACCGATTTCCTCGAAACCATCCCGATTAACTCAATTATCAAGGCAAAGTTTGGACGAACTTGCCCGGTGATGGAGCATATACTACATGTGCTCAAATTTTGATCAGATCAACCGACTTTCGATTAACGGTCGAGATTTAACCAGTACATAGGGTGCCACGTGTTATTGTGGCAATGGAACAGTACCCGCGCATGTCCTACATTCGCACGGCTAAAATTTGGGCATGTGCATGTAGCACATGCACATGGTCTGTTCCAGATTGCCTATAAATAGAGGCCTCCCCCCTTGCATATTTCAGGTCCAAAATTGATACGAAACACTACTAAAATCACTCCAGAAACTCGAATCTCTACATACATTCCTCCCCTCCAACACTTAGGTTAGATTCTACCTCTCCTAAGCCTATACACTCCATACACAAAGCCTCATACACACTTATACACTCCACTCAAGCCTCTCGAGCCTTCTTGAAGTCACTCAAGCTCCAATCAAGACATCCATTGAAGACTACAAGAGTGTTAAAGGCAAAAGGTGGTATCCCTTTTATATTTGTGCTCTCCCCTCACTCTTTTCTTCTCCTTCCTAGCCTACTTAGGCTATTCTCTATTTTAATCCCCATCTTCAACCCCCCTTTCTTGCATGCTTGAGCCAAGAGGGCTCCTAGATCTTGCCTAGAGGAAAGCAAGTGAGAGCCACCGTGTAGGGGGATCTCTCACTAGCCTACTTTAAGATGGTATGGCCTAAGAGCCCCTTGTTTGTATGGTGAAGCCTAAAAGCCTTGTATGTGAATCATGACCCCTTGCATATTATTATTTTGATTATTGTCTTGTATGCTTAGCTTCATTTTATATTTATTGCCATATTCCACAATGCTTGCATTGCTCTTAATTTCATGATATTTCCAAGTTCTACATGTCCTTCAAAATTACTCCAAGAGTTGGCCCCTTAAAGTTTAGGGTGAGACTTTAGGAGTCATGCCTTAGAAAATCCCTCAGAACCCCTTAATTCATTCTTTTACACCATTGCATTTCAACTTGCATGAAAATTGCTTTCAAACTCTCTAACTTTCAAGGTTTCCATTCTCTCTAAGTTAGTGGTTGGAATGGCCCCATGGAACCCTCTCTTGAGTGGTCTCCCTTTTTATTGGCCATATGAACCCTCTCTTGATAGAATGGTTCCCTTGAAAAATGGTTTTTAAAATCCTTCCCCAAAGATGATTTCAAAAATGCATACTCTCCATCTTTGCATAAAAATGATGTTCTAAAAACTACCATCATTATGTTAATTTTTGAACCCTTGTATTCTTGTCAAGATAGTGGTTATAATAGCCATGAGGAAATCTTCCTTGGAATGGTCTCCAATCACCAACCATATAAACCATATTCTTGGCTAGAGTCAAAATTTTCATGGAAATAATCTTCATAAAGATGGCCTATCAAAATCCATTGTATAACATGTTGTGTTTTTCAAAACTCTCTCCAAAAATGCATCGAACCAACTTTCAAAACCAACTTCCAACTCAACCCTAGGTTAACTTGACCCTAGTTACCTAACCCTAGGTTAACTTAACCCTAGTTACTTGACCCTAGGTTAACTTGACCCTAGTTACCTAACCCTAGGTTAACTGGACCCTAGTTACCTAACCCTAGGCTAACTTGACCCTAGTTACCCAACCCTAGGTTAACTTGACCCTAGTTTATTCACCTTAGGTTAACCTAACCCTAAGTCATCCTAACCATAGGTTAACCTATCCCAAGTTAGTCAACCTTAGGTCACCTCTAACCTTAGGCTAATCCTACCTAGGTTAGTACACTTCAAGGTTCCAACTCTTGAACCCTTTTTTTTAAATGACCATTCAAACTTTCAAATTATCCCCATAACCTATTTTTCCAAAACTTCCCACTCTTATGATTTCAAAAACCCAATTCTATAAACTCTTCTAATGTTCTTACATTCCATCCCCAAGGCATTTCCAAAAACGTTTTCGAAAGGTCACAAACCTAATGTGTCCCTAGCCCTCTCATGGTTAGAGATTCCAAGGACAAGTGATAAATCAAGATCAACCTCTAAGGTTGTCCATATTAGGATTTCAAATACTTAGCCATTTTCAAAAACCACTTTAAAAAAGAACTAATTCATCAAAACACTCCAAAGCCATGCCTCCAAGGTTTTCAAAACAAGGCTTCAAAAACACTTTAAAGTTCTCCTGAGTCATGCCAAAGTATTTTCCAAAACTCTCTTAAGTTGACCCAAAAACATTTTCAAGAAACACTCCGCCATTCAATTTTAAGTGAAAACCTCCAAGACCACCAAGGGTCTTCAACCTCCAAAGACCTCAAAGTATCTTAAACTCCTCCAAAGACCTCAAAGTGTCTCAAACTCTTTCAAAGGCCTAAAGTGTCTTCAAACCTTCCAAAGGCCCTAATGCGCCTCTTTTCCATCGAGCTGTTGCCCGAACTACGAATGACCTGATTCTCACCAAATGAGATACATAGGCAACCTAAAATGGTGCGGTCTTAACTTTTATTTCAACCCCAATCCCTTTTTAAAAAATTCCAATCAATTCAAAGTTTCTATTCCAAACTCTTTCAAAACCTCCATTTTTTCAAACTTCTTCCAAAACTTGCATCATGCATCATTCATCCAAAGAGTGATGACTACACCCCTTTTTCAAAGTTCTAAAGTAGATATTGAGTGGACAATGGTAACTGGTTATTCTAATGAGTGAACCAAGAGTGATTAAACATGTAGGTACCGAAAAGGCAGGGTAGGGTGATGATCTTAGGATATCTTCCCTACACGTAACCAACTCCCGAACCTTAGATCTATGTTTTCGAAAGACCAAAATGGAGTTATTTTCAAAAAATGGCTTAAACATTTCAAAAAGGGTGCCAAATAACCTATTTTCTCAAAACCCTTTCTTGAGAGAATTTTTCAAAACCTTTTCCAAGAAACCCTAAGTTTAATCTTCGGATTAACACTTAGTTTAAGGTGTCCTAACTCACCTTAATGAAGTTAGGTGGCGACTCCTATTTTTCTGAAAAGCCCTTAGTCAAACCAATTTTCAAACCTAGTCGCACTTGTCTTCCTAAGGGGACGAGTTCTAATGACAGAGTTTCATGCTTTAGGGTCTCCGAGCCAAAAGGACATTGGACACCCAAAAATCGGGGCGCGATAGCTGGCGACTTCACTGGGGACTACTTAGAGGGTTAGGCCATTAACATGTCTCTTCACCCTTCACTCGCCCAGAATCTTCCGTTACTTTGTCTAATTTTATCCACTTTTCAAATTTTTCAAGTTTCCAAAACAAATCCTTATCTTTCAAAATGATTGTAAATAAGTGTCATCACTTGCATTCATCGCCTACAATCATGCTTTTGCATTTACCATCTATTTTATCTTGCATTGAGTTTGTCAAAAAATTACTAACTCTTTGCATTTATCTTTTGTAGGTGGACCTTGGTTCACATTTTTATGTTTTATTTATTGCCATGAATGTGAATGAATGGATAGGATGTGATGTGTGTTGTTGGGTCCTTTCCTCCATTTTCGAAAATTCCACACACACTTGGCGCGCTCACTTGAATTGGCATCCTACATGTATTACCCGGTTATTACCCTTCTAGATAGAAAGGGGAATAGTATATTGACCATGGGCGGATGCTGTGTCAGTTTCTTAGCCTATGGTCTCTTGATAGTTCCCCCGCTCGAACCACCAACCAAAGATGAAGTTCATCCTTTTGGAGGTGGATGCCGGAGGTTTGAAGGTTCGGGAACCGAGCTTTTTAGGAAGCATTAGTAAATCCCCAACCTCATGCTCATGTAGCACCCCATGCATAGCCGAATCTCTGCTAGATTTAGGACACACGCGTCAATTTCAAAATAAAGGAGGAAAGGGCGATCGCTTTATTTTTCCTCACAAATTTTGCTTAATATTCGCTACCATGCTATCTAATTCTTGTTGCTTCCATGTACATACATCATAACTGCTCATGCATTGGAATTCACTTCAAGACAAGAGTTCTCAAAGTAACTCAAGTCATTGCATCTTCATGCATCCAGTCAACCCTTAGAGAAAGGCTCAAAGACCTTCTCGCTCAATTTAAGCCAACCCAAAATTCCTAAGGGTACCATGAGACCTTAAGGATTCATGGCATGCATCAAAGTCATCTCATAAAGAGGGGCCCTAATCCCTTTTTGCTCGTGGAGATAAGGTTGCCCAGAAGACAAGGGAACAATTCAAGCCAAAGGCTCCCACCAACAAAGAAGATCCAGAGGCTCAAGAGTAGTTTAGGATCCTATAATGTAAATATAGAAATACGTGAAAGTCCTAAGGAAAATGTTTCCCCTCCCCGTTTCTATGTATTTTTGGGAAAATTCTATGTACCAAAAACAATTCATCTTAATAAAATTGTCCCTATTGTCAAACGAATGAATGAATCTACAAATGCATGAATGAACAGGGGCAGGTATGGTATTTGCATGTAGCGGCAATCTCTTATCTCCAGACATGAGCCAAAGCATCATGCTTAGTTCCCCTCAAAAAGCAGGGGCATCCTTTGGACACACATCACATAAAACCTTTCCAAGTCAAGAACCTAATTTGTAATCTTTTCTGTTTTGTTTTTCTTTATTTTCTTTTCCTCCCACTATCTCATCAAAAGACAAGCCATAGCTTTGGTGAGACTGCTTGCATTGTAGGTCATCATTGCTCCGAAGAAAGGAAAAAGAGGAATGCGAGTGTACCCCGTCCTTCGAACGCCAGTCTGTACCCGACAAAGAACTGCACAAATGTCGAGTAAGGGCAATACTCCTGATCAACAAAACTATTTAGTGACGCTTGAAGAAGTGAATGAAATGAAGGCAAAGATAGATGAAATGTTCAAACTCATACAACTAATGGCCTTCAAAGGGCCCATCACGAACCCTTCGGCATCCACATCCTATCCTAAGGAAACTGAAGCAATTCCACCAAAGGTCATCCTGTGAACTGACGGGATAACGAAGAGTAAGGAGAACCCTAAAGTAGTACAAATCAAGGAAGGGGAGGAGGATAACCCTGAAACCATCTTGCTAACTGCCACTTCAAAGAAAGAAGGCCCAGACCCTTTCGATCTCAAAATATAAGGCTTGGAGGAGTCCCTGCGCAGCCTCCAAGGCCATGACACCTTAGGTGGAATGGCTTATGACGAACTCTGCTTCTTCCCTGACCACCCGAGGCTGCCCAAGTTCAAAATGCCCGATTTTCAGAAGTATGACGGGAGCGGGGACCCCGTAGCACACTTGAAGCTGTACGCTGGGGTGTTAAGCGGACATGGGAACGACCCTAAACTTCTGATGCAATTGTTTCAACACAGCCTAATTGGGCCTGCTTTGCAATGGTTTGCTCGCTTGGATTTAAGGAAAATAACAACCTGGAACGAGTTAGTCATAGCTTTTCTATCTCAATATCGGCATAACAGTGACCTGACCGTAGACAGATGTGCCTTGATGATGATGACTCGAGGTGAAAAGGAAAGCTTCAAAAGCTATGCTTTGAGATGGAGGGAAGCGGCTATACAAGTTAACCCTCCGCTGCTAAAGAAAGAATACATGCAACTGTTTGTGAACACCTTCTAAGGGTTGTACTATGAGCGCCTATGCTTAAGTGTCGGAAAGAGCTTCTCTGAATTGATAATGCAAGGGGAAATGACTGAAAGTGGGCTAAAAACTGGCAAAATCACTGACCCCTATGCCAAGAGAAGTGAGGGATTTGGGAACGCGGCCAAGAAGGTGGCAACCACTCGAGGCATAGGCAAGAAAGAGGGAGAGGTATCTGCTATCCTACCCACCCAACAACAACCATATTACCCCCAATACCAAGTCCGACCTTCACCACCTGCTCCCATCATCAATATCCCCGTTGCTACTACCCAAGCACCCCCAACTGGACCTGCTGCAACCCGACCATACTTCAACCCCAACAAGAACAACAACCAACGAAACCGAGAGTTCACACGTTTGGCATGCACCCAGACAGAGGTCTATCATGAGCTCCTCAAGGCTAAGCATATAAACCCTATTCCTCCGCGACCATTGCCAAGCCCATTGCCGCCAACTTTCAACCCTGCTCTTACCTATAAGTACCATTTTGGGGGACAGGGGCATGACACAAAATCCTGTTTCTCCTTGAAACATAAGATTCAAGACCTCATTGACAACAAGGTCATTAACACCCAAGAAACAAAGGCGGTCCCCACACCCAATGTCACGGCGAATCCCCTACCAGACCATGCTGTCAACATCATCACTGAAGATGAGGCGGATCCTGACGGCATCATAACCGCAGAGTAATTTGAGGATGAGTCAGAAACTAAAAGCGATTGGGAGGAAGAACTGCCACCATGCACCATCTATCTTTACAATGCAAGTGGAGAGCAGGACCCTTTCAACTGGCCCACAGATGAACCCGTTGCAAACATTCCCAATGATACCGCCCCTGTCGACGGTTGGGGAGAGGAATTCCTACACCCTAAATATGCTGAAGCCGAGGCTCGCCTGAAAGAGGAGCTTTTTGATTACAAAGATATGGGCTGGGGCATCTGTGAGCCAAAACTGCCGAACCCACCTTTCGACTTCAAGGAAGGTGATCTGGATAGCCTGTTCGAAGAGATTGACAAAGAGGAGGCCAAAAAAGAAGAAGCCAAGGAAAAGTCGCCGCAAGCCTTTGAAGAAGGTTTAGTTATGAAACCCCAAGAAGATGAACAAGAGAAAACTGTTCAACTAAAGGAGAAGTCCCAAAAAGAGACACACAACCCCACTGGCCTCACTAAAGAAAGAAAAGGAAAAGGAGGAAGCCCTGGTTACGCTGTAGCTATTGATCTTTTCCACACCGCAGTTGACGCATCAATTCGCCCAGCACAACCAAGCGAGGAAGCCGGCCAATGGAGCATAGAGGAGGCAGGCGTGGTCCCAAAACCCACCTGAAGAAGTAATTACTAAATGGATGTTCCTTTATCAAACTTTGTCTTTACTTTCCTGTTAATCCTTGTTCAGTTAACTCTACTTTCATCTTTTGCTAATCAAGAATTCATCATGTAAACAAAACTCTTGAAATGAAAGAAGTTGAAATTTGTATTTATCATCTTTGGCGCTTGCTCTTTCTCAGAATTTTCCTTTCTTGTTGATATGCCCTAACCAGAAAGGAAGGATGGTATGTACATCCTGATCTAGGGGGACCATTTTCGATCTAGAGGAAAGGTATCAAAGGGAAGAAAAGAGAGTGGGTCACGAAAAAGGTGGCTTCCGAAGAACGCCTTGGCAAAGCAGTCGGCAGTTAGACCCTCGAAAGGAAGAGAAGCCCTCATTTCAAAATCCCTAGAATAGCAAAAGTAATTCCTTTGGTTAGCCCACTCGAGTCACGAGTAATTTTCATTTAAACACCCTGACCAAGAACCACCCCCCATATTGGGGCAAGTGCAAGTAATAGAATAGTTAAGCTAACTCTTATTTGTTTCAAAGGATAATGCTGAAACCTCTAGAACTGAACTTCACGGTCTAAGCAATCGTACCTGAAAGGAAGAGAGGCCATCTATTTTGCTACAATACAGTTAAAAGAACACCCTTTGGAAAACCCCTTTTGAGCTAAATTGTATTCCTTCGAAAAACCCACCTCGGTGATCATTCCTTGTAATGGGCAAAAGAAAGCTCGGAGGGAAAAATGACAAAAAGGAGTATGGGAAGAAAGAAGGTCCCCTCCTACATTGGAAAAAGGAGGGAAACAAAGCAATGCAAAAAAAAAAAAAATGAATGAATGATGAATGAAAAGCTAAATGAAGATTGATGTCTCTTGAGAGTCGATGGATTGTGCAAGCAATAATACTGGGGCAAAAACTAAAAGAAATGATGGGCCTTATACAAGCACAAATTCGTACAAAAAGAAAAGAAGAAGAAGAGAGGAAACAGAGGGAGATGGAGAAAGAAGCCCGCCGATAAAAGAAAAAGCCCTGAAAAGGTGGTCACCAGCAAACCCCCGAAACCACATCACGCTTTGAGCCATCAATACCCTTTCTTTCAAAAACCCGTAACCTAGCCACATTACAACCCCCAAAAAGTCCCCTCAGATCAGGGAAGATTGCTTAGTCTAAACAAGTTCAAGAGGGAATGGTGATACCCGAGAAAGGAAAAAGGGACAAAGCAGCAGAAATTTACTTAAGGTGGTTCTGGTTATTATTGCCCTAAAAAAAAAAAAAATCATTTGAGCCTGGATACCCCTTCATTCATCCTCCATTACCTAGCCTCCATTACAGTCCAAAGTAAAGCCTTCTCGGATTGAGGATGGAAACTACTCGCTTCTTTGCTAAAGGCTACTTCGACTGTCACCTAAAGAGTCTATCAGATCAAACATTAGGTCCCCTGAAAGAAAATCAGTCGAGTGACAGCATCTCATATAAGAGAGAGGGGAGGTCGAATCTAAAAATGAAAACCCTAAGGATGGGACAATTGCCATCTCACCATGATAGGAAAAAAGCGCAGCAAGAAAGGGAATCTCCAAAGAAAAGATCAAAGTGCCAAAATGACAATTTCCAAGGAACAACTGATCCACCTCTAGATAAGACTTCATATAGTCATATGCATGCTTGTGCACTCTGCCTGGCATGCGCAATAACGCACCCACCTTTTTCACATCCACTCAAAGATTACACATATCCACCATTTCTTATGCATACCATGATATCTGTGCTCCTGTGTTTGCATTCATATCCCTCATATACCCACATAACATATATGATGAGACAAGAAGGAAGAAATAATCATCATCACATGTAAGAAACAAACATAATGTACCTAAAAGCATCATACAGTCATCATCCATGAGGGCCAACATATAGCCTCAAAAACATAAAACGATAATGCAAAACTAACTGAACTGCGGCTGTGTCAACAGATAAAAACGGGGACGCCTCAAGGAGTGGGATCGTCATCCAAGTCAAAATCACTTATATCCGGCACATACGGAGAGGGCTAGCTGGAGGAAGCTCCCGTGACAAAGGGACCCTGGCCAAGAGAAAAAGACAAAGAGGAAGGAAAGTTAGCATTAGAACACCAGATATGCATAAGGAGCATAAAAATAATAAATCATAAATAACATACCCAGCGGGCCTCCATCAGAGATATGCGGGCAGTCAAAGCCTCGACCTCGGCCCGGTACTGATCTCGTGCCTGGCAAGTTGCTAGGTACTCCTCCTCAGATACAAAGCCCTGGGCCCGACACCAAAGCTCCACCACCTCATGGCCGGCCACCTGCCCTCCGACCACCAGATCCAGCTGGGTGAAAGCACCAATAGATCTTGCCCGGAAGTGAGCCTCATAATCCACATCTGGCGGAAGTAAGAACCGCTCACCCAGAACCCCGACTATGTAAGGGATTTCTACCCCAGCCTGATAAAGTCCAAACATATACTGGGGAGGATCCATGGCGGCGCGAAAAGTAGAATGGAACTGCCGCCAGTGACACTCCCTGAGGTATGTCTCCCACGACACAGGACCCCGGAAGGTGATCTGCGACCTGGATAGGAAGATAATATCCCTCATACCGGCATACTAGGTGGATCGGTGATAAGGTGTCCAAGTCACATCCTGAGGCCTCAGTAGCTCCAAGTTAGCCTGGAGGGCTACAAAATCTGTAAGTAAGGATCGCTGGACTACCTGCTGTCGGGCCCACCTGATGGCTTGTGGGAAGGCATCGCTGGATAGCACCTCTGGTCGGCGAACTAGCAAATACTCATAGCTCCACCATATCAAAAATGGCCAAAAGCTCGTCGAGCTCCCCCAAGCCCCAGACATCCTCACTCTCATCCCTCATAGGAAGCAAGCAAAGGTGAAAGCACCCCAGTCAACATAATCTAGCGCATCCAGATCCGCTACCAGGCTCACCAAAGACAAAGGGACTATCGACCTATTATTGTTGCAAAAGCAACTAAAGACGACGTATAGCACCAATCGGCGCCTCATGATAACCTGGTCATCTAGTGAAGGCTCAAAAGCAAAGGCTGTCTCGGCCGAACATAAAAGTGAAGCAGGGAAACTTGAGCCCCCAAGCCCTGGCAACCCTAAGAGAAGACGGGCCTCCTCCAGAGACACGTCCCATAGAGAGATCGATACCCCTCCGAAAGATAGCCCGGTAATCATAGCCCAGTCAACGGGGGTAGGTCCTAGCTCAAAGCCCACCAAATGCACAGTCCCTGTCTCCCCGAACCACCGCTCCAACAACCCCATGGTGATCCCGTGATCAAGTCTGTCAGTCTGCAGGGTCATAAAAGCGCCGAAACCGATCTGGTGCAAAAAGTCCTGGTAGGAGGGAGCTGACGCCTGCATAGCCCTTAAGGCCGAGATACTGGCTTCTCTGAAGGAACTGTGAGTAGTTGATGGCATCCGACCATAGCGCGAATATAGGCTCAGATGGAACGCCAAGTCACGCAGCGGGTGAATATCAGGAATGGTTAGCTGATTGTCGGTAAATGAAGTGTCTCTCTACCTGTTCTAAACTGAAGCCATATCGTACCCTGTCCGGGGATCCACGGGCGAGTCGGCCTCATCCTCAAATCTCTCGTCAAGAGCCGCTGAGGGCTGTCCCCTTACGGAACTCCCACTAGAAACGGTCCTGCTCGAGGATCTCTACGACCCGCTGCGGCCGCTCTGGGGAGAACTGGCCCTACCACCGCCCCGCGCAGAAACATCCCTACTGCCTCCACGCGCCGAGTCACCCCGACCGCTAATCCGAGCTGAGCCGCTCTGACGGCTACCTCTAACCAAGCTACCCTGGCTACTACCACCCTCCTCAAGCTCTATCTGTGGCGCCTTCCCGTGGTGCCTCCTGTCTGAACCATCGCCTCCAGCCTCCGACATCCTGAAAAATGACAACATTCAAGAGGATCAGCCAATCACTAATATATGAAAAGTGCAAAGATAAATGCATCAATGTATATACACAAAAAAATGATGAATGAATGAAAAAAAAGAAAGAAGAAAAAAAGAGAGAAAAGAAAAGAAGAAAAACAAAAAAAAAAAAGAGAAAAGAAAAAAAAAGAAAAAAGGAGGAAACGAAAAAGAAAAAGGAAAAAGGTGGAAGGGCGAGGGCCCCATCTATCACGATTCAAATTTTTACAGGTTTTCAAGCTTTTTCCTCAAAAAGTTTGGTTTCTAAATTTCAAAACCGGTTTTCGGGTTTTCTCCTTCAAAAATCCTGGTTCAAAAATTTCCTACAGGTTTTCAAGCTTTTTCCTCAAAAAGTTTGGTTTCTAAATTTCAAAACCAGTTTTCGGGTTTTCTCCTTCAAAAACCTTGGTTCGAAAATTCCCTACAGGTTTTCAAGCTTTTTCCTCAAAAAGTTTGGTTTCTAAATTTCAAAATTGGTTTTCGGGTTTTCTCTTTCAAAAACCCTGGTTCAAAATTTTCTAACAGGCTTTCAAGTTTTTTCCTCAAAAAGTTTGGTATCTAAATTTCAAAACCAGTTTTCGGGTTTTCTCCTTCAAAAACCCTAGTTCAAAATTTTCTAACAGGTTTTCAAGCTTTTTCCTCAAAAAGTTTGCTTTCTAAATTTCAAAACCGGTTTTTCGGGTTTTCTCCTTCAAAAACCCTGTTTTGAAAATTCCCTACAGGTTTTCAAGCTTTTGCTTCAAAAAGTTTGGTTTCTAAATTTCAAAACCGGTTTTCGTGTTTTCTCCTTCAAAAACCTTGGTTCAAAATTTTCTAACAGGTTTTCAAGTTTTTTCCTTAAAAAGTTTGGTTTCTAAATTTTAAAACCGGTTTTTGGGTTTTCTCCTTCAAAAACCCTGGTTTTGAAAATTCTCTACAGGTTTTCAAGCTTTTTCCTTAAAAAGTTTGGTTTCTAAATTTCAAAGCTGGTTTTCGGGTTTTCTCCTTCAAAAACCATGGTTCGAAAATTCCCGACAGGTTTTCTAGTTTTTTCCTCAAAAAGTTCAACTTCTGAATTTTGCCACCTGTTTTTCGGGTTTTCTCCTTCAAAAACCCCGGTTCAAAAATCCTCAACAGGTTTTTAAGCTTTTTCCTCAAAAAAAGTTCTATTTCTAAATTTCGAAGCCTGTTTTCCGAGCTTTCTCCCTCTAAAGCCCCTTTCTCAAAAAGATTTGCTTTATCGAAAGGTCTTTAAAATTATTGAAAATTTCGGCAGAGTTTCGCCTTAAAAAGTCACTACCCCAAAAATTTCACAAGTCACAAACACAACCTGAAACACCTCAAACCATCCAACCAAACAACTCCATCATCCAAAACACGCATCTCGTCCTCGAACACAATTTTTCAAGCCAATTTTTCGATCTTTTCAATTTTTCTCATTTCATCTACATTTCCAAAAAATTTCACAAAATTCCTCGGAACATGCAAAAATATGACTACAATTTTCAAAAAGTGTTTTATGATTTTTCAACCATCGGCGAGCTTCATTTTATAATTTTCTTCAATTTTTTTCTATTTTTCGTAATTTCTAAAAATTCAAAAATTTGAAATTCTTCGAAAAATTATGAAACTTCATACGGTTGTTCTACACACTTTTCTAAGGTTCTCGGTGTAAAAATCCCTCACAAACGGTCGATACCCAAGCCTGTAGAGGCAATTGTTCGAGTCTTACGAAAAACCCTTTTCCCTAAATGCACAAAAACATTCAAAACACACTCAAATCTCCATGAAATTACAAAAACGATCCGATCATTGTGTTCTAAACATCTTAAAGCATAGGATTACACTGTTCATACTCAAAAAACGGAAACATACGCATCGAAATTGACAAGATTTCAAAGAAACCAACCTTTGGGTTTTCCGGCGAAAACCAAGCTCTCCAGCGAACATCCGGCGACAATGGTGATCCTCAGCAAGTGCCCAACGTCTCCCAACACTCCCCTAGCGTTCCCGAGCAAAATCCATCGAAACCCTTCAGAGAAAATCCTAAAATCAGCCAAAAACTCGAAGACGTAACACTGAAATCACGAACCTGCTCTGTTTATATACCATGGGCTGGCGCATATGGCAGATGTGCCAGAGCAAGAATCGAACGTGCGCATGTATTACATGCGCTAGGTTTAAAACACCGAATGCGTATGTAATACATGCGCCCGGCCCTCCAGTTGCCCACCAAAACCAATTTTGAGCTTCTTAGAAACCCGAACTCGCTTGCGAAGGCTTTGTCAAAAGTTGAAAATCGAGCCTTTTAACACTCAACCGGTCAGGATTAGTTGCCCTAGACCAAAACCATGTCAAGTTGGCAACTCGATCCCCGACCTGGGCCCAAGACTCTTTGAATTCCAAGATCTTCCAGATCGGTAACCCACAAGAGGTTTCGAAGCATTCCCAAATTTGCCGACACATCATCCCTCCGATCGCCTCGCGGTCAACATGGGATCCTTCCTTATTATTTTTTTATCTTCGACAAGCAAAGCCAGAAAAAGAGGGGCAGCTATAAGCATCCCATTTTTGCCCGCTCGGCAATCTCCGGTCCAACCGGATTCGGTTTCCAACATCACAACACATGCAGGCTCAAGATGAGCCTTTCAATCTCCAATCCAACTAGTTGGTCGCTTCTCGGGTCCACAAGGATCCACTGAAACCTTAAGCACCATTGTTCGAGGCAGTTTTCTAGACCAGGCCGTCCCGAAAACCAACGCCATCTAGGTAGCTTCTTGGGATCAGGCAATCTCGAGGACCAACACCTTATCAAAGATTCTAGACGGTTCACTTATGGCGCCTGCTAGCCCGCCAATGTAGAATGTCCGTCATTCGGTAGTTCTCCGGGACCAGGCGTTCTCAGAGACCAACACCACCCTTCTAGGTAGCTTTCTGAGACTAGGCGTTCTCAGGAACCAACACCACCCTACAGGTAGCTCTCTAAGACCATGCATTCTTAGAGACCAACACCGTACAAGTAGTTTTTCGAGACTGGGCGGTCTTAGGAACCAACACCTAGGTCAACACTGGCGCCTGCTAGCCCGACTCGGTGAAAAATGACCAAACCTGCCCCTTGGGCTTCCAAGCACGTTTTGGGAAAGTTCAAAATCCCTCAAAACGATAAGTCCATCCTTCCACAATGTTTTCAAACCATCGGTTGTCCCTCGCATGCCATTTGGTCCAAATCAGGTCCTACTCCGGCTCACTTTAGTCAAAATGACCATTTTGCCCCTGAACGACTCAGCGCGGCACGAACCCCGCTGAACGGCAACAAACTCTCTCAAAACCATCCCTGAACAGCCCTACACGCCTAACACAATATACCAGACCATTCCTGATTATTGCTAGCCAACTCCGGTTAAAATGACCGTTTTGCCCCAAGGAGCCAAAAAACGCCCCGAAACAGCACCAGCCTTGGGACTTTGAGCAAAGGATTTCACCGCACACCTTTGTTTTACCCAAGGAACACCCTATGACACTAAACTCACACGTCGTGATAAAATTTCCCTGAAGCGTCTCGCAGACGCTCCGCCCAAATTGTCTTTTCCCCCTATTCCCTGGTTATAATGCACTGTCAACTGACTTGAGAAATGCGTAAATCAGGAAATTCTCGGACACTCGTCCATAGATCTCTCCATCGATACGGTTCGATCGAGTAGATTGCTCCCTGAAGCCCTCCATTGTACGGTGTGCAAACTATGACTTTCAGCAACCCCCGGAGCATCTCGCAGACGCTTCGCCAAGGTTGACTTTTTCTTCGATTCCCTAATCAAAACGCACCATCAAACGACTTGAGAAATGTGTAAATTTGGGAATTCTAGAAAGTATTTCCAGAGAACTTTCCATCAGAACGGTTCGATCGAATAAATCGCTTCTCGAAGGCCTTGATCACATCAAACGAGAACAACCACTTTCAAACACACACGGAGTGTATCACAAACGCTTCACAAAAATGTCCTTTTTGGCATGCTTCCCAAGAGGATATCCCACGCTTCTGAACATAATTCAAACTTTTCAAAAACATGAAAGTTCATCGAAAGCACTAGGAGAACATCCCCAGTGCGACCGATTTCCCTGAAACCTTCCCGATTAACTCAATTATCGAGGCAAAGTTTGGACGAACTCGCCCGGTGATGGAGCGTATGCTACATGCACTCAAATTTTGATCAGATCGACCGAATTTCGATCAACGGTCGAGATTTAACCAGTACATAGGGTGCCACGTGTTATTGTGGCAATGGAACAGTACCCGCGCATGTAGCACATATGCATGGTATGTTCCAGATTGCCTATAAATAGAGGCCTCCCCCCTTGCATATTCCAGGTCCAAAATTGATACGAAACTCTGCTGAAATCACTCCAGAAACTCGAATCTCTACATACATTCCTCCCCTCCAAAACTTAGGTTAGATTCTACCTCTCCTAAGCCTATACACTCCATACACAAAGCCTCATACACACTTATACACTCCACTCAAGCCTCTCAAGCCTTCTTGAAGTCACTCAAGCTCCAATCAAGACATCCATTGAAGACTACAAGAGTGTTGAAAGCAAAAGGTGGTATCCCTTTTATATTTGTGTTCTCCCCCCACTCTTCTCTTCTCCTTCCTAGCCTACTTAGGCTATTCTCTATTTTAATCCTCATCTTCAACCCCCTTTCTTACATGCTTGAGCCAAGAGGGCTCCTAGATCTTGCCTAGAGGGAAGCAAGTGAGAGCCACCGTGTAGGGGGATCTCTCACTAGCCTACTTTAAGATGGTATGGCCTAAGAGCCCCTTGTTTGTATGGTGAAGCCTAAAAGCCTTGTATGTGAATCATGACCCCTTGCATATTATTATTTCGATCATTGTGTTGTACGCTTAGCTTCATTTTATGTTTATTGCCATATTCCACAATGCTTGCATTGCTCTTAATTTCATGATATTTCCAAGTTCTACATATCCTTCAAAATTATTCCAAGAGTTGGCCCCTTGAAGTTTAGGGTGAGACCTTAGGAGTCATGTCTTAGAAAATCCCTCACAACCCCCTAATTCATTCTTTTACACCATTTCATTTCAACTTGCATGAAAATTGCTTTCAAACTCTCTAACTTTCAAGGTTTCCATTCTCTCTAAGTTAGTGGTTGGAATGGCCCCATAGAACCCTCTCTTGAGTGGTCTCCCTTTTTATTGGCCATATGAACCCTCTCTTGATGGAATGGTTCCCTTGAAAAATGGTTTTCAAAATCCTTCCCCAAAGATGATTTCAAAAATGCATACTCTCCATCTTTGCATAAAAATGATGTTCTAAAAATTACCATAATTATGTTGATTTTTGAACCCTTGTATTCTTGTCAAGATAGTGGTTATAATGGCCATGAGGAAATCTTCCTTGGAATGGTCTCCAATCACCAACCATATAAACCATATTCTTGGCTAGAGTCAAAATTTTCATGGAAATGATCTTCATAAAGATGGCCTATCAAAATCCATTGTATAACATGTTGTGTTTTTCAAAACTCTCTCCAAAAATGCATCGAACCAACTTTCAAAACCAACTTCCAACTCAACCCTAGGTTAACTTGACCCTAGTTACCTAACTCTAGGTTAACTTGACCCTAGTTACTTGACCCTAGGTTAACTTGACCCTAGTTACCTAACCCTAGGTTAACTTGACCCTAGTTACCTAATCCTAGGTTAACTGGACCCTAGTTACCTAACCCTAGGCTAACTTGACCCTAGTTACCAAACCCTAGGTTAACTTGACCCTAGTTCGTTCACCTTAGGTTAACCTAACCCTAAGTCATCCTAACCATGGGTTAACCTAACCCAAGTTAGTCAACCTTAGGTCACCTCTAACCCTAGGCTAATCCTACCTATGTTAGTACACTTCAAGGGTCCAACTCTTGAACCCTTTTTTTTAAATGACCATTCAAACTTTCAAATTATCCTCATAACCTATTTTTCCAAAACTTCCCACTCTCATGATTTCAAAAACCCAACTCTATAAACTCTTCTAATGTTCTTACATTCCATCCCCAAGGCTTTTCCAAAAACATTTTCAAAAGATCACAAACCTATGGTGTCCCTAGCCCTCTCATGGTTAGGGATTCCAAGGACAAGTGATAAATTAAGATCAACCTCTAAGGTTGTCCATATTAAGATTTCAAATACTTAGCCATTTTCAAAAACCACTTTAAAAAAGAACTAATTCATCAAAACACTCCAAAGC
Source organism: Euryodendron excelsum (assembly GCA_033060915.1). Taxonomy (NCBI): domain Eukaryota; kingdom Viridiplantae; phylum Streptophyta; class Magnoliopsida; order Ericales; family Pentaphylacaceae; genus Euryodendron; species Euryodendron excelsum. The sequence continues at coordinate 18,706,879 of CM065393.1, read as the reverse complement.
CATACCTCCAAGGTTTTCAAAACAAGGCTTCAAAAACACTTTAAAGTTCTCTTGAGTCATGCCAAAGTATTTTTCCAAAACTCCCTTAAGTTGATCCAAAAACATTTTTAAGAAACACTCCGCCATTCAATTTCAAGTCAAAACCTCCAAGACCACAAATGACCTTCACCCTCTAAAGACCTCAAAGTGTCTTAAACTCCTCCAAAGACCTCAAAGTGTCTCAAACTCTTTCCAAGGCCCAAAGTGTCTTCAAACCTTCCAAAGGCCCTAATGCGCCTCTTTTCCATCGGGCTCTTGCCCAAACTACGAATGACCTGATTCTCGTCAAATGAGATACGTAGGCAACCTAAAATGGTGCGGTCATAACTTTTATTTCAACCCCAATCCCTTTTTAAAAAATTCCAATCAATTCAAAGTTTCTATTCCAAACTCTTTCAAAACCTCCATTTTTTCAAACTTCTTCCAAAACTTGCATCATGCATCATTCATCCAAAGAGTGATGACTAAACCCCTTTTTCAAAGTTCTAAAGTGGATATTGAGTGGACAATGGTAACCGATTATTCTAGTAAGTGAACCAAGGGTGATTAGACATGTAGGTACCGAAAGGGCGGGGTAGGGTGATGATCTTAGGATATCTTCCCTACACGTAACCAACCCCCGAACCTTAGATCTCTGTTTTTGAAAGACCAAAATGGAGTTATTTTCAAAAAAGGGCTTAAACATTTCAAAAAGGGTGCCAAATAACCAATTTTCTCAAAACCCTCTCTTGAGGAAATTTATCAAAACCTTTTTCAAGAAACCCTAAGTTTAATCTTCGGATTAACACTTAGTTTTAGGTGTCCTAACTCACCTTAATGAAGTTAGGTGGCGACTCCTATTTTTCTAAAAAGCCCTTAGTCAAACCAATTTTCAAACTTAGTCGCACTTGTCTTCTTAGGGGGTCAGGTTCTAATGACAGAGTTCTGTGCTTTAGGGTCTCCGAGCCGAAAGGACATTGGACACCCAAAAATTGGGGCGCGACAGGTCAGATCAAAGATTAATGAGCAGGCAAAAATGGGATGCTTACAGAGAGCAAGCAAAGTTTTGATTGTTCTGATCGCAATCTGGGCGCATGAAGTATACGCTCTGCCACTAGGAACTCTTATGTTAACTTTGCCTCGATAATTGTACAATCTGTAAAAGATTTGAGAAAATCGATAACGTTCACAATGTTCTTCTATTGTTTCTCAAGAATCAAGAACTTTCCAGGGTCTTCAAAGGTGTTCAGAAAAGTGAGATATTGCCTTGAAAAGTGTGTACGAAAACACACTTTTTCAAAGTGTCTTTGGGCCACATGATTTGGGCCTTCGGGGGATGATCTATCCAATCAGACCATCCGATGGAAAGCTCAAGAAATATGTTCGGGAATTTCCTAATTTAAGCATTTTTCAAGTCGTTTGATGGTGCATTATAATCATGGAATTGAACAAAAAGACAACCCTAGTGGACCATCTGTGAGACTCTCTAGGGGCTTCTAAAAATGGCAACTTTTGAGCCACATGATTGAGGGCTTCAAGAAACAATCTATTCAATCAAGCCGTATCAATGGAAAGACCTATGGACGGGCTTCTAGGAATTCCCTGATTTATACATTTCTTAAGTCGTTTGACGATACGTTAGAATTAGGAAATTAAGAGAAAAGACAACCCTAGCGGAGCATCTCATAGACGCTCCAAGGGACTTCCTTTGACTTGGAAGTGTTTAGAGTCATGGGGTTCACTTGGGATTGGACACGGGCGTACAATAGGGTATTCTGGGGAATGCCAGTTTGGCACCCAAAGCCGGTGTGTTTTTGAGGCGCATTTAGGTTGCCAGGGGTAAAATGATCATTTTGACTGGAATTAATTGAAAAGAGTCAAGATGGATTAAAATGGCTTATTGAGAATGTCGGACTACTTAGGGACAATCCTAGAAGGCGTACTCGTCATCTAAAGGGGTTTGCGCTATGTTGGCGTGCCTAAAGACAAAATTGTCATTTTGACCAGAGTTGATCAGAATGGGACTAGAATTGGTCAGGATAGCACATTGAATATGCCTAATTGTCTAAGGACATTTTGGAGCGGTGGACTTACCGTCTTGAGGGATTTTGAACTTTTTCAAAGATGTGCCTGGTGGCCCAAGAGGTAGATTTGGTCCTAGTGAGCCCGAGAAGCGGTTGACTGATTGGATAGGGGTCCGAAACTTGATTTGGGCTTGAATGTGCCTATATAATTTTGAAAGTGATCCAGCTTGACCAGAGATTGGAAAGCGAGCAAAAATGGAGTGCTTACAGCTGCCTCTCCTTTTTTGTCTTTGTTTGTTGAAGGTGAAAAATAAAAAAAGGAAGGACCCCATGCTAACCACGAGGCGATCGGAGGGATCAAATTTGAAGTATTTTGAAATATGGGGTTTGAGTTTTAAAGTTTTAAGTTCAAAAAGTGTTTTGGGTGTAGGATAAAACTTAAAACCAAATATGCTTTTAACAAAGAAAGCTTGAAAACCCAATCTGCTTTTTTGGAGGAAGCTCAAAAACCCAATCTACTTTTTTAGAGGAAGCTCGGAAGCCCAATCTATTTTTGTTAGAGAAAGCTCAGAAACCCAATTTGCTTTTAACGAAGAAAGCTCAGAAACCCAATCTGCTTTTTTAGAGGAAGCTCGACAACCCAATCTGCTTTTAACGAAAAAAGCTCAAAAATCCAATCTACGTTTTCGGAGGAAGCTCAAAAACCCAATATTCTTTTAATGAAAAAAGCTCAAAAACTCAATTGGCTTTTTCGGGGGAAGCTCGAAAACCCAATCTATTTTGTTGAAGGAAGTTCAGAAATCCAATCTGCTTTTGACGAAGAAAGCTAAAAAATCTAATTTGTTTTTGAGGAGGAAGCTCAAAAACCCAATTTGCTTTTTTAGAGGAAGCTCAAAAACTCAAATCTATTTTTAATGGAGAAGTTCGGAAACCCAATCTGCTTTTTTGGAAGAAGCTCAAAATCCAAATCTATTTTTTCGGAGGAAGCTTAGAAACCCAATTTGGTTTTTTGGAGGAAGCTCGAAACCAATCTTTGCTGATAGGAAGGATTTGCTTGTAGTTCTTTTGTCTTAAATGTTGGAGAAGATGACATTTGATGCTTCTTGGATTGAGATCTCTAGAGAGTAATGTTCCTTCAGTGTACTGATTGCTAACTTTTGCCTTTGACTATCATGGAAGAATTCTTATTAATATGCTTCCTTAAGGTTGGATGTCTTGAATTTTGTTTTGGAAGGGGTGAGGTCTTCTTTTGAAAGGTTTAAGGTATCTGGAAGGTTGAATGTCTGTAGGTAGATTTTCCTTGAATGGATCAATTAGTTTGAAAGTGACTAGGAGGTGTAGGGTGGGTTGTTTCCCCAATTTTTATCATTTCTGAAGGTTGAAATAGGTTATTCAAAATTAATAGGGGAGCTCGATGGTGGGTTATTGCCCCATTTTCTATGGTTTGAAAAGGTTGGACTAGACTATTTAAAGTTGGTTAGGAGGTCGAGGTGGGACGTTGCCCCATTCTTTGTTTCTTGTTGTCTACAGGTGGCAGTCTGGGCTTTTTGGGACACATGTCATTTCTTTTCTCTTCTATTTTTTTTTCTTTTTCTCTTTTTCAAGAGCCATTTGGCATGTGAGCTTCTTCTAATTAACTTTTTTCCTGTGAGCCAGGCATCTAAGAACTCTGATTTGGATGAGGACACCACTCCTTGTTGTGCTTCCATTTTCGGAGGCTTTTCTTTTGTAGCCACCTAGATGTTTATATGAACTAGTTTATCAAATGACTGTATAAATAAGCTATGTGCACAAGTTGATATAGAGATGGAATTTCAATACATGCCATACGTTTTGATGTATACATAGAGATGAAATTTTGGATGCATGTTATACTTTTTGATGAATGCATGAACAGATATGGTTTGTCCAAAAATTGAAATGAATGCATGTCACGCAGATTGATACAGGTATGAAAATGAGAGTACATGTTTTATACAAGGAATGGAATTTAATGCGTGTCATACTTTTTTTTATTATTTTTTATGAATGCACATGTTTTATACAGGAATGGAATTGCATGCATGTCATTCTTTTGATGAATGCACAAGTTTATATATGAATGAAATTGAATGCGTGTCATATTTTTTGATGAATACACAAGTTTATACAGAAATGAAATTGAATAGATGTCATATTTTTTTATGAATGCATAAATAGAATTGAACTTCACTGTAGTTGAATGGATGTACAGGTTATACATGTCATGAATGCATAAGCACTACATGAATACAAGTTATTTACAAAGAATGTCTCAAGATTGCCCCAGGGCCCATACTCTCGAGATTCTGCTTCCCTTCCAAGATCCTGCCCCTTTGGTTTTGTTCCATTCTTATCAAGTGTGATAGTATTTGCACCATTCTCAGGGGATCTTGACCTTTTGGTTTGCCAACTGTTATCTTATCCTTACTTTCTAGGGGGTTGCCATTTAGGAATTTTCCGTCCTCACTTGGTTTTCTCTCTCAGATCTTCATATTCCACTATGACCTGAGCAACAACTTGCCTACCCTTTGCAAAGCGATAAGCAGCTTGACTCTCAATCTGAGAAGATTTCTTTTAAGACCATAATGTCGGTTGGGTTTAGGGATTGTAAGAAATGAAAGGAAAATTTGGCTCAAAGATTTTCTTTTAGTAAATTGTTTAAACCAAAATCATCTAAGCACATCTTAAAGTGTGAGATTGCCCCTGTATTCCTTCCTGCCCCTTTTTTTTTGTTAAATACTTGTCATGGTATTGTTTAGGCTTAGTTGAACTAAGCAATTTTCTTTGATCAGAGAGAACTTTGATTTGGGCCGTAACATAGGCTAGTTAAGGGGTTTATGAACAAAGGGATATAAGGGTTTAAACATTATCACTTGTGGGGCTTCGAAAGACCCATGATTACCTTTGGCAATTTAACTTCCATTTCCTTCTCCCTTCTTACCTTTTTTCTTTTTTTTTTTTTTGGTTCTTTTGGACCTTTTTCTCCCTTCTGATTAGAACTCTTCATAGAAACTTGTGCCAACTTTTTCATTCCTATTTTGGAATGACATTATCTTTTCTTGAAAGCCACCGCTAATGCGTTTCTCTTTTCTCTTTTTATTTATTTATTTATTTATTTGTCATTTGAGACTCTTCTCTGCACGTAAAAAACTTGTTGCTATGCCTACTCTTAGAGATGTTACTGATGTTGTATCCTCTTAGGAATCACCATCTTCATTATGTGCTTCTTAGTTCTCATTTATGGTTTTTGCCCCAACCCAATATGGGCGGTGATCATAAGGTCGGTTATATTTTTTTCAAAGGATGTGACAGGCTTAAATGGGCTTTGCGAGGGGATGTCTCCAACTGTATGCTAGTAAAATTGAGAGCCTCTCTTCATTTCATATTAAATTTCTTAGTTCATAAAGCCTTTTTACAAAATTTAGACAATATTCCTAAATAAATCCCTATACTTTCTATCGAATCAACTACCATACGCTTACCCCAATATAGGGGATGGTTCTTGGTTTTGGGATATTTGAATGGAAATCACTTACAACTCTAGTGAGCTAAGCAAAGGGAAGTGTTTATTTCTTTTGGAAGGATTGAATGATGGCTTCTCTTTATTTTGAGAGCTCAGCTATCCATTGCTTAGCTAGGATATCATTCAAGTGTCGCATCTTCAATAAGCTCTATATTTCTTTGTTGAGTCTATATTCCTCCTCTCTTTCACTCACCATCTTTCTGTCAAAGATTTTAACCTTCATTGAATGGGTTGCCCATGTTTTCCCATCCTTCAAGTCAAGGTAAAACATTTCAAAGGAAAAATTCCGAGTGAAGAAAACATCATTTATGAAGTGTCATGAGACAATGATATAAACATGAAAACTTTGGATCCTTTTAATTTAGATGATGTTATTTTCATGCTCAAATTCAAATTGAAAGTAGAAAGATGGGTTTGAAAGAAATCCCTCTTTTTCAGAATAAATCCTTTAGACTGGTTTTGGAATCACGTTATCTGATTGCACAGGGATGACTTTACGAGTTTGAGGACTAGTGGAGTGGCAACATGGTGTCGAGGTCATGGTTTTGCATGAATTATGAATTAGGTGGGATGCTGGAGGGACTCTATCGATTTGACTGTGCTCTCGGACCTGAAAAAAGAAAAATAAAATACAGTTAGCATGTGAAGTTAAAGATTTTATACAATGCATGTCCTATGGAGGTCCCTTCTTTGAGGGAATCTAGGCATCATATTGAGTCCATTTTAGAGGTGGTGTTTTGCCTCCTATGTGCAATACAATACCTTTTTGGCATGGGCCGGTTGATACTTCTTTGTTTAGACAATCCCGCCTCCATGGACAGAGAGAGATTTGGGCCTCTCTTGAGATATGGTTCTATGCATGCCATGAATCCTTAGGGTTGGAGAAACCCTTTGGGGTTTAGGTTGGTTTGATTAAAATAAGATTGGATCATCCCTTTCTCTTTACGGTTGATTGAATGCATGAGAATATAATAACTTGAGTTTCTTGGAACTCTTGTCCTGGAATGGATATCAATGCATGAGCATAATAATAGTGAATATGTGAGTAGCATAATAGCAGTAGATAAGTAGTTTTAGAAGACCCCATCTCTTGTCCTTGCTTCCACCTCTGGCTTTCTTGACCTTTAGAGATGAGAGATAAGACAAGAGAATATAAAAAGAAAACAAAGGAGAAGTTAGTGCATTTGGATTGAAATTCTTTATGCAATGCATGCCTTAGGGATGCCCCTTCTTCGAGAGAGGAACTAAGCATGATGTTTTGACTCATTTTTAGAGATAAAGCCTTGCCCCTATTATGCAATACTATACCTGTGCCAATAGTCGTTCATTCATTCACACACCCATTTATTAAAGGAAGTAAAAATGACAGTTTTATTGCATTTGAATTTCTTTTGTATATAGATTTGAAATACATTAAAGAGGGAGAAGGAATATTTTTCATAGGAATTTTTGCCTATTCTCTACGTATTAGATTTCTAAACTACTCTTAAATCTCCGAATTTGCCTTCTTCTTGCATTGGATATGGGTCAATGAGGGACCCTTCTTCTTGGTTGCCCCTTGTCTTCTAGGCAATCTTATCTCCATGAACCAAGAAGGATTGGGGCGCCTCTTTGAAAGATGCCATTTGCATGTATGTTATGAGCCCTTAGGGTTGTTTTGAACCCTTACGAGTTTTGGTAAGCTTTTGAATGTGCGAGATTGACTTTGGGCCATTCTCTGGGGTTGATCGTATACATGGGTATGCAATGACTTGAGTTACTTTGGAAACTCTTATCTTGAGATGAATACGGATGCATGAGCAGTTATGATGCTGAGAGATGCATGAGTAGTATGACATTTCTATAAAAAAGGAAAATGTATAAGCAATGTAATAGCAAGAATTTAGGCAGTTAAACTAGAAAAAAAAAAAGTAAGGAAAAGTATAGCGGTCGCCCTTTCCTCCCTATTTTTGAAATTGATGCGCATGTCTTAACTTTGGCAGAGGTTTTCGGCTATGCATGAGGTGCTACATGAGCATGAGGTTGGGAGTTTACTAATGCTTCTTAAAATGCTCGATTCGCTAAACTTCAAACCTTTTGCGTCAACTCCCAAAAGCGTGAACTCCATCTTTAGTTGGTGGTTCGAGCAGAGGAACTATCAAGAGATCGTAGGCTGAGAAACTAACACACCATCTGCCCACAGTTAATATATTGTTCCCCCTTCTAACTAGAAGGGTAGTAACCAGGTAATTATGCACGTATGCAAATGCAAGTGGGAGCACCAAGTGTGTGCAGATTTTTTTGAAAAATGGAGAAAATGACCCAGCAACTTACATCTCATTCTGTTCATTCATCACATGCATGATAGTTAATATGACATAAAACAAAGTATGAATAAAAGGTCCACCTACAAAAGAAAATACAAGAGATAATAATTTTTTGAGAAAAACTCAATGCAAGATAAAGTAGACCATGAATGCAAGCAATGCCAAAGCATGATTATGGAAAGCGACGCGAGAGTATGCAAATGGATGTCAATGCAAGAGCAATGAATGTAAGTGATGACACTTGTTTGAAAACTGTTTTGAAAAATAATGTTTGTTTTTAAAAACTTAAGATTTTGAAAAACTTTTTGGGAACTTAGCAAAATTTTAAAAAGTGGATAAAACTGGACAAAGTAACTGGAGATTTTGGATGAGTGAAGGATGAAAAGACATAACAATGGCTTAACCCTATAAGTGTCCCAAGCGGAGTCGCCAATTGTCACACCCTAATTTTTCGCACTCAAGATGTGGGAAACATGCAGTACTCTTTTATTAGAACTCATCCTCCTAGAAGGACGAGTGTGACTAGGTTTGAACTTGAAATTGAAATTGATTTGAGCTATGGCTTTTGAAAAAAGTTTGGAGTTGCCATATAACATAATTAAAGATGTACTAAGTCACCTAAAACTAGTGTAATCCGAGGACTAAACTTAGGTTTTTGAAAAATGTTTGAAAACTTCCTCTTGAGAGGGATTTTAAGAAAATGGGTTGTTTAGAAATCTTTGGAAGAATTTAAGTTCTTTTTTTGGAAATAACTCCATTTTGGTCTTATAAAAATAGTGATTTTAGGTTCGGAAGTTGGTTATGTGTAGGGAAGACATCCTAAGATCATCAACCTATCCTACCTTTTCGGTACCTACATATCTAATTACCATTAGTTCACTCACTTGAATAACCGGTTACTAATGTCCACTTAATATCAACTTTAGAATTTTGAAAAATAGTTTGGTCATCATTTTTGAGATGAGACGATGTAATGATGCAAGTTTGGAAGGACTGAAAATAATCAAATTTTGAAAAAGGTTTTTGACAATAAATTAGACTTGACAAAATTTGTGAAAAGGGGATTTGGCTTAAAATAGAGTTATGATCGCACCTATTTGAAGGTTGCCTACGTATCTCATTTGGCAAGAACTAGGTCATTCGTAGTTCGGGCAAGGGCCCGATAAAAAAGAGGCAAATTGGGGCCTTTAGAATGCTTTGAAGACACATTGAGGTCTTTGGAAAGGTTTGAAGATGCTTTGAGGTCTTTGGAAAGTTTTGAAGACACTTTGAGGTCATTGAAAAAAGAGAACTAGAGAGTTCTAAAAAAATGCCTTTAAAATACGACTTAGGATGTTTGAAGTATTTTTGAAATCGGGTTTGAAGATGATTTTAAATGTTTTTGAAATTATCTCAAGGGAGTTTTGAAATGTTTTTGGATCAACTCAAAGGATTTTTTGGAAGTGTTTTGAAACAATTCAAGAGAGTTTTGAAAAGATTTTGAAATAACTCAAGAGAGTTTTGAAAATATTTTGAAACAACTCAAGAGAGTTTTGAAAAGATTTTGAAATAACTCAAGGGAGTTTAGGAAATGTTTTGAAACAACTCAAGGGAGTTTTGGAAATATTTTGAAATAACTCAAAGGAGTTTTGAAACTGTTTTAAAGTCTTGTTTTGAAAACTTTGGTGGTAGAGTTTGGATTGAAAATGCTCTTGTTTACTTGTTTACGAAAAGCTTTTAAAAGTAGTTTTTGAATACCTTATGAAATGTATGTTTAATGTTTCATCACCTTTAAGAGGTTAGTTATGAAAGAACTAAATTAGAGCTATAAGTTTTGAAAACATGTACGAAAAAGAGGCCAGAGACTTTCCTTTGATTTTTAAAACTTTAGGGTTTTAGAACCCTTCTTGAATATCTCACTTATACATGAACAATTCTAACCATGGAAGGATTAGGGTCGCTTCAAGAATGTGATATTTTAAAAAGACTTTTGAAAAACATTTTTTGAAAATCATTTAGGGTTCGACACCCTATATAGAAGGTCACACTTGATGTGTCACTTTCTCTAAGGAAACTTTAACCATGGGAGAGTATCGCCTTTAGAGTTATGAGTTTTGAAATCACTTTTGAAATAGCTTGTAGAAATGGTAAGTGTCTAGCCACTTTTATCAAGACAAGTTTAAGAGAATTTTTTAAAACATTTTAGAATAGGGTATGGAACAATTAAAAAAGCCTTTTGAATTGATTTTTGAAAGCTCAAGAGAGTAGGATCATTTTTAATGCATGTCATGCAAATGATTTTTGTATTGGAAAAGGGTTTGAAAGAGGTTTGGAATTGGAGTCTTTGAAGCCTTCTAACCATGGTTGGAATGACATAAGGTTAACTAACTTGGGTTAGGTTGAATTAGGGTTGGATTGAACTAGGGTTAACCAACTAGAGTTAGGCTATCCTAGGGTTAACTAACTAAGGTTAGGTTAACCTAGGGTTTGGTTAACCTAGGGTTAACTAACTAAGGTTTGGTTAAACTAGGATTTGGTTGACCTTGGGTTAACTAACTTGGGTTAGATTAACCTAAGCTAAGACAACTAGGGCCAAGTTAACCTAGGGTTGGAAGGTGGTTTTGAAAAGTAGTTTTGAACTAGGGTTTGGATATGGTGGTTTTAGAAATGTGGTTTATTGCATGAATTTTTAGAAACCATGATGTTTTGTAATGGATTTGAAAAACAACTCTAAAGAGTTACATGAATTTTTAAATTAATCATTGCATGAAAATGAGCTCTAATTAAATGTATGGTTTATATGGTTGATATTTAAAAACCACTCCACGGAGGGTTTCATTGAAACCATTATAACCATCAATATGTAATGGTGGTTTTAAAAAATTATTTTTTATGCAAAATAAAGAGAATGAATTTTTGAAAACCCTCTTGGAGAAAGTTGTTTTGAAAATCACTTTGGGGTTTAAAAAACCACTCTCATGAGCTAGGGTTCCTCTGGTCAATAAATGAGGAAACCACTCAAGAGAGGGCTCCATGAGGACCATTTCAACCACAAAACTCAAGAGAGCAAAGCTTTGAAAATCTCATAGAAAGAGAGAGTTCGAAAACCATTTTAACAACAATGAAGACAAGTACCCTTTTGAAAACCTCTCTAGAAAGGAGTTCTTTTGAGAACCACCCTTACGATGAAGAAGACCAACTCTAACGAACTAGGGTTCATATGGTCAAGATAATGGGAAAACCATTCAAGAGAGAGTTCCAAGGGACTATTTCAACCACAAAGTTCAAGAGAGTAGATTCTTAAAAATCAATATAGAAGAGAAGGGTTTGAAAGCCATTTTTATGCTTCATGAAATGTAAAGAAATACAAGTATGTAGAATATGGGTTAGGAGGCCAATGGAGAGCTTTCTAGAACATGAAAACTTGGGATTTCATCTTAGACTTCGAGGAACCAACTTCTTAAAAATTTTTAGGAAAATATTTTTATAAGCATTTAAGAAAAGCATGAAGATGACAAAAGTAAGACCAAAGCTAAGCATGCAATACATGAATGTAAGAGCCATATATAAAGGGGGTCATGAAGTCATGCAAAGCTAAGAGGCCACACCACATTACAAGGTGTCCCAAGGCCATACCATCTGAAAGTAGACTTGTGAGAGATCCTCTTACACGATGGCTCCCACAAGCTTTCCTCTAGGCATGACCTAGGAGTTCTCTTGTTCCAAGCATACAAAAAAGGAGATAGAAGATGGGGGTTGAAAATAAAGAATAGCCTAAGTAGGCTAAGAGGGAGAAAAGAAGAGTGGGGGTAGCAAAATATAAATAGAAATATTGCCTTGTCTTCATAACTTCTTCAAGCTTTAATGAAGAGCTTTTCTTAGGATTTGAAGGGTCTTCAATGGCCTTGAAGTGGGCTGAAAATAGCTTAAGTCTTGCTTTAGAGGCTTTAGGAATGAGGTGTATAGGCTTAAGGTGGGTGGAATCTAGCTTTGATGCTTGGAAGGTTGAAAGAGGTGGAGTATTTAGGATTTTTCATCATTTTAAGAGTGTTTTAGTAGGGCTTCGCTATTGTTTTTAGCTCTAAATATTGAAGGGGGAAGTCTAGAATTTATAGGCAATCTGCTGGGAGCTGGTGCATGTAGGCAATTTTTGCCCTAGCACATCTAGCACATGCGCCAATACTGTTCCAGTGGTTGAATGCCACGTGGCACCCTTTGTACAGACTCAACTTGAGGAGCAAGCGAAGTTTTAATCGATCTGATCACAATCTGGGGGCATGTAGTCAACGCTCCGCCACTGGGAACTCTTGTGTTAACTTTGCCTCAATAATTGTGCAATCCGGGAAAGATTCAGAAAAATCAATCACGTTCACAATGTTCTCCTATTGTTTCTCAAGAACTGGGAACTTTCAGGGGGCTTCAAAGGTGTTCGGAAGAGTGAGATATTGCCTCCAGAAGCATATACAAAAGCACACTTTTTCAGAGCATTTGTGATACGCTCCGTGAATGTTCAAAAGTAGCTATCTTTGCGCCACATGATTAGGGCCTTCAGGGGATGATCTCTCCAATTGGACTGTACCGATGAAAAGTGCTTTGAAAATACTTTTGGGAATTCCTTAATTTACGCATTTCTCAAGTTGTTTAACGGTGTGTTATAATCAAGGAATCAGAGGAAAAGACAACTCTAGCAGAGCATCTGTGAGATGCTCCAGGGGTTTCTAAAAGTGGCAACTTTCAAGCCACACAATCGAGGGGCTTAAGGAAGCGATCTATTCAATCGATCCATATTGATGGAAAGACCTACGGACAACCTTCTGTGAATTTTCTAATTTATGCATTTCTGAAGTCATTTGACAGTGCGTTATAATTAGAAAATCAGGAGAAAAGACAACCCTAGTGGAGCATCTATGAGATGCTCTAGGGAACTTTCTTTGACTTGGAAGTGTTTAAAGTCATGAGGTTCACTTGGGATTGGACACGGGTGTACAACAGGGTACTCTAGGGAATGTCTGTTTGGTACCCAGAGCCGGTGTGTTTTTGGGGTGCATTCGAGCTACCAAAGGTAAAATAGTTATTTTGACTAGAATTGATTGAAAAGAGTTAGGATGAACTAGAATGGCATATTGAGCATGCCGGACTGCTTGGGGATAGTCCCGGAAGGCATACGCATCATCTAGAAGGGTTTGTGCTATATTGGCATGCCTAAGGCTAAAACAGTTATTTTGACCAGAGTTGATCAAAATGGGACTAGAATTGGTCAGGATGGTGCATCAAGTACGCCTAAATATGTAAGGACATTTTGAAAGGGTAGACTTACTATCTTGAGGGATTTTGAACTTTCTCAAAAATGTGCTTGGAGGCCCAAGAGGCAAGTTTGGTCATTAGGCTTTTGTTGGGCCCAGTGGGCTCGAGAAGTAGGTGACTGATTAGATAGGGGTCTGAAACTTGATTTGGGCTTGAATATGCCTATGTAGTAGTAATCCGGTTGGACCAAAGATTGTCGAGCAAAAAAAAAAGGGGTGCTTACAAATAGAGCATTAATTGGCTTACTTTTTTACAAAACCTCTTAGTGAAGACAAATTTTGCATGATTAGAAGAGAAGTAGGCATGAGCAATCCTCTAAATTGATCATTCCATATTTTATATATGTTTAAATTGCTTGTATAAATGTGATGTATGTGCTTATTTGCTTGCCGATTCAATTTCATATCATTTAGAGGCGTATAATTACATTTCATGAAGAACAGGGGTCAACACCTTTTATAAGAAGTTGACACTTGTTTTAAAAAATGGGCAAAATGGTATATGAAGTTAAGTGCTGACACCTGATGTTTCATATGTCAACGCCTGGTTTCAATAAAAGAGGGAGAAATATTTTTTATAGCTCAAGGTGTCAACTCCTATAAAGAGTGTCGACACCGCATATGCATCATAATACATACTTGCATATATATAGCCCTCAAGCCCTATAGTGTCAACCTGACTACGACATTCATACATTCATTATAAGCATTTAATTTAATTAAGCATGGATTAGCTTAATCAAGGTGCTTAATTAGCATGATTTAATGTTCATAATTTTCTTACATTTTTACTTGTAATTAAACTCAATTAATTAACTTTAGTAAAGATGAATTAGTGTTAATCAAGTAATTAAGTACACCTACTTAGTCATAGAGGTGCTTATTAGTGTGTTTTGTGAGGGTGATACCTAGGTGTGTGCTTCACCAACATGGTGTGTGCATATGTTGCATTAGATAAAAAGATGTATCTATTTATTTTGATTCGAATAAGATATAGAAGAGAGGAGTTTGTTAGGGATTGAGAAGCTTCTTAGAAATCTGATTGCTTTGAGAGAAAGTGAAAGCAAAAGAGAGAGAAAAGGGAAGAAAAGAAAAAAAGCTAGAGAAAGTGACTTGTGCAATCCTTACCCTTAGTAAAAAATGACATCTTATGTCTTATTCCTTTCATTTATGTGTTAAAAATCTTGCTTAAACAATTCCATGTTAATGATTTATGCTTTAAATCCTATATTAGGAGAGAAAGAGGAATTTGAAATGGTTTGGGGTTGAAATTCGTATGTTGCAGTCAGTACTGCCGCACTTTGGAAAAATAGTCATAACTCTCTCTAGGAAGCTTCAAAACTTATTATGTCTAATTTTTTAGAAACTAGACTCGTATATCTTTCCGTTGATATAAGGCATGTAACTTAGATTATTTTAGATTGATTTATATTTCAGTTTAAAATTACCTTAAAAATGACGACTGCAACTTTTATTTTCAGATTATTTGGCTCATATTCAAGTGGGTGTATCTCTTTCACCCGAAGTCTATTTTAGATTTATGACCTATCAATTTAAAGCCCTATAAGTCTATTTTCTAATGACACTATTTTCAATAACAGATTCTTGTTACTCTAAGAAATATAAGGAAAAAAGTACACATGTGTTAAAGTGTTCATTGTCAGGTAACCTACATTTTGGGTTTCTTATCACTTTAAGTGGAACCTTAGCTATTTTTTAACATGTTAATGAGATTAGGAGTTCTTTAACTTAGAATGAGCGAGTTTTGCATACACGTGCATTCCATGTGCATTGATGATAATGCATACATGTAGAAAATGGACTTCACATCTTAATGCATGGATATGAAATGTGAATCCATTATTCATTGTATCATGTGTTATGACTTGTGTTAGGTCAAGAGAGTCCTTTGCCCACTTCAGCTCCGTCTAAGGATTAACGAGAACTAGAGTTAGGCAGCAATTAGTGTAAGGTGAGTATAGGAAATTATATGAACTGAAAACTTAACTATACTATGGATATGAATCTTACGTTTTTTATTGAAATGGAATAATTTTATTTATGAAAGTGGTTTTGTGAAAATACTATTGTTATTAGATCAAGTATATTTTCTTAAATGCAACAATGGATTCATGCTATTATAGTCTTGTTGCCTAGCTTTTAGGCTTCATAAGGAAGTGTGTTTACCTTGCTTCCGGGTTTAATAGGGGAGTGTATGCCTTACTTCCAAGCATAGTGGGGGAGGATCCCTATCATTGAAAAAATAATAAATGACCCCTGACTCTGCTAACATCAATAGTTGAGCCGATAATCAGGGTAACAGTACTGTTATAACTTTGGTTAAAGGTTATCAACCCTTGGTTATATGGAATGAGTTTGTTGTACCCAAAATGAATGTTGATTACAGTTTGATTTCAAGGCAAGTATATTTCATTGATAGATCAAATTATATCCTTATTATGGATGATTTCTACTTAAATGCTCTTCGAAAAAGTTGTTTGAATTTAATCTTGATTTATAACTGTTTTACTTGTTTTCTATTTATATGGTTCCAATATACTTACTAAGTGCGTGATTAGCTTACCTTTTTATGGGAACACATTTCAAGTGTACAATAGTAGAAGTGATCCACTGAGCAACTGGAGTCTTAGAGAGGTGAAGTTTTGTGAGTAGTGTTCAATGTATATTTTGTCAACTTGTAATCAGTGGTACATTATTGTACATATGTTGTGGGTTGTGGGTTGATATTTCAAGGTGTAATACTTTGATGTTTTGTAACTAAGATTAATGATGTCTCGACAAGTGTACTATAGTATCTTAATATCTAGCAGTGTTTTGTCTTTTCATTTTGTCTTTAATTAAATTACTTATTTTGGTTATTTGATGGAGTCAGCAGGTTTTTTCCATGCCCCATTTTAGGAACGGTATTATTTAACCACCTGCGATGGGGCGTGACAAATTTCAGTATCAGAGCTTAAGTTGTAAAGGTTTTGTAGACTATTTAGGTCAAGTTGTATCAGTGGACCTTAGGATGTTATTGAGTCTAGTGGAGTGAGCAGTGTCTTGTGTGCATCTTAGCATATTCATTATTTGTAAATTATTATGAGCATAATTTGCAGAATTACCTATGGATCCTGAACAACAACATCAAGCACATATTGAGGAAGTGGCATCACATGCTCCTACTAAGGCAATGGAGCAAATTCCTAAGGTACAATATGATAATCATGCCAAGCAAATGCAAGAGGCAGTGGCTAAAATGGTAGAAACACTAAAAAGGTATTTTAAGCGGCAAATGGCTCAACCACTACATGGACCCCCAATACCTGCAGTTTCACAGTCAGAGGTTGGTCTTAGTTTGACTGAAAAATTTTTAAAATTAAATCTGCCTAAGTTCACAGAGACAATAGGAGAAACGGATGGTGAGAATTGGTTGAGGCGAATGAAACAATTATTTAGCATCATGAATGTAAATGAAGAGCAAAAGGTGATGTTAGCTACTTTCATGCTTGAGGAAGAAGCTCATCATTGGTGGGAGGCTACAAAAAGATTTTGACTAGTTCAGCAGTTGGTATTTCATCTCAAGTGGATACTTTTACCATGACTTGGACAGAGTTTGTGCAAGTGTTCAATTAATAGTGCTTTTTTATTTCTTATCAGCATGAAAAGCATAAGGAGTTCATATTACTGAGATATGACTGTACGCACCCTATTTTTGTCTGCTCGGCAGTCTCCAGCCCGATCGGATCCAATTCTCAAACATCGCAACACATGCGAGCACAAGACGAGCCTTTCAAATTCCAATTCAATCAACCATTTGCTTTCCAGGCCCACAAAACCCAAATGAAGCCATAAACATCATTCCAGGCAGCTTTTCGGGACCAAGCGGTCTCGAAAACCAATGCCATCCGGGTAGCTTCCCGAGATTAGGCAATCTTGGGGACCGACACCCTTTCAAATCACAAACGGTTCACTTCTGGCACCTGCTAGCCCACCAATGTAGAATGTCCATCATTCGGTAGTTCTCCGAGACCAGGCATCCTTGGAGACCAACACCACCCTCACAGGTAGCTTTCTAAGACCAGGCGTTCTCAAAAACCAACACCACCCTACAGGTAGCTCTTTGAGACCGGGCGTTCTCAGGGATCAACACGGCACAGATAGTTTTCCGGGACCGGACAGTCTCGGGAACCAACACCTAGGTCAACATCGGCGCCTGTTAGGACCAAACTTGCCCCTTGGGCCTCCAGGCATGTTTTGGGAAAGTTCGAAATCCCTCAAAATAGTTAGTCCACACTTCCAAGTTGATACTAAGCACTTAGGCGTACTCTGCACCCCATTTGGCTGAATTTCGGTCCCATTCCGGCCGACTCGGGTCAAAATGACCATTTTAGCCCCGAACACCCCAACACTATGCAAACCCCACCAAACGGTAAAAGACTCTCTTGAAAGCAACCTTGAATGACCCAACACACTTAATATGACATTCTGATCCATTCTTGACCATTTTTAGTCAAAACCTACCAAAATAACCATTTTGCCCCTAACGACCCGAACGCCCCCCAAAACAACACCAGACCTAGGTTACTGAACGACGGATCTCGTCATACACCCTTATTTATCCTAAGGTAGACCTCACGAGGCTAGACACCCACGACTCAATAAAAGTTCCTTGGAGTGTCTCCTAGAAGCTTCACCTAAATTCCCGTTTCTCCTGATTCCCTAGTTATAACGCACTGTCAAACGACTCGAGAAATGCATAAATCAGAAAATTTCCAAAAGCTCGTCTGTACGTCTTTCCATCAATATGGCTCAATTGGATAGATCGCTCCTTGAAGCCGTTCATCGTATGGCGTGAGAACTGTAACTTTCGACAACCCTTGGAGCATCTCGCAGACGCTCTATCAAGATTGACTTTTCTCCCAATTCCCTGATTGCATCGCACTGTCAAATGACTTGAGAAATGCGTAAATCAAGAAATTATCAAAAGTATTTCCAGAGTACTTTCCATCGGTACGGTCCGATCGAAAAGATTACTTCCCGAGGGTCCTGATCATGCAACACAAAAATAGCTACTTTTAAACCCCCACAGAGAGTATCACAAACGCTCCGCAAAGATGCCATTTTATGCATGTTTTTTGAGACGATATCTCACACTTTCGAACACCATTCCAACTTCTCGAAAACATGAAAGTTCATGAGAAACCCTAGGAGAACATCGTGGGTGCAATCGATTCCCCCTAAACCTTCCTGGTTTGCTCAATTATCGATACAAAGTTTAAACAAACATTCCTGGTGACGAAGCATATGCTACATGCACCCAGATTTCAATCAAATCGACCAAAGTTCGATCAATCATCAGGATTTAGCTAGTACAATGGGTGCCACGTGGCATTCTGGTAATGAAATAGTACTAGCACATGTGCTACATGAGCCAGTGCAAACTTTGGCCAGACACATGTAGCACATGCGCCAGGCCTATTCCAGATTGTCTATAAATACCAGCCTCCCCCTTTGCATATTCCAGAATAAAAAATTGATGCGAAGCTTTCTTGAAACTGCTCCAGAACCTTGAAATTCTATATACATCCCACTCCACCAACACTTAGGCTTGATTCCAGCTCCCTCTAGCCCATACACTTCACTTACATAGCCTTATACACCATTAAACTCCTCCTTCCAGCCCCTCAAGCCTACTTGAAGCCATCCCAATTTAAGTTAAGGCATCCATAGAAAACTACAAGTGCATTGAAGGCAAAATGTTGTATCTCTTTTACATTTTTGTCTTCCCCCACTCTTCTCTTCTCCCTCCTAGCCTACTTAGGTTATTCTCTTTTTTAATCCCCATCTTCAACCCCCTTTCTTGCATGCTTGAAGCTAAGAGGGCTCTTAGTTCATGCCTAGAGGAAAGCTAGTAGGAGCCACCGTGTAAGGGGACCTTTCACTAGCCTACTTTAAGATGGTATAGCCTAGGAGCCCCTTGATTATGTGGTGTAGCCTAAAGCCTTGTATGTGTTCATGACCCCTTGCATATTATTATCTTGATCATGTCTTGTGTGCTTGGCTTCATTTTCATGCTTTTCACCATATTCTACAATGCTTACATTACTCTTATTTTCATACCATTTCCAAGCTCTATATTTCTTTCAAAATGATTCTAAGAGTTGGTCCCTTGAAGTTTAGGATGAGACCTTAGAAATCATGCCTTAGAAAATCCCCTACTAACCCCCTAGCTCACTCTTTTGCATCATTGCATTCCAACTTGCATAAAAATGGTTTTCAAACTCTCTAATTCCTAAGGTTTCTATTCTCTCAAGTTTAGTGGTTGGAATGGCCCCATGGAACCCTCTCTTGAGTGGTCTCTCTTTTACATTGGCCATAGAAACCCTAAATCGTTAGAATAGTTCTATTTTCTTTCATTTCTTGCACACAAATGGTTTTCAAACTCCTTGATTTCTAAGGTTTCCATTCTCTCAAGATTAATGGTTGGAATGGCCCCATGAAACCCTCTCTTGAGTGGTCTCCCTTTACATGGACCATGGGAATCCTAACTTGTTGGAATGATTTCCTTTAAAAATGGTTTTCAAAATCTTCTTCTAAAAAAATAGCTTTCAAAAATTCATTCTCTCGATCTTTATATTAAAAATGGTATTTCAAATATTGTCATCTTTATGTTGATTCTTGAATTCCATACTCTTGTCAAGATAATGGTTATCATGGTCATAAGGAAACCTTCCTTGGAATGGTTTTCAAACACCAACCATAAAAATTACACTCTTGGCTAGAGTCAAAATTTTTATGGAAATAATCTTAAAAAAGGTTGTCTATCAAAGTTCTTTGCATAACATGATTTGTTTTTCAAAACTCTTTCCAAAAATGCATTAAACCACATTTCAAAACCATCATCCAACTCAACCCTAGGTTAACTTGATCCTAGTTGCCCAAATCTTGATTAACCCAACCTTAGTTAACCCTAGGTCACCCTAAGCCTAGGTTAACCCAACTTCGGTTAATTAACCCTAGTTACCCAACCCTAGGTTAACCAAACCCTAGGTCACCTTAACTTTAGGTTACCTAACCGAAGTTAGTTAACCTTAGGTCACCCCTAACCATAGGTCAACCCAACCTAGGTTAGTATACTTCAAAGTTCCAACTCATGGACCCTTTTTAAATGATCTTTCTATTTAAAACTATTTTCATTTCCCATTTTTCAAAAACCTCCCACTCTCTTGAGATTTTAAAAGCCAACTCCATAACCTCTTCAAATATTCCCCCATTCCATCTTCAAAGTATTTCCCAAACATGTTTTTAAAAACTCACAAGTCTGAGGTGTCCCTACCCCTTTTATGGTTAAGGATTCCAAAGGAATGTGATATATCAAGAACAACCTCCAAGGTTGTCCCTATTAGAGTTCCAAAGTCCTAAGTGTTTTCAGAAATCACTTTAAAAAACTTTTCAAAGATCATTTTACTAGAACACTCCAAAATCATACCTTCAAGGTTTTCAAAGCAACAAAACTCTCTTGAGTTATCTCAAAGTATGTCCAAAACTCCCTTGAGTTGTTTCAAATACATTACAAAATACTTCAAAACCCTCTTTCGAAAGATTCAAAGTTCAATTTCAAAAACACTCCAACGTCCGATCTCAAATCAAAATTCCCAAGTCATGTTTCGAAAGACCACAGAGTGTCTTCAAACATTCCAAAGGCCCTAATGCTCCTATTTTTCATCAGACTCTTGCCTGAACTATGAATGACCTGATTCTCTCCAAATGAGATACGTAGGCAACCTAAAATGGTGTGGTCATAACTTCTATTTTAACTCTAATCCCCTTTTCAAAAATTTTGATTAACTCAAAGTTTCTATCTCAAACTCCTGCAAAATTCTCATGTTTTCAAACATCTTTCAAAATTTACATTATGCATCATTCATCCAAAGAGTGATGACCAAACTTCATTTCAAAACTCTAAAGTGGATATTAAGTGGACAATGGTAATCTGTTATTCTAGTGAGTGAACAAAGGGTGATTAGACATTTAGGTACCGAAAGGGCGGGGTAGGATGATGATCTTAGGATATCTTCCTTACACGCAACCAACCCTAGAACCATAGATTTCTGTTTTCGAAAGATCAAAATGAAGTTATTTTCCAAAAGGGCTTAAATCTTTTCAAAGGCTGCCAAACAACCTATTTTCTTAAAAACCCTCTCTTGAGAGAGTTTTCAAAATCTTTTCCAAAAATCCTAAGTTTAATCTTCGGATTAACACTTAGTTTTTGGTGCCCTAACTCACCTTAATCAAGTTAGGTGGCGACTCCTGTTTTTCTAAAAAGTCCTTAATCAAACCAATTTCAATTCAAACCAAGTTGCACTTGTCCTTCTAGGATGATGAATTCTAGTGACAGAGTTCTGTGCTTTTATCTCTAAGTCGAAATGACCTTGGACCCAAAAACCGGGGTGCGACAGCTGGCGACTCCACTGGGGACCACTTAGAGGGTTAGGGCATTGACATGTCCCTTCACCCTTCACTCACCCAGAATCTCCGGTCACTTTGTCCAGTTTTATCCACTATTCAAATTTTTCCCAAGTTTTCAAAGCAAATCTTATTTTTCAAAACGATTTTGAAATAAGCGTCATCACTTACATCCATTGCTTGCATTCATGTTCTTACATTAACAATCCATTTTGCCTTGCATTGAGTTTTTTGAAAAGTTACTAACTCTTTGCATTTTTCTTTTGTAGGTAGACCTTTTGTTCACATTTTATTTCATGTCTTATTTATTGTCATGTATGTGATGAATGGACAGGATGTGATGTGTGTTGTTGGGTCCTTTCCTCGATTTTTGAAAACTCCACTCATACTTGGTGTGCTCACTTGCATATGCATATCGCATATATTATTTGGTTACTACCCTTCTAGATAGAAAGGGGAATAGTATATTGACTGATGCTGTGTCAATTTCTTAGCCTATGGTCTCTTGATAGTTCCCCCACTCGAACCACCAATCAAAGATGGAGTTCACCCTTTCGGGGGTGGATGCCGGAGGTTTGAAAGTTCGGGGACCGAGCTTTTTAGGAGGCATTAGTAAACCCCCAACTTCATGCTCATATAGTACCCCATGCATAGCTGAACCTTAGCTGAATTTAGGACACACGCGTCAATTTCAAAACCAAGGAGGAAAGGGCCACCACTGTATTCTCCTTTATATATTCTGTTCAATTCATGCCATTTTATTATGTATATGCATCATAACTACTCATGCATCGGAGTCCATTTCAAGACAATAGTTCTCAAAGCAACTCAAGTCGTTGCATCTTCATGCATCTAATCAACTGCTAGAGAAAGGTCCAATGACCTTTTTGCTCAAACCAAGCCAACTCAAAACTCCTAAGGGTACCATGAGACCCTAAGGGTTCATGGCATGCATCAAAGCCATCTCATAAAGAGGGGCCCTAATCCCCCCTGCTCATAGAGATAGGACTGCCAAGAAGACAAAGGGGCAATTCAAATCAAGGTCTCCTACCAACTTCCGTTCAAGAAGGCAAATTCAAAGACTTAAGAGTGGTTTAGGATCCCATGATGTAAATATAGAATAGGCGAAAGGCCTAAGGAAAATGTCCCCCCTCCCCATTTCTATGTATTTTTTAGAAATTCTATGTACCAAAGAAAATTCACCTTAATAAAATTGTGCATGTTATCAAATGAATGGATGAATGAATGAACAGGTGTAGGTATAGTATTGCATGCAGGGGCAACCCCCTATCTCCAGACATGAGTCAAAGCATCATGCTTAGTTTCCCTCGAAAGGCAAGGGCATCCCTAGGACATGTATTGTATAAAATCTTTCCAAATCCAAAACCTAGCATATGATCGTTTTGTTTTATTTTTCTTTATTTTCTACTCCCTCCCTCATCTCATCAAAAGACTAGTAATAGTTTTTGGTGAGACTTTTTGCATTTTAGGTCACCATTACTCCAAGAAAAGGAAGGAGAGGAACATGAGGGTCCCCCGTACTACGAATGCCAGTCCTTACCCTATAGCGAGCAGCACAAATGTCAAGTGAAGGTAACACTTCCAATTAACAGAACGATTCAGTGACACGTGAAGAAGTGAATGAAATGAAGGCGAAGATAAATGAGATGTTCAAGCTCATGCAACTAATGGCCTTCAAAGGACTTACCATGAATCCGTCAGCATCAACGTCCCACCCCAAAGAAACTAAAACCATCCCACCAAGGGTCGTCTTGCGAACCAATAATGTAGGGAAGAACAATGAACTCCCCAAAGTGGTGCATATTGAGGAAGGAGAAGAAGACAATGATGAAACCATCTTGCTAACTGCCATATCAAAGAAGGAAAGCCCGGACCCTCTCGATCTCAAGATACAAGGCTTAGAAGAGTCCCAACGCAACCTACAAGGTCATGACACTTTCGGTGGGACATCGTACAATAAATTATGCTTCCTTCCTGACCACCCAAGGCTGCCCAAATTCAAGATGCTCGGTTTCCAAAAGTACAATGGAAGTGGGGATCCTGTGGCTCACTTGAGGCTATACGCTGGGGCATTAAGTGGCCATGGGAATGACCCCAAGCTCCTGATGCAACTGTTCCAACATAGCTTGACTGGGCCTGCACTGCAATGGTTTGCCCATTTAAACTTGAGGAAGATAACGACATAGAATGAATTCGTCACAGCCTTCTGGTCCCAATACCAACACAACAGTAACCTAACCATGGATATGTGTGCCCTAATGATGATGACTCGAGGTGAGAAGAGATGGAGAGAGGTAACTGCTCAAGTCAACCCACCGTTGCTAGAAAAAGAATATGTGTAGTTGTTTGTGAATACCTTCCAAGGTCTGTACTATGAGCGTCTGTGCCTGAGCATCAGAAAGAGTTTTTCTAAGCTAATAATGCAAGCGGAAATGATCGAGAATGGATTGAAAACTAGCAGAATCACAGACCCTTATGCTAAGACAAGTGAGGGATTCGCAAATGCGGCCAAGAAAGTAGTAACTACTCAGGGTATCGACAAGAAAGAAGAAGAGGTATCTACCATCATGCGTACACAACAGCAGCTATACTACCCCCAATATCAAGCCTGACAACCATCGCCTGCCCCCATCATCAACATATCCATTGCTAATACCCAAACACCCGCAACTGGACCTGTTGCAACCCGGCCATACCTCAACCCCAATAAAAATAACCGGCGAAACTGGGAGTTCACACAATTGGCATGCACCCAGACATAGGCCTACCATGAGCTCCTTAAGGCCAAACACATAAACCCTATTCCCCCACGACCATTGCCAAGCACGTTGGTGCCAACTTTCAACCCTGCCCTTACCTGCGAGTACCATTCTAGAGGACAGGGGCATGACACAGAGTCCTACTTCTCTTTGAAGCACAAGATCCAAGACCTCATTGATAACAAGGTCATCAACACCTAAGAAGCAAAACTGACCCCCACTCCTAATGTCACGGCAAATCCTTTGCCAGACCATGCTGTAAACATCATCACCGAAGAAGAGGCAAATCCGGATGGCATCATAGATGCAGAGTACTTTGTGGGCGAGCCAAACACTAAGGAAGAAAGCGATTGGGAAGAGGAACTGCTGCCATGCCCTATCTATCTCTATAATGCAAGCGGTGAGCAAGATCCTCTTGACTAGCCCGTAGATGAACCCATTGTAAACATTCCCACTAACACGACACCTGTAGATGGCTGGGAAGAAGAATTCCTACACCCTAGATATGCTGAAGCCGAGGCCCACCTGAAAGAGGAACTCTTCGATTATGAAGATATGGGCTGGGGCATTTATGAGCCAAAATTGCCGAACCCACAGTTCGAGTTCAACGAAGGTGATTTGGATAGCCTGTTTGCTGAAATTGACAAAGAGGAAGTTGAAAAAGAAGAAGCCAAGGAAAAGCCGCCGTAAGTCCTAGAAGAAATGTTGGTTGCAAAACCCCAAGAAACTGAGCAAGAGAAAGCCGTCCAACCAAAGGAAAACCATCAAGGGTCCTAAGATGGAATGCACAACCTCAATGACCACACTGGAGAAGGGGAAGGAAAGGGAGGAGTTCCCGACTACACTATGACCGCCCATCTCTGCCACTCTGTAGCTAGTGCATTAATTTGTCCAACACAACCGAGTGACGAAGTCGGTGGATGGAGCATGGAGGAGGCAGGCGTGGTCCCAAAGCCCACCTGAGGAAGTCAATATCAAAGGGATGTTCTTCTATCAAACTTTGCCTTCTACTTTCTTGTCAACTTTACTTTTACCTTTTGTTAATCAATAGCTCATCATGTACACAAAACCTTTGAAATGAAAGAGAAAGAATTTGAAGTTCGCATTTATCATCTTTGGCACTTGCCCTTTCTTAGAAATGTTCCTTCTTATTGCTATGCCTTGACTTGAAAGGGGGATAGTACGCACACCCTTATCCGTGGGAATCATTCCTGATCCAAAGAAAGGAGGCACTAAAAGAAAGGAAAGAGAGAGAGAGAGTGGATCACAAAAAGGTGGCACCCGAAGGATGCCATGGTAAAGTAGTCGGCAGTTAGATCCTTGAAAGGAAGAGAAGCCATCAATTCAAATTCTCTAAATAGCGAAGTAATTCCTTTGAACAACCCACTCGAGCCATAAGTGATTTTCATTCAAACACCCCAACTAGGAACCACCCCCCACATTGGGGTAGGTATGAGTAACAGAACTATCAAACTAACATCTACTTATCTCAAAGGATGACGCCAAAACTTCATAGACTAAGCAATCTTGTCTGAAAGGAAGAAGGGTCATCTATCCTTCTACTATACAGTTAAAAGAATCTCTTTTGAAATACCCCTTGCGTAGAATGTAGTCACTATTCCCCAGGGAAGATAAGGCAACAACAATGGAATAAAAGACTGTCATTTGATTATTATTATTATTTTTACAGAAAGCATTAAGTTCTTAAGCAATAAGAAAATGTAAACATTAATTTAAAGATAGAAAGTGAAAGGGATAGAAAGAAAGTGGGTGAAGACACCCCTCTCCTGTATGCTTGTGTAAAGAACCCTTTTTAGTATGGCTTTGGGATAATTCCCACATTTTTGATGCTCCATTCGCGATCCAGATCCTCGGCTAAGGCGAGACAAGCAAAGGCTTCTCCTAGAGCTCCACAGACGTTGACACTATTGATGCAGTTGTCAGCCTCCTTCTTGTTCCGTGCAGTGGGTTCTTCTGTAAACAGGGTGACCAGCTTACCCCCTTCCAATTCGAATGGCTCTGTTCATTCTCTTGACTCCTCTAGTCCCCAACCCATGTCTTCATAGTTGTACTCAGCTACGGGCCAAGGGTTTTCTAGTAAGTTACGTTCCGCCGCGGCATACCTCGGATGTAGAAACTCAGCACCACATCCATCAACATCTATGTTCTTGGTCATCTCATCTTCTGAAAATATTGGCTCCTCAATGGGCCAGTCAGAAGCATCAGGCACCTCCTCAGGGTTATAAAGATAAATCGGGCACAATGGGAGATCTTCCTCCTAGTCATCTTCTTCCTCAGTCTCCCAATCATCCTCATAACCTTCGGCCTCGAACTCGTCAATTTCTCCCTCGCCTCCCATCTCTACTAGTATCATATTGACGGTGTGATCTGGCAGAGGGTTAGCAGTCACATTGGGAGTGGGAGCAAGTTTTACCGGCTGCAGATCGATGGTCTTATTATCGATCAGGTCTTGGATCTTGTGCTTGAGAGCAAAGTAGCTTTCGATGTCATGCCCCTGGCCACCTGAATGATATTCACATGTAAGAGCGACATTAAAGGTCGGGGGCAAAGGGCTTGGTAACGGGCGAGCAGGGACGGGCTTCAAGATGTTGTTCTTTAGAAGGCTATGGTAGGCCTCAGTTTGGGTGCAGGCTAAGGCGTCGAAGGTACGAATGCGTCTAGCGAGTCTATTGAAGTTGGGTCGTGCCCCAGCGGCACCATAATTTGGGGTTGGAGCAGGCATGGTCAAGGTGGGCAAGGGCAGGACTGGGGGTGATTGTAGCGGGGGTCGGTATTGGGGTGGTTGGCTAGGCAGAATAGCAGACACTTCGCTTTCCTTCCTGCTCGTGCCCCTTGTAGTAGCCACCTTCTTAGCTATGTTGGTGGTATTTTCTCCAGTCTTGGCATAGGGATCTATGATTCTTCCTGTCTTGAGGCCGTTTTCTATCATTTCCCCCTGCATAATGAGTTCGGAGAAGCTTTTTCCCACGCTTGTGCAGAGCTTCTCATAGAATATACCTTGGAAAGTATGTACGACCAGTTGTACATACTCCTTCTCTTCCAGCGGGGGGTTCACTTGTTCATCTTAGGCATATGCTTTAAAGCTCTCCTTCTCACCCTTGCTCATCGTCATCAAGGACCATCAATTAGAAGTGAGGTCCATGTTGTGACGGTGTTGGGCTTTAAACGCATTGACTAGTTCCATCCAGGTTGTGATCTTCCTTAAGTCCAAACGAGCAAACCATTACAGAGCCGACCTAGTGAGACTGTGTTGGAATAACTGCATAAGGAGCTTCGGGTCGTTGCCATGCCCACTAAGCACTCCAGCATATAGACGTAGATGGGCAACAGGGTTTTCGGTACCATCGTACTTCTGGAAGTCAGGCATTTTAAACTTAGCAAGTCTCGGGTGGTCAGGGAAAAAACAGAGCTCATCATAAGAAATGAACCCGTAAGCATCGTGGCCATGGAGACTTCGCAATGAATCTTCCAATCCTTGGATTTTCAGACTAAGAGGATCTAAAGAAGCCTTCTTTATAGGTGAAAGCAATATGGTCTCTTCTTCTTCAGCATTGACCCCTTTGGTGTCTTCCTTAGTCCTCCCAGCATTGTCAAACTGAAGCATGATCCTGGGATTAGCGGGTTCAAGGTCCTTGGATGAAGTTATAGATGATGACAGGACTGCAGTAGCATCCTTCATGGCCAGAGTTTGAATGAGTTTGAGCATCTCATCCATCTTAGCCCTCATTTCATTAACTTCCTCTCGAGAGACTTGAGAGGATTCTTCAGGGTTAGCAGCCATCAGTGATGCTTTGTGCCGAGTGATAATAGGATCCCTAGGTGGATGTTGCACTTTCTTGGGAGCAATGTTGACTCAGTGCAAGGCAACTTCTGTAAATAGAAATAAAAAGGAAGAAAGCAAAAGACAAAAACACAAGTCACAAGTTAGTTTTTGGTTTTTAGAGAACTTTATGCAATGCATGTCCTAGGGTGCCCCTTTTTAAGAGGGAAACTAGTAATGATGTATTGGCTCACTTTTGGAGATAGGGGGTTTGCCCTTGTATGCAGACACTTTACCGTCAGGTGGGAACCTTCAATCATCCATGCATTCATTCATAAAAAAATAGAGGTACATTAAATTTTGGGTTTAAGATACAAAAGAATTGAAATAAATTTTAATAGGGGGAGGGAGAACATTTTCCTTTGGACTTCCACCTATCTACTTTTACAAAGAAAAACCCTAAACTACTCTTGAGTCTTCGGATTCGCCTTCCTTGGATTTGATGTTGAGGAGGTCGCTGAGAGACCTTGTTGATTGATTGCCCCTTGTCTTCTTGGCAACCCTATCTCCGTAAGCATAGAGGGATTGGGGCCCCTCTTATGAAATGGATTGGTGTGCATGCCATGAGTCCTTAGGGTTACGTGGGAACCCTTAGGGTTTAGGTAGGTTTAATGCAAAGGAGAGTAACCTTGGTGTCACTCTCAACGGGTTGATCATATGCATGAGAATGCAGTGACTTGAGTTACTTGGAACTCTTGTCTTGACATTGGATATTGAATGCATGAACATGAATATGCAAAAAGTATAAGGAGAGAAGGTACAATTGAAGTAAACATGCATGCATGAACAGTTAAACAGGCATTATAACAGTATAAATATAGTCAGTATAACAACAGGAATAGACAAGTATGAATGAAAGTAAGAGCAGTCGGCTATGCATGGTGTCTATATGAGTATGAGGTTGAGGGTTGACTAATGTGTCCTAAAAAGGCTCGGTCCCCGGATCTTCAAACCTAGGCCCACTCCCCGAGGTGGTGCCATGATCGGTTGGTGATCCGAGCGGGGGAACCATCAAGAGGCTGTAGGCGAAGAAACTGACACAGCATCTTGCCCACAACCAATATACCGTTCCCCCTTTCTAACTAGAAAGGACATATCAAGGTATGCAAGTATGCAGAATGCAAGTGCACATGCAGTGTGTGTGTGATTTTTAAAAGTGGAGGAAAGGGCCCAACAATTCCCATTCATCCTGTACATCACATTCATGCAAAGCAGTTAATAAAATTTAAACAAAATGTGTACCTACAAAACAAAGATGCAAGTGTTAGTATGTGGATGACAAGCATAATACAAGATAATATGAATGCATGTTTTTTTTTTTAAAACAATTTTAAAATTTTAAAGTGAATAGGATTGAACAAGTTAATTGAAGACTCTACATGGGTGAAGGGTAAAGAGACATAATTACGGCCTAACCCTCTAAGTCTCCCCAGTGGAGTCGCTAGCTGTCGCGCCCAGATTTTTCTCACTCGAGGAATACTCACACAAGTGGGAAAAACACTGTACTCTCTCGTTAGAACTCACCCTCCTAGAAGAATGAGTGCAACTAGGTTTGAATTGAAAACAAGTTTGAATAAAGGGCTTTTGAAAAAGATTCAGAGTCGTCACTTAACTTGATTAAGGTGAGTTAGGTCACCTAAAAACTAAGAATAATCCGAAGACTACACTTAGGGTTTTTGGAAAGCGATTTTTGAAAATATCTCCTCAGGAGAGGGTTTTTAAGGAAAACAGGTTGTTTGGCAACCTTTGGAAAACATTTAGCCCTTTTTAGAAAACTAACTCCTTTTTGGTCTTTCGAAAACAGTGATCTAGGTTCGGAGGTTGGTTATATGTAGGGAAGACGCACTAAGCCATCACCCTACCCCGCCCTTTCGGTACCTACATGTCAATCTACCCTAGATTCACCTATGAGAGTCTTTAACTAACCAGTGATCAATCCTATCCACTTTGAAAAAGAATATTTGAAAAGAAACTAACATGATGCATGATATGCAAGCTAAGAGAATGGATGAATAGATTTGAAAAGGAATTTGAAAAGAAGAATTGATTTGATTTGAAAGAGATTTGAAATTGGATAGATTTGAAAAGTTTTAGAAATTGAAAGTAGAGATTTGAAAATAGAAATTTGAAATTGGAAGTTTGAAAAGGGTTGTGATCGCACCTATGAAGGTGGAATTGAAAGTTTGAAAAATGTCGTGACCGCACCTATGAAGGTTGCCTAGGTATCCCTTTGGGAGAATCAGGTCAGTCGTAGTTCAGACTAGGGTCCGATTAAAAATAGAAGGTTAGATTGGAAGAAAAGATTGAATTGGAAATTGAATTTGATTTGAAATTAGAAGAGGAGATTGGAAATTGAAATTGAGAAGATTGGACTTTGATTTGAAAAAATAGATTTGGACTTGTTTTGGAAAAAGAAGGTTTAAGAAACCTAGACTTAAGAAAGATGAGACTTAGGAAAGACTCAAGAGTTTAAAAAAGATTGGATTTAGGAAAGGTTCGAATTAGGAAAGGTTCGATTTAAGAAAGTTCCGAATTAGGAAAATTTCATTTTTGGAAAGTTTTGAAATTAGGAAAGTTTGGAATTTAGGAAAGTTTGGAAATTGGAAAGTTTTGAATTTAGAAAGTTTTGAGATAGGGAAGTTTCAACTTAGGAAAGTTTGAATTTGGAAAGGTTTTGAAAAAGGAAAGTTTTCGATTTAAGAAATGTTTGAATTAAGAAAGTTTTGAGTTTAGAAAAGTCTTAGATTTGGAAAGATGTTGAAGTTTTGGAAAGTTTAGAATTTGGAGAGATTTAGGTTTAGAAAGATTTAACTTGAGAAAGTTTCAAATTTAGAAAGTTTTGAATTTGGAAAGATTTGAAATTTGGAAAGTTTAAGATTTAGAAAGTCTTAAAGTTTTTTAGAAAATCTTGAGATTAGAAAAGGTTTGAGGTTAGGAAAAGTTTGAAAGCTTAGATTTGAAAAGTTAAGATTTGAAAAGAGGGTAGAATTAGGAAATGGTTGAATTAGGAAAGATTGGAAAGTTGAGTTTTAAAATTTAGGAAAAGATTTTTCTGTTCAAGTTTTAGAAACTTAAGATTTAGGAAAGGAGAAGCTTAGGAAGGATTTGAATTTAGGAAAGATTTGGATTTTGAAACTTAAGGAAAGATTTGAAGTTTAGGTTTAGGAAACTTATAGTTTAGGAAGGTAGGAAATTATGAAGGAGTTGAATTA
Organism: Euryodendron excelsum; assembly: GCA_033060915.1. Lineage (NCBI taxonomy): Eukaryota > Viridiplantae > Streptophyta > Magnoliopsida > Ericales > Pentaphylacaceae > Euryodendron > Euryodendron excelsum. The sequence goes on along the minus strand of CM065393.1, from coordinate 18,675,403 downwards.
GGAAAGGTTTGGGATTTGTTTTCAAAAACGGAGGATTGGATCTAGTTTCCTAAGCGGGGAGATTTAATTTGGTTTCCTAAAGGGAAGATAGGACTTGGCAAGGATTTGGAAAGGGAGATTCTAGAAACCCTAGATTTGGAAAATTATAGTTTTGACGTAGAAAATAGGTTTTGGAAACATGTATAGTTTGGATGTGAAAACAAGAGGTTTTGGAAACCTAGGTTTGGGGCAAAGTTTGAATTTCATGTTTTTAGGAAGAAAATTAGGGTTTCCTAATTGTGGGTTCTAGGGTTTGATTTGGGCTCTAAGGAAAGAGGATTTTTGAAAAGTGCATTTTTGGAAATGAAGGTTTTCTAGGAGAGAACCCTAGGGAGGAGTTTCTAGAGCGAAGAGTTTTTGGAAAGAGAGTTTTTGGAAAGAGACTTTAATGAGGAGGAGTTTTTGGAAAGTAAATTTGAAAAGAGTTTTTGGAAAGAGATTTTAAAGAGAATGAGTTTTTGGAAAGTGTGTTTTTAGAAACGAAAATTTTAGAAGTAAAATCCTAGAGGGGAGTTTCTAGAAGGAAGATTTTGGAAAGAGAGTTTTTTAGAAAGATTTTTGGAATGAGATTATTGGAGAGAGTTTTTAGGAAACTGAATTTAGGGAGTATTTTTAGAAAGTGAATTTTGAGGGGAAAGAGTTTCGGAAAGGAGATGAAGAAGGGAGTTTTGAAAAATAGATTTTGGAAGGGAGTTTTTGAAAACAATTTTGGAGAGAAGAGTTTTAGGAAAGTATGTTGAAAAAGAGATTTTTAGGAAGGGATTTTTGGAAAGAGAGTTTTTTTGGAAAGTGTAAAAATGTCTCACTTTCCTAAAGCAACTCTAACCATAAGAGGGATAGAACCACTTTAGGAAAGCGGTTTTGAAAACAACAAGATTTGAAAATATGGACCGTATTGGTCACTTTAAATGTAACACTTTCCTAAAGCAATCCTAGCCATGGAAAAGCTAGAATCACCCTAGGATTGTGATTTTGAAAACATATTTTGAGAAAGAGATTTTGATGCAATTTTGAAAACAAGTTTGAAAACGGTTTTGAAAACGAGTTTGAAAACGAATTTTGGAAGATGCAAGATTATGATATGCACAATGCAATTTTGGGGTCGTAAACATACAAGGCTAAGGCTTCATCACATAATCAAGGGGGCCAGACTCACGTGGTCTCTGGTTAGACTAGAAGAAAGTCCCCGACACGGTGACTCTCTAATAGCCTAATCCTACACATGGACCGAGAATCCCCTTGTTTCAAGCATGCAAAGAAAGGGGGGGGGGGAAAGAGATGGGGGATTAAAATAGAGAAAACCCAACTGGGTTAGGAGAGAGAGAGAGAGGGGGGGGGGGAAGTACGAAAATTTAAATAGGGAGCCTATAGTATGTCTTGTTTATTTTGCGCGCCGTGCTGTCTTCGGTCTTCAGTCTTCGGTCTTCGATCTTTGTCTTGATCTTCACCTTCAGTCTTCAAGAGTTGTCTTCAAGCTTTGGATTGCAGCTCTTCAATTCTTCAAAGGATGGTTGAAGGCTAGTGTATGAGTGTACGGGGGTGCATATGAGTGTATAGGAGGCTAGGGTTTGTGTAGGGTGGCTAGGGTTTGGAAAACCTAGGGAAGCTAGGGTTTTGGAGGTGCTCGAGCTCTGTTTATCGAATTATATGATTTTTAGATTGAGTTTACCGATCCTCTTCACTTTGAATGAGGCTCTGTATTTATAGAGGTTGGACAACACTGGCGCCTGTTGCAGTGGCGCCAGGCCAAAGTTTACACTGGCGCCACTAGGAGTGGCGCCAGGCCATTTTTTGGCTTGGCGCCACTACTAGTGGCACCAACCATTTAGGAAATTTTTAAGGTCGGCAAGTAGCGTATCTTTGACTAGATTTGGGTGCCTGTACTAGTGACTATCATGCGATTTTTAGCCTGGCTTCACTAGGAGTGGCTCCGGAAAGTCCGGGAATGATTTGAAGGAGCCGGGAATGACCCGAAAGACCGGAAAGGAGCAAGAACACTTAAAATCGTGTCCTGGAGGTATTTGACCTGAAAAGTGAGGATAAGATGTGACGGAAAGGTTGATCGGGCCTTTAAGGGTAAAACGGTCAATCGGACCGGGAAACTGTCGAGACAAACTCGGACTGTCCCAAAAGAAGACTTGGGATCTGAAAACATTATTCAGAATGTTCCCAGAGGTTGCCGGTTTGATTCCTAGAGCCGTCGTGGTCGGCAAAGGAGACCGGCCCAGTAGGGGCAAAACGGTCATTTCGTACTGGGTTGGTCGGAACTGACTCGGAATGATCCGAAAAGATAAAGGAAGGTTGAGAGTACTATAAAAAGCAATCTTAGAAGGTTACCGGTTTGATACCCAGAGCCAGTGTGGTTCTCGGGGCATTCGGATGCCTAGGGGTAAAATAGTCATCTTGACCAGACAGTCTCGGAACAGATCCAAAGGGCAGTTTGGTCATTTTTCACCGAAGTGGGCTAACAGACACTGGTGTTGACCTAGGTTTTGAGTGTTTCCGCCACTCTAACGGCGGTCGTCGTGACACAGGGGTTTGTTGGTAATTCCCTATATCGACCTATTTGTGAGTATTTCCGCTACTTTAACGGTTTTGTGAGTAGTTTTGCTACTTGAACCGTCTCGAGGAATAAACTGTCTCGAGAGAGGGATTGGAAAGGGGACTTATCGTCTCCGAAGAGACATGCCTGAGTTGGAACCGTCTCGAGGAATAAACTGTCTCGAGAGTGGGATTGAAAAGGGGTCTTATCGTCTTCGAAAAGACGTGCTTGGATTGGAACCGTCTCAAGGAATAAACTGTCTCAAGAGAAGGGTTGGAAAAGGGACTTATCATCTTCGAGGAGACGTGCCTGGATTGGAACCGTCTCGAGGAATAAACTATCTTGAGAGAGGGATTGGAAAGGGGACTTATCGTCTTCGAAAAGACGTGTCTGGATTGGAACCATCTCGAGGAATAAACTGTCTCGAGAGTAGGGTTGGAAAGAGGACTTATCGCCTTTGAGGAATGGAACCGTCTCGAGAAATAAACTGTCTCGAGAGTGGGGTTGGCAAGAGGACTTATCGCCTCTGAGGAGACGTGCCTGGATTGGAACCGTCTCGAGGAATAAACTGTCTCGAGAGAGGGGTTGGAAAGGGGACTTATCGCCTCCGAGGAGACGTGCTTGGATTGGAACCGTCTTGAGGAATAAACTGTCTCGAGAGAGGGGTTGGAAAGAGGTCTTACAGTCTTCGAAAAGACGTGCCTAGATTGGAACCGTCTCGAGGAATAAACTGTCTCGAGAGAGGGGTTGGAAAGGGGTCTTACTGTCTTCGAAAAGACATGCCTGGGTTGCAACCGTCTCGAGGAATAAACTGTCTCGAGAGTAAGGTTGGAAAGGGAAAGGAAAAGACAATGCTCCTAAGGGCATTTTTGGTCATTTTGCCTCTATTTGGGCCTGACAGGCCCGTGAAGCGATGGAAAGACAGGATTTGGACCTAGAGAATTGGTTTCGATAGGAATATGCCCACAATGACTTGAAAACAAGTCTGGACGGAGTGTAGACTGCCGAGCGGTCAAAAATGGGATGCTTACAACCATCCACAGCAAACAAAAGTAAATTCACAAGGAAAAGTGCCAAAAAAAGGAACATGAGAAAAGAAAGTTCCCTCGTACTTAAAAAAAAAAAAAGGATGATGGAATACCCTAAGAAACTAGTAGACAGTGCAAATAGCAATGCTAGGGCAAAAATCAAAGGAAACGACGAATGGGTGAAAGTGTGTACAATGACAAAAAAAAAAAAAAACAAGAAGAAAAGAGAGAGAAAGAGACCTAAAGAGGAAAAGACTTGAAAAAGTGATCACCGGTAAACCCCACAGAAGAATGTAACACTTTGGGCCTTTAATACCCCTCCTTTTGAAAAACCCCATAACTTGGCCACACTACAACTAGTGGAAAAGTCCTCTGAGATCAGAGAAGATTGCTTAGTCTAAACAAGTTCAAAAGAAAATGGCGACATTCGAAAAAGAAAAGTGAACAAAACAGCAAAAAGATTACTCAAGGTGGTTCCGGTTATTATCACCCCCATAAAAAAAAAAAATAGAGAGAGAGAGAGAAATTGTTTGAGCCTAAATACCTCTTCATTCCTTGCCCTTGATCAAGCCTACATTACGGTCCAAAGTAAAGCCTTCTCGGATTGAGGATGAAAACTACCCGCTCCTTTGCTAAAGGCTACTTCGTTGTCACCTAGAGAGTCTACTAGTACTAATATAAGGTCTCCTGAGAGAAAGTCAAGTGAGCGACAGTTTCTCAGATAGGGGAGAGGAGAGTCGGATCAAAAAATGGAAACCCTAGAAATGGGGCAACTACTATCTCGTCATGGCAAGAAAAGGATATAACAAGAGAAGGGAATCTTCAAGGGAGAAGCGAAAGGCCGAAATGGGGGTTCCCAGTGAACACCCATAAAATTGGAACATACCATTAGGCTTGTTTTCATAAAGTTGTATATACTTGTATGCGTGGCATAGACGTCTGTGACGATACACCCACCTTTTTCACATCTACTTAAAGCTTGCACATATCCACCATTTCTTATAGGCATCATGATTTCTGTACTCCTATGTTTGTATTCATATTCATTATATTTCCATATGCACACATGCAAAACGAGACTAAAAGGAAAAACTAATCATCACCTCATGCAAAGAAATGAAAAGATAATAGTAATAATGTACATATAATCATCATACAGTCATCATCCATAAGGGCCAACACGCGGCCTCAAAACATAAACAATACAATCGGTCTAACTAAACTACAACTGTGTCAGCTGGTGAAAAGGGGTGCCTTAAGGAGCAGGGTCATCGTCCAAGTCAAAAATCGCCCAGGTCCGACACATACTGGGAAGGCTGGCTAGAGGAGGGTCCCGCGTCATAAGGACCCTAACCAAGGAAAAAGACAAAAGGAAAGAGACCGTGGCATTAGAACATATAGGATGCATGAAGAACATGAAAATAATGAAATCATAAATAGCATGTTGTAAGCACCCCATTTTTGACCGCTCGGCAGTCTACACTCCGTCCAGACTTGTACTCAAGTCAATATGGACATATTCCAATCGAAACCAACTTTCTAAGTCCAAATCCTGTCTGTCCATCGCTTCGCAGGCCCACCAGGCCCAAATAGAGGCAAAATTATCAAAATGTGCTTAGGGGCATTGTCCTTTCCAATTCCAACCCCTCTCTCGAGACAGTTGATTCCTCGAGATGGTAAATCTATTCCAAATCAGGCACGTCTTTCCGAAGACAACAAGTCCCCTTCCCAATCCCTCTCTCGAGATAGTTTATTCCTTGAGACGGTTCCAAATCTGGCATGTCTTTCTGAAGATGGTAAGTTCCCTTTCCAATCCCTCTCTCGAGACAGTTTATTCCTCGAGACAGTTCCAAATCAGGCACGTCTTTCCGAAGACGGTGAGTCCTCTTTCCAATCCCTCTCTCGAGACAGTTTATCCCTCGAGACGGTTCCAAATCAAGCACGTCTTTCAGAAGACGGTAAGTCCCCTTTCCAATCCCTCTCTCGAGATAGTTTATTCCTCGAGACGGTTCCAAATTAGGTACATCTTTCCGAAGACGGTAAGTCCCATTTCCAATCCCTCTCTCGAGACAGTTTATCCCTCGAGATGGTTCTAAATCAGGCACGTCTTTTCGAAGACGATAAGACCCTTTTCCAATTCCAATTTCTCTCTCGAGACAGTTTATTCCTCGAGACGGTTCCAAATCAGGCACATCTTTCTAAAGATGATAAGACCCCTTTCCAATCCCTCTCTTGAGACAGTTTATTCCTCGAGATGGCTCCAAATCAGGCACGTCTTTCCGAAGACGATAACACCCCTTTCCAACCCCTCTCTCGAGACAGTTTATTCCTCGAGACGGTCCAGCACGTTTTTTGAAGAAAATCACTTCGCAACGGTAAGTCCCTTTAAACCTGTCAACTGGGACGAGACCCCGAGTCCCCTAAATGGTAGAATGGTTCACCTTTGGCGCTTGCTAGCCCACTAATGCAGAAATGTCCGTTTAAGCATGCATTCTGAGAAAATTAACTTCTCAGGCACTAAGTCCCCTTTAGCAGCTTCCCGAGATCAGGCAGTCTCGGGAATGATCACAAACCATCAGAGTAGCGGAAATACTCGCAAACAGGTCGATATAGGGAATTGCCAACAAACCCCTATGTCACGACGACCGCCGTCAGAGTGGCAGAAACACTCAAAACCCAGGTCAACACCAGTGCCTGCTAGCCCACTTTGGTGAAAAATGACCAAACTGCCATTTGGGCCTTTTCTGAGACTTTTCGGTCAAGATGACCATTTTGCCCCTAGGCATCCGAACGCCCTGGGAACCACACCAGCTTTGGGTATCAAACCGGTAACCTTCTGAGACTACTTTTTATAGTGTTCTCAACCTTCCTTTACCTTTTCAGATCATTCCGAGTCAGTTCCGGCAAACCCAGTACAAAATAACCGTTTTGCCCCTGGTGGGCCGGTCTCCTTTTTTTACCACATCGGCTCTGGGTATCAAATCGGTAATCTCCTGAGATTGCTTCTTATAGTATTCTCAACCTTCCTTTACCTTTTCGGATCATTTCGAGTCAGTTCTGGCAAACCCGGTACAAAATGACAGTTTTGCTCCTGTTGGGTCGGTCTCCTTTTCCGACCACACCGGATCTGGGAATCAAACTGGAAACCTTTGGGAACATTCTGAATAATGTTTCCAAATCTTAAGTCTTCTTCTGGGACAGTCTGAGTCCGTCCCGGCAGTTTCCCTATCCGATTGACCGTTTTGCCCCTAAAGGCCCAGTCAACCCTTCCGACACATCCTGTCCTCATTTTTCAGGTCAAATATCTCCAGGACACTGTCCTAAGTGTTCTTGCTCTTCTCCGGCCTTCCGAGTCACTCCCGGTCTTCCAAACTCTTTCCCAGACTTTCCAGAGTCACTCCTAGTGAAGCCAAGCTAAAAATTGCATGGTAGTCACTAGTACAGGCGCCCAAATCTAGTAAAAGATACGTTGCTTGCCGACCTTAAACATTTCCTAAATGGCTGGTGCCACTACTAGTGGCGCCAAGCCAAAAAATGGCCTGGCGCCACTCCTAGTGGCGTCAGTGTAATGTTTGGCCTAGCGCCATTACAACAGGCGCCAGTGCATTCCTCTCTCTATAAATATAGAGTCTCTTCCAGCGTGAAGGAGGTCCGCAAACTCAATCTAAAAACACCAATATTCGATATACAGAGCTCGAACAATCCCTAAACCCTAGCCTCCCTAGGTTTTCCAAACCCTAGCCACCATACACTAAACCCTAGCCTCATATACACTCATACACACCCCCATACACATATACACTAGCCTCCAACTCTCCTTTGAAAACTTGAAGAGCTACAATCTGAAGTTTGAAGATTGAAGACAACTCTTGAGGATTGAAGACAAAGATCAAGACGAAGATCGAAGACAAGGAAGATGCGCAAAATAAACAAGACACAAGGTAGGCTTTCGTTTTACGGTTCTTCACTTTCCCCTCTCTCTTCTCTCTCCTAACCCACTTGGGTTTTCTTTATTTTATTCCCCCATCTCTTTCCCCCCCTTTCTTTGCATGCTTGAAACAAGGGGACTCCCGGTCCATGTGTAGGATTAGACTATTGGAGGGTCACTGTGTCAGGGGCTTTCCTTTAGGCTAACCGGAGACCACGTGGGTTCGGCCCCCTTGATTATGTAGTGAAGCCTTAACCTTGTATGTTCACGACCCCAAATTTGCATTGTGCATATCATGATTCTTGCATTCTTCCAAAAATCGTTTTCAAACTCGTTTTCAAAGCTTGCATTAAACTTGTTTTTAAAATTGCATCAAAATCTTCTTTTTCAAAACTTGTTTTCAAAATCATGATCCTAGGGTGATTTTAGCCTTTCCATGGCTAAGGTTGCTTTAGGAAAGTGCTATTTTTAAAGTGACCAACATGGTCCATATTTTCAACTCCTTGTTGTTTTCAAAACCACTTTCTTAAAGTGGTTCTAGCCTTATTATGGTTAGAATCGCTTTAGGAAAGTGAGACGTTTTCATACTTTTCAAAAAACTCTATTTTCGAAAGTCTCTCTTTCTAAAACCCTCTCTTTCAATATGCTTTCCAAAAACTCTTCCTCCCAAAATTGTTTTCAAAAACTCACTTCAAAAATCTATTTTTAAACTCTTTTCCAAAACACTCTCCTCAAAATTCCTTTCCTAAAAACACCCTCTAGGTTTCTTTCCTAGAAAATGCTTTCCTCAAAATTCACTTTCCTACAAACTCTTTTCAAAAATTTTCCTCCAAAATCTCTTTCCAAAAGCTCTATTTTTAAAACTCATTTTCTAGAAATTCCCCTCAAGGATTTTCTTCCAAAAATTTGTTTCCAAAGAACACACTTTCCAAAAAATTCTTTCCTTAGAGCCTAAGTGAAGCCCTAGAGCCAACAATTAGGAAACCTTAATTTTCTTTCCAAAAACGTGATTTTCAACCTTGCCCCAAACCTAGGTTTTCAAAACCTCTTCTTTTCTATATCGAAACTATACATATTTCCAAAACCTCCCTTTCTATGTTAAAATCATAAGTTTCCAAAACCTATTTTCTACGTCAAAACTTTACACTTCCAAATATAGGGTTTCTAAAACTTCCTTTTCCAAATCCTTGTCAAATCAAATATTTCCTCTAGAACACCAAATCCAATCTCCTGTTTAGGAAACTAGATCCAATCCTCCACTTTTGGAAATAAAATCAAATTTTCTCTTTTAGAAACAAAATCGAATCCCTTCCTAATCCAAATCTTTCCTAATTCAACTCCTTCCTAATCTTCTACTTTCCTAAATCTTAAGTTTCCAAAACTTGAACTTAAAAATCTTTCCTAAATTCTAAAATTCAATTTTCAAATCTCTCCTAATTCAACATTTTCCTAATTCTATCCTTTTTCAAATCTTTAACTCCTAAATCTAGATTTTCAAATCTTTCTAAAATTCGAACTTTGAATCTTCCAAAAATTCTAAAAGCTTTCTAAATTCAAATCTTTCCTAATTTAAATCTTTCTAAAATTCTAAGCTTTCCAAATTTAAAACTTTCTTCAGTTGAAACTTTCCAAATTCTAAACCTTTCTTAAACTAAACTTTTCCTAATTCAAAACATTTCTAAATTCAACACTTTCCAATTTCAAAAACTTTCTTAAAATGAAACTTTCTTAATTCAAAACTTTCCTAAGTTGAACCTTTCCTAAAATGACACTTTGTTAATTTCAAAACTTTCTTAAAATGGACCTTTCCTAAAATGAAACTTTCCTAAAGTGAACTTTCCAAAATTCGAACCTTTCCTAAATCCAATTTTTCCAAATCTTCCAAGTCCAATATTCAAGTCAATTCTTTTCTAAAATCTTTCCAAATCCAACATTTGAGTTAAATCTTCTTTAAACCTCAAGTCTTTCCTAAATCCTATCTTTCCTAAGTCTAGGTTTCCTAAACCTTTATCTTTCCAAAATAAGTCTAAATCCTTCTTCTAAGTTCTATCTTTCCAAATCAAAATCCAACCTTTTCAATTCGAAAATTCTAAATTCCAATCTTCAATCTTCTATTCTAAGTTCAAATCAAATCCATTTTCCAATCGAAATCTCTTTCTTCCAATCCAACCTTCTATTTTCAATCAGACTTTTGTCCGAACTACGACTAACCTGATTCCTCCAAAAGGATACGTAAGCAACCCTCATGGGTGCGGTCACCACATTTTTCAAGTTTCTAGTTTCACCACATTTTTCAAGTTTCTAATTCCACAATATTTTTCAAGTTTCTACTTCCAAAAATCTTTCCAAATCTTCAATCTATTTTCAAACTTCCAATTCCAAATTTCTATTTCTAAATCTCTATTTTCAATTTTCAAAACCTTCTTTCAAATTCAAACTTCTATCTCTTCCTTTTCAAATCAAATCAATCTTTTTCCAAATCTATTTTCCAACTTTCTTTTCTTGCACTTGCATATCATACATCACATTTTTCTAAAGAGGATAGGATTAAATATTTGTTAGTTGAAAACTCTTATAGGTGAATCTAGGGTAGATTGACATGTAGGTACCGCAAGGGCGGGGTAGGGTGATGGCTTAGTGCGTCTTCCCTACACGTGACCAACCTCTGAACCTAGATTATTGTTTTCGAAAGAACAAAAGGAGTTATTTTCAAACAAGGGCATACGTATTTTTCAAAGGTTGCCAAACAACCTGTTTTCTTCAAAACCCTCTCTTGAGGAGATATTTTCAAAATCGTTTTCCAAAACCCTAAGTGTAGTTTTCAGATTATGCTTAGTTTTTAGGTGACCTAACTCACCTTAATCAAGTTAGGTGGCAACTCCAAATCTTTTCTGAAAGCCTTTTATTCAAATCAATTGTCAATTCAAACATAGTCGCACTCATTCTTCTTGGAGGGTGAGTTCTAACGAGAGAGTACAGTGTTTTTCCTACTTGTGTGTGTATTCCTCGAGTGCGAAAAATTTGGGCGCGACAACACCCACAACTCGATAAAAGTTTCTTGGAGCATCTCGCATACACTCTGCCTAAATTCCCTTTTCTCCTGATTCCCTGGTTATAACGCAATGTCAAACAACTCGAGAAACGCATAAATCAGGAAATTCCCAAAAGCTCGTCCATAGGTCTTTCCATCAATACAGCTCGATCAGATAGATCGCTCCCCGAAGCCCTTTCGACAACCCCTGGAGCATCTCGCAAACACTCCATCAAGATTGACTTTTTCCCCAATTCCCTGATTGCATCACACCATCAAATGACTTAAGAAATGCGTAAATCAGGGAAATCCCAAAAGTATTTTCAGAGTACTTTCCATCGGTACAATCCGATCGAACGAGATCGCTTCCTGAGGGCCATGATCATGTAACACAAAAATAGCTACTTTCGAACCCCCACGAAGTGTATAACAGACGCTCTGCAAAGATGCCATTTTATGCACGTTTCCTGAGACGATATCCCACACTTCCAAACGCCATTCCAACTTCTTCAAAACATGAAAGTTCACAAGAAACCCTAGGAGAACATCGTGGGTGCAACCGATTCCCCCTAAACCTTCTTAGTTGGCTCAATTATCGATACAAAGTTTAAACGAATATTCCCGATGATGGAGTGTATGCTACATGCGCTCAGATTTTGATCAAATCGACTAAAGTTCGGTCAACCGTCATGATTTAGTCAGTACAGTGGGTGCCACGTGACATTCTGGTAATGGAACAGTACTGGCGCATGTGCTACATGCGCCAAGGCAAACTTTGGCCAAGCGCATGTAGCACGTGCGTCAGGCCTGTTCCAGATTGCCTATAAATACCAGCCTCCCCCTTTGCATATTCCAGAACCAAAAATTGATGTGAAACTCTAATGAAATTGCTCCAGAACCTCGAAATTCTATATAAATCCCACTCCCCAAACACTTAGGCCAGATTTCACCTTCCTCTAGCCCATACACTTCACTTACATAGACTTATACACCATTAAACTCCTCCTTCCAGCCCCTCAAGCTTACTTGAAGCCATCCATATTCAAGTCAAGGCATCCATAAAAGACTACAAGTGCATTGAAGGCAAAAGGTTGTATCTCTTTTAAATTTTTGTCTTCCCCCACTCTTCTCTTCTCCCTCCTAGCCTACTTAGACTATTCTCTATTTTAATCCCCATCTTTAACCCCCTTTCTTGCATGCTTGAAGCTAAGAGGGCTCTTAGTTCATGCCTAAAGGAAAGCTGAGAGCCACCGTGTAGGGGGACCTCTTACTAGCCTACTTTAAGATGGTATGGCCTAGGAGTCCCTTAATTATGTGGTGTAGCCTAAAGCCTTATATGTGTTCATGACCCCTTGCATATTATTATCTTGATCATGTCTTGTTTGCTTGGCTTCATTTTCATGCTTTTCACCATATTCTACAATACTTACATTACTCTTATTTTCATACCATTTCGAAGCTCTATATTTCTTTCAAAATGATTCTAATAGTTGGTCCCTTGAAGTTTAGGATGAGACCTTAGAAATCTTGCCTTAGAAATCGCCTACTAACCCCCTAGCTCACTCTTTTGAATCATTGCATTCCAACTTGCATAAAAATGGTTTTCAAACTCTCTAATTCCTAAGGTTTCTATTCTCTCAAGTTTAGTGGTTGGAATGGCCCCATGGAACCCTCTCTTGAGTGGTCTCCCTTTTACATTGGCCATAGGAGCCCTAAATTGTTAGAATAGTTCCATTTTCTTTCATTTCTTACACACAAATGGTTTTCAAACTCCTTGATTTCTAAGGTTTCCATTCTCTCAAGATTAGTGGTTGGAATGTTCCCATGAAACCCTCTCTTAAGTGGTCTCCCTTTGCATGGGCCATGAGAATCCTAACTTATTGGAATGATTTCCTTTAAAAATGGTTTTCAAAATCTTCTCAAAAAATGGCTTTCAAAAATTCATTCTCTCCATCGTTGCATTAAAAATGGTATTTCAAAGGTTGTCGTCATCTTCATGTTGACTCTTGAATTCCATACTCTTGTCAAGATAATGGTTATCATGGTCATAAGGAAACCTTCCTTGGAATGGTTTTCAAACACCAACCACAAAAACCACACTCTTGGCTAGAGTCAAAATTTTTATGGAAATGATCTTCAAAAAGGTCGTCTACCAAAGTTCTTTGCATAACATGATTTGTTTTTCAAAACTCTTTTCAAAAATGCATTAAACCACATTTCAAAACCATCATCCAACTCAACCCTAGGTTAACTTAATCCTAATTGCCCAAACCTAGGTTAACCCAACCTTAGTTAGTTAACCTTAGGTCACCCTAACCCTAGGTTAACCCAACCTTGGTTAATTAACCCTAGTTACCTAACCCTAGGTTAACCAAACCCTAGGTCACCTTAACTCTAAGTTAACCTAACCCAAGTTAGTTAACCTTAGGTCACCTATAACCATAGGTCAACCCAACCTACGTTAATATACTTCAAGGTTCCAACTCATAGACCCTTTTTAATCGATCTTTCTATTTAAAACTATTCTCATTCCCAATTTTTCAAAAACCTCCAACTTTCTTAATATTTCAAAAGTCAACTCCATAACCTCTTCAAATGTTCCCCCATTACATCTTCAAAGTATTTCCCAAAAATGTTTTAAAAAACTCACAAGCCTAAGGTGTCCCTACCCCTTTTATGGTTAGGGATTCCAAAGGAAGGTGATATATCAAGAACAACCTCCAAGGTTGTCCATATCATAGTTCCAAAGTCCTAGGTATTTTCAGAAACCACTTTTGAAAACTTTTCAAAGATCATTTTACTAGAACACTCCAAAATCATACCTCCAAGGTTTTCAAAGCAACAAAACTCTCTTGAGTTATCTCAAAGCATATCCAAAACTCCCTTGAGTTATTCCAAAAACATTACAAACCACTTCCAAACCCTCTTTCAAAAGATTCAAAGTTCAATTTCAAAAACACTCCAACGTCCAATCTCAAATCAAAATTGCCAAGTCATTTTTCCAGAGACCACAGAGTATCTTCAAACCTTCCAAAGGCCCTAATGCGCCTATTTACCATCGAGTTGTTGTCCGAACTACAAATGGCTGTCACGCCAGATTTTTTGCACTCGAGGAACACACACACAAGTGGAAAAAATACTGTACTCTCTCATTAGAACTCATTTCCTAAGAAGAATGAGTGCAACTAGGTTTGAATTGAAAATTAAGTTGAATAAAGGGCGTTTGGAAAAAGTTTGGAGTCGTCACCTAACTTGATTAAGGTGAGTTAGGTCACCTAAAAACTAAGAATAATCCAAATACTACACTTAGGGTTTTTGAAAATGATTTTGAAAATACTTCCTCAAGAGATGGTTTTTAGGAAAACAGGTTGTTTAGCAACCTTTAGGAAATAATTAAGCCCTTTTTAAAAATAAACTCCATTTTGGTCTTTCGAAATCAGTGATCTTAGGTTCGGAGGTTGGTTACATGTATGGAAGACCTCACTAAGCCATCACCCTATCCCGCCCTTACAGTACCTGCATATCTATTTACCTTAAATTCGCCTATGAGAGTCTTCAACTAACAAATGTTCAATACTCTCTACTTTAGAAGAAGATTCTTTAAAAAGACATGATGCATGATATGCAAGTGCAAGAAAAGAAAGAGAGTTGGAAAATAGATTTGGAAATTGATTTGATTTCAAAAGAAATTTGAAAAGATAGATTTAAAATTGAAAATAGAAATTTAGAATTAGAATTTGGAAAAATGTTGTGGAAATAGAAATTTGAAAAATGTTGTCAAATTTGAGATTTGAAAAAGGTTGTGACCGCACCCATGAGGGTTGCCTACGTATCCTTTTTAAGGAATCAGGTCAGTTGTAGTTCGGATAAGAGTCCGATAAAAAATAGAAGGTTTGATTGGAAAAAGAAATTGAATTGGAATTTGGATTTGATTTGAATTTAGAATAGAAGATTGGAATTTGAAATGGAAGAATAGAGACCCTAGACCTAGGAAGATAGGACTTAGAAAGGACTTGAGATTAAGAAAGACTTGACAGTTTCATTTTTGAAAAGTTTCAATTTAGGAAAGGTTTTGAAATTAGGAAAAGTTTCATTTTAAGAAAGTATTGAAATTAGAAAATTTTGAATTTAGAATGTTTTGAAATTGGGAAGTTTTGAAAGTTAAAAAGTTTCGAATTTAGAAAGTTTCGAATTTAGAAAGTTTTAGATTTGGAAAGATTTGAAGTTTAGGGAAGTTTAGAATTTTAGAGGTTCAAAGTTTGAGTTTTAGAAATTCTTGAAATTAGGAAAGGTTTTGAGTTTAAGAAGGGTTTGAAAACTTAGATTTGAAAAGTTAAGATTTGGAAAGGGATGGAATTAAGAAAGGTTTGAAAGCTTAAAGTTTACGGAAAGATTTAAAAGTTTAAGTTTAGAAAACTTAAGGTTTAGGAAAGTATTAGATTAGGAAGGAGTTGAATTAGGAAAGATTTGGGTTTGGAAGGATTGAGATTCCCATTTCCTAAAGTAAGGGATTGTATTTTGTTTCTAAAAAGAGATGTTTTGATTTTGTTTCAACAAATGGAGGATGGGAGATTGGATTTGGCATGAATTTGAAAAGTTGGAGTTTTGGAAATTCTAATTTTGGGAAGACTATAGTTTTGATGTAGAAAATAGGTTTTGGACATACATATAGTTTTGATGTAGAAAACAAGAGGTTTTGGAAACCTAAATTTTGAGGCCAAAATAAGGGATTGGAAATCATGCTTTTGGGAAGGAAAATTAGGGTTTCTTAATTATGGGTTCTAGGGTTTGACTTGGACTCTAAAGAAAGATTTTTTGAAAAGTGAGTTTTTGGAAAGGGAGATTTTTGGAAGGAAATCCTAGAGAGGAGTTTTTGGAAAGTAAACTTGAAAAGTGAGTTTTTTTAGGAAAGAAGATTTTAGAAAAGGTTTTAGGAAAGAGTTGTTAGGAAAGAGATTTAGGGAGCGTTTTTAGAAAGTGAGTTTTGAGGAGAGTGTTTTGGAAAGAAGTTTTGAAAAATAGATTTTTGGATAAAGTTTTTGGAAAACAATTTTAGAAAGGAATTTGAAGAAGGAGATTGGAGAGAGTTTTTTAGAAAGTGTGTTGGAAAAGAGGTTTTTAGAAAGAAGTATTTGAAAAGAGAGTTTTTAAAAAGCATATATAAAATACCTCACTTTCCTAAAGCGATTCTAACCATAAGGACATTAGAACCTTGAAAACAACAATGTTTTGAAAATATGGACCATATTGGTTACTTTAAATGTAACACTTTCTTAAAGCAACCCTAGCCATGAAAAGGCTAGAATCACCCTAGGATTGTGATTTTGAAAATAAGTTTTGAAAAAGAAGGTTATGATGCAAGTTTGAAAATGATGTTAATGCAAGTTTTGAAAAACGAGATTGAAAACGAATTTTAGAAGAATGCAAGATCATGATATGCACAATGCAAATTAGGGTCGTGAACATACAAGGTTAAAGGCTTTACCACATAATCAAGGGAGCCGAATCCACGTGTTTTCCAGTTAGACTAAAAGAAAGCCCCTGACACGGTGACTCTCCAATAGCCTAATCCTACACATGGACTAGGAATTCCCTTGTTTTAAGCATACAAGAAGGGGGAGAAGAAGGTGGCGGATTAAAATAGAAGAAAACCCAAGTGGGTTAGGAGAGAGAAGAGAGGGGGGAAGATGCGTAAATGTAAATAAGAAGCCTACCTTGTGTCTTCTTTATTTGGCTTAGCTTTGCACGCTTTGCTTTGCTTATCTTGCTTCAGTCTTCACTTCAATCTTCAAGAGTTTGTCTTCAATCTTTAAATCTTTGTAGTTGCAGCAATCCAAGTCTTCAATGGAGGGTTAGAGGCTAGTGTATGAGTATATGAGAGTGTATGAATGTATAGGAGGCTAGGGTTTGTGTATGGAGGCTAGGGTTTGGAAAACCTAAAGGAAACTAGGGTTTTGGGGAGGCTACGAGCTTTGTATATCAAAAAGTAGGGTTTTTAGACTGCGTTTGCGGACCTTTTGCACGCTGGAGGAGGCTCGGTATTTATAGATAAGGGAATGACCTAGCGCTTGTTGCAGTGGTGCCAGGCCAAATATGCTTCTGGCTCCACTAATAATGGCGCTAGCCGGTTAGAAAATTTTTAAGATCGGCAAGCAACGTATCTTGAGTAGATTTGGGCACCTGTACTAGTGACTACCATGCAATTTTTAGTCTGACTTCACTAGGAGTGACTCCGGAAGGTCTGGGAAGCATTTAAGGGACCGGGAATGGCTCGGAAGGCCAAAAAAGGGCAAGAACCCTTAGAATAAGGTCCCGGAGGTAATGGACTTGAAAAATGATGTCAGGATTTGTTAGAGGGGTCGACCGAGCCATTAGGGGCAAAACGGTCAATCAGACCTAAAAGCTGTTGGGACGGACTTAGAATGTCCTGGAAGAAGACTCGAGATTTAGAAACATTATTTAGAATGTTCCCAAAGGTTACTGGTTTGATACCCAAAGCCGGTGTGGTCGGAAAAGGCAATCGGCCCATCAAGGGCAAAACGATCATTTTGCACCGGGTTTGCCGAATTTGACTCGGAATGATCTGGAAAGATAAGGGAAGGTCCAGAATACTGTAAGAAGCATTCTCGGGAGATTACCGATTTGATACCCAAAGCTGGTGCGGTCCCCGGGGCGTTCAAATGCCTAAGGGCAAAATGGTCATCTTGACAGGAAAGTCTCGGAATTGGCCCGAAACTGACTAGAAAGCACCTAACCATGCTGGATTGCTTTTAAGACAATCTTGGAAGGGTGGACTTACCATTCTGAGGACTTAGGTATTTTCTCGAGAAACGTGCCAGAAATGGCCCTAGGGGCAGTTTGGTCATTTTTTACCGAAGTGGACTAGCAGGCACTGGTGTTGACCTAGGTTTTGAGTGCTTCTGCCACTCTGACGGTGGTCCCGTGATACAGGGGTTTGTTGGCAATTCCTTATATCGACCTGTTTGTGAGTATTTTTGCTACTTTGACGGTTGCAATGTTTACGAGTACTTTTGTTACTCTGACGCTTCACAATCATTCTCGAGACTGCCTGATATCGGGAAGCTGCTAAAGGGACTTAGCGCCTGAGAAGTCAACTTTCTCAGAAGGCATGCCAAAATGAACATTTCTGTATTGGCAAACTAGCAAGCGCTAAAGGTGGACCGTTCTACCATCTAGGGGACTTGGGGCCTCGTCCCGGTCTACAGGTTCCAAGGGACTTACCGTTCCAAAGAGACTTTCTTTGGAAAACATGCCGGATAGGATAGACTTACCGTCTTGAGGAATCAACTTTCTCAAGAGAGGGATTGGAATTGGAATTGGAAAGGGGTTCGAAAGGGGACTTACCGTCTTCGGAAAGACGTGCCTATTGGAATTGGAAAGGGAACTTACCATGTTCAGGAAGACGCGCCAATTAGAATATGGAAAGGGGACTTACCGTCTTTGGAAAGACGCACCTATGGGAATATGGAAAGGGGACTTATCGCCTTTGGAAAGACGCGCCTAATTTGGAATTGGACTGAACAATGCCCCTAAGGGCATTTTGGTCATTTTGCCTCTATTTGGGCCTAGTGGCCTTGCAAAGTGATGGATAGACGGGATTAGACTTGGAAAGTTGATTTGACTCAAAATATGTCCGCATTGACTTGAATACAAGTCTTGACGAACTGTAGACCGCCGAACGGTAAAAAATGGGGTGCTTACAGTTGCCCCTCTTTTTCTATCTTTGCTTGTCGAAGATAGAAAACGATAAAGTAAAAGTCTTATGTTGACCGTGAGGTGGTCGAAGGGATGGACTTTGGAAATTTTTCGACAATGAGGGTTCAAAAATGGATATTGGGCCGAAGAGGCCTTAAAAAACGAGTTTTGGGAGGAAAAATGGCAAAACTGCCCAAAATTTGGAAAGTTTAGCTTGGCGCCTCTGCTAGTGGCGCCAAGCTTGGGATTAAAACCAAAAAATTTCTGGTTCGAATACTTGTGTCATTTGAAGAGCTTTTCAAAAAGTTGAGATTGTTTATGGGGAAACTGACTTGAACCTTAAAGGAGTTCTTCTTGGAGACCACGGGTGATTACCGAAAGGGGACCACGTCGCTAGAAAAGTCACCGGAAGAGAAGATTTCGCCGAAGAACTCCAAAAAGTAAGTTTTCAATTTTCTGCTTATTTTGAGGTGTAGAATTTTGTTTGAACCATGTGAATAGTAGAAATTGATGTTTTGATATGTTTTGAACATTATGGTGATGTTATTTTTGCATTTTGGTGCTTGCTTGATTAAATTTGAGTGATTTTACGTGATTATGTGAAGAGGGTTTTCTGCAGGTATTGGGGGTTTGTTCCTACAGGCTTGCGCATTGGGTTTTTTGGCTAGATATTTGTTCCATGTGCCTTAGAAAAATGTATTTAACAACCGTGTGAAGTTTCGTGATTTTTTGAAAGCTCGGTGAATTTTTGATTTTTTGAAAAAATAGGAAAATACTTATAAAATTAGAAAAATGGAAAACTTAAGAAATTGATGAAATTTTTAGAGTTTAAAATTTTGAAAAATGTAGGAATATTTTAGAAAACATTTGAAATGATTTTTGAGAAATTTTAGGACATTTTTGAAAACCATTGATTTATTGAAAAAATAAAACATGTGTTTTAAAAATCTCAAAAAAATAAAAAGTGCACAGGGGGTGCTAATGTTATGTGATTGTAACATTGTAAAGTGCACGGTTTGTGTTTTGTGTTGATGTCATGGATGTTGTAGGGATGATTTTAAAATGATACTCTGTCGAAATTTTTTAGAAATCAGGGAAAGAGTTGGAAAAAGTTTAGAGTAAAATCTTCTTGAAGGAAAAAGACAAAAAACCCCTGAGATTTGATTTGAAGTTGGAAAATCGAAAGGTGTAGGAAATTCGTTTTGACTTATCATTTGAAATCCTTTTATTATTATTTTATTGTTTATGGTTTTTTTTTTTACTTTATTATGTTATTATTTATCTGCATGTACGGTATATTAACACCTCTTACCTTAGCTTACCTTTTCAGGATGACAGACTCGATTTTGAGTCGACTGAGAGCTTGGCATGACAGTTACCATCTAGATGAGTAGGATATCTTTCACCGGTCCTTTGGTCGGGTGGCTTTACTTCTATCAGTGCAGCTTATTCCTGGGTTGATGAAGGCAGTGATTCCCTTTTGGCAGCCTGGCTTATCCCTTTTTCGCTTTAGAGAGTGTGAGCTTACCCCTACCTTTCACGAGTATGGATTTCTTCTTGGTTTTCGGGGCGATTCTGCCGACATCGTAAGACCCATCTTTCCAGACGGTTGTATTACATTGGTCTCGTCCCAGCTTAGACTCTAATGCGCAGTTCTTTCATCTTCTTTGCCCCAGCTTCCTTACGTTCCAGGAGAGTTCCTCTTTTCCTGCTTTGAGTTTCCCACGAGTATGCGAGCCCACTTAGGTGATTGGCACACTTCCCAGGATTGGTTTGTTTCCCGCATGGTTGCTCTGGCCTTGCTTCTTCTGAACTTCTTAGTGTTCCCACGAGGAGATGATTTAGTTGACTGTCAACTATGTGCATTGTTGGCCCTGATTTGTAAGGGGCATTCCTAGGCTCCCATGATTGTGGGGGAGACCTTTGTGAGTCTTACGAGATTCTAGCAGACTGTTGACGCTCATTTCCGGGGATACGGTGCTCTCTTCCAAATTTGGGCGATTGGGCATTTGTTTGTTACTCCTTTTATTCCAGCACACATGGTATCTCGAGCTTGAGCATATACGTTCCCTGGCGAGATCTCTGAGAGTCATGGCAGATGAGGGGAGGCTTCCGCGGACCATTACGGCCTGGGCTGACTACCTCTGGAGCATGAGGTCAGGCAAGGTCAGGTGGTATTCAGGACTGGTTGGTAGGTATTGCTTGAGAGTTCGACCTTCTGAGAGGGCCTTCGTGCCCCTGGTAGGCCTGCAGGGCATTGCCCCTTTCTTCGGGATTCGGGTTCTGCGACAGCTTGGTAGAAGTCAGGACATCCCTTAGTCGGCATCTATAACTGAGTTCACTCTTATTTTTGAGGCATTGATCCCGAGAGCGCTGGTGGTGAGGCTTATGGATACATGGAGATCTTTGCTTCCTCACGTAGATGACGACGGTCCATTCTCTGTCATGCCCCTTGAGACCGAGACTTACCACTATTGGCTTCGACATCATGTGCTGGGTCTTAGCAGACTTAGGGATCTTCTCATTGACACTCCTTTACCTCCCGTAGGGTATACCAACTTCTTGACAGCTATGATTGTTCAGGGGCGTCGTCACAGGTGGCAAAATCGCTAGTTGATACGGATATTGCATGACCGGCTGAGAGTGAGGGACGCTGAGGTAGCTTCATTGGAGATACAGCTAGCAGCGGCCAGATCGAAACATGATCGCCCACTGTCGAGTATCTCAAGGGGACATAGGCGACCACAAGGCACTCTAGACCGTTTCACTTCCCTGGGAGGATGGTGTGATGGATAATCAATCTTTGCGGGAGGCTGTGGAGTCCCTTACCCGAGAAAGGGATACGCTTCTGGCCAGGTGTGCAGACTACGAGCGAGCTCGACTTGGATCTTCTGTCGCTGGTACTTTTTCAAGTGCTCCTCTTGCGGTTGGCGAGCCAGTTGATCCTTGCCTAGCGGATTCCTCCTCTGATGATGATGGGGAGCGATATATTTTTGCCCCTTGCTCTTAGATTTATTAATTCCTGTATTTGTAGAAAAACCTATTTTGTTTAGTATTGTACCCTTTTTGTCTTATGAACTCATGGCCTCCTGTACTTTTGATATGATTTTCCTGCATGGTTAGTATAGCAACAAACATGAGGAAATTTGAATGAAAGTCGCAGCTCAATGAAAAATAACTCCCTTTTGTTTGATACTCTGACTAACTAATTGCCCCGCGAAAGGAACCCTTGCTTCCTTTAACCTTAACTGGGCTAAGCCGGAGAATGCCTTTCGAGACGCCTTCTGA
This sequence comes from Euryodendron excelsum, assembly GCA_033060915.1. Taxonomy (NCBI): domain Eukaryota; kingdom Viridiplantae; phylum Streptophyta; class Magnoliopsida; order Ericales; family Pentaphylacaceae; genus Euryodendron; species Euryodendron excelsum. The sequence continues at coordinate 18,653,831 of CM065393.1, read as the reverse complement.
CTTTCATACTGTTGCTTTCATACATATAACTTCTGCGGAATGCTGTAGCTTGGGTTATTTCTTACATCTAAATCTCTTCCCCCCCCCCCCCACCCCTTGCCATTTTTACTACTAGTGCTCGTGAGAGTTTTCACCAGTTCTAGCTCTGTCATTTTTTCACCAAGTTGCCTTTGCATGTTTTTACCAGGGTTGACAATTTTGTATCTTGCCACATCCCTACTTTTTTTACCTACGGTGCCCTTTTGAGTTTTCACTGCATCCTCGGGAATGCGCTTAATTTTTTTCTCTTCTTTTTCTCTCTTTCCTTAGCTTGGTTTCTGGTTTCTGTTGAGAAGCTCTTAAATACTACTTATGCCATCCTCCAGCCGATAGCATATTTTAGTAAGCTCATTTGGACTAACCAATTCAACTCTGATCTGAGAGGACTTTTAGGGTTTGTGGTGTGGGTTTTTTTTTTTAACTTTTGAAAGAGAAGGAAAAAGCTCAAACTTACCATTCTACTAGTGATCACCATTAATGATTTTTGGTCTAATGGCACTTTTTCTGCGTATTCTTATCTTTCTTTGGGCATCTCATCACCCTTTTTTTTTTTTTTTTCAACTAACGACGTTAACAGCAATGTTTGTGCGAACTTAAGGTAATACTTCAAGGAATTTTTTTTTTTTTTTACGCATATCTCTAGTGCTTCTAATTTGACCTAGCGTGATCACTCTGTTAAGGAATGTTCCTGAAGGAAAGTAACCGGCTCTAAGGGTTTGACAAAGGTTATATATATATATATATATTTAATTGTATAGGAAATGAAACGAGGGCCTCTTGCCATCTCAGAATTAAATTGTTTAGTACATAAAGCTTTACCACTGAAACACTACCCTATTGATTAGTGGAGAATGAGGAGAGTAGATTTTATTGCTTCTGCACAGAAACCAAAGGTCTAACTTTCGAAATCATATGTAATAGTGTTTAACAGCATCTAAATTCAACAGACTAGGGAATTCTTGACTATCCATTTGCTCCAAAACGAGAGCTCCTCCAGACAGGACCTTTTTTTTTATCACGAATGGCCCTTCATAGTTTGGAGCAAATTTCCCCTGCTGTCGCGCCTAGATTTTTCGCACTCGAGGAATACACACACAAGCAGGAAAAATATTGTACTCTCTCGTTAGAACTCACCCTCCTAGAAAAATGAGTGCGACTAAGTTTGAATTGAAAATTTGGTTTGAATAAAGGGCTTTTAGAAAAAGATTTGGAGTCGCCACCTACATTGATTAAGGTGAGTTAGGTCACCTAAAAACTAAGAATAATCTGAAGACTACACTTAGGGTTTTTAGAAAACGATTTTGAAAATATCTCCTCAAGAGAGGGTTTTTAAGAAAAACAGGTTGTTTGGCAGCCTTTGAAAAATATTTAGCCCTGTTTGAAAAATAACTTCGTTTTGGTCTTTGAAATCAGTGATTCTAGGTTCAGAGGTTGGTTACGTATAGGAAAGTTGCACTAAGCCATCACCCTACCCCGCCCTTTCGGTACCTACATGTCAATCTACCCTAGATTCACCTATGAGACTCTTCAGCTAACTATTGTTCAATTCTATTCACTTTGAAAAAGATATTTAAAAAAACATGATGCATGATATGCAAGTGCAATAGAAGAGAGAAGTTGGAATATAGATTTGGAAAGAGACTGATTTGAAATTAATTTGATTTGAAAATAGATTTGAAATTGGAAAATTTGAGAAATTAGAAATAGAAATTTGAAAATAGAAATTTGAAATTGGAATTTTGAAAATGGATCAAAATTTGAGATTTGAAAAATGGTGTGACCGCACCTAGGAGGGTTGCCTACGTATCCTTTTGGAGGAATCAGGTCAGTCGTAGTTCGGACAAGAGTCTGATTGAGAATAGAAGAGTTAATTGGAAGAAAGAGATTGAATCAGAAATTGAATTGGAAGATTGAGAGATTGAACTTAGAATAGAAGATTAAGAATTGGAATTTAGAATTTTGGAATTAAAGAGATTGGATTTTGATTTGAAAATATAGAACTTGGAAGAAAGATTTAGACTTGTTTTGGAAAGATGGAGGTTTAGGAAACCTAGACTTAGGAAAGATTTGACTCGACTTGGAAGGTTTAGGAGATTAGGAAAGATTAGATTTAAGAAATGTTTGAATTAGGAAATATCCGATTTAGGAAAGTTTCGAATTAGAAAAGTTTCATTTTTGGAAAGTTTTGAATTAAGAAAGTTTCGAAATTAGGAAAGTTTTAGGTTTAGGAAAGTTTTGAAATTGGAAAGTTTGGTTTTAAGAAAGTTTTGAAATTGGAAAGTTTTGAAAATTGGAAAGTTTAGAGTTTGAAATGTTTTGAAATAGGGAAGTTTTGAATTTGGAATGTTTTGAAATAGGGAAGTTTAAGATTTAGAAAGTTTCAGAGCTTTAGAAAATCTTGAGATTAGGAAAGGTTTGAATTTAGGAAAGGTTTGAAAGATTAGATTTGGAAAGTTGAGATTTGAAAAAGGGGTAGGATTAGGAAACGGTTGAATTAGGAAAGATTTGAAAGTTGAGTTTTAGAATTTAGGAAAGATTTTTATGTTCAAGTTTTGGAAACTTAAGATTTAGGAAAGTGGAGGATTAGGAAGGATTTGAATTAGGAAAAGCTATGGAAAAACAACCCTAGCTATGGAAAAGCTAGAATCACCCTAGGATTGTGATTTTGAAAACAAGTTTTGAAAAAGAGATTTTGATGCAATTTTGAAAACAAGTTTGAAAACGATTTTAAAAACGAGTTTGAAAACGATTTTTGGAAGATGCATAAACATGATATGCACAATGCAATTTTGGGGTCGTGAATATACAAGGTTCAGGCTTCACCTCATAATCAAGGGGGTCGGACCCACTTGGTCTCCTGTTAGACTAGAAGAAAGCCCCAGACACGGTGACTCTCCAATAGCCCAATCCTATACATGGACCAGGAATCCCCTTGTTTCAAGCATACAAAGAAAGGGGGGAAAGAGATGGGGGATTAAAATAGAGAAAACCCAAGTGGGTTAGGAGAGAGACGAGAGAGGGGAAAGTGCGAAAATTTAAAGAGAAAGCCTACCGTATGTCTTGTTTATTTTGTGCGCCTTGCTTGTCTTCGGTCTTCGTTTTTAATCTTCAAACTTCATATTGCAGCTCTTCAAGTCTTCGAAGGAGGGTTGAAGGCTACTGTATGAGTGTATGGGGGTGTGTATGAGTATATAAGAGACTAGGGTTTAGTGTATAGTGGCTAGGGTTTGGAAAACCTAAAAAGTTAGGGTTTAGAGAGTGCACGAGCTCTATATATCGAAATATATGACTTTTAGACTGAGTTTGCGGACCTCTTTCACATTGGAAAAGGATCTGTATTTATAGAGGTTAGACAACACTGGCACCTGTTGCAGTGGCCCCAGGCCAAACTTTACACTAGCGCCACTAGGAGTGGCGCCAGGCCATTTTTTGGCTTGGTGCCAGCCATTTAGGAAATGTTTAAGGTCGGCAAGCAACGTATCTTTGACTAGATTTGGGCACCTGTACTAGTGACTACTATGCAATTTTTAGCCTGGCTTTAGTACGAGTGACTCCGGAAAGTCCGGGAATGATTTGAAGAGGCCGGGAATGACCCGGAAGGCCAAAAAAGAGCAGGAACACTTAGAATAGTGTCCCAGAGGTATTTGACTTGAAAAATGAGGACAAGATGTGTCGGAAGGGTTGACTCGGCCGTTAGGGGCAAAATGGTCGATCGGGTTGGAAAGCTACCGGGATGAACTCGGACTGTCCCAGAAGAAGACTCGAGATTTGGAAACATTATTTAGAATGTTTCCAAAGGTTGCCGATTTGATACCCAGAGCCGGTGTGGTCAGAAAAGGCGACCGGCCCTCCAAGGGCAAAACGGTCATTACGCACCGGGTTTGCCGGAACTGACTCGGAATGATCCGAAAAGATAAAGAAAGGTTGAGAATACTATAAGAAGCATTCTTGGGAGGTTACCAGTTTCATACCCAGAGCCGGTGTGGTCGGAAAAGGAGACCGGCCCACTAGGGACAAAACGGTCATTTTGTACCGGGTTGGCCGGAACTGACTCGGAATGATTTGGAAAGGTAAAGGAAGGTTGAGAATACTATAAGAAGTATTCTTAGGAGGTTACCGGTTTGATACCCAGAGCCGGTGTGGTTCCCGGGGCGTTCGGATACTTAGGGGCAAAATGGTCATCTTGACCGAAAAGTCTCGGAAAAGGCCCAATGGGCAATTTGGTCATTTTTTCACCGAAGTGGGCTAGCAGGCACCGGTGTTGACCTAGGTTTTGAGTGTTTCCACCACTCTGATGGTGGTCGCATGATATAAGGGTTTGTTGGCAATTCCCTATATCGACCTGTTTACGAGTATATCCGCTACTTGGACAATTGTGATGTTTGCGAGTATTTCCACTACTCGGACTGTCTCGAGGAATAAACTGTCTCGAGAGAGGGATTGGAATGGGGACTTACCGTCTTCGAAAAGACATGCCTAATTTGGGACCGTCTCGAGGAATAAACTGTCTAGAGAGAGGGATTGGAAAGGGGACTTACCGTCTTCGAAAAGACGTGCATGATTTGAAACCGTCTCAAGGAATAAACCATCTCAAGAGAGGGATTGGAAAGGAGTCTTATCGTCTTCAAAAAGACGTGCCTGATTTGGAACCGTCTCGAGGAATAAACTGTCTCGAGAAAGGGATTGGAAAGGGGACTTACCATCTTCAGAAAAACGCGTCTGATTTGGAACTGTCTCGAGGAATAAACTGTCTCGAGAGAGGGATTGGAAAGGGGTCTTATCGTCTTCAAAAAGACGTGCCTGATTTGGAACCGTCTCGAGGAATAAACTGTCTCGAGAGAGGGATTGGAAAGGGGACTTACTGTATTCGGAAAGACGCGCCTGATTTGGAACCGTCTCGAGGAATAAACTGTCTCGAGAGAGGGATTGGAAAGGGGACTTACCGTCTTCAGAACGACGCGCCTGATTGGAGTAGATTTACCGTCTCGATGAATCAACTATCTCGAGAGAGAGGTTGGAGTTGGAATTGGAAAGAACAATGCCCCTAAGGGCATTTTGGTCATTTTGCCTCTATTTGGGCCTGGCGGGCCTACGAAGCGATGTACAAACGAGATTTGGATTTAGAAAGTTGGTTTCGGTTAGAATATGCCCACAATGACTTGAACACAAGTTTGGACGGAGTGTAGACTGCCGAACGGTCAAAAATAGGGTGCTTACACCTATGCTGCCTCTTGATAGGGGAACACCTTTTTGAGCACCAAATCTCTCGGTTGGAATGATCAAGGCCGTACCTTCTTATCAAATGCCCTGGCCATTCGTCTTCTGTAGCATTAAGCGTAATAAACCGCGACTAGCCACTGCTCATCTAGCAGGCAGAGTTGAGCATACCAGTCTTTGATCCATTCTACTTCATCCAGTTTGGGTTCTGTTAAGATCCTTAGGGAAGGAATCTCAATCTCGACGGGGATGAATGCCTCGGTGCCGTAGACCAGCTCGAAGGGGTTGCTTCCGGTGAAGACCCTCGTAGTAGTTCGGTAAGCCATCAAATGCAAAAGGAAGTTTCTCATGCCAATCTCTGTAGTTGTCAATCATCTTTCAGAGTATTCTCTTAATGTTCTTGTTGGCTACTTCCACTACTCCGTTCATATGAGGCCTGTAGGTGACCGAATTCCGGTGCATAATGTGAAACGTTTGGCATAGCTTTTATATCTACTCATTATTCAGATTGGAAGTGTTGTCAGTAATGAGTGACTCGGGAATCCCATACCGGCAAATAATATGATTTTTTATGAACCTTTCCACGACCTTCTTAGTAACATGAACATAGGAGACGGCTTCCACCCATTTAGTGAAATAATCAATGGCGACAAGGATCAAGCGGTGGCCGTTGGAGGCTTTAAGAGTGATAGGGCCAATCATATCTATCCCCCACATAAAAAAAAGCCCACAGGGCTGACATGGAATAAAGCTTAGTAGGCGGTGCTTTAATCTTATCCCCATGTATCTAGCACTTGTGACATTGAAGAACGTATCTAATACAGTCTAACTCCATTGTTGACCAGTAATACCCTGTCCAGAGAATTTTCTTTGCAAGCGTGTGGCCATTCATGTGGGGACCGCAAACTCCTTCGTGCACTCCCTCCATGATAACCTTTACCTCGATGGCATTGACGCATCTTAGAGGTCTGAACCATGATCTCCTGAAAAGCTCATTTCCAACCATGAAATAATGTCCCGCCAAACGACAAATGGTCTTCCTATCTCGTTGTGATGCTTCATCAGGGAATGTCCTGACTTGGATATACCTCTAGATGTCATAGAACCATGGTTGCTCATCAAGCTCAACGGTTGTGTGTAGGCAGTAAGAAGGGATATCCTTGGTAAAAATCAGTAGAGGGGTATCTCGTTGCCCCTGTCAACCTTGATTGCGGCAACTAACATAGCTAAGGCATCGGCGAAACTATTCTCTGCTCGAGGCACATGATGAAATCCACGCTTCTTAATAGTTGACATAAATCTTTGACCTGTTGATTATACGGGGAGAGTTTGGCATCTCGAGTTTGGTATACGTCCTTGGATTGCTGAATAACCAAATCTGAATCGCCGAAACTACCAGTTCGTTAATTTTCATTTCTAATGCCAACCTTAGTCCCAGCATGCAAGCCTCATATTCGGCAATGTTATTGGTGCATGGTTCAAGTTGTAGCTTAACCACAATAGGATAGTGACTGCCTATTCTTGATACTACTACTGCCCCAATGCCAGCTCCCTTTTTGTTAGTAGCCCCCTCATAATACATCCTCCACCCAGCTCCCGCTTGTTCTTCAGATATGTCATCAACACATAGTATATTTTCATTGGGAAATTAGGGTTCCATGGATTGATAATCATCAATAGAGTTCTCAGCCAGATAATCAGCTATCACCTGCCCCTTGACTACTTTACGGGTAATGAACACAATGTCGAATTCTAACAAGATCATATGTCATCGGGCAATTCTGCCGGACAGGGTTGGTTTTTCAAATATATACTTGACGGGATCCATTTGAGAGATGAGGAAGGTGGTATGATAGAGCATGTAATGCCGAAGTCTGTGAGCTGCTCAGGCTAACGCGCAGCAAGTTTTCTCGAGATCCGAATACTTTGTCCCGTATGACATGAATTTCTTACTGAGGTAGTAAATGGCCTGCTCTTTTCTTCCTATTTCATCATGTTGTCCCAAAACACACTCCATGGAAGTATCTAACACTGACATGTACATCAACAACGGATGCCTCGGGGTTGGTGCCACCAGGACAGAGTCGCCCCCAGATTTTTCGCACTCGAGGAATACTCACCCAAGCGGGAAAAATGCTATACTCTCTCGTTAGAACTCACCCTCCTAAAAGAATGAGTGCGACTAGGTTTGAATTGAAAATTTGGTTTGAATAAAGGGCTTTTGAAAAAGATTCGGAGTCGCCACCTAACTTGATTAAGGTAAGTTAGGTCACCTAAAAGCTAAGAATAATCCGAAGACTACACTTAGGGATTTTGGAAAACGATTTTGGAAAACATCCTCAAGAGAAGGTTTTTTTAGGAAAACGGGTTGTTTGGCAACCTTTGGAAAACATTTAGCCCTTTTTTAGAAAAATAACTCCTTTTGGTCTTTGAAATCAGTGATCTAGGTTCGGAGGTTGGTTACGTGTAGGGAAGACGCACTAAGCTATCACCCTACCCCGCCCTTTTGGTACCTACATGTCAATCTACTCTAGATTCACCTATGAGAGTCTTCAACTAACTCATGTTCAATCCTATTTCACTTTAGAAAAACAATGTTTGAAAAATATGATGCATGATATGCAAGTGCAATAGAAAAGAATTGAAAAATAGATTTGAAAAGAGATTAATTTGAAATTTATTTGATTTGAAAATAGATTTGGAGAGATGGAATTGAAATTGGAAAGTTTGAAAATTTAAAGTAGAAATTTGAAAATAGAAATTTTGAAATTGGAATTTGTGATTTGAAAAGATTTTGGAAACCGCACCCATGAGAATGGAATTGAAAGTTTGAAAAGTGTTGTGACCGCACCTATGAAGGTTGCCTACGTATCCCTTTGGGGGAATCAGGTCAGTCGTAGTTCAAACCGGAGTCCGATTGAAAAGAGATTGATTTGAAGAGAGAGATTGGATTGGAAAAAAAAGATTGAATTAAAAATTGGATTTGATTTGAAATTAGGAGAGGAGATTGGAAATTGAAATTGAGAAGATTGGACTTGCTTTGGAAAGATTAATTTTGGAAAGACTTGGTTGTGGAAAGATGGAGGTTTAGGAAACCTAGACTTAGGAAAGATAGGAGACCTAGGAAAGACTTGAGATTTTAATTCCCCAAATTAACGGTTTTTGTTTCCTCAATGTTTGGGGTATTACAATTCTCATGTCTTTCTATTTGTTCCTGAATTTCCTCTGGCACCTCCTCTAAATAATTTACATCTTCTGTAATTCCCAGTTGCTGGTAGTCAAACTCGGTGTTAAAGTCATCATTTGTCAGGATTGGCATTCTCTGGATTAGTTGAGTAAGGCATCAGATGCAAGGGTCCCTAGCATGGAAAATAGGGTGCGATGAATCAAACAACAAGGAGTGTTTTTTCATTAATAATTTGATTTAAAAAGTTAAGACAAGTAAATTAAAAGGACAAAGTTTGTTTATGGCAAATCAGGTACTCTAGGATCTCGCTTTAGTGAGCTTTGTACTGAAACTTGCGAGCACGGATGATGTCTTCGTTGGCCCAATTATGCAAATTTTTTCCTGGTAGCATCGCTCGAATGGATCGACCTTGAATTATTCCAGTGTTGGCTGTCATGACGGGCGCTTCTTCTTGGACTTTTCTCTTCTTCTTATTTAATGTAGACATTCCTTTCCCCATGTCCAACTACTTGAATCGATCCGAGAGTTCCCTAACAGCTTTCCTATCAGCCCTCTTCTTCCGCGCTGCTTCTACTTTCTCCTTTCTCATGGGTTCATACCCCAGCCCAAAGGTGGGTTCAGCCGATGGTATTTCTACAACCTCAGGCCTTCCTTGTAAACATCTCTCTAAGCCTTTCCCCGGATGAAAACCATTTGCTTTAAAGTACCGCACTATCATCTAAGAGTTTCGGGAATATTTCGGCTCCGCTTGATCTTCTTTCTGCACAACAGTGATATATTCGAATGACTAAAAGCAAGAGGGCATTCAATGTCAGATGCAACGATATCAGCTTTGTATACAGCAAATTCTTTTTCAGCAAAAATAGAGATTAGCTTGGAGCCCATGATGAACTTGACTTTCTGATGAAGGCTAGAATGAACTGCACCCGCCGAATAAATCCAGGGCCATCCTAACAGCAAATTGTAGACAGCCAGAATCTGCAAGACCTCGAACTTAATTGTGAAGGTTACTGGTCCTATCTCAACAAGCATTTCAATTTCCTCTATAGCTTCCCTCTGAGAACCATCACAGGCACGAATGATCATACCATTTTTTTCAAGTAAGTTTGGTCCATTCCAAGCCTTTCTAGGGTAGAATACGGGCACACATTCAAAGCCGACCCATTATCTATCAATACTTTAGTTACCATTTTTTCTCTTGTTCTTATAGCGGTATGCAGAGCCCGGGTATAGCCTGTTCCGTCAGTAGGAATCTCATTATCAGAGAAGGTAATGATGTTTGGAGCCATGATGAGTCTCACCATGTTATGTAGGTTATCTGGCGTGAAACTCTCAGGCACATGAGCATCCTTGAGGATCTTCATCAAAGCATCCCAGTGCCCTTTAGAAGTGAGCAACAAACCCAACATCGAAATATGGGCTGGGGCTTTTCTAAGTTGTTCCATGATGTCTTAGTCGATCTTTCCTAGAGCTTTGGTGAATTTTGATATCTCTTGATCTGTCGGTTGGTAGGAGCATTCTCCCTCTTTATCTTTCCCTTTTCCTTTTCTTTCCACTTCCGCAGAGGTGTAGAGTCACCCTAACCGAGTCATCCCTCCTATTTTTGTTACAGGCTCTCCGGTGCCCCTATCAAGTGGGTAATTCCATGGGACACTACGAAGACTGAGTATTGGTGGTTGGGTTACAATGGGAAGAGTTACCCTTGGGTTTATGGGCAAAGGGATTACCATAGGTGAAGGGTTGGTGAGGACGGGTAAGGTGATGGGCACAATTGGTTTCTTTGGCAAGACTAAGGGTAGCTTAGGTCATACGACTCCTTAGATGTTGGTTTGAGGTTCAGGCTTAGCCACAGTGACCATAGGTTCAGGTTCTAACAATGAAGCAAGGACAAGGTGATAATGAGCGGGGTTAAGTGGGGTTTTTATGGTTAGGTTCATGTTGGTTTGGTGAGATTACATGGTTAGGAAGGAGGGGTCTTGGTACTCGAGTTCTTCTAGGGTATAAGTTGTCCCTTTTAGAGTTACGACAAGTGGGTTGCGCAAGGTGCCTCTGCTAACATTACTGCTTTCAAATGGTATGTTCTCCTGAAGCTTGTGAACCATAGCCTTCACTATCACGGAAGATATTGGACTAGTATTCATTTCCCTTGCCTATAACAATAAGGACACCAGTTGCAAGTTAGAGTTCGGTTCTTGGAGAGTTATGTGCAATGCATGCTCTAGGGTGCCCCTCTTTAAGAGGGAAACTACACATGGTGTATTGGCTCACTTTTGAAGATATGGGATTTGCCCCTGTATACAGATACCTTACCTTTAGTTGGGAACCTTTCCTTCGTTCATGCATTTATTCACTCACTCATTCGCGAAAAATAAAGAAATATATTTAACTGCGGGTTTAATATACAAAAGAATTGAAATACATTTAAATAGGGGGAGAGGGAACATGTTCCTTTAGGGGTTCCACCTATCTAATTTTACAAAAGAAACCCTAAACTACTCTTGAGTCTTCGAATTCACCTTCGTTGGATTTGACGTCGAGGAGGTCGCTAAGAGACTTTGTTGATCGATTGCCCCTTGTCTTCTTGACAATCCTATCTCCGTGAGGATAGAGGGATTGGGGCCCCTCTTATGGAATGAATTGAGGTGCATGCCATGAGTCCTTAGGGTTACGTGGGAACTCTTAGGGTCTAGGTAGGCTTAATGCGAGGGAGAGTGAACTAGGTGTCACTCTCTTTGGGTTGATCATATACATGAAAATGCAGTGACTTGAATTACTTGGAACTCTTGTCTTGACATGGAATACGGGATGCATAGAGTATAAGGAAAGAGAATATAGTTGAAGTACATATGCATGTATGAGCAGTTAGACAGTCATTATAACAGTAGGAATACAGTCATTATAACAACAGGAATAGACAGGTATAACTGAAAATAAGAACAATCACCCTTTCCTCTATGGTTTTGGAAAGCGGTGCACGTGTCTTAAATCCGGCAGAGGTTCGGCTATGCATGGTATCTATATGAGCATGAGGTTGAGGGTTGACTAATGCGTCCTAAAAAGGATCAGTCCCCGGATCTTCAAACCTAGGCCCACTCCCCGAGGTGGTGCCATGATCGGTTGGTAATCGGAGCGGGGGAACCATCAAAAGGCCGTAGGCAAAGAAACTGACACAGCATCTTGCCCACAACCAATATACCGTTCCCCCTTTCTAACTAGAAGGGTCATATCAGGGTAAAAATGCAAATATGCAGAATACAGGTGCACACGCAATGTGTGTGATTTTTGAAAGTGGAGGAAAGAGCTCAATAACTCTCATCCATCCTGTTTATCACATTCATGCATGGTAGTTAATAAAATTTAAACAAAAAGCGCATCTACAAGACAAAGATGCAAGAGTTAGTATGTGGATGGCAAACTTAATACAAGATAATATGAATAAATGCATGTTTTTTTTTAAACAATTTTGAAATTTTGGTTTTGAAAATTTAAAGTAAATAGGATTGAACAAGTTAATTGAAGACTCTACATGGGTGAAGGGTAAAGAGATATGACTATGGCCTAACCCTCTAAGTGTCCCCAATGAAGTCGCCAGCTGTCGTGCCTAGATTTTTCGCACCCGAGGAATTCACACACAAGCGGAAAAAATACTGTACCCTTTTGTTAGAACTCATTCCCTTAGAAGAATGAGTGCGACTAGGTTTGAATTGAAAACTAAGTTGAATAAAGGGCTTTTGGAAAAAGTTCGGAGTCGCCACCTAACTTGATTAAGGTGAGTTAGGTTACCTAAAAACTAAGCATAATCCAAAGACTACACTTAGGGTTTTTTAAAATGATTTTGAAAATACTTCCTTAAGAGAGGGTTTTTAGGAAAACAAGTTGTTTGGTAACCTTTAGAAAATAATTAAGCCCTTTTTTAAAATAAACTCCATTTTGGTCTTTCAAAATCAGTGATCTTAGGCTCGGAGGTTGATTACGTGTAGGGAAGACCTCACTAAGCCATCACCCAACCCCGCCCTTGTGGTACCGACATGTCTATTTACCCTAAATTCACCTATGATAGTCTTCAACTAACAAATATTTAATCTTATCCACTTTAGAAAAAGAATGTTTAAAAAGACATGATGCATGATATGCAAGTGCAAGAAAAGAAAGAGAGTTGGAAAATAAATTTGGAAATTGATTTGATTTAAAAAGAAATTTGAAAAGACAGATTTAAAATTGGAAAGTTTTAAAAATTGGAAATAGAGATTTGAAAATAGAAATTTAGAATTGGAAGTTGGAAAAAAGTTGTGGAAATAGAAATTTGAAAAATGTTGTCAAATTTGAGATTTGAAAAAGGTTGTGACCGCACCCATGAGGGTTGCCTACGTATCCTTTTTGAGGAATCAGGTCAGTTGTAGTTTGGACAAGAGTCCGATAAAAAATAGAAGGTTTGATTGGAAAAAGAAATTGAATTGGAATTTGGATTTGATTTGAATTTAAAATAGAAGATTGGAATTTGAAATGGAAGAATAGAGACCCTAGACCTAGGAAGATAGGACTTAGAAAGGACTCGAGATTAATAAGAGTTGACTTGAATGTTGCACTTGGAAGATCGAAGAAAGATTGGATTTAGGAAGGGTTCGAATTAGGAAATGTCCGATTTGAAAAAGTTTCAAAATAGGAAAGTGTCATTTTTGGAAAGTTTCATTTTAGGAATGTTTCAATTTAGAAAAGTGTTATTTTAGGAAAGTTTCATTTTAGGAAAGTTTTGAAATTAGGAAAGGTTTCGTTTTAAGAAAGTATTGAAATTGAAAAGTTTTGAATTTAGAATATTTTGAAATTGGGAAGTTTTGAAAGTTGGAAAGTTTAGAATTTAGAAAGTTTTAGATTTGGAAAGATTTGAAGTTTAGGGAAGTTTAGAATTTTAGAAAGGTTCAAAGTTTTAGTTTTAGAAATTCTTGAAATTAGGAAAGGTTTTGAGTTTAAGAAGGGTTTAAAAACTTAGATTTGAAAAATTAAGATTTGGAAAGGGATGGAATTAAGAAAGGTTTGAAAACTTAAAGTTTAAGGAAAGTTTTAAAAGTTTAAGTTTAGAAAACTTGAGGTTTAGGAAAGTACTAGATTAGGAAGAAGTTGAATTAGGAAAGATTTGGGTTTGGAATGATTGAGATTCCCATTTCCTAAAGCACAGGATTGGATTTTGTTTCAAAAAACGGAGGATAGGATCTAGTTTCCTAAATGGGAGATAGGATTTGGCATGAATTTGGAAAGATGAAGTTTTGGAAATTCTAGTTTTGGGAAGACTATAATTTTGATATAGAAAATAAGTTTTGGAAATATATATAGTTTTGATGTAGAAAATAAGAGGTTTTAGAAACCTAAATTTTAAGGCCAAAATAAGGGATTGAAAATCATGCTTTTGGGAAAGAAAATTAGGGTTTCTTAATTGTGGGTTCTAGGGTTTGACTTGGACTCTAAAGAAGGAAATTTTTTGGAAAGTGAGTTTTTGGAAAGGGAGATTTTTGGAAGGAAATCCTAGAGAGGAGTTTTTGGAAAGTAAACTTAAAAAGGGAGTTTTTTAGGAAAGAAGATTTTGGAAGAGGGTTTGAGGAAAGAGTTGTTAGGAAAGAGATTTCGGAAGCGTTTTTAGAAAGTGACTTTTGAGAAGAGTGTTTTGGAAAGAAGTTTTAAAAAATAGATTTTTGAAGAAGTTTTTAGAAAGTGTGTTGGAAAAAAGGTTTTTAGAAAGAAGGATTTGAAAAGAGAGTTTTTAGAAAGCATATATAAAATACCTTACTTTCCCAAAGCGATTCTAACCATAAAGAGGTTAGAACCACTTTAAGATAGTGGTTTTGAAAACAACAATATTTTGAAAATATGGACCATATTGTTCACTTTAAATGTAACACTTCCCTAAAGCAACCCTAGCCATAAAAAGGCTAGAATCACCCTAGGATTGTGATTTTGAAAACAAGTTTTGAAAAAGAAGGTTATGATGCAAGTTTGAAAACGATGTTAATGTAAATTTTGAAAAATGAGTTTGAAAACGAATTTTAGAAGAATGCAAGATCATGATATGCACAATGCAAATTGGGGTCGTGAACATACAAGGTTAAAGGCTTCACCACATAATCAACGAGCCGAACCCACGTGGTCTCCGGTTAGACTAAAAGAAAGCCCCCGACACGGTGACTCTCTAATAGCCTAATCCTACACATGGACCGGGAATTCCCTTGTTTCAAGCATGCAAGAAGGGGGAGAAGAAGATAGGGTATTAAAATAGAAGAAACCCAAGTGGGTTAGGAGAAAAAAGAGAGGGGGGAAGATGCGTAAACGTAAATAAGAAGCCTACCTTGTGTCTTCTTTATTTTTCTTAGCTTTGCACGCTTTGCTTTGCTTATCTTGTTTCGGTCTTCACTTCAGTCTTTAAGAATTTGTCTTCGATCTTCAAAACTTTGTAGTTGCAGCAATTCAAGTCTTCAATGAAGGGTTGGAAGCTAGTGTATGAGTATATGAGAGTCTATGAGTGTATAGGAGGCTAGGGTTTGTGTATGGAGGCTAAGGTTTGGAAAACCTAAAGGAGACTAGGGTTTTGGGGAGGCTACGAGCTCTGTATGTCAACAAGTAGGGTTTTTAGACTGCATTTGCAGACTTCTTTCACGCTGGAGGAGGCTCTGTATTTATAGACAAGGGAATGACCTAGCGCCTGTTGCAGTCGCGTCAGGCCAAAAATGCTTCCTAGTGGCGCCAGGCCAAATATTCGCTTGGCGCCACTACTAGTGGTGCTAGCTAGTTAGGAAAGTTTCAAGGTTGGCAAGAAACTTATCTTGAGAAGATTTGGGCGCCTGTACTAGTAACTACCATGCAATTTTTAGTCTGGCTTCACTAGGAGTGACTCTAGAAGGTCCGGGAAGCATTTAAGGGACTGGGAATGGCCCAGAAGGCTGAAAAAGGGCAGGAACCCTTAGAATAGGGTCCCAGAGGTAATGGACTTGAAAAATGATGTCAAGGTTTGTTAGAGGGGTCAATCGAGCCATTAGGGGCAAAACGGTCAATCGGGCCGGGAAGTTGTGGGGACAGACTCGGAATGTCCTAGAAGAAGACTCAAAATTTGGAAACATTATTTAGAATGTTCCCAAAGGTTACCGGTTTGATACCCAGAGCCGGTGTGGTCGGAAAAGGCAACCGGCCCATCAGGGGCAAAACAGTCATTTTGCACCAGGTTTGCCAAAATTGACTCGGAATGATCCAAAAAGATAAAGGAAGATCCAGAATACTATAAGAAGCATTCTTGAGAGATTACCAGTTTAATACCCAAAGCTGGTGTGGTCCCCGAGGCGTTCGGTTGCCTAGGGGCAAAATGGTCATCTTTACCGAAAAGTCTCGGAATTGGCCCAAAGCTGACTAGAAGACACCTAATCATGCCGGATTGCTTTTAAGACAATCTCGGAAAGGTGGACGTACCGTTTTGAGGAATTAGATATTTTCTCGAGAAACGTGTCGAAAATGGCCCTAGGGACAGCTTGGTCATTTTTCACCGAAGTGGACTAGCAGGCACTAGTGTTGACCTGGGTTTTGAGTGTTTCCGTCACTCTAACGGCTGTCCTGTGATACAGGGGTTTGTTGGCAATTCCCTATATTGACCTATTTGCGAGTTTTTTCGCTACTCTGACGGTTGTGATTCTTATGAGTACTTCCGCTACTCTGACGGTTCGCAATCATTCCCGAGACTGCCTAATCTCAGAAAGCTGCTAAAGGGACTTAGTGCCTGAGAAGTCAACTTTCTCGGAAGGCGTGTCGAAACGGACATTTTTGTATTGGCAGGCTAGCAGGCACCAAAGGTGGACCGTTTTACCATCCAGGGGACTTGGAGTCTCATCCCGGTCGACAGGCTTAAAAGGACTTACCGTTCTGAAGAGACTTTCTTTAGAAAACGTGTTGAATAGGATAGACTTGCCGTCTCAAGGAATTAACTTTCTCGAGAGAGGGATTGGAATTGGAATTGAAAAATGGGTTGGAAAGGGGACTTACCATCTTCGGAAAGACGTGCCTATTGGAATTGGAAAGGGGACTTACCGATTTCGTCTTTGGAAAGACGCGCCTATGGTAATATGGAAAGGGGACTTACCACCTTCGGAAAGATGCGCCTGATTTGGAATTGGACCGAACAATGCCCCTAAGGGAATTTTTGTCATTTTACCTCTATTTGGGCCTGGTGGGCCCGCGAAGCGATGGATAGACGAGATTAGACTTGGAAAGTTGATTTGACTCAAAATATATCCACATTTACTTGAATACAAGTCTGGACGGACTGTAGACTGCTGAACGGTCAAAAATGAGGTGCTTACAATGACTTGATTCTTGCCAAATGAGATACATAGGCAACCTAAAATGGTGCAGTCATAACTTCTATTTCAACTCCAATCCCCTTTTCAAAAATTTTGATCAACTCAAAGTTTCTATCTCAAACTCCTACAAAATTCTAATGTTTTCAAACTTCTTTCAAATTTTGCATTATGTATCATTCATCCAAAGAGTGATGACCAAACTCCATTTTCAAAACTCTAAAGTGGATATTAAGTCGACAATGGTAACCAGTTATTCTAGTGAGTGAACAAAGGGTGATTAGACATGTCGGTACCGAAAGAGTGGGGTAGGGTGATAATCTTAGGATATCTTCCCTACACGTAACCAACTCCCAAACCATAGATTTCTGTTTTCGAAAGACCAAAATGGAATTATTTTCCAAAAGGGCTTAAATCTTTCCAAAGGTTACCAAACAACCTATTTTCTTAAGAACCCTCTCTTGAGAGAGTTTCCAAAATCTTTTTCAAAAACCCTGATTTTAATCTTCGAATTAACACTTACTTTTAGGTGCCCTAACTCACCTGAATCAAGTTAGGTGGCGACTCCTGTTTTTCTAAAAAACCCTTAATCAAACCAATTTCAAATCAAACCAAACCGCACTTGTCCTTTTAGGAGGATGAGTTCTAGTGACAGAGTTCTGTGCAAAGGTAGCTGAAAAACATATTCAAAAAGTTGTTGGACAGAGAGAACAATCAAAGAAAGCTCGTTTTGATGCTTCGCAATATATGGGATCAGGAGGCAAAGTTTCTAATTAGCGTGGCCAGAGTTCACAATCAATTAAAAGTCCTTCGCAGTAGACTAGATTTTCGGTGAACAAAGGGCAAAATTCTTCTTGTCAGAGACAAGATTTTTCAAGACAGCAACAAATATCATAAGGGAGAGGTTCATCTAGTCCTCAAACTACAGACACAATTTGTTTTAAGTGTAGTCAGAAATGGCATTATGCAAGAGACTGCACAATGGCAAGAGGTGGCCCACCTAAATGTTTTAATTGTGGACAAACAGAGCATATGAAATGGGCATGTCCCCAGAATGTGACGGAGGCATCATCAGTTGGGAATGTGCCTACAAGTGATAAAGGTTAAATTAGAAGTTCTCAAGGAAGAGGTACGGGATCATCAGGTAGATCTACAACTCAAGGTAGAGTGTTCACCATGATACAACATGATGTTGAGAAGAGTCCAGGAGTAGTAGCAGGCATGCTCTCTATTTTTTATAATAAAGCACATGTTCTTATAGACTCTAGTTCTACACATTCGTTCATGTCAATAGCATTTCCGATGCATGTAGATAAATGCCCAAGTCTATTAGATCATGGTATGTCTATTTCAACTGCTGTTGGTGAGATAGTATTGATTCAAATAATCTACAAAGATAGTGTGATCCGTGTGGGGAACATGGAATTGTCGGTGGATTTACTTCCTTTGGATATTTGGGATTTTTATATGATTTTGGGAATGGATTGGTTATCTTCCTATGATGCTGTTAGCACCCCATTTTGGCCACTCAGCAGCCTTCAACCTGACTGGAAACACCTACAAATCAACACAAGCATACTCAAGTCCAAACCGACTTCCCAGACCCAATCCAGTTTGTCAACCGCTTTGCGGGCCCGCTGGGCCCAATAGAGGCAAAATGACCAAAATGCCCCTGTTGCATTAGTCAGTCCAATCTAGACTGGCATGTCTTCTATAAGACAATAAGTTCATTCAAATCCAAAGTCAAATGTATTTGTCCCGTCATTCGAGAAAGTTGATCGCTCATTGATGGTAAGATGTACAACACGATCACTGAGAAGGTTTATTCCTTGGATCGATAAAGCCCCTTTCACACTCATCTCTAGAAAGTACCTGAGTCCCTGAGAAGAAAGAGCGGTTCACTTCTGGCGCTTACTAGCTAGCCAATGTAGAATGTCTGCTAATCCGGCACGTTCTTTGAGAAAGTACAAATCCCTCAAGAACAAAAAACCGTTCAAGCCTAGCACGTTCTTTGATAAAGCACTAACCCCTTAAAAACAAAAGACTGTCCCAGTCTAGCACGACCTTCTAGAAAGTTTATCCCTCAACTATTGAGAAAAAAAGAGAGAGGTAGAAGGTAGAGTCAACAAAAAAGTGCAAAGTTTATTGAAGAGGCGACACTTCAGTGATATCCTGGCTAAGCGATGGGCAATCGAGTCCTCAAAATGATGAGAAGCCATTATTCTATTCATTTAAAAAGAAATAAACACTACCCTTTGCTCAGCCCACTAGAGTCGCACATGATTTCTATTCAGATATTCCCAAACCAAGAACCATCCCCCACATTGGGGTAATTACAAAGTAGTTGATTTGATAGATCATTTAGGGGTTTACTGTCAGAATCACACCATCTTTAGGAACATTGACTAAATTTTGTACAAATGCTTTATGGACTAAGTGATTCAATTTGAAATGATGAGTGGCCCTCAATTCTGCTACCATACACACACAAAAAAAAAATTCCTTTGCAAAGCCCACTTGAGCCGATTGCATTTCTCAAGAAAACCGACTAGATGATCACCGCCCACACTGAGTTAAGGCAAAAGCCATGAGTAAGAACTACTATGCAACGATGAAAATGGTGAATTTCAATTAGATATGGTGTCAATGGCATCTCTAGAGAGAGAGAGAGAGAGAGAGAGAGGAAGGGGGTGATGTGTTGTACAAATGAAAAAGTTGGCATTTCTAAAAGTCAACTTAGGAACAAATTTGTTGATGAAAAATCCTAATCAAAAGGAAGATAATGGTTTGGAAGAACAAAAAGAGTAGGAAGGAATGAAAGTTAAATTACTGAAGGTGATCATTGGTATTTCGAAACCCCACAAGTGATAATGTTTAAGCCTATATACCTTTTTATTCATAAACCTCTTAACCTAGCCTACGCTACGATTCAAATCAAAACCCACTCTGATAAAAAAAAATTACTTAGTCCAAATAAGCATGAACAATTTCAAGACAAGTAGTTGAAAAAAAAAAAAACGGGAGACGAGGAGGATGGTAGGGGCAACCTCATGTCCCAAAGTGTGCTAAAATGGTTTTGGTCCAAACAACACCTTAAAAGAAAATCTTTGAGCCTAAATATCCCTTTATTTCTTACAAACCCCTAAACCAGGCCTACATTACGGTTCTAAAAGAAGTCTTCTCAAATTGAGGGCCAAGCTGTTTATCACTCTGCAAAGGGCATGCAAGTTGTCGCCCAAGCTACGGTGGAATTGGAAGATCTAAGAGAGAAAACCAAGTAAAGATAGAAAATCCACAAACAACAACCCCGTAGAAAGTAGGGATAAGATAGCATATAGCAAACCAAAAAGGTCAAAATCCTCTGAGAACGGTACAAATGCTATCACACTCCGATAAGAATAGGACAAAACCAAAAGGGTAGGATCATGGAAGGGGAACAGAATCCCAAGAGTATGAGCCTTGGGACAATCCTGGAGCATTCTTCAAAAATAACCCATATACATGTAATACTTGTGCACTGATCACACTCATTGAATCTCATTCCTGTATAAACCTGTACATTCATCAAAAAGTATGATAGGCATTCAATTTTTTTTTTTTTGTGTAAACATGTGTATTCATTAAAAAGTATGATGTGCATTCAAGTTCATTCCTGTATAAACCTATGCATTCCTCAAAAATTTTGAAATGCATTTAATTCCATTCTTGTATAAACATGTGCATTCATAAAAAAATATGACATACAATCATTTCAATCCCTGTGTAGAACCGTATGTTCATTTATTCATATTTTTGTGTAATCTATGCATCCATCCATGGGTATAACACACATCATTCTAACTTCCTGTGAAAACTTAAACAGCTTAATCCGACCTTTTTCAAACAATGAATACTGGGGCAATGTCCCACCCTCGACCTCTCAATTTGTCCTAATTCAACCCTTTCCAAGCCATGAAGACTAGGGCAATGGCCCACCATCCCGATCAAATAAAGAACTAACTAGAGATGCTCAACTTTCTAGATACTTTGAACCCATCAAAGGAGGCCTCAGAGAAGCAAAATCCTTCTAGAGACACATCAAAAAGAATCCTATCTTGCCTGCCAAAATCAAAACTCAGTAGTCAAGCCAACACAAAAGAACTGCAAACATGGAATAACCTCCCGTGACTCCTCAAGTTCAGTTCATTTCCAGCAAGCCTGTCTGGAGCATCCTTCCTAAGAAGCCTCATATAGGCCCCTTCCTCGCCAGCAGCCCAAAGAATCTCAAAAACAATACTCAGAAGCCACTAGCCTCTCGAAGGCCTCCTGAAAGCTAAAAGTAAAATTTAATCAACAGAGCAAGGAGGACAAGAAGGAATAGCTCGCTCTAGAGTTCCATCATCTCCAAGCCAATGCTACAGTTGCTCACACTCCATCTTAACAAAACCTAGCTCAACGGATTCCCAGTACGATCACCTGAGTGTACCAGTCACTTCCATTAACTCGAACGACAATAGTGCTAGTCCTATCCTTGGCCAAAAACAACTCTTATCACTGTTAGCTCAGCCATCACTTGCTGCACAAATCATCATTTCCCTTGTTAGTCATCTTGAAGACAAGACAGGAAGAAAGAGACCTGATAAGGGTTCATCGACAGGTAAGAGATATGCATTAAAAAAAAAAAAAGAGATCCTTCAAAATCATTTTCGAAATAATTTTTTAGGTTTTTGAGACTTTTCCTCAAAAGTTTTAAAATTCAAAATCAAATTCCAGTTTCAAACTCTTTCCGTCAAAAGTTTTTTGTTCAAAATCATTCTAGGTTTTTTAAACTTTCATCCTCAAAAAATTCAGGTTTTAACTTTCATTCTCAAAAAGTTCCTGATTTCAAACTTTATCCTTCAAAAGTTTACCTCAAAATTCAATCCTGGTTTCAAAATTTTTCCTTCAAAACTTCAAATTCTAATTTCAAACTTGTTCCTTAAAATTTTAGATTCAAGATCAATCCTATCGGTTCCTTAAAACTTTTTCCTCCAAAAGTTTTTATCTCTCCTCAAATGACAAGGTTTCTTGGACTTTCTTCCTTTGCAAAAGAAAAGAGGTCAAATCTAGGTTTTCTAAAAATTTTCCTTCAAAAAGTTTGTTTTGAATCAATTTCCTCGTTTTAAAACTTTTTCCCTTAAAAGTTTCTATCCCATTCAAATGTTCAGTTTCCTAGGCTTTCCCTTCAAAAGCCCCATTTCAAAACGCTTTCAAAAGTTTTTCAAACTTTTTGTCCAAAAAAGTCATTTCAAAAATCATCTTCAAAAACCAATTTCCAAGTTCACTTACTCTAGTCCCTTCGATCGCCTCGCAACCCAAATAGGGCCCTTACTTTATCATTTTCTGTCTCCAACAAACAAAGACAGAAAAAAAAAAAAAAAAAAAAACAGGTGTTAGCACCCCATTTTGGCCACTCAGCCATCTTCGGCCTAACCGAAAGCACCTCCAAATCAATACAAGCATACTTAATGAAATTGAAAGAGCTTATGGTAAAAGAAGGATGGAACTATGTGACTATGCATTGACTATCAACAGTTAAACAATGTGACTATAAGGAACAAATTTCCTTTGTCTCGTATTGATGATTTATTTGATTAGTTACAGAGTGCGAGAGTATTCTCAAAGATTGGTTTATGTTCCGGATACCATCAGTTGAAAGTTAGAGATAGTGATGTTTCTAAGACTACTTTTCATACAAGAAATGATCATTACGAATTTGCAAATCTACTTCCTAGGAAAATGAGAAAAGACTTGTAAACGTCCATATTCAAATCTCTTTCCAAATTGTTTTGCAAATCTACTTCCTAAAAACTCTTTTCAAAGATCTACTTTCCAAAAACTCTTTGCCTTGAAGTCCAAGTCAAGCCCTAGAATCCACGATTAAGAAACCCTAATTCCTTTCTTAAAATCATGACTTTTTATTTTACATCAAATCATATGTTTCCAAAACTATTTTTCACATCAAATCATAGATTTTCAAAACCTGTTTTCCTAACAAATCATAGATTCTCAAATTCAAGATTTCCAAAACTCAACATTTCCAATTCCATGTCAAATCAAATCCTCTAATTTTGGAAACAAAATCAAATCATCTATTTTTAGAAATAAAACCTAATCTTCAACTTTAGAAAATAAAAATCAAATCTTTCTGAATTCTAATATTTCCTAATTTCAAACATTTTCAAATACCGACTTTCTAAATTTCAAACTATCAAATTTTTCCTCTTTTTTTCCTAATCTCAATCTTTCTTAAATTCAAACTTTCAAATCTTTCCAAATTTCAAATTTTTCTAAGCTCAAATCTTTCTAAATTTAAGACTTTCCAAAACTCAAATCTTTCCAAAATTAACTTTTTTCTAAAATGGAAACTTTCCAAAAATAGAACTTTCCTAAGAACCTTCTTAATTCAAATCTGTCCTAAGTTCAAGTTTTCAAATTCTAACTTTCGAAATTCTTCCAAGTCAAATATTTCCAAATCAAGTCAAATCTTTACAAGCCTTTTCAAATCAAGTATTTTTAAATCAAATCAAATTTTTTCCTAATCTTTCTTAAATCCAACTTTCCAAAAGTAAACTTTCCAACTTTTCAAGTCAAATCTTTCCAATTCAATTGCAGACTTCAACACCCTAGGTTACTTAAGTCCTAGGAAGTCAAAACCCTAGTTCAACCCTAACCCGGAAGTTAAGAGGCTTCAATTCTTTTCTAAGACTCTTTTCTAAACCAAGATGGTTTTTAAATTTCAATTTAAACCGAGATGATTTCAAAACTCAACTCAATCTTTCCAAATCAATTCCAAGTCTAATTTCAAATCAAAGTCAATTCTAAGTTCGATTCCAATTTTCAAATTCAACTTCAACTCCAAGTTCAATTTCAAATATTCAAATCAAAGTTCAAATCAAACCCTTTTTCAAGTCAAACTATTTAAAGATCCCAAAGTGTCTTTTCAAATCAAACAATACCTCAAAATTCTATTTTCAATCAGACCCCAAGTTAGAACTACGATTGACCAAATTCCTAATAAAGGGATACGTAGGCAACCATCATGGGTGTGGTCATAACCTTTTTCAGATTTCTAATTTCCATGACCTCTTTCAAACTTCAAATCTTCCCTTCAAATCTTTTTTTAAAATAAAATCTTTTTCTTTCACTTGCATGTTATGCATCATATCAAACCTCTTTTTAAAATTCTCAAAATGGATATAGTTGGACATTGGGCACTGAAAGATTCTAAATGACTGAACTTAGGGGTAAAAAGACAAGTAGGTACCGCAAGGGCAGGATAGGATGATAGCCTAGTACATCTTTCCTATACGTAACCAACCTCCGAATTTAAAATCACTGTTTTCAAATATCAAAAATTGAGTTATTTTTAAAAAGGGCTTAAATCTTTTCAAAGGTTGCCAAACAACCTATTTTCTCCACAAAAAAAAAAACCCTCGCTTGAGGAAGTTTTTCAAAACCTTTTCAAAAACTCTAAGTTTAATCTTCAGATTATGCTTAGTTTTAGGTGGCCAAACTCATCTTAATAAAGTTAGGTGGTGACTCCAATTCTTTTTCAAAAGCCTCTTTTCAAATCAATTTCTAATTTAAACCTAGTCGCACTTATCCTTCTAGGAGGATTAGCTCTAACAAGAGAGTACCGTGTTTTTCTCACTTGTGTTTTCTCGAGTGCGAAAAATTGGGGCGTGACAGTTAGGTCATCTAAAATTAAGTACAATCCAAAGATTAAACTTAGGGTTTATGAAAAAGATTTTGAAAACTTTCTTAAAGAGAGTTTTTTGGAAAACAGGTTGTTTGACAACTTTTGAAAAGATTTAAGCCCTTTTCAAAAAATGACTCCATTTTTTGTCTTTGAAAACAGTGATTCTAGGTTTAGAGGTTGGTTACGTATAGAGAAGATGCACTAGGCTATCACCCTATCCCACCTTTGCGGTACCTACATATCTTATCACCCTAGGTTCCCTCATTTAAACTATTCGATTATCCATTGTTCAATTGTATCCACTTTAAGAATTTTGAAAAGAAATTTAATATGATGCATGATATTCAAATATAAGAAAAAAAAATTACTTTGAAAGTAGATTTGAAGTTTGAAAGAGAATTGTGAAATTGGAAACATGAAAAGGTTATGGAAATTGAAATTTTGAAAAAGGTTGTGGAAATTGAAAATTTGAAAAAGATTGTAACCGCACCTATGAGGGTTACCTATGTATTCCTTTGTTGAGAATCAAGTCAGTCATAGTTCGAGCTCGAGGTCCGATTGAAAATAGACACTGTGAGGTCTTGTTTAACTTGAAAAGACATTTTGGGGTCTTTGAAAAGGGTTTGATTTGAACTTTGATTGAAAGATTGAAAATTAAACTCTGATTTGAAAATGACTTTGATTTGAAATCGAACTTGGAATTGACTTTGATTTAAAATTGACCTTGATGATTTGAAATCAAATTTGGACTTGATTTTGAAAGATTGAGTTAAGCTTTGACTTGAATTAAAGTTTGAAAACCATCTTGGTTTAGAAGAATTTAGAGAAGGGTTTTTTTAAAAGAGTTAAAACTTCCTAACTTTAGGTTTAGGTTTGAACTAGGGTTTGGCCTCCTAGGGTTTATGCAACCTAGGTTTGAAATATGCACTTGGAATAGAAAGGTTTGACTTAGGAAAGTTTCAAATTATGAAAGTTTCGAATTAGGAAAGTTCCAAATTAGAAAAGTTTTATTTTAGAAAAGTTTCAAATTAGGAAAGGTTAGAAAAGGAGTTGATTTTGAAAAGATTTGAATTTTAGAAAGTTTTGAATTTAGAATGACTTGAACTTAGAAAAATTTGAGAGTTTCAAATTAAAGTTGGAAAGTTTGAATTTAAAAAAGATTAAAATTAGGAAAGATTTAACAGTTTGAAATTAGAAAAGATTGAAATTCAAAAAGATTAGAATTAGGAAAGATTTGATTCCTATTTCCTAAAATTGAAGATTGGATTTTATTTCCAAAAATAGATGATTTGATTTTGTTTTCAAAATTGGCGGGTTTGATTTGACATGAAATTGGAAACCTTTAGTTTTGGGAATCTTGAATTTGGAAATCTATGATTGTTATATAGAAAAAGGTTTTTGAAAACTTATGATTTAAGGTAAAATAAGAAGTCTTGATTTTATGTGAGAAAACTAGAATTTCCTAAACATGCACCCTACGGCTTGACTTAGACTTCAAGACAAAGAGTTTTTGGAAAGTCGATCTTTGAAAAAAGTTTTTTAGGAAGTAGATTTGCAAAACTATTTGGAAATATTTCACTTTCCTAAAACGATTCCAACTATGGAAAGATTAGAACCATTCTAGGGTTGTGATTTTGAAAACAAATAAGGTTTGAAATATGAACCATAATGATCACATTGAATATAGCACTTTTCTAAAACAACCCTAACCATAGAATGGCTAGAATCATCTTAAGATTATGGTTTTGACAAAAACAATTTAGGATTTGAACCCAAAATTTGGAACTTGATGATCATATTAAATATAACATTTTTATAAAACAACCCTAACCATGGAATGGCTAGGATCATCCTAAGAGTGTAATTTTGAAAACAAATTTGAAAGAAAGAAGTTTTGAATGCAAGTTTTGAAAGAGAACTTTAATGCAAGTTTGAAAACAACTTTGAATGCAATTTTGAATGCAATGTATAGACATGATAACCACAATGCAATAAGGTCATGAACATACAAGGTTAGGCTTTGCCACATAACCAAGGGAGTCGAACCCAAACTATCTTAGATTGAATTTGAAGAAAGCCCCCAACATGGTGACCTCCAACAATTCTTCCTACGCAAGAATTAGAGAGTCCCTTATTTCAAGCATGCAAGAAGAGGAGGTAGAAGATGGGGATTAAAATATAAGAAAACCCAAGTGGGTTAGGAAAGAAAATAGAGAAGGAAATTACATAAAAGTAAATAGAAAACCAACCTTATATTATTTTTGCTTTGATTGCTTTGTTTGCTTTACTTGAATTAAACTTTGAGAGCTTTGAAGATGCAGCACTTGATCTTCAATTGATATTTTAAGACTTGTGTTTGAGTGTATGAGGTGTATGGAGGCTAGGGTTTGAGTGTATGGGAGGTTACCGCTTGAAGAGACTTGAGAGAATTAGGGTTTTGAGAGAATTTGAGTTTTGTTTTCAGAGTAACTGAGTTTCTAGACTGAGTTTGCGGATCCTTTTTACATAAGAGGAATGCCAGTACTTATAGGCAATTGAAACAAGAACTAGTGCCTATTGCAGTGGCGCTAGTGGGAATTTAACCTTGGTGCTACTAGGAGTGGCGCCAGGCCATTTTTTGGTTTGTAGTGGCGCCAGCCACTTAGGAAAGTTTTAAGGCAGCAAGAAACGTATCTTTTGACCCTTGGGACATAAGACAAAAGATTTGGGCGCCTATCCTAGTGGCTACCATGCAATTTTTGTCTTGTCTCAAGTAGGAGTGACTCTAGAAGGTTCGAGAATGATCTGAATGGCCAGGGATAAATAGGAACCCTTGAAAGAGTGTCTTGGAGGTAACAGACTTAAGAAAATATGTCAAGATATTTAAAAAGGCCGACTGGCCCATAAGGGGCAAAACGGTCATTTGAATTGGGAAAACACCAAAAAGGACCTGGAGTGACCCGTAAGGAGACTGGAAGGGTTGGAAACACTATCGAGAGTGTTCTGAGGGGTTGCTGGTTTGATACCCAAAACTGGTGTGGTTGGAAAAGGCGATCGGCCCATCAGAGAAAAAATCGTCATTTTACACTAGGCATGCTGGAATAAACTCGAGACGATCTAAAAAGGTGTTGGAAGGTTGAACATACTATTAGAAGCATCCTCAGGAGGTTACCAGTTTGATACCCAGAGCCGGTGTGGTTCCTGGAGGTGATCGGATGCCTAAGGCCAAAATAGTCATTTTGACCGAATGATCTCGGCATTAATCCAGAATCGAATGGAAGGCACTCGGACATGTCGGATTGTCTTTAGGATAATCTTAGAAAAGTGGACTTACTGCACTGAGGACTTCAGTACTTTCTCGAGAAGCATGCTGGGAGGGCCCAAGGGTAGTTTGGTCATTTTTCCTCAGAGTGGGTTAGCAGGCACTAGAGTTGACTTGGGTTTTGAGTGTTTTCGTTGCTCTGACAGTGTGTGACGAGTTGGTTTCTGATCGCTTCTGAATAGTGCAATTTATATCCGTTAGTGTGCGGTTGCGATGCAGTAATAATATCTCGGTAAGTCCGAGGTCAATCCACAAGGAACACAAGAAAGAAACTTAATCTGGCAAGTCTACAATCAGAACAAAATAATAACGAGCTTAGAGTCAAGTAAAATCATAGGAAAACTTCCAAAAAAAGAAAATAAAAATCAATTGTTGAAGATAATTGATCCAAATTATCAGACAATAAAATTAAACTATTTTTTAGGGATGTATTCAAATATTATAAAAAGGTCTTGGCAGGGTTTGATTCAGTAATAAGCCTACAGGTAGGTCACCAAGATAGTTGTGAGTAAAAAATCTCAAGATTCGATTACCCTCTTAGAGTTGATATTCAGTTATGTTGAGTCAATGCCTTGATTTTGATGATAACAAAACATGGTTAAATGATCTAATAATTCTACTTAGTGTGCAGATGAATTATTAATTAGATCTTGACTTGAAGCTAATCATAATAGAAGATTTGTGATGCAAAGATTTGAATAAATAATGAAAAGTATGATGAGGTGATGTATTCCACAAAGCTAATATTATAAGAAGATGAAGAAATCTCAAGTTGATGAAAATATTAGATTGAAGATTGATACTCATGAAGGCATGGCATATTCAACAATGGTAATCTTATAAGAGAATGAAGATAATGGATATCAAGGAAAAAGAATGAAAATGCTAAAAGTCTAGATTGAAAAGATTGAAGATTTTGAGAACTTGAAGATATCTTGCAAGAATGGAAGAAGAACAGACCAACTCAAAAACATAAAAGCTTTCTTGAAAGATTTGAAGATGTTTTTGAGACCTGGAAGAAATCACAAGACTAGAAAAGCTTTCTTGGAAGAGTTGTTGAAGTATATGGAGAAGCTATATTGATTGAAGAATTCTAAAAGAAATCTAGAAATGAAGATGTTCAAAGAAGATTAGAAAATCAGTTGAAGAAATGAAGCTCTTGAGTCTTGGAAGCTCTCTTGAAGATCATGATGAAGACTTGGTTAAATGGTTGAAGCATTGATGTGGAATAGCTCTACAAGTGATTAAAATGAAGATGATTCATTTAGAATGGATTGAAGATGTTCTTGGAGTTATCTAACCTTGATGAAGTGTTTACAAGC
This sequence comes from Euryodendron excelsum, assembly GCA_033060915.1. NCBI lineage: Eukaryota > Viridiplantae > Streptophyta > Magnoliopsida > Ericales > Pentaphylacaceae > Euryodendron > Euryodendron excelsum. Next base: position 18,624,718 of record CM065393.1, on the reverse strand, counting down.
TTTAAAAAGCCTATTTAGATGATCCTTGAAAAGATTGGAGACTTTGGAGAAGAATGAAGAAAAATTGCAAAAATATGTTTTCTCCTAAAAAGAGTCGACTCCTCAAGTAAAAAGAGTCAACTCTTTCGAACAGAGCCTTGGAATTCTGCTGAAGACTCAAAAGAGTCGACTCCTTTTGTAAAAAGAGTCGACTCATTTCAACAGAGAACAAATATTCTGCAAACTGCTTGAAAGAGTCGACTCTTCGAGCAAAAGAGTCGACTCATTTGGACAGTGACTTGAAAAAATCTGCTGAAATGAAAAAAGAGTCGACTCATTGTAAAAAGAGGCGACCCCTAGACATTAACAGCTAGTTTCTGACAGACGGTATAGGCAAATATGCAATCAAATCTTCTCCCATACTTCTCTAAAAGCTAGAATCGATCCATATCTTTATATACAAGATACATACAGCTTCAAAGAAGATGAGAAGAACAATTATACTATTCATACCAAGTGCTTGAAGCTGAAAAACACCTATACCTCATTGCCATATACTTTTACTGAGCATTTAAGGTTATCCATTGAGTTATATTTGTTCATATACTCACTAGGAGAGTTACCCTTTGCATAACCTTTATTCATTCTCACTTGGGTGGGTTTGTAAACTTGTAAGTTTGAGTGTTCTTAAGTAAAAACACTTGTAAGTTTGAGAGAAGCTTAAACAAAATCTCTTGGGTTTTGAAAGCTTGGGAAGAAGCTTTTGTAAGAGTGAGCTGGGCACTCGTGGCAAAACCAGCAGCTGTGTAAAGAGTGTTACATAGTGGAATTCTTTCGAAAGGATCAAAGAAGAGAGGACGTAGGCAAGGTTGGCCGAACCTCTATAAATCTGGTGCTCTTCTCTCCTGTCTCTGTTTTGCTTATTTGCTCTCTATACATGCTTGCATAGATACATACTTTGATATATACTTTACTTGCTTAATCTACACTTTGATTAATCATTGCAAAAAATTCATAAACTGTTTTTAGTTGCAATTCTTGATAAAATTCTATAAAACCCAATTCACCCCCCCCCTCCTGGGTTGCCTACTTGGGCTAACAAGTTATTTACTAGTGTTCATATCAGGGTCCCATTCATACCTGTCCCAGTTTATAAACTTGTCTACAAAGTATGTTTGAAGCTTAATCAAGAACAATAGATTTCTAAAGTACTCTTAATAGGAATATAAATGCAATTATAATCAATATCATTATCAGAAATTCTAGGTATACGTATCCCTGCTTACAAATCAGTCTATACATACATGCTAGATATGATCAAGAATATTATTTTCGAAGATATTCATGGACAAGAAAATGAATCTTGATCCAAGATCTTGAAACCTTGAAAAACAAATAACTATATTGAATCTCTACTTGTAATCTAGTTACTTTCTCAACCCATACCAAGAACGGATTTAGCTACTGAAAAACATGATAAATATCGCAAAAATGAAAATAATAATTAAAGAAATAAAACGCTGCATTAAAGAAATATAATTTGAAATTCACAATAAGAACAATAAAGAAAACTAAAGATAGAAACTAAAGATTAAGATGCTCCCTTGAAAGATGAAAAGATTCGCAGCCTCCAAAGCTTGGATGATTCCTCCTTCCAAAACCCTAGAATTCTTCTCCTCCTTCCGAACATAGCACTCCTAAACCTATTCTACTACCTACTAATCTATATCTAACTAAAAAGTGAATTAATCTATATATCCCGTCGTCAGTCATACCGAAAACTTCTACCGAGTGCTTCGATGGGCTGGGTTACTTCACGAAAGTTGTAGGTCTCGAAAAGTTATATAAAGTCGACATATTATGGGCCTGAATAGCCTTTCTGGTTCGCGAGATATGGCCTTCCAAAGTTTTAGCTCTGCGTGCTTCAGCAACTTGTACCACAGCTTCAGTAGCTTGTACCTTGACAACAACCTCTTGAAACCTATGATTAAATTGCATTCGAAATCATTTCATTTAAGCTCAAAACCTACATAAAGCATTATAAACTCAATTAATATCAAAACATAACTAAAAAGACTTATATAATCATAAACAAATGCTAACAAAATACTAATTAAGGCATTGTAATTACACTTTTGAAGCGCAATCACACCCCCCAACTAGGTTTTTGCTAGTCCTTAGCAAAATACTAAAAATCAAAAACATAATCTTCACTTTCGTAGAAGTCACGAATGCATTTAGCCTATGCATTAAGCCTTTAAACCCTTAAATTACCCCTAGTGGTCGAGTAATGTCTCGTGAGAGCTTGCAGCGATGATACCCACAAATATCTATTCATTTCAAACAATCAGTGGTAGAAAGAAAAATTAAGGCATATGGGAACTTACTCAAGGTAAATCTCAACTTAACATCCATCATGGGTCATGCAAGGTTAAGACATGAAAGTTACAAGAAAGATGCACATTATAATGCACTAACCATGCAGTATAACTCAAGTGTATCAATATCATGTACTAACATCCTTCACGCTTTGATGCAAACTCTCACAAGGCATACACTCACAAAAATATGAACACATGGGTCCCTTAATGGAAGGCTCATCATAAGAGTAACTATATAAATTATGCAATAAGAGCAATCCAATAATAAAAACTGTCAAAACGTAAGTGTATAGGACCTAACATAGCTTCATGAAAGAATACCCACAGTCAAAGTAATAATTAAGAAATTGACAAAGATACTTATATTCAAAAGAATTTTCAACTCATGTATACTTCGGATCAACTACAACCGTCTGTATGAAGAAGAAAAATGTATAGAGAGAGAAAGAATAAACTACTCAAAACATTGATGCTCAAGGCATCCATTGATTACCAAAACCATGCTCTCAACTCCCAATTCATATGATAATGCTTCTTAACTCTTTTCATTTTTTTTCTTTTTTTTTTCTTGTCATTTTTTTCTTTTCCCTTTTTTTTCCATGGTTTTTCATATTTCTTCTTTTCCTCCTTTCCTCTTTTTTTTTCATCACATCACAAATACATCATCCTCTTCTTTTCAAGCTCTTTACTAGCACCAAGATCACATTGCTTTGATGGGAAATATTTCAAAATTGGCTCTATCAAGGATGATATATACAAGGCTCAAGAGACAGAATCTAAAAATTATGTGTCCAAGAAGAATATAATGACCTCAAAACGTATCCGAAGTATATTAAGTTTGAAATTCAAGAGAGTATAAGTGTTAATAATCTTACTCATTACCTAACTTATGAATCAAAATCAAGTATAATGAAGCTATTGAAAGAATAGAACATGAAAGAAGTATCCTCGAGTAAATGTAAATCCACTCCGAAAAGAAGATAAATTGGCTCTAAAGCTCATAAGGTACAATCTCCACTATTTAAGGATGAAAAATGCACAAAATTGTCAACACAAGAAATCATATAACAAGACAATGCATAATGATGTAATCTTTCTCATGTAATGCTTTCATGGCGAAAACTTGCATTTCATCATCATAAGAAATTAACTCGATAATTAAGCTCAAGTTTAGTCCAATGAATGCTTGCAATCATTCTCAATTCTAATATTGTATTGACATGAATATAAATATGGTTCTAAAAAGAAACATTTTCAACACTCCTAACATGAATAATACCAAACAATAAAAACATAAATGAAAGTGTTAAAGATACCAACTATGATCGATGAATCACATGCTACTCAACTCTTACCAACTCAGTTCCGGTCTCCAAAGGCGAATCAATGTGAGCACACTTGTAACTGGTTAGCAAGGCATAACAAAGTTTTTTTTTTCCTTTTTTTCCTTTCTTTTTTTCTTCCTTTCTTTTTTTCTTTTTTTCTTTTTTTTTTCTAAAGAACAAGAGTACTCAAAGAACATAGAAATAAAGAAAAAGAAAAAAAAATATCCTCAAAGAAAATAAAATACTACTAACTATACAACTTCTAAATCAAGTTTTCTCAAGAACTCGAAGACAAACGGGCAGGACCATGCTCTAGAGCCTTCAAAGTCAAGGCCACCGAAGTGTGACTCTTTAGCGAATCCACCTCCACCTTCAACTCAAAAATTTTCCTTTGCAAGGATTCAACAATTGCGAATGGAGTGGATATGGCAAGCGGTTGCTGTTGTGGAACCAAAGTGGGTAGGTCACTCTGATGAAGCGGTCGGGTACTCAAAGCATCCAAACCGGATAACGGATGATCCGAATGTGCAATGGTGTCTGAAGGCAATGTATGCACTCTAACCAGCTCCAAAAGTTGGGTAATGAACAACCCATAGGGTAACCCGCCAGATGAATAGCGTGCTTCCCTCATAACAGTCAACAACATAGTAGGCAGATCAATCTTATACCCTTTACCGATAATGTACAACCAAAAACACCTATAGTGATCTACTACAACACCCAAATCCACTTTAGGGAGAGTATTTGAGAAAGGATCAAATTTAATAGCCAGTACTCCCTTTTTAAAGACGACATGGGTATAATGGAATGATGACCCAATGATGGTATTTTCTGTAGTTCCACACAAAGCACATCAATAGGAGGTGAATTTCCTTCAAATAGCTTAAAATTCGGCCTCAGAACCCGTGGCAAAGTTAGAAGTTCACAAATATCATTTGTTGCAATAGTGATCACGTGTTCCCTTACTTTAGATTGAATGGAGAGCTCGGGTGCCTCAGACACGCTCGAATAGGCATAAAATTCTCGCACCATGTCAACATTCACCGGACCTTCTCTCCGTAACATCCGAAGCCAACCCCTCTGTATGAATGTAGATTTCAAAAACCTATTAGCAAAATCTAAAAGTTGCACTCAGCGTTCAATCAACACTTGCCACCCCTGAAATGAGTTCAGGTACATATTCCTCTCCCGAGAGTTAACGAATTATTTGATTCCCTGTTGTGATTTGTTCTTACTCCTTTTGAGCGACATGGTTATCAAGATTGCTTTATTTATCCTGTTATTAAGAAAACTTATAATGATAAATAAACAAAATAAAATAAAATAAAAGATTGACATAACATGAATTGAGATAAACTGTACTCCATTGACATAAATAACGAAAATAAATACAAATAGTTCCAACTAAAATAGAGTTTTAGACTGCCACAACGTGATGCACAATCTAAACTCATAAACACAAACATAATATCCAAACATAAGAAAAAGAAAAAAAAAACATAAGAGTTTTAGATCAATTATACAATAATCCTGAATGCACATGATCTAAACTCAAGCGAACACTGTCCACTACATATCAATGGATGGATCCCATACCGAATGGGATATCTCTCTCTGTTGCTCCTCAATAGCCTCGCTATGCGCTTCTACTCCTTGTCAATCCTATCAAATCGGCCATTAACCTCCGTCTGAAAAGTCCCAAAGGCGTTGGCTTGAGCCTCCAAAAGCTAGGTGTGGTGTTGTTGCGTTAGTGCCTACAACTCCAACATCTCTACTACCTTATCCAATGAAGAATGCCACTTCCCTCAGCTGATGGTCCTCCTTCCCCCTCTTCTTCATCATCCTTGACCCTCCTCTTCTTGTGACTCCTATACTGTGCTTCTGACTTGTGAATAAAAGTCATGTTGATGGCACTCATGGAAGATTTTCGTGAAAAGAACGAAGGTAGGTGGACTTCAGACTCAAGGATCAGGGAGGTAAGCATACACACAAATGGAATGTTGTCCCTTTAGGTGATATTGGTGGCATCATGATAGAGGTGCAGGAACATATACCTCGGCAAGTCTATGGTCTTTTGGGTTCCAATGGCTCACATAAGCTAGGCTCGAGCTAGGTTGACCTGGGCATAACGAGCCTGGGGTAACAGACTATGGCATGAGAAAAGAAATAGTGGAAGGTACCTTAGTTTTAAAAACTTTTTTTCACATTAGGTCTTCCCCTCAACCCAGGACTAATTATCTTCTAAAATCTCCCATACCATCACAGTGATGCTCGGGGTCCCAACCCCATGGCAAAACTCGGCGTTAAGCTCACGCCTAAGCCCATAATGACGACAAAAGGTGGCCGGGGTAATTACTATGTCTCTCCCTCTCAACCAAGTCACCAGCCTCTCTTGACCCTTAGTTTTGTACAACACTCAAATATTAGTCATGAGTTCCGCACAAAGGGTTAAGATGTATTCGCTCCTGTAGGCGGCTAGGTCATTCCAACCCCGCCTCTCATATTCGGCTTCTAAAGCAAACTCACCCCCAAAGTTCCATAGTTCTATGTTTCGCTCTACGACCGTGGCTTTGCCCTCCCACGTTTTCCTAAAGTCCAAAAAGGCTTGATGACTAATGAAGATTTTTGAGTCATAGTCCGAAGAATAATCGGGTTCAAACGGTTCTATGGCCAAAATTCTTTTTAGAAGATTTTTAACTTCCTTTCGATGCCATCAAAACAACCTCTTAAAACAAATCGCAACACACACCATCACAGAATCACAATTATAGCACAGTCCCAATCCTAACTAAGCATAAATATCAAAGAAAACAATTTGAAAAGGAATAGGAGAGGTTATGTAGTTACCTTGGAAGAGGAAAATGCGGGAAGTTAAAGGGTCACAACTCTTTAAACTGGCAGGACTTCGTCGCCTCGTCCGAACGCTCTCTCTCTCTCTAAACAGGAATTTTATGGGTGTGCGAATGAGACAAAACGGAGAAACACGGGGCTTTTATAAAAACGTAGGGGCATCCAGATGACCCCAGGAGGGCGTCCAGACGGGGGTCCAAAACGATGTTGTTCGACTTAAAATGGGGCGTCTAGACGGGCAAAAACGGGCGTCCAGACGGGGAGCATGCGTTCGGAGGGTACCTCAAGGGCGTCCGGACGGGGTCAGGGCGTCCAAACAGGGCGTTCAGACGACCATTGAGCTTGTCACAACCAACTTAAAAACATTTCTAAGGCATGAAGGGCGTCCGGACTGCCAGTAGCCTTGCAACTCGAACAAAAAAAATATTTTAAGTGTTGGGAGGCATTCAGACAGCCCGTCCGGATGGCTAGTGGCGTTGCATAGACTTTTCAAAAAATTTTCTAAGTGTGGAATACCATCCGGACAGACCCCGAAGGGCGTTCGAACAGCTAGTGCCCGTGTTTCCCAACTATAACAAAAAAATTATAAGTGTAAAAAGGCGTACGGACAGGCCCTGTGAGGCATCCAGACGGCCAATATTTTATTTTTTTTAATTATTTTTTTTCAAGTGTGCAATTCATTACAAGATTGATCTCTCCCCCCAACTTAGTTTGCACATTGCCCTCAATGGACGCAAGAGGAAAGAGAAGGACACAAACTTACGTGAGTAAAGGCACACTAGTCACTGGAAAAAAATAAAAATAAATAAAACAACACTACTATACATAATTACGCCTATGGATATTACTCTAATGGAGGAGGATCTTCGAGACATAATGTCTCTATTTCTGCTACAAAATTCTCAATATAATGTTTTAGACGATGACCATTGACTGTGAATTGATTGTCATTTATGGGGTTTCGAATTTCAATGGCCTCATTCTTGTGGACAATCTTCACTATATAAGGTCCCGACCATTTACTATGCAACTTTTCGGGAAACAAATGTAACCGGGTGTTGTACAAAAGGACTTTTTGACCAATGTCAAAAGATTTTCGAGAAATGTGTTGGTCGTGAAGAACTTTCATCTTCGCCTTAAATATGCGTGCATTTTCATACGCGTCATTACGTATTTCATCCAACTTTGAGAGTTGAAGTTTTCGATGATGTCCAGCGTCGTCGGGGTTTTCATTCATTTACCTAATGGCCCAGTAAGCTTTGTGTTGAACCTCAACGGGTAAATGGCAAGCTTTACCATAAACGAGCCGATAGGGTGACATGCCTAACTGTGTTTTATATGCAGTCCGGTACGCCCAAAGTGCATCCACCAACCTTAAGGACCAATCCTTGCAGTTGGGGTTCATAGTTGTTTTTAAAATATATTTTATTTTCCTATTAGCGAGTTTGACTTGGCCACTGGTTTGTGGGTGGTAAGGCGTTCCGACTTTGTGGAGCACTCCATATCTGCGCATCAGGACCCCAACGGGTCTATTACAGAAGTGGGTTCCACCATCACTTATAATAGCACGCGGGATCCCAAATCTTGAAAAGATGTTTTCTTTTAGAAATTTAATCACCACTAGGTGATCATTTGCATGGGATGCTACTGCCTCTACCCACTTAGATAAATAATCAACACCCACTAAAATGTACAAATGCCCGAATGAGCTAGGAAATGGCCCCATAAAGTCGATGCCCTAATAATCAAATATTTCTATGATAGTTATGGAATTTAAAGGCATCATATTTCTTCTAGTGAGAGTATCTAGTCTTTGACATCTATCACAAGTAGTACAAAAAGTATGAACATCTTTAAACATAGTGGGCCAATAAAATCCACATTGGAGGACATTGGCAATTGTTTTCTTGGTGGAGAAATGCCCACCACAAGCATATGAGTGGCAAAAACTAATTATAGATTGGAATTCATTATCTGGTACACAATGTTGAATCACCTGATCAGAGCAATACTTATAAAGGTATGGGTCATCCCACATGAAAACTCTAACATTTTCGAAAAAATTTCTTTTTATCATTGGATGACCATTGAGATGGAATCTTACCTAAAGCCAAATAATTAGCTATATCCGCAAACCAAGAGGTACTAGTATGAGTAATAGACTGGATGGAGAAAAGTTGTCCATCAGGAAAGTGTTCCGAAATGGGAGATTTGTCTTGGTCTCAACCGTCAATAGGAAGGTGAGACAAGTGATCAGCTACCACATTTTCTACCTCCTTTTTGTCCCGAATTTCTATATAAAACTCCTGAAGGAGTAGAATCCACTGAATTAGTTGTGGCTTAGCGTCTGGCTTAGTGAGCAAGTACTTAAGTGTGGCATGATCAGTATAAACTATGACGAGTGAGCCAACTAAGTAAGATCTAAACTTATCAAGTGCAAGACCACTGCAAGAAGCTCTTTCTCGGTGATAGTGTAGTTCATTTGTGCATCATTTAAAGTTTTACTAGCATAATAGATGGCATATGATTTCTTGTCCTTTCTTTGACCAAGCACTGCCCCTATAGCGAAGTTACTCGCGTCACACATGAGTTCGAAAGGTAGAGACCAATCGGGGGTTTGCATGACGGATGCAGTGGTCAAGAGCCCTTTTAGCTTGTCAAAAGCTTGTTGGTAAGGGGATGTCCATTCGAATGGAACATCCGTGGGTAACAAATGACACATATGACGAGAAATAACACTGAAACCTGGAATGAATCGCCAATAAAACCCGGCGTGCCCTAAAAATGAACGGACATCTTTAACATTTGTAGGGGGTGGAAGTTTATGAATAAGGTCAATCTTAGCTTTATCAACTTCTATCCCCTTATTTGAAATTATGTGTCCTAACACTATCCCTTGTGTCACCATAAAATGACACTTCTCACAATTAACGACCAAATTGGTCTCCTTACATCTTTGCAAAACTTTTTCCATATTTTCTAGGCATTGGTTATAAGTGTTCCCATAGATAGAAAAATCGTCCATAAAGACTTCTAAGATTCTTTCTACCTTGTCACTGAATAGGCTCATCATGCATCTTTGGAAAGTGGCCGGTGCGTTGCACAGGCCGACAGGCATTCTTCTATAAGCATATGTGCCAAAAAGACAAGTAAAGGTAGTTTTATCTTGATCTTATGGAGCTATTTCAATTTGGTTGTAGCCTGAGTACCCATCCAAAACACAATAATAAGCTTTACCCGACACTCGCTCTATGACTTGATCGAGGAATGGTAATGGGAAGTGGTCTTTGGTGGTGATGGCATTGAGACGTCTATAGTTGATGCACATGCGCCATCCTGTTTGGATCCTAGTTGGTACTAATTCATCTTTTTCATTTTTCACCACTGTTACTCCAGACTTTTTAGGGACCACTTGGGTAGGGCTCACCCACCTAGAGTCTGCTATTGGGTAAATAATACCCCCATTGAGAAGTTTCAAGACTTCTCCTCTAACTACTTCTTTCATATTAGGGTTCAATCGCCTTTGCATTTGGCAAACAGGTTTAGCCTCTTCCTCTAAGTATATGTTTTGTGTGCAAACTAATCGGCTAATACCATGTAAATCAGTAATTAACCACCCTATGGCTTTGCGATGCTTTAAAAGCACATTCTTTAATCGATCCTCTTGGCCTTCAGACAGGCTAGAAGATATCACTACTGGGTAAAATTCACCATCGCCTAAAAATATATATTTAAGAGTAGATGGCAATGGCTTTCGCTCCGGAATAGGAGCTTCCACTTCTAATAGTTTAAGTTTCCAAGCATTGAGCCCTAATGGCTCAACACATTGGGTCCAATGACTCACAGACATAGCAGGAATGCACCCTACTGCTTCCTCATTTATCACCATTTCTTCTAAACACTTTATTTGCTCATTCTGAATTAAGGCTCTCTCAAGTGAAACTGTCAAGAATTCTCTATTAAAATGTTCTTATACTAGAATATCTATCATGCTAATCTCCCTAATGTCTTCACACTCTCCCGGTTTCTTACCACATAGAAGATGTTCATATCTACAGTCATGTTTCCAAAGGATAAGTTCAACTCCCCGCCCCTACAACGAATAATAGCATTGGATGTTACTAGAAAGGGATGACTTAAAATGACAGAGATAGGGGAATGATCATTTGAGTTCCCCACGGTGTCTAACACTACAAAATCAATCGGGAAGTGTAATTTATCCACTTAGATAAGCACATCTTCCACCATGCCCCGAGGAATCTTAATCGAATGATCAACTAATTGAAGGGTGATTCTAGTAGGTTTTAACTCTCCTAACCCTAACTGTTGATAAACAGAAAAAGGTAGCAGGTTCACACTAAATCCTAGATCTAGCAAAGCATTATCAACGCTATGATCTCTAATTATGCATGGAATGGTTGGACTCCCCGAGTCCTTGTATTTTGGTGGAAGATTTACTTGTAGAACCTCTCTAGCTTCTTGGTTCAGAAAAGAGACTTCTCTCACAGTGAGCCGTCTCTTAATGGTGCACAAGGCCTTTAAGAACTTTGCATATGACAGGATCTGCTTAATGGCATCTAGGAATGGAATATTGATTTTCACTTACTTGAATACCTCATAAATTTCAAAATTTATTAGTTCTTGCTTCGGTTTGGCTAATCTATGAGGAAATGAAACACGTGACAAATCCTCTACGTCAATATCCGCGGATTTATCCCTAGACTCATCATCCCTAGGCTTCTTCCCTAACTCCTCCACTACCTCTTTAGGATTGTCTCTATCCTCTTTTGATGTTTTTTCTGCTCTCTCGCTAGTGTCCTCCCTAGATGCAGACTCTTTACTTGGAACAGTTTTATCTATGGCTTTTCCACTCCTTAAGGTGGTTACTGCTTGAACTTGCTCATGATTTGGCGGATTTGGATTTATCAATACACCATGAGCTTGCCTATTAAGGTTAGGTAATGGCTGAGCAGGGAATGTGCCTTTCTCTTTAGTCAGTGATTGAGCAAACAAAGTCTTTAACTCTTCAATAGATTTATCAAGTCTAGCATTAGTTGCTTGTTGTACCTGTATGAATTGGATCAAAGGGTCCTCTACAGGTTTTAGAGGAGGTGGTCTGTACACGTTTGTGGTTGGTGTTGAAAATTATTGACCTTGTGCTTGGTATTGATTAGGGGGGCCATTAAATTGTTGTGGGTGTTGAAATTGTTGGGGTGCTAAGTTACCATCATTCCTCCAACTGAAGTTGGGATGGTTCCTCCACCCTGGGTTATATGTAGGTGCATATGGGTTTCCTTGTCCTTGTGGGGCCTGTGGTGGTTTACTATAAGAGGCAATAGCATTTACTTGACCATGCAACACTTCCCTAAAGGCTGAAATTGTGGGACAAAGATCTGCCCTATGCTCATTATTATCACACACACTACAATTAACTTAGGTTTCACTCTCAACTACTGCAATTTTTTTCATTTCTAGGGCCTCTAATCACTTATTCAATGTGGTTATCTTTGAATTATCCTCATCTAAATGCCTTAACGGATATAGGATGCTTGTCCTTAAGTTGTTTCTAATCTTGGGATTTTTAGTCCCTGTGGTGTCCCAATCTCTTGCATTATTAGCTAGAAAGTTGAAGAAGTCATAAGCTTCTTCTGGAGATTTATCATAGAAAGAACCGTTGCACATTGTCTCCACAAACCTTTTGAGTTCGGGAGTTAAGGCCAAAAAGAAAGTACTAAACAAACTACATGGGTCCTGTCCATGATGCGGACATGAATTCAAAAGTTCTTTATATCTCTCCCAACTATGGTAAAATATTTCATTTTCAAAAGGAGTGAACTGTGAAATTTGGAGACGAATCGCCTCTGTGCGATGCTCAGGAAAGAACTTTTTTAGGAACTCGACCTGAAGAACGTTCCATGATGGAATAGACCTTGGCCTTAAAGAATTCAACCAAATTTTAGCTTTATCCTTTAATAAGAATGGAAACAATTTGAGACGGATGGTCTCGACAGAGCAGGTATTATCAAAGCACATATTACAGACGTCTTCAAACGCTTTAAGATGGGTATATGGATTTTCAGAATCCATCCCATGAAAATGTGTGATTAATTGTATGATACCTGACTTAAGATGGAATGCATTTTGGTCAGGAGGTAATATAATGCAAGAGTTTGGAGTCTGTCTTTGTGGATTTAGATAATCTCTCATAGTTCTCTGTGGTGCTGTAGGTACTTGGGTTGTGGGGGTTGCATGTTATTACCCCCATCTATATTCCTATCATCACCCAGTAAATGGGTCATGTCAAAGTCTATAAGTATTGGTGTATTATCAGAAAAACTTCTAAACTGAGTGGCGTAAACAGGTGGGGTTGTTCTCAAAAGTTTATGTGTACTGTCCCTTCGCTAAACTAACATGCAATGCAATGCACATAAATGCACCAATCTGCCACAACAGTAAAGTAGAGATAAATAATATTTAATTTAAATTTTCAACCGAACCAGTAATCTCCACATAAAATATCCACCAATTTGTAATTAAACCCTAAACCTCCACTAAAAAAATATAAAATTTATCTAAAAGAAACTAGTAAAATAAAGAAAATAAAATCTAATATGCTCACAGATAGTAGGGATGGAACGAGGTTACCCAATTGAGTGATTGAATTTCCTTGTTGTTGTAGTTTGATGGTGAAGCTGTTTCTGCAGGAATCAATTCCTCTCGAGTTCGGTTGTTTTGTTTTTGTTCTTGTATATTTTTATTTTTGCCCTGTTTCTTTTTCTTTCCTTAGCTTATTTGCTTTGTAATGTCCCCGGCAGCAGCGCCAAAAACTGATCACTCCTGAATAGTGCAATTTATAGCCGCCAGTGTGCGATTGCGATGCAGTAATAATATCTCGGTAAGTCCGAAGTCGATCCACAGGGAACACAAGAAATAAACTTAATCTGGCAAGGTCTATAATCAGAACAAAATAATAACGAGCTCAGAGTCAAGTAAAATCACAGGAAAGCTTCCAAAAAAAAGAAAATAAAAATCAATTGTTGAAGATGATTGATCTAAATTATCAGAAAATAAAATTAAACTAATTTTTAGGGATATATTCAAATATTACAAAAAGGTCTTGGCAGGGTTTGAACCAGTAATAGGCCTACAGGTAGGTTACCAAGATAGTTGTAAGTAAAAAATCTCAAGATTCGATTACCCTCTTAGAGTTGATATTCAGTTATTTACTAGTGTTCATACCAGGGTCCCATTCATACATGTCCCAGTTTATAAACCTGTCTACAAAGTATGTTTGAAGCTTAATCAAGAACAATAGTTTTCTAAAGTACTCTTAATAGGAATATATATGCAATTATAATCAATATCCTTATCAGAAATTCTAGGTGTACGTATCCCTGCTTACAAATCAGTATATATATACATGCTAGATATGATCAAGAATATTATTTTCGAAGATATTCATGGGCAAGAAAATGAATCTTGATCCAAGATCTTAAAACCTTAAAAAACAAATAACTATCTTGAATCTCTACCCGTAACCTAGTTACTTTCTCAACCCATACCAAGAACGGATTTAGCTACTGAAAAACATGATAAATATTGCAAGAATGGAAATAATAATTAAAAAAATAAATCGCTTCATTAAAGAAATATAATCTGAAATTCACAATAAGAATAAGAAAGAAAACTAAAGATTAAGATGCTCCCTTGAAAGATGAAAAGATTCGTAGCCTCCAAAACTTGGATGATTCCTCCTTTCAAAACCCTAGAAAAACCCTAGAATTCTTCTCCTCCTTTAGAAAATAGAACTCCTAAACCTATTCTACTACCTACTAATCTCTATCTAACTAAAAAGTGAATTAATCTATATATCCCGTCGTCAGTCGTACGGACGACTTCTCTTGAGTGCTCCGATGGGCTGGGTCACTCATGAAAGTTGTAGGTCTCAAAAAGTTATATGAAATTGAAATATTATGAGCCTGAATAGCCTTTCTGGTTCGCGAGATATGGCCTTCCAAAATTTTAGCTTTGCGTGCTTCAGCAGCTTGTACCACAGCTTCAACAGCTTGTACCTTGACAGCAACCTCTTGAAACCAATGATTAAATTGCATTCGAAATCATTCCATTTAAGCTCAAAACCTACATAAAGCATTATAAACTCAATTAATATCAAAACATAGCTAAAAAGACTTATATAATCATAAACCAATGCTAACAAAATACTAATTAAGGCATTATAATTGCACTTTTGAAGTGCAATCAATTTCCAAAGATATCCTTTCTTTCAGTAAACATGCCACAGCCAAGAGGCATGTTCAATCCGGTGACATAGGGGTTTTGTTGGCAATTCCTAATGTCGACCTGTTTGTAAGTTTTTCCACCACTTTGACAGTTATGATGTTTGTGAGTGTTTCCTTCACTCTAACGGTGTGTGTTTATTCCAAAGACTGTATAATCTCAGAAAGCTTTTGGATAGTCTTATCGTCTTAGAGATCAATTTTCTTGAAAGACGTGTCAGATAACGGACATTCTACATTAGCAAGCTAGCAGGCATCAGAAATGAACTGTTCTACCATCTCGGACACTTGAGTTCCGTCCCAGTCGACAGGTTTGAAAGGACTTACCATTTCGAGGAGCTTTTTCCGTAAACGTGCCGAACTAGATGAACTTACCATCTGAGAGATCAACTTTCTCGAAAGACATGCTAGATTAAACTTGAATGGTGTGGATTGGAAATTGAACTGGAATTGAAATTGAAATATGAACTTATCGTCTTTAGAGAGACATGCCAACTGGAATTGGATCGAGCAATGCCGCAAAGGCATTTTGGTTGTTTAGCCTTTATTGGGCCCAACGGGCCTGCAAAATGGTTAATTGACTGAATTGAGTCTAAAAAATTAGTCGGGGCTTAAATTTGTTTGTGTCGATTTGAATATGAGTCCGATTGGGCCAAAGATTGCCGAGCGGGCAAAAAATATGGTGCTTACAAATTTTCTATAACATGATATTAATGATGGTATATGTGAGGTGAGATATGAGATGACATTAGAGATTATATTTGAGGTGGCATTGGATACCATTCATATTGTATGCCAATGCATTTCATGGAGAAAGGTTCTACTAATGTGGGGCTATCCTAGAGATCAACTAATGTAGGGTTGATCTAAAAGGGTGTCGACGTGGGGAATCTTTGATAATGAGCCATCATTCATCGGGCCAACGTTATCTAAACTTGCGCGCACATTTGGGTGATACATTCATTGTATTGAGATATTCATGATATCTATATATATTGATTATTTATACCTGGATGTACATTGTGGGTGCTTGTTATTATTCTTTATGGATTTGATTATCTACCATGAGCACGTTGACTTTTAGCTCACGCCCACACAGATCTTTTTGACAGGTAAAATAAGGATGGAGTTTGGTTCACTGAAATCCTGGTCATCATCGCAATGACGTCCTTGTTGGTGTCAAGAGTGTCGAGCCTTGGAGGCAAGCTTTTGCTACTTTACTTCTATTTCTTGTTGTGTTTTGTATGAGATTTTGGGAATTAGTTTTATATAATGCTTTATGTCATGACTTTGTAATGATGTAAATAAGCTCTGTTTTACTTTTACTATATAGTATGGTATTGATGTATAGTTCTTGTCTATATATCTATTTAGTCAATTTGCAGTTTATCTTTTGGTGTAAGGTAAGGTGTCGTTCGTAGGTTAGATGACATGTGGGATCACGCCATGCCTAATGTGACATTAATGATGTCTAATTAGATTTTGGGGGGGGGGGGGGGGGGGGGGGGGTGTGACAATTCAAGGCTCCCCGAATACACCTGGTTCAAGAGAAACTGTAGGGGAACGTCGTGAGTGCAACCGATTTCCCTAGATCTTCCATGGATAGCACAAGCCTCGAGGCAAAGTCAGCATAAAAGTCCCCCACAACGGAGTGTATGCAACATGCGCCCAAAAAATGATCATTTCATCTAAAAACCTTACTTGTTGCCGAAGTTAAGGTAGTACAAGGATGCCACATGGCATCCTGTGAATGGTTGAGCCTAGGCGTATGTCTTACATGCGCCAGCCCCAACCATTCTGCCTATAAATAGCAAGCTACCCCCTACATATGGGACAGAAAAATAGTTGCCAAACTCTGTCAAAATCATTCTAGACCTCTAAAATTCCCAAATACACTACATCTCTCAAGAATCCAATAAAGAAGACAAGCCTCTTGAAGCTCTAAGCCAACAATAATGGTGTATTGAAGAGAATCAAGAGCCTAGGTGGGTTTCCTTTTACATTCATGTACTCTTACTCTCTCTTCTCCCTTCTAGTTTACACAGGCTATTCTTTTATTTTAACCCCCATCTACTACCCCATATTCTTGTGTGCTTAAACAATAGGGCTCTTAGGCCATGCTTGGAGGGAAATTATTGAGAACCACCGATTAGGGGACCTCTCTCTAGCCATTTTGAGTATAGTATGGTCCTTAGAACCCCTTGCAATGTGGTGTAACCTTGAGTCTTGTATGATTCATGACCCTATGCATCTAAATGTGATATTATTCATTTAATGCTTGTCTTGGTTTTTTCTTTTTTTTTTTTTGTGTGTGTTTAAAATCTTTTTTCAAAGTATCATCATTTGAATATCTAAATGCTCTTCAAAGTTCATGTTAAACATTTTTTCTAAATTTCTAAAAGCCCCTCTAAGTTGGAGTTCTTGAAGCCTAAGCCTAAACCCTAGTTTCTGTGCCTTAGAGAACCCTCCTAAGAAACCCTAACCCTCATCCTTGCATTTCCAAATAGCTCTTTTAAGTTTTTGCATAAAAATGATTTCAAAACCACCCTCCAAAGGGTCTTTCCAAAATCCATGTTCTCTTGAGTTTTTACCCAAAATGGTTTTCCAAAAACCCCCCATTTCTTTGGTAATTTTCAAAAGTTGTTTTACTCTCTTAAGTTAGTGGTTATAATGGTCCTAATGGAACTCTCCTTGGAGTGATTTCAAAATATCAAACATATACCCTATATTCACTTGAGAATTTTCAATAAAATGGTTTTTCAAGCCTTTAAGTGGTTTTTAAAACAATCCTCCTCAAGGAGTTTTTCAAAACATTCTCTCTCTTAAGTTTTCACAAAAGTACTTTTCAAAACAACCCTCACAAGAGTGGTTTTCATATACCTAAATGGTTTTTCAAAAACAAGTTCCATAGTGATTTTCAATATTTTAATCTCTTAAGTTTTTAGTTGAAATGGTCCTAAGGCAACTCTCGTTGGAGTGGTTTCCACAAATCCACCATATGAACCCTGTACTCAAGTGGTTTTATAAAAATGATTTTCAAAATTTACAACTCCCTTGAGTTGGTTTTCCAAAAAAAGGTTCTACATGAAATAATAACTTCTTTACATTTTTCACATAAAACAATAAAGTTTTTCACTCAAAATAATAAGTTCTTTACATAAAATCTTGGTTTTCAAAAACTCCTTTTCAAAATTCATGCATAAAACCACCCTTTCCAATACCACTAAGTCTAAATCCTAGTTCAAAACTACTCTCTAAAACCACTAGATCCCAAAATCCTAGTTCGAAAACACCTTTCTAAACCACTATCCAACTCTAAGTTAACTTGACTCTAGTTGCTCCAACCCTAGTTACTTGACCTTAGTTGCCTCAACCCTAGGTTAACCTAACCCTAGTTAGGTAACCTTAGTTACCTTAATCCTAGGTCAACAAAACCCTAGTTAGTTAACCTTAGTTAACTCAACCCTAGGTTAACCTAACCTTAGTTACTCAACCTTAGTTGGCAAATCCTAGTTGTCCAACCCTAAGTTAACCTAACCCAAGTTAGATAACCATAGGTCCTTTTAACCATGGTTATTAGGCTTCAAGACTGTAATTCTAGACCTATTTCAAACCATCTTTCAATTCCAAAATCATCTTCAAAACTTGTTTTCAAAAAATAATATACTCCCTTGAGTTTTAAAAAATTCTTTCAAATATTCCCATACCCCTCTCAAAACATTTTCAAAAGCTCACTTAAACTTGTCATAACCTAAAATGGCTAGACATCTTCCATTTTTAAAAACTATTTCCAAAGACGATTTCAAAAACTCACTACCCTAAGGTAACCTTAACCCTTTCATGATTAAGGTTTCCAAAAAAAAAGAGGAACATTAAGAGTGACCTTCAAGGTCCACATTAGGGTTTGCAACCCTAAAGTGTTTTCAAAAGCCTTTTTCAAAAGTGATTTTCACAACCCACACCCTTAAGGCAATCTTAATCATTCAATGATTATGGTTTCCTAAAAAAAGTGAGATATCAAGCAAGGTTCTATAACCCTAAAGTTTTCCAAAACCTAAAAGAAGTATATACCCCTATTCTAAAATTGTTTTCCAAAACTCATAACCCTGAAGGGAATTGAGTTAATTAAGAACTAGTCTCTCAAGGGTGATGAAACATTTTAATGTACCTTTCATAAGGTATACAAAAAATTATTTTCAAAACTTTTCAAAGACAAGTTCACAAGAGTTTTCACCTTACTCCAATCCAAACTCTATTTTCAAAAATTCCTAACCAAGGTTTTCAAAAGCACTTCAAAATCTTATCAAATTCTATTTCAAAAATATTCCAAAACTCTCTTGAGTTATTTCAAAAACTCCTTTGAGTTGTTTCAAAAATATTCAAATACTCCAATGAGTTAGTTACAACAACTTTTCAAAGCTCTCTTAAGTTGATTTAAAAATATTTTAAAAACTCCATTGAGTTGTTTCAAAAGCATTTTCAAAAACTACGTTGAGTTGTTTCAGAAATATTCCAAAAACACCCTTGAGTCATTTCAAAGCATTCCAAAAATCTCTCAAGTTCTATGTCCAAAGACATTTTCAAACTCTCTCAAGTTCTATTTCAAGTCAAAATTCCTGAATTCAAACTTTCAAAAACCTCCCAAGACTCCTATGAGTCTATTTCCAATCGGACTCTTGTCTGAACTACAAATGACATGATTCTTGCCAAATGAGATACGTAAGCAAGCTTCGAATAGGTGTGGTCATAACCTTTATTTCAAGTCAAATAACCTTTTAAAATTCTTTCTCCAATCAAACTATCTTTTCAAAATTAAACTTCAAAGTCTTTTCAAACTCTCTTTAAAACTTGTATCATGTATCATTCATCCAAAAAGTGATGACCAAACCTCTCTTTCAAAAGTCTAAAAGTGGATATAAAGTGGACAATAGTAACTAGTGATTCAAGTGAGTAAACTAAGAGTGATTAGACATGTAGATACTAAAAGAACGGGGTAGGGTGATGTTCTTACGATATCTTCCCTACAAGTCACCAACCTCCGAGCCATAGACTTCTAGTTTCAAAGACCGAAATTGGAGGCACATTTTCAAAAAGGCCTTTAAAACATTCTCAAAAGGCTGCTAAAAACCTAGTTCCCAAAAACCTCTTAAAAGGATATTTTCAAAATATTTTTTGAAAAACCTAAGTTCAGTCTTCAAATTATACTTAGTTTTAGGCGACCTAGTACATCTTTAACTATGTTAGGTGACGACTCCAAAACTTTTTTCAAAAGCCTTTATTTAAATTCAAAAACCATTTTCAAGTCCAAACCCCTGTTGCACTTATCTTTTTAGGAGGGTAAGTTCTAACGAAAAGAGTATCATGCTTTTTCCCGAGCCAAGAAGACTCGAAAGAAAAACCAAGGCATGACAGTAGCCATTGGTATTGATGGAAATAACAATAGGTTTCCCACAACTTATGTTGTGATAGTAGGGGAAACTAGAAGTTTATGGAAGTGGTTCTTAAAAACACTGCAAGAAGACCTAGGGATAGTAAACCAATCAGTATATACTTTCATGTCAAATAAGCAAATGGTATTGTATTCCACACCCACGCTGGAGTTTTTTTTCCCTTAAGTAATGTATTATTCATAATTTGATTACTTTTCCTTTTGGTAATTACCCTCAGGGATTAGCACTAGCACTTGAACAGGCGGTTCCAAATTCTGAACACAGGTTCTATAACATGCATCTATACAGTAACTTCAGAAAAGAGAACAAAGGACTACATTTGAAGGAGTTTTTGTGGAATGCCACCTATACATCCTATGTACAAGAGTTTCAACCTTATAACCACCTAGGGAATGGTCTAGGACTCATTTCATCACATTTTCAAAGTTTGACATATTGGTTAGTAACCTGTGTGAAAGTTTCAATGGGATGATTAAAGAGGCAAGGTGTAAGTCTATTCTACCATTTATGGAAGACCTAAGATGTATGCTGATGACAAGGATGCAAGTAAGAAGAGAATCAATGAGAGCTTATCAGGGGCTTATATGCCACAAAATTCAAAAAAAGCATGAGTTAAAACAAGGAAGAGTTAACAAACTGCATTGCTTTATTGTTAGAAGCATATAGGTACTAGATAAATTGCTTCAATGGGCAGCAATTTATGGTTAATCTAAAAGATCAAACATGCACATGTAGGAAGTGGGAATTCCAGTGTATACCATGTTGTCATGTTATAGCAGACATCTATAACAAGCATGATGAACCTGAGAACTGTCGCGCCCAGATTTTTTGCACTCGAAGAATACACACACAAGCGGGAAAAATACTGTAGTCTCTCGTTAGAACTCACCCTCCTAGAAGAATGAGTGCGATTAGGTTTGAATTGAAAAATTAGTTTGAATAAAGGGCTTTTGGAAAAGATTTGGAGTCGCCACCTAACTTGATTAAGGTGAGTTAGGTCACCAAAAAACTAAGAATAATCCGAAGACTATACTTAGGGTTTTTAGAAAATGATTTTGAAAATATCTCCTCAAGAGAGGGTTTTTAAGAAAACAGGTTGTTTGGCAACCTTTGAAAACCATTTAACCCTTTTTGAAAAATAACTCCGTTTTGGTCTATGAAAACAGTGATTCTAGGTTCGAAGGTTGGTTATGTGTAGGGAAGACGCACTAAGCCATCACCCTACCCCGCCCTTTCGATACCTACATGTCAATCTACCCTATATTCACCTATGAGAGTCTTCAATTAACTATTGTTCAATCCTATCCACTTTATAAAACAATGTTTAAAAAGATATGTTGCATGATATGCAAGTGCTAGAAAAGAGAATTGAAAAATAGATTTGGAAAGAAATTGATTTGATTTTAGAAAAGATTTGAAAAGATATATTTGAAATTAGAAAGTTTTAGAATTTGGAAATTGAGATTTGAAAATAGATTTTTGGAATTGGAAATTGAAAATAGAACATAGAATTGGAAACTTGAAGAAGATTGTAGAATTGGCGATTTGAAAGAAAGTTGTAGAATTTGAGATTTGAAAAATGTGGAGGAATTTGAAATTTGAAAGAAGTTGTGACCGCACCCATGAAGGTTGCCTACGTATCCTTTTGGAGGAATCAGGTCAGTCGTAGTTCGAACAAGAGTCTGATTGAGAATAGAAGAGTTGATTGGAAGAAAGAGATTGAATTGGAGATTGGATTGGAAGATTAAGAGATTGAACTTTGATTGAAAGATTTAAAAATATTTGACTTTGGAAAACTTGGTTTTAGGAAACCTAGACTTAGGAAATTTGAGACTTAGGAAAATTTTGGATTAAGAAAGTTTCGAATTTAGAAAGTTTTCGAAATAGGAAAGGTTTTCAAATTAGGAAAGTTTCAAAATTAGGAAAGTTTTGAAATTAGGAAAGTTTTGAAAATAAGAAAGTTTCAACTTAGGAAAGTTTTAAATTAGGAAAGTTTCAACTTAGAAAAGTTTTCAATTAAGAAAAGTTTCATTTTAAGAAAGGTTTTGAAAAAGGAAAGGTTTTGAAAATAAGAAAGTTTTAGATTTGGAAAGATTTGAAGTTTTAGGAAAGTTTAGAGTTTTAGAAAAATTTAGGAAGTTTGAAAAGATTTAACTTAAGAAATTTTTGAATTTAGAAAGCTTTGAATTTGGAAAGATTTGAAATTTAGAAAGTTTAAGATTTAGAAAGTTTTAGAGTTTTAGCAGATCTTGAGATTAGGAAAGGTTTGAGTTTAGGAAAGATTGAAAAACCTAGATTTGGGAAAGTTAAGATTTGGAAATGGGTAGAATTAGGAAAGATGTGGAAGTTGAGTTTTAAGGAAAGATTTGGAAGTTTTAGGAAACTTATGGTTTAGGAAAGTAGGAAATTAGAAGAGATTTGAATTAGAAAAGATTTAGATTTTGAGTCTAAAAGGGAAGGTTTGATTCTTATTTCCTAAAGCAAGGATTGGATTTCATTTCTAAAAGAGAAAATTTGATTTTATTTCCAAAAATGGAGGATTGGATCTAGTTTCCTAAACAGGAAGATTGGATTTGATTTCCTAAAGGGAAGATTGGATTTGGCAAGGATTTGGAAAGGGAGGTTTTAGAAACCCTAGATTTGGAAGACTATAATTTCGACGTAGAAAAGAGGTTTTGGAAATGTGTATAGTTTAGATGCAGAAAATAAGAGGTTTTGGAAACCTAGGTTTGGGGTAAAGTTTGAAGACCATGTTTTTGAGAAGAAAATTAGGGTTTCCTAATGGTTAGCTCTAGGGCTTGACTTGGGCTCTAAGGAAAAAGTTTTTGGAAAGTGCATTTTTTGGAAACAAAGGTTTTTAGAAGGGAATCCTAGAGAGAAATTTTTGGAAAGTAAATTTGAAGAGAGAGCTTTTGGAAAGAGATTTTAAAGAGAAGGAGTTTTTGGAAAGTATGTTTTTGGAAACTAAGATTTTAGAAGGAAAATCCTAGAGGAGAGTTTCTAGAAGGAAGATTTTAGGAAGAGAGTGTTTTAGAAAGATTTTTAGGGAGCGTTTTTAGAAAGTGAATTTTGGGGAGAGTGTTTTGGAAAGGAGTTAAAAAAGGGAATTTTGGAAAATAGATTTTGGGAGGGAGTTCTTGAAAACAACTTTGGAAAGGAGAGTTTTAGGAAAGTATGTTAAAAAAGAGATTTTTAGGAAGAGATTTTTGAAAAGAGAGTTTTTTAGAAAGTATAAAAACGTTTCACTTTCCTAAAGTGATTCTAACCATAAGAAGGTTAGAACCACTTTAAGAAAATGGTTTTGAAAACAACAAGAGTTGAAAATATGGACCATATTGGTCACTTTGAATGTAACTTTTTCCTAAAGTAATCCTAGCCATGGAAAAGCTAGAATCACCCTAGGATTGTGATTTTGAAAACAAGTTTTGAAAAAGGAGATTTTGATGTAATTTTGAAAACAAGTTTGAAAATGATTTTGAAAACGAGTTTGAAAACAAATTTTGGAAGATGCAAGATCATGATATGCACAATGCAAATTTGGGGTCGTGAACATACAAGGCTAAGGCTTCACCACAAAATCAAGAGGGCTGAACCCACGTAGTCTCTGGTTAGCCTAAAGGAAAGCCCCTGACACGGTGACCCTCCAATACTTTAATCCTAGACATGGACCGGGAATCCCCTTGTTTCAAGCATGCAAAGAAAGGGGGGAAAGAGATGGGGGATTAAAATAAAGAAAACCCAAGTGGGTTAGGAGAGAGAAGAGAGAGGGGGAAGTGCGAAAATTTAAAAAGAAAGCCTACCGTATGTCTTGTTTATTTTGTGCACCGTGCTTGTCTTCGGTTTGAGTCTTGATCTTCGTCTTCAGTCTTCAATCTTTAAACTTCAAATTGCAGCTCTTCAAGTCTTCAAAGGAGGGTTGGAGGCTAGTGTATAAATGTATGGGGGTGTGTATGAGTGTATATGAGGCTAGGGTTTAGTGTATGGTGGCTAGGGTTTGGAAAACCTAGGGAAACTAGGGTTTAGGGAATGTTTGAGCTTTGTATATCAAAATATATGATTTTTAGATTGAGTTTGCGGACCTCTTTCATGCTGGAAGAGGCTCTGTATTTATAGAGAGAGGAAGGCACTAGTGCCTATTGTAATGGCGCCAGGCCAAACATTACACTGGCGCCATTAGGAGTGGCGCCAGGCCATTTCTGGCTTGGCACCACTACTAGTGGCGCCAACCATTTAGGAAATGTTTAAGGTCGGCAAGCAACGTATCTTTGACTAGATTTGGGCGCCTGTACTAGTGACTACCATGCAATTTTTAGCCTGGCTTCACTAGAAGTGACTCCAAAAAGTCTAGGAAGGAGTTTGGGAGACTGGGGATGACCCGAAAGGCTGGAAAAGAGCAGGAACACTTAAAATAGTGTCCCAGAGGTATTTGACTTGAAAAATGAGGATAGGATGTGTTGGAAGGGTTGACCAAGCCTTTAGGGGCAAAACGGCCAATCGAATCGGGAAGCTGCCGGGACGGACTTGGACTGTCCCAGAAGAGGACTTAAGATTTGAAAACATTATTCAGAATTTTCCCAAAGGTTTCTAGTTTGATACCTAGAGCCGGTGTGGTCGGAAAAAGTGACCGACCCACTAGGGGCAAAACGGTCATTTCGTACCAGGTTTGCCGGAACTGACTCGGAATGATCTGAAAAGATAAAGAAAGGTTGAGAATACTATAAAAAGCATTCTCGGGAGGTTACCGGTTTAATACCCAGAGCCGGTGTGGTCAGAAAAAGAGACCGGCCCACCAAGGGCAAAATGGTCATTTTGTACCGGGTTTGCCGGAATTGACTTGGAATGATCCGGAAAGGTAAAGGAAGGTTGAGAATACTATAAGAAGTATTCTCCGAAGGTTACCGATTTGATGCCCAAAGCCGATGTGGTTCCCAGGGCGTTCGGATGCCTAGGGGCAAAATGGTCATCTTGACCGGAAAGTCTCAGAAAAGGCCTAAGGGGCAGTTTGGTCATTTTTCACCGAAGTGGGCTAGCAGGCACTGGTGTTGACTTGGGTTTTGAGTGTTTCCGCCACTCTGACGGCGGTCGTCGTGACATAGGGGTTTGTTGGCAATTCCCTATATCGACCTGTTTGCGAGTATTTCTGCTACTCTAACGGTTGCGATGTTTGCGAGTATTTCTACTACTCTGACGGTTCACGATCATTCCCGAGACTGCCTGATCTTGGGAAGCTGCTAAAGGGGACTTAGCGCCTAAGAAGTCAACTTTCTCGGAAGGCGTGCCTAAATGGACATTTCTGCATTGGTGGGCTAGCAGGCGCCAAAGATGGACCGTTCTACCATCTAGGGGACTTGAGGTCTCATCCCGGTTGACAGGTTTAAAGGGACTTACCGTTTGGAAGAGATTTTCTTCAAAAAGCGTGCCGGACCGTCTCAAGGAATCAACTGTCTCGAAAGTGGGATTGAATTGGAAAGGGGTCTTATCGTCTTCGAAAAAACGTGCCTCATTTGGAACCGTCTCGAGAAATAAACTATCTCGAGAGAGGGATTGGAATTGAAAAGGGATCTTATCATCTTTGAAAAGATGTGCCTAATTTCGAACCGTCTCGAGGAATAAACTGTCTCGAGAGAGGGATTGGAATTGGAAATGGGTCTTATCGTCTTCAGAAAGACATGCCTGATTTGGAACCGTCTCGAGGAATAAACTGTCTCCAGAGAGGGATTGGAATTGGAAAGGGGTCTTATCGTCTTCGAAAAGACATGCCTGATTTGGAACCATCTCGAGGAATAAACTGTCTCGTGAGAGAGATTGGAATTGGAAAGGACAATGCCCCTAAGGGCATTTTGGTCATTTTACCTTTATTTGGGCCTGGTGGGCCTGCGAAGCGATGGACAGACGAGATTTGGACTTAGAGAGTCGGTTTCGATTGAAATACGTCCATATTGACTTAAGTACAAGTCTGGACGGAGCATAGACTGCCGAGCGGTAAAAAATGGGGTGCTTACAAGGACTATCTTGCTCACTAGTTCAGAAAAGAAACATATCTAGCAAGTTATGTGAGAGACCCTACTTTGCTTAACATCATGTTTAGCTTAGTAGCATGCTTATGAGTGCATGATTTCTTTAATCAAGAAGCTTGATTAGCATATTTTACTAAAAGCATGCCATGGGGGGATTATCATATTTTTTAGCATGATTAGTAGGCTTAATCCTTGATTAATTAGCTTAATTAATCTCCATGTTTAGATTAATATTAATTATGATTAATTATCATAAGTGTAATTAATTATGTTAATCATATATAATAGTGGTGGATTGGTTAAGCAAGGAGGTGCTAAGAGGTGCCACCTAGGTATTGTCCCGCCCAGATTTTTCGCACTCGAGAAATACACACACAAGCGGAAAAAATAATGTGCTCTCTCGTTAGAACTCACCCTCCTAGAAGAATGAGTGCAACTACATTTGAATTGAAAATTGATTTGAATAAAAGGCTTTTGGAAAACATTTGGAGTCACCACCTAACTTGATTAAGGTGAGTTAGGTCACCTAAAAACTAAGCACAATCCAAAAACTACACTTAGGGTTTTTGAAAACGATTTTGAAAATACTTTCTCAATACAGGGTTTTTAGGAAAACAAGTTGCTTGGCAACCTTTGGAAAATATGTAAGCCCTTTTTTGAAAATGAACTCCATTTTGGTCTTTAAAAACAGTGATCCTAGGTTCGAAGGTTAGTTACGTGTAGGAAAGACGCACAAAGCCATCACCCTACCCCGCCCTTGCGATACCTACATGTTTATTTACCCTAGATTCACCTATGAGAGTCTTCAACTAACAAATGTCCAATCCTATTCACTTTAGAAAACAATTTTGAAAAGAATGATGCATGAGATGTAAGTGCAAGAAAAAGAGAATTGAAAAATAGATTTGGAAAAGAAAATTTGAAGTTTGAAATTGAAAAGAAAGTTTAGAAATTGAAATTGAGGATTGAAAATAGATCTTTAGAATTGGAAGTTGGAAATAGATTATGGAACTAGAGATTTGAAAGAGGTTGTGGAAATAGAAGCTTTAAAACGGTTGTGGAATTTTGAAATTTAAGAAAGGTTGTGACCGCACCCATGAGGGTTGCCTACGTATCCTTTTTGAGGAATCAAGTCAGTCGTAGTTCGGACAAGAGTCCGATAGAAAATAGAAGGTTTGATTGGAAAAAAAAAATTGAATTGGAATTTGGATTTGATTTGAATTTAGAATAAAATATTGGAATTTGAAATGGAAGAATAGAGACCCTAGACCTAGGAAGATAGGACTTAGAAAGGACTCAAGATTAAGAAAGACTTGACTTGAATGTTGGACTTGGAAGATCGAAGAAAGATTGGATTTAGGAAGGGTTCGAATTAGGAAAGGTCCAATTTAGGAAAGTTTCAAAATAGGAAAGTGTCATTTTTAAAAAGTTTCTCTTTAGGAAAGTTTCAATTTAGGAAAGTGTTATTTTAGGAAAGTTTTCGAATTAGGAAAGTTTTGAAATTAGGAAAGATTTCGTTTTAAGAAAGTATTGAAATTGAAAAGTTTTGAATTTAGAATATTTTGAAATTGGGAAGTTTTGAAAGTTGGAAAGTTTAGAATTTAGAAAGTTTCGAATTTTTAAATTTGGAAAGATTTGAAGTTTAGGGAAGTTTAGAATTTTAGAAAGATTCAAAGTTTGAGTTTTAAAAATTCTTGAAATTAGGAAATGTTTTGAGTTTAAGAAGGGTTTGAAAACTTAGATTTGGAAAGTTAAGATTTGGAAAGGGATGGAATTAAGAAAGGTTTGAAAGCTTAAAGTTTAAGGAAAGATTTAAAAGTTTAAGTTTAGAAAACTTAAAGTTTAGGAAAGTACTGAATTAGGAAGGAGATGAATTAGGAAAGATTTGGGTTTGGAAGGATTGAGATTCCCATTTCCTAAAGCAAGGGATTGAATTTTGCTTCTAAAAAGATATGTTTTGATTTTGTTTCCAAAAACGGAGGATAGGATCTAGTTTCCTAAATGGGAAATTGGATTTGGCATGAATTTGGAAAGATGGAGTTTTGAAAATTCTAGTTTTGGGAAGACAATAGTTTTGATGTAGAAAATAGGTTTTGAAAAATATATATATATATATATATATAGTTATGATGTAGAAAACAAGAGGTTTTGAAAACCTAGGTTTCGAGGCCAAAATAAGGGATTGGAAATCATACTCTTGGGAAGGAAAATTAAGGTTTCTTAATTGTGAGTTCTAGGGTTTGACTTGGCCTCTAAATAAGGAGATTTTTTGAAAAGTGTGTTTTTGGAAAAGGAGATTTTTGAAAGAAAATCCTAGAGAGGAGTTTTTGGAAAGTAAACTTGAAAAGGGAGTTTTTTAGGAAAGAAGATTTTGAAAGAGGGTTTTAGGAAAGAGTTGTTAGGAAAGAGATTTCGGGAGCGTTTTTAGAAAGTGAATTTTGACGAGAGTGTTTTGGAAAGAAGTTTTGAAAAATAGATTTTTAGAGGAACTTTTTAGAAAACAATTTTAGAAAGGAATTTGAAGAAGGAGATTGGAGAGAGTTTTTGGAAAGTACATTGAAAAAGAGATTTTTAGATGGAGAGATTTGAAAAGAAAGTTTTTAAAAAGTATATAAAATATTTCACTTTCCTAAAATGATTATAACCATAAGAAGGTTAGAA
The DNA here is from genome assembly GCA_033060915.1 of Euryodendron excelsum. Classification (NCBI taxonomy): domain Eukaryota; kingdom Viridiplantae; phylum Streptophyta; class Magnoliopsida; order Ericales; family Pentaphylacaceae; genus Euryodendron; species Euryodendron excelsum. The sequence continues at coordinate 18,595,758 of CM065393.1, read as the reverse complement.
CCACTTTAAGATAGTGGTTTTGAAAACAACTATGTTTTGAAAATATGGACCATATTAGTCACTTTAAATGTAACACTTTCCTAATGCAACCCTAGCCATGAAAAGGCTAGAATCACCCTAGGATTGTGATTTTGAAAACAAGTTTTGAAAAAGAAAGTTTTGATCCAAGTTTGAAAACAATGTTAATGCAAGTTTCGAAAACGAGTTTGAAAACAAGTTTAAAATAATGCAAAATAGTGATATGCACAATGCAAGTTGGGGTCGTGAACATACAAGGTTAAGGCTTCACCACATAATCAAAGAGGGCCGAACCCACGTGGTCTTTGGTTAGACTAAAAGAAAGCCCCCGACACGGTGACTCTCTAATAGCCTAATCCTATACATGGACTGGGAAGTCCCTTGTTTCAAGCATGCAAAGAAAGGTGGGGAAGAAGATGGGGGACTAAAATAGAAGAAAACCCAAGTGGGTTAGGAGAGAGAAGAAAGGGGGAAGATGCGTAAACGTAAATAAGAAGCCTACCTTGTGTCTTCTTTATTTTGCTTAGCTTTGCGCGCTTTGCTTTGCTTACTTCACTTCGGTCTTCCCTTCAATCTTCAAGAGTTTGTCTTCGATCTTCAAAGCTTCGTAGTAGCAGCAATCCAAGCCTTCAATGGAGGGTTTGAGGCTAGTGTATGAGTATATAAGAGTGTATGAGTGTATAAGAGGCTAGGGTTTGTGTATGGAGGCTAGGATTTGGGAAAACCTAAGGAGATTAGGGTTTAGAGAGGCTACAAGCTCTGTATGTCAAATAATAGAGTTTTTAGACTGATTTGGTGGACCTTTTTCACGCTGGAGGAGACTCTATATTTATAGAGAGAAGAATGACCTAGAGCCACTAGGAACGGCGCCAGGCCAAAAAACCTTCTAGCGCCACTAGGAGTGGCGCCAGGCCAAATATTGGCTTGGCGCCACTACTAGTGGTGCCAGCCAATTAGGAAAGTTTTAAGGTCGGCAAGTAACGTATCTTGAGAAGATTTGGGCGCCTGTACTAGTGACTACCATGCAATTTTTAGCCTGGCTTCTCTAGGAGTGACTCTGAAAAGTCCGAAAAGGTTTCGAGGGACCGGAAATGGCCCGGAAGGTCAGAAAAGGACAGGAACACTTAAAACAGTGTCCCGGAGGTAGTAGACTTGAAAAAGGATGGCAAGATTTGTCAGAATGGTTGACCGAGCCATTAGGAGCAAAATGGTCAACTGGATCGAAAAACAATCGAGATGGACTCGGAATGTCTCGGAAGAAGATTCGAGGCTTGGAAACATTATTCAGAATGTCCCAGGAGGTTATCGGGTTGATACCCAGAGCCAGTGTGGTTGAAAAAGGCAACTAGCCCACTAAGGGCAAAACGGTTATTTTGCACAGGGTTTACCGAAACTAACTCAGAATGATCCGGAAAGATAAAGGTCGAGGATACTATAAAAAGCATTCTCGAGAGATTACCGGTTTAATACCCAGAGCCGGTGTGGTCTGTAAGCACCCCATTTTTGACCGCTCGGCAGTCTACACTCCGTCCAGACTTGTTTTCAAGTCATTATAGACATATTCCAATCGAATCCAATCCTCTAGTCCAAATTCCGTCTTTCCATCATTCCGCGGGCCTGTCAGGCCCAAATAGAGGCAAAATGACCAAAATGCCCTTAGGGGCATTATCCTTTCTTATTCCAATTTCGATCCCTCTCTCGAGACAGTTTATTCCTCGAGACGGTCCGAGTAGCAAAACACTCACCAAACCGTCAGAGTGGCGGAAACACTCACACCGTTAGAGTGGCGGAAACACTCAAAACCCAGGCACGTCTCTTCGGAGTCGGTAAGACCCCTTTCTAATCCCTCTCTCGAGACATTTTATTCCTCGAGACGGTTCCAATCTAGGCACGTCTCTTCGAAGTCGGTAAGACCCCTTTCCAATCCCTCTCTCGAGACAGTTTATTCCTCGAGACGGTCCGAGTAGCAAAACTACTCACAAAACCGTTAGAGTAGCGGAAATACTCACAGAATCGTTAGAGTAGTGGAAATACTCACAGAATCGTTAGAGTAGCGGAAGTACTCACAGAACCGTTAAAGTAGCGGAAATACTCACAGAACCGTTAGAGTAGTGGAAGTACTCACAGAACCGTTAGAGTAGCGAAAATACTCACAGAACCATTAGAGTAGCGGAAGTACTCACAGAACCGTTAGAGTAGCGGAAATACTCACAGAACCGTTAGAGTAGCGGAAATACTCTCGAATCGCCAACCCCGTCCGAGTAGCGGAAATACTCAACCCCGTCCAAGTGGCGGAAACACTCAAAACCTAGGTCAATACCCATGTTTGTTAGCTCACTTCGGTGAAAAATGACCAAATTACCCTTTGGACCTTTTCCGGTTAAGATGACCATTTTTGCCCCTAGGCATCCGAACGCCCTAGAAACCACACCGGCTCTGGGTATCAAACCGGTAATGTCCCGAGAATACTTTTTATAGTGTTCTCAACCTTCCTTTACCTTTCCGGACCATTCCGAGTCAGTTCCGGCCAATCCGGTGCAAAATGACCGTTTTGCCCCTGTAGGGCCGATCTCCTTCTTCAGCCACACCGGCTCTGGGTATCAAACCGGTAATGTCCCGAGAATACTTTTTATAGTGTTCTCGACCTTCCTTTACCTTTCCGGACCATTCCGAGTCAGTTCCGGCAAACCCGGTGCAAAATGACCGTTTTGCCCCTGGTGGGCCGGTTTCCATTTCCGACCACGCCGGCCCTGGGGATCAAACCGGCAATCTCTAGGAACATTCTAAATAATGTTTCCAGATCCCAAATCTTCTTCCGGGACAGTTTGAGTCTGTCCCGGCAGTTTTTCGGTCCGATTGACCGTTTTGCCCCTAAAGGCTCGGTCAACCTTTCCGACACATCCAATCCTCACTTTTCAAGTCAAATACCTCCAGGACACTATTTTAAGTGTTCCTGCTCCTTTCCGGCCTTCCTGGCCACTCCCGGCTCCTTCAAATCATTCCCGGACTTTCCGGAGTCACTCCTAGTGAAGCCAGGCTAAAGTTTACATGGTAGTCACTAGTACAGGCGCCCAAATCTAGTCAAAGATACGTTGCTTGCCGACCTTAATTGTTTCCTAAATGGCTGGCGCTACTAGTAGTGGCGCCAAGCCAAAAAATGGCCTAGCACCACTCCTAGTGGCGCCAGTATAAATTTTGCCCTGGCGCCACTGCAACAAGCGCCAGGCTTGTCCAACTTCTATAAATACAGAGCCTCGATCAATGTGAAAGGGGTCTGAAAACTTAACCTAAAAACCCTATACTTCGATATACAGAGCTCAAGCACTTCCAAAACCCTAGCCTCCCTAGGTTTTCCAAACCCTAGCCACTATACACAAACCCTAGCCTCCTATACACTCATACACTCCCCTATACACTCATACACTAGCCTTCAACCACTCTCTCAAGACTTGAAGAGCAGCCATCCAAAGCTTGAAGACAATCCTTGAAGACTGAAGGTGAAGATCAAGACCGAAGATCGAAGATCGAAAACTGCACGGCGCCCAAAATAAATAAGAAACAAGGTAGGCTTTCTCTTTAATTTTCTGCACTTCCCCCCTCTCTCTTCTCTCTCCAACCCACTTGGGTTTTCTCTATTTTAATCCCCCATCTCTTTCCCCCCCTTTCTTTGCATGCTTGAAACAAGGGGATTCCCGGTCCATGTGTAGGATTGGACTATGGGAGAGTCACCGTGTCGGGGGCTTTCTTTTAGTCTAACCAAAGACCACGTGGGTCCGGCCCCCTTGATTATGTGGTGAAGCCTTAACCTTGTATGTTCACGACCCCAAATTGCATTGTGCATATCATGATCTTGCATCTTCCAAAAATTCGTTTTCAAAGTTGTTTTCAAAACTGTTTTCAAACTTGTTTTTCAAAATTGCATCAAAATCTCTTTTTCAAAACTTGTTTTCAAAACCACAATTCTAGGGTGATTCTAGCCTTTCCATGGCTAGGGTTGCTTTAGGAAAGTGTCATATTAAAAGTGACCTTTTGGTCTATATTTTCAAACCTTATTTTCAAAACCGCTTTCCTAAAGTGGTTCTAGCCCTCTTATGATTAGAATCGCTTTAAGAAAGTGAGACGTTTTCATACTTTCCAAAAACTCTCTCTTTAAAAATCTCTTCCTAAAAATCTCTTTTTCAACACACTTTCCTAAAGCTTTTCTTTCCAAAATTGTTTTCAAAAACTCCCTTCCAAAATCTATTTTTCAAAACTCCCTTTTTCAACTCCTTTCCAAACTCCTTTCCCCAAAATCCACTCTCTAAAAACGTTTCCCAAAAATCTTTCCAAAAACTCTCTTTCCAAAATTTTCCTTCTAGAAATTCCCCTCTAGGATTTTCCTTCCAAACTCTACGTTTCCAAAAACATGCTTTCCAAAAAACTCCTCCCTAGGATTCCCTTCTAGAAAACCTTCGTTTCCAAAAACGCGTTTTCCAAAAACTCTTTCCTTAGAGCCCAAGTCAAGCCCTAGAGACCACAATTAGGAAACCCTAGTTTTCTTTCCAAAAACATGATTTTCAAACTTTGCCCTAAACCTAGGTTTCCAAAATCTTTTGTTTTCTACATCAAAACTATCCATGTTTTCAAAACCTCTTTTCTATGTCGAAACTATAATTTTCCAAACCTAGGGTTTCTAGAATCCCCCTTTCCAAATCCGCGTCAAATCCTATCTTCCCCTTTAGGAAACCAAATCAAATCCCCCCGTTTAGGAAACTAGATCCTATCCTCCGTTTTTGGAAACAAAATCAAACCTTTCTCTTTTAGAAACCAAATCCAATCCCTCCTAATCCCAAACCTTTCTTAATTCAATTCCTTCCTAAGCCATAAGTTTCCTAAACCCAAACTTTAAATCTTTCTTTATGTTTCAAAATCCAACTCTTTCCTAATTCGAATCCTTCCTAAACTCCCACTTTCTTAAACCTTAAGTTTCTAAAAACTTGAACATATAAATCTTTCCTAAACTTTAAAACTCAACTTTCAAATTTTTCTTAGTTCGACCCTTTCCTAATTCTACCCTTTTCCAAAATCTTTTTCAAATCTAAGTTTTCAAACCTTTCCTAAACTCAAGCTTTTCCTAATTTCAAGATTTTCTAAAACTCTAAAACTTTCTAAATCCTAAACTGTCTAAATTTCAAATCTTTCTAAAATTCTAAGCTTCCAAATTCAAAACTTTCTAAGTTTGAAATCTTCTTAAGTTAAATCTTTCTAAACCTAAAAACTTTCTAAATTCTAAACTTTCCAAAACTTCAAAATCTTTTCAAATTCAGAACTTTTCTAAATTCAAAACTTTCTAAATTCAAGACTTTCTTAAGTTGAAATTTCCTTTTTTTTCAAACATTTCCTAAATTGAAAACTTTCCTTTCTCAAACCTTTCCCAAAACGAAACTTTTCTTATTTTCAAAACTTCCTTGTTTTCAAAGCTTTCCAAATTCAAAACTTCCCTTTTTCAAAACATTTCTAAAATCAAAACTTTCCGATTTTCAAAACTTTCCTAATTTGGGAACTTTCCTAATCTGAAAACCTTTCCTTTTTCGAAAACTTTCCTAAACCTAAAACCTTCCTAATTTCAAAACTTTCCGAAAACGAAACCTTCCTAAAACGGACCTTTCCTAATTCAAAAATCCAATCTTTCTTAATCTCAAGTCTTCCCTAGGTCTCCTATCTTTCCTAAGTCTAGGTTTCCTAAACTTCCATCTCTCCAAAACCAAGTCTTTCCAAAATCAATCTCTTCAAATCAAAGTCCAATCTTTTCAATTTTAATTTCCAATCTCCTCTTCTAATCTCAAATCAAATCCAATTTTCAATTCAATTTCTTTTTTTCCAATTCAATCACTTTCTTTCAAATCAACCCTTCTCTTTTCAATCGGACTCCGGTCCGAACTACGATTGACCTGATTCCCCCAAAGGGATACGTAGGCAACCTTCATAGGTGCGGTCACAATACTTTTCGAACTTTCAATTCCACCCTCATGGGTGTGGTTTCCAAAATCTTTCCAAATTTCAAATTCCAATCAATTTTCAAATTTCAATTTCAAAATTTCTATTTTCAATTTCCTATTTCCAAGTTTTCAAAGTTTCCAATTTCAATTTTCAAATCTATTTTTAAATCAAATCAATTTCTTTTCAAATCAATTTCTATTTTTCAATTCTTTCATCTTGTACTTGCATATCATGCATCATGCTAAATTAGTTTTCAAACATTGTTTTTCAAAGTGAATAGGATTGGACATGGGTTAATTAAAGACTCTCATAGGTGAATCAAGGGTAGATTGACATGTAGGTACCGAAAGCGCGGGGTAGGGTGATAGCTTAGTGCGTCTTCCCTACACGTAACCAACCCCCGAACCTGGAATCGCTGTTTTCAAAGACCAAAAGGAGTTATTTTTCAAAAAAGGGGCTAAATGTTTTCCAAAGGTTGCCAAACAACCTGTTTTTCCTTAAAAACCCTCTCTTGAGGAGATGTTTTTCAAAATCATTTTCCAAAACCCTAAGTGTAGTCTTCGGATTACTCTTAGTTTTTAGGTGACCTAACTCACCTTAATCAAGTTAGGTGGCGACTTCAAATCTTTTTCAAAAGCCCTTTATTCAAACTAATTTTTCAATTCAAACGTAGTCGCACTCATTCTTTTAGGAGGGTGAGTTCTAATGAGAGAGTACAGCATTTTTCCTACTTGTGTGAGTATTCCTCGAGTGCGAAAAATCTGGGCGCGACATGGTCCTGGGGGCGTTTGGATGCCTAGGGCCAAAATGGTCATCTTAACCGAAAAGTTTCGAATTTGGCCTGAAGCTTACTAGAAAGCACCTAATCATGCCGGATTGCTTTTAAAACAATCTTGAAAGGATGGACTTACCATTCTGAGGACTTAGGTATTATCTCAAGAAACGTGCCAAAAAATGGCCCTAGGGGCAGTTTAGTCATTTTTCACCGAAGTGGACTAGCAAGCACTGGTGTTAACCTGGGTTTTGAATGTTTTCGCCACTCTGACGGCGGTCTCGTGATATAGGGGTTTGTTGGCAATTCCCTATATCGACCTACTTGTGAGTATTTTCGCTACTCTGACGGTTGCGATGTTTACGAGTACTTCCGCTACACTGACTATTCGCGATCAATCCCGAGACTGCCTGATCTCAGAAAACTGCTAAAGGGACTTAGCGCCTAAGAAGTCAACTTTCTTAGAAGGCATGCCGAAACGGACATTTCTACATTGGTGGACTAGCAGGTGCCAAAGGTGGACCGTTCTTCCATCTAGGGAACTTGGGGTCTCGTCTCGATCGACAGGTTTAAAGGGACTTACCATTCCAAAGAAAATTTCTTTGAAAAACGTGCCAGATTGGATAGACTTACCGTCTCGAGGAATCAGCTTTTTCGAGAGAGGGATTAGAATTGGAATTGGAAAAGGGGTTGGAAAAGAGACTTACCGTCGTCGGAAAGACGCGCCTATTCGAATATGGAAAGGAGACTTACCATCTTCAGAAAGACGTGCCTATGGGAATATGGAAAGGGGACTTACAGCCTTCGAAAAGACGCGCCTGATTTGGAATTGGACCGAACAATGCCCTTAAGGGCATTTTGGTCATTTTGCCTCTATTTGGGTCTAATGGGCCCGCAAAGCGATGGATAGATGGGATTAAACTTGAAAAGTTGATTTGACTCAAAATATGTCCTCATTGACTTAAATACAAGTCTAGACGGACTGTAGACCATATGAGCAGTCAAAAATGGGGTGCTTACAGGTATGTGCTTCACTTAAGTGAGGTATGTGCATCACTTGTGTACTTCATCTCATTTACTAGTATTGTGTGTGTGTGTGTGGCATGTGGCATTATAGATATGCCTTATATCTATTGTTGGCTTGAAAGCTAAGAATAGAGGAGCTTGTGTAGAGAAAAAGTGTATGGTGAGAAAGAAAGTGAAAGAAAAAGAAAAGGAAAAGAAGATAAAGGAAGAGGAAGAAGAAGGAAGTGCAAGGGAAGTTTGTGTATTCATTATTGAGGCGAGGACTTCATGCTTATTCTTGTTTCATTGTATTTTTATTACTTGTTATATGCTAGCATACTCTTGCATGCCATAGAAGTGAGATTAAGGTGAAGGAGAGAAGAGTGATTAGAGATTTCAAGTGGAAGCCTTGAAATCTTGTGTATTGTTGTGTTTTGATGTATTAAAAACTTGTGTGAGACCTTAGAAGTTCATCTTAAACCTTTGGAATACTTATTGTTGTGTTAGGGTTATTTGGAAAACTTAGAAACATGTTTGAGAAGTTGCATTTTCGAGCAAAGGTAGAGGGTTAACTCATTTGTTGAGGAGTTGACACATGTAACTTTTTCTACAAACCCTTATTCTTTGTCCCGAGGAGTTGACTCATGGAGCAAAAGAGTCAACACATTTAACATCTTTTTATAATCTTTTGTTTCTGTCCCTAGGAGTCGACTCCTGTAACAGAAGGAGTCGACATCTTATATACAAGAGTCAACACTTGGAGCAGAGGAGTCGACACATTTAATGTTTTTTACAAAACTTTTCTCTCTATTCCTAGGAGTCGACACCTGTGGGTGGAGGGGTCGACACCTGTGGCTAGAGAAGTCAACACACTTTGATAAAACGGTCATATCTCACTCTAGAAAACTCAAAATGGTGCACTGTTTGAAGTGTTAGAAACTAGATTCATAGATATTTCTATTGATTTAAAGTTTGTACTCTAACTCTTTGTAAATTGAGAGATATTATATCTAAAGTTGAAATTATATTGCATTGGGGAAGAGTTTAACATCTCATTGAGTTCTAATGTATCATTGATGTTCTAAATCACATGTTTAAGGAGTATAAACCATGAACATGTATTAGTTATGAATTATTACAATTATTTTAGCAAGTTTGATGTGATGGTGTGTGATAGGTTCGGAAGCGGCTCAAGACACTCTGGTTCAATCTAAGGAGTGACTCAATTATGGTTATAAAGCGGTAACATGTGGGGATTTAAGATAGTCTTTTCCATATTGAATTGAATGTTTTATTGTTGTTGGTATTGGATTTATAAGGTGGCATTGCATACATCGTACATAATAAACATAACTTGAATTGTATAGTTAAGGTTAGATCACAGTGGTTAGTCTTGATAACTTTGCTTTATCAATCTTGGCAAGATTATCAAAAAGTATGCCTAAGTGGTGAAGTGCCTATGTGGTGATATGCCTAAGTGGTGATGAGCCTATATGGTGACATTCAACATACATTACAAGAGACAATGCATTACATGAGTCATTTCTCAATGATGGTGACAGGCGTATGTTTATACCATTGTCGATGGTGGATTATTTATTGTTGATTGATTCAGTGCTTATTTAGTATTCGTTCTTTATGAGTTTGATTATCTTAGTGAACACGTTAATATATAGCTCACACCCACACAGGTTATTTTGTAAGTAAGATAGAGAGGGAGGTTCAATCCATTGATGCCGCTGTCATTGTTGATGTCGTGTTGGAGAGCTTTGAGAGCTCTTTAGTTTTGTTGGTCTTATGTTTATTGTATATTGGATAAGAGGTTTAGAATATGTTTATGTTTTGGTTTCATAATTATAATGAATTTGATGAAGTAGTTCTATTCATGTGTATTGAAGGATTATGAGATGATTTTATTTATATATGATGATGTTGGTCATTCCAATAAGATTTTTATTTTTGGGATTGTTATGAGGTTTCGCTTATAGATTGAGAACATGTGCGATCACGTTCGTCCTAAGACAGCGTTAATGACACTTGATTCGAAGCGGACGTGACATTACGAGCCTATCATCTATCCTATCAATGGTGCTCAGATATAGCCAAAGATAGGTTTACTTATAAAATTGCCCCCAAATGTGTTAAAACAACCTAGCAGGCCAAAGAAAGCAAGAAGGATGGATCCAAATGAGCCCCAAAATCCTTACAAAATGAAGAAGAAACATACTACAACCACATCTAGCATTTGTGGTCAGTTGGGACATAATAGAAGACGGTGTAATGATCGCTCTGTAAAAAGTTTATACTTAACCGCAAGTGCACGGCCGCGATGTAATAATAATTTCTCGTAAGTACGAGATCGATCCCACAGGGAAGATGGTTTACGTAAATAGAAAAACTTACCATGGATGAAAAATCTTAGAAAAAACAATCCAATAAACAAAAACTGATTTTAGGTTAAGAAAAGATTTGTTGTCTAATTTAAACTAAGAAATAAAGAAAAAGTTTTGGAATCAATTGATCCAACCAATTGCCTCTCTTGGAATTCCAAAGGGGTTACTTTAATAACTCAAATCCTTTGACTACGTTGCAAGTCTCGGACTCAGAAGATTTAGCGATAAAAACAAGTGTTCTTCAAAACTTCAACTTCTAGAATAAATCGGGTTGTTAGAATCAAGGACGAGTACCATCAATTCGCGCAGCGCATATACTATATATAAATTCATGTATAAACGTTACCAAACATAATCAAACTTCCAGGTTTTCGAAAGTTCTAGAACGAAGAAGAAGAAGAAAGAAAATTAAAAAATTTAACTTTAAAACCAAAAGCGTACCTCCTTTGTTCATCCAATATCTTCAATTAATCTTCATAATTGATCCCAAGATAAAATCTAGCTACTCATCATAATCATAGATACGCAAAGTTGTATTAAAAATATATTGAAAGACTGAGTAATCTGATTACAGGAATTGAAAACTGAATGAAAACTATGAATAACCTACTCTACTCTACTCCTAAAACTACTCCTAAAACCCTAGAAAAACGTCAAAACCTAATATCCCCTTAAAAACATAGAAACCCTAAATCTCTTCTACTACCTACCTACCAATCTCCCCACAACTAAAAAGTGAGTTAATATATAAATCCCGTCGTCAGTCATATGGACAGTTCCCACCGAGTGCTTAGATGGGCTGGGTCACTTCACGAAAATTGTAGTTCTCAAAAGTTATATGAAATCGACATATTATGGGCCGGAATAGCCTTTTTGGTTCGCGAAATATAAGCTTCCAAAATTTCAGCTCTGCGTGCTTCAGTAGCTTGTACCTTGACAGCAACCTCTTGAAACCTATGATTAAATTGCATTTGAAATCATTCCATTTAAGCTCAAAACCGTTCAAACGCCTAGACCACCATTCGAACGCCACAGACGACCATTCGAATGCTGCGTCGAATGCACTTCGAACGGGAAAACCTGCTCTCTGAATCTTTCAAACTCATTTTGAACTTGATTTTGACCTGACACCGTTCGACGTACCGTTCAAACGCTTCTGTATACTGTTCGAACGCCCTTGAGGATCGTTCGGATGCACTTCAAACGCCTACTCTGATTCAGGGCGAATTAATCCCTTTTTAGCTAGGATTCCTAAAAATAAATACAAACCTAAGTTAGTATGAATTAGGATTAAAATTAACACAATTAAACATAATATACAACTAACAATTAGCTAATTAAGACATATAGATTGCACTTTTAGAGTACAATCACACCCCCTAACTAAGCTTTTGCTAGTCCCAAGCAAAATACTAATACTAAGAACCTATCACCATTTTCGTGGGAGTCACGAGTGCATTTAGCATATGCACCAAGCCTTTAAAACCCTAGGTCACCCCTAATGGATGAGTGGTGTCTCGTGAGGGCTTATAGTGATGAATACCCATAAACATTTATCCACGCAATGTCAATACGATATCAAAGAACATGAAACATGTATTAACCTTATTCAAGTCAAGTCTCAAGTCACCTAGATCAGGAGTTATCGCAAGGTGAAGGCACAAAACATCAAAGAAATAGAATACATTGAAGTGTACTATCAATGGCATATAACTTTAATGTCTTTTAACTCATACAATTATATCCTTTATGCTTTGATCCAAGTCTCACAAGGCATACACTCAACTTTAAACATGAACACACAGGGTCTCTTAATGGAAAGCTCATTTTTAGAGTAAATATACAAGACATGCAAGTAGAGCAATTCCGATCATCAAAAACCGATAAGTTATAAGTGTATCAACTTGGCATAGCTTCATGAAAGAATATTTACTGTTCTAGCACCATTAAAGAATTGACATTGATGACCTATACATAATTGAATTAAAGATTCATGTAATTTCAGATATTCTAAAGCCATGTGAATGAAGAGCCAAGAATGGGAACAGAAGAAGAAATAACGAAACTCAATATATGCATTGCGCACTACACGTGATAGTCAATAAACACACACTTCCCAATTTTCAACTTTACAATAATCTTGGACTTTTCAACTTCCTTCACTTCTTTTTCATTTGAAATTTTTTTCTTTTTCTTTTCAACTCCGTTTTATCCCTTTCTTTTCTTTTTTTTACTTTTCAACTCCATAAACTTTTAACTTCACCAATACATAAGCAATGCACCAACTCCGAAATTTAGCATTGACAAACTTTTAAGCTCATATGTATACAAATATCAAAAAAGAAATATAAACATGAATGGCTCAATGGAATGAAATGACGTTTACTTTTATAATCCGAAAACCACATCAAATCAAAACTTCAAAAATGTATAAGATGTCAATAACTCCAACTAATACTCAACATGTAAACCAAAATCAAGCATAATGAAGCTATTCAACGAATGAAGATCAATAAAATAACCTTGAGTAAATGTAAATCACTCTCAAAAGGTGATAAATAGGCTCTAAAACTCACAAGGTATAAAACCTCCACCTTATAAGGATATGCATGCATAAGAGAGAAACAACAAAACATCATATAGCATAATAGTGCACAACAATGTAAACTCCCTCTTATAACGGTTTTATGACAAAAACTTGAAATTCATCACAATATCTAAGGTGAATCAATCATCAACTCAAATTTAGTCCAAAACATGGAACAAAGTCACTTATCATCATACTAACTATTGTCGTGCCCAGATTTTTTGCACTCGAGGAATACATATGCAAGCGGAAAAAATATTGTACTCTGTCGTTAGAACTCACACTCCTAGAAGAATGAGTGTGACTAGGTTTGAATTGAAAATTAATTTGAATTAAGGGTTTTTGGAAAAGATTTGAAGTCGCCACCTAACTTGATTAAGCTAAGTTAGGTCACTTAAAAACTAAGCATAATCCGAAAACTACACTTAAAGTTTTGGAAAATGATTTTTGAAAATACCACCTCAAAAGAGGGTTTTTAAGAAAACAGGTTGTTTGACAACCTTTGAAAAACATTTAGCCCCCTTTTTGAAAAATAACTCCTTTTGGTCTTTCGAAAACAATGATCTAGGTTCAGAGGTTGGTTACATGTAGGGAAGACGCACTAAGCCACCACCCTACCCTGCCCTTACGGTACCTACATGTCAATCTACTCTAGATTCACCTATGAGAGTCTTCAGCTAACTATTGTTCAATCTTATTTACTTTAGAAAATAATTTTGAAAAGAAATTGACATGATGTATGATATGCAAGTGCAAGAAGAATATTTGATTTGAAAATAGATTTTGAAAAGAAATTGATTTGATTTTAGAATAGATTTGAAATTAGAAAGTTTTAGAATTTGGAAATTGAGATTTGAAAATAGATTTTTGGAATTGGAAATTGGAAATAGAACATAGAATTGGAAACTTGAAGAAGATTGTAGAATTGGAGATTTGAAAGAAGTTGTAGAATTAGAAATTTGAAAAATGTTGTGACCGCACCCAAGAAGGTTGCCTACGTATCCTTTTAGAGGAATTAGGTCAGTCGTAGTTCGGACAAGAGTCCGATTGAAAATAGAAGATATGATTGGAAGAAAAAGATTGAGTTGGAAATTGGATTGGAAGATTGAGAGATTGAACTTTGATTGGAAGATTTGAAAAGACTTGACTTTAGAAAACTTGGCTTTAGGAAACCTAGACTTAAGGACTTCGAAAAGAAGGATTGGATTTGACTTGGAAAGATTTTAGAGAAGAATTGACTTGAATATTGGACTTGGAAGATTAGGAAAGCTTGGAATTTAGGAAAGATTTGGATTAGGAAAGTTTCGAAATAGGAAAGTGTCATTTTAGGAAAGTTTCGTTTTAGGAAAGTCTTGGTTTAGAAAAGTTTTAGAATTAGAAAAGTTTTCGACTTAAGAAAGTTTCAACTTAGGAAAGTTTTGAATTAAGAAAATTTCATTTTAAGAAAGGTTTTGAAATAGGAAAGATTTTGAAAATAAGGAAGTTTTGAAAATAAGAAAGTTTTGAGTTTAGAAAGTTTTAGACTAGGAAAAATTTGAAATTTAGGAAAGTTTAGAATTTAAGAAAGATTTGGGTTTAGAAATATTTAACTTAAGAAAGTTTTGAATTTAGAAAATTTTGAATTTGGAAAGATTTGAGATTTAGAAAGTTTAAGATTTAGAAAGTTTTAGAGTTTGAGTTTTAGAAAATCTTGAGATTAGGAAAGGTTTGAGTTTAGGAGAGATTTGAAAACTTAGATTTGAAAAGTTAAGATTTGGAAAGGAATAGAATGAGGAAAGGGTTGAATTACGAAAGAAGTAAAAGCTTAATGTTTAAGGAAAGATTTGAAAGTTTTAGGTAACTTATGGTTTAGGAAGGTACGAAATTAGGAGAGAGTTGAATGAGGAAAGATTTAGACTAGGAAGGGTTAAGATTCCTATTTTCTAAAACAAAGGATTGAATTTTGTTTATAAAAGAAAAGGTTTGATTTTATTTCCAAAAACGAAGGATTGAATCTAGTTTCCTAAACGGGAAGATTGGATTTGGTTTTCTAGAGGGAAGATTTTGATTTGACAAGGATTTGGAAAATGAAGTTTTAGAAACCCTAGATTTGGAAAACTATAGTTTTGACGTAGAAAATAGGTTTTGGAAATATGTATAGTTTTGATGTGAAATAAGAGGTTTTGGAAATCTAAGTTTTAAGGCAAGATTGAAAATCATATTTTTGGAAAGAAAATTAGGATTTCCTAATTATGGGTTCTACGATTTGACTTGGGCTCTAAGGAAAGAGTTTTTTGGAAAATGTATTTTTGGAAACGAAGATTTTGGAGGAAGATTCTAAAAAGGAGTTTTTTAGAAAGAGTATTTTGAAAAGAATGTTAGGAAGGAAGTTTTTGGAAAGTAAAACTTTGAGAGAGTTTTGGGAAAGAGTTTTTCTAGGAAGGAGACCTAGGGAACGTTTTTGGAAAATGGACTTTGAAGAGAGCGTTTTGAAAAAGAGTTTAAAAAGAGAAAGTTTGGAAAATAGATTTTTGGAGGAAGTTTTTAGAAAGCAATTTTGGAAAGAAGAGTTTTTTGGAAATGTGTTGAAAAAGAGGGTTTTGAAGAAGAGACTTTTGAAGAGAGAGCTTTTTAAAAAGTATAAAAACATCTTACTTTCCTAAAGCGATTCTAACCATAAGAAAGTTAAAACCACTTTAAGAAAGTGGTTTTGAAAACAGCAAGATTTGAAAATATGAACCATAAAAGTCACTTTAAATGTAACACTTTCTTAAAGCAACCCTAGCCATAGAAAGGCTAGAATCACCCTAGGATTGTGATTTTTAAAACAAGTTTTGAAAAAGGAGATTTTGATGCAATTTTGAAAACAAGTTTAATGCAAGCTTTGAAAACGAGTTTGAAAACGATTTTTGGAAGATGCAAGATCATGATATGCACAATGCAAATTTGGGGTCGTGAACATACAAAGTTAAGGCTTCACCACATAATCAAAGGGGCCGAATCCACGTGGTCTCTGGTTAGACTACAAGAAAGCCCCCGACACGGTGACCCTCCAACAGTCCAATCCTACACATGGACCGGGAATCCGCTTGTTTCAAGCATGCAAAGAAAGGGGAGAAAGAGATGGGGGATTAAAATAGAGAAAATCCAAGTGGGTTAGGAGAGAGAAAAAAGAGGGGGGAAGTGCAGAAACTTAAAGAGAAAGCCTACTGTATGTCTTATTTATTTTGCGCGCCTTGCTTTTCTTCATTCTTTGCTTCACGTCAATCTTCATCTTGATCTTCGGAGGCTCTTCTTCAATCTTCAAGAACTTCGAGTTGCAGTAGTCTAAGTCTTCAATGGAGGCTTAAGGCTAATGTATAAGTGTATGGGGGTATGTATGAGTGTATAGGAGGCTAGGGTTTAGCGTATGGTGGCTAGGGTTTGGAAAACCTAGAGAAACTAGGGTTTTGGGAGTGTACGAGCTCTGTATATCGAAATATAGGATTTTTAAACTGAGTTTGCAGACCCTTTTCACACTGGAGGAGGCTTTGTATTTATAGAGATGAGATAGACCTGGCGTTTGTTGTAGTGGCGCTAGGCCAATTTTCCTCTTGGCGCCACTTTTTAGTGGCGCCAGGCCATTTCTTGGCTTGGCGCCACTGCTAGTGGCTCCAGCCAGTTAGGAAAGTGTTTAGGTCGGCAAGCAACGTATCTTTGGAAGATTTGGGCGCCTGTACTAGTGACTACCATGCAATTTTTAGCCTAGCTTCACTAAAAGTGACTGCAGAAAGTCTGGGAATGATTTAAGAGACCGGGATTGGCCCGAAAGGCCAAGAAAAGGGCAGGAACACTTAGAATAGTGTCCTGGAGGTATTTGACTTGAGAAATGAGGATAAGATGTGTCGGAGGGGTTGACCGGGCCATTAGGGGCAAAACAGTCAACCGAGCCGAAAAGCTGTTGGGATGGACTTGGAATGTCCCGAAAGAAGACTCGAGATTTGGAAATATTGTTTAGAATGTTCCCAAAGGTTGCTGATTTGATACCCAGAGCCGGTGTGGTCGAAAAAGGTGACCGGCCCACCAGGGGCAAAATGGTCATTTCACACCAGGTTTGCCGGGACTAACTCGGAATGATCCAGAAAGATAGAGGAAGGTTGAGAATACTATAAGAAGCAATCTTAAGAGGTTACCAGTTTGATACCCAGAGCCGGCGTGGCTAGAAAAAGGCGACCGGCCCACTAGGGGCAAAACGGTCATTTTGCACCGAGTTTGTCGGAATTGACTCGGAATGATCCGGAAAGATAGAGGAAGGTCTGGAATACTATAAGAAGTATTCTTGGGAGGTTACCGGTTTGATACCCAGAGCCGGTGTGGTCCCCGGGGTGTTCGGATACCTAGGGGCAAAATGGTCATCTTGACCGAAAAGTCTCAGAATTGGCCTGAAAATGACTAAAGGGCACTTAATTATGCCGGATTGCTTTTAAGGCCATCTTAGAAGGTTGAACTTACTGTTCTGAAGACTCAAGTGTGTTTTCGAGAAACGTACCGAAAAAGGCCCAAGGGGCAGTTTGGTCATATTTCACCGGAGTGGGCTAGCAGGCACTGGTATTGACCTGGGTTTTGAGTGTTTTTGTCACTTTAACAGCGGTCGTGTGATATAGGAGTTTGTTGGCAATTTCCTATATCAACCTATTTGTGAGTATTTTCGCTACTCTGACGGTTGCGATGTTTACGATTATTTTCGCTACTCTAACGGTTCGCAATCATTCCCGAAACTGCCTGATCTCGGGAAGCTGCTAAAGGGACTTAGTGCCTGAGAATCAACTTTCTCGAAAGGCATGCCTAAACAGACATTTCTACATTGGCAGGCTAGCAGGTGCCAAAGGTGAACCGTTCTATCATCGAGGGGACTTGGGGTCTTGTCCCGGTCAACAGGTTTAAAAGGACTTACCGTTTCGAAGAGATTTTTTTCAAAAAACGTGCCTGACTGTCTCGAGGAATCAATTGTCTCGAGAGAGGGATTGGATTTGGAATTGGACTTGAAAATGGGACTTACCATCTTCAGAAAGACGTACCTGATTTGGAATTAAAAAGGGGACTTACCGTCTTCGGAAAGACGTGCCTAATTTGGAATTGAAAGGGGGACTTACCGTCTTCGGAAAGATAAGCCTGGTTTGGAATTGAAAAGGGGACTTACCGTCTTCGGAAAGACGAGCCTGATTTGGAATTAGAAAGGGCGATGCCCCCAGTGGCATTTTGATCATTTTGCTTCTATTTGGGCCCGGTGGGGCCCGCGAAGCGATGAATTGACAAGATTAGACTTGGAAAGTTAATTTGGATCGAAATATGCCCACAATGACTTGAACACAAGTCTGGACGAAGTGGAGACTGCCGAACAGTCAAAAATGAGGTGCTTACAACTACGACATGGATACATAAATGGTTCCTCAGGATAATTCCTAGCACTTCTAATCGCAACAGTAAACATAAAGAGTATATAGAAAAGTGTGAGAAGTACAAACCAAAGTACCGAACCATACGATACATCAAACCTTTACTGAAGATTTCCAAGTGTCCAAAAGGTAGATTAATCATAAACTAATACCTGAAAATTACTCAATAAAGCACAACAAGGTCTGATATAATAGAACTGTTTATGAAAAAAAAATTTTAATTTTTAATTTTTTTTATGGGTTTTTATATAAACAAAAAGAACAAAACAAAATAAACAAAAAGAACAAACCAAAACAAAAAGACTAGTAGTCTCTCCCTTCTCCCAAACTAGAATGATGCAATGTCCTCAATGGATCAAGCAAAGAGGAACAAAAACATGAATGCATGAAAAAAAGGATGAAAAAAACTCCGGTGGGACAATACCCTCCCCCCAACTAGGGAAGAACTCTAAAAACAAAACAAAAGAAAGCAAAAACTACAGACCTACTCCTACACTACCAAAATACACAAGAGAAGACTATCCAACACCACATCGAGAGTGTTTGCTTGCATGGAGCCACTTACCATTTACCATGAGTAATGAGTTCACCATGAATAAATATGCATAAGTACGAATACTATTGAACCCAAAATCATACAAAACACTCATGCAAGTTTGTAAAGGATAAAGAATAAAAATAGAATCTTGCATGATAAGGATGTTAAGGCTCAATTCCTGTTGAATAGAAGTATGGAATATCTCACTCTCCATTACTCCTTTCTTGGTCACCTTTTCCTATTGGGAGTCCCTAATCTCGGGCTTCTCTCTCTTAGGTTCCTTTCCCTCACTCTCCATTGTTATTTCCTCCTTCACCTCTTCGTTAGGTATCACTTCCCTCAGTTCAGACACCTTAAAAAGAATAAGTACCTCTTCTTTAACCTCATCCTCATCATCATCCACCCTAAGAACATTTTCCCTTAGATCAAACACCGCGGGAACGTGGATGTTCTCTTTTTCATGCTCAGTCTTAATGGAGATAATGGAGAGACCTTGTTCTTGACTACTTATATATGGACTTGGGAACATCTCATATGTAGGATCATCTTAAGGTTGAGCCAAAAGCTCTTCCTCCTCGTGATCTATTGGCTCTTATGTTAACAGGGCCAATCGTTGAGTTATGTCATCTAATTCCCAACACATTTGTACAAGAGTGTCAGCTTGTACCTTTGTATTAGTATCCCTGAACCCCAAGGATATACCCATGTGATATGACATGTAAGATGACTGTATGTTCTCTTGATTCTCTACAAAAGGTTGATAAGATAATGACGGATATGTCTCGTGAAATGTGTAAGGTGAAGTAAAAGGTGTATATGAATCATAAGCATATGGTGGAGACGAAGGTGGTGTATGGTAGTATGGTTGTTGTGGTGGTTGTTCATAAGAAGTATATAGAGAAGCTTGAGAGCTCCACTCCGAATAGTTTGGAAGTGGATAATAATCTTGTGGTTGTGTCATGTATGAATCAGGACTTGTAGCAATAAAATTTTAAAGACAATCCATGATTAAGATGTATGCAAGACCAACCAACAAGTATATGAAAACAACTTATCCTCCTAATCCCGCAACAATAATGCACAAACCCAATGTAACCAAAAGAAAACAAAAATAAGTGCTCAAAAATAAAAGGTGGAACGAAGTTACCCAAAAGAGTTATTGAGTTTCCTCGTGTCTGTAGAATGATGGTGAAGTGCTTCCTCCAAAATAGAATCTCCAAGGCTCGTTCACCGATGTAAAACACAGCGTCCTCGGCAACGGCACCAAAAACTTGATCGCTCCTTAACAAGGTGATACTTAACTGCAAGTGCACGGCCGCGATGTAGTAATAATTTCTCATAAGTACGAGATTGATCCCATAGGGAAGATAGTTTATGTAAATAGGAAAACTTACCATGGATCAAAAATCTTAGAAAAAACACTTTAATAAACAAAAACTGATTTTAGGTTGAGAAAATATTTGTTATCTAATTTAAACTAAGAAATAAAGAAAAAGTCCTTGAATCAATCGATCCTACCAATTGCATTTCTTAGAATTCCAAAGGGGATACTTTAATAACTCAAATCTTTTGACTACGTTGCGAGTCTCAGACTCGGAAGATTTAGCGATAAAAACAAGTGTTCTTCAAAACTTCAACTTTTAGAATAAATCGAGTTGTTAGAATCAAGGACGAGTACCATCTGTAAGCACCCCATTTTTGACCGCTCAGTAGTCTACACTCCGTCCAGACTTGTTTTCAAGTCATTGTGGGCTTATTCCAATCGAAACCAACTTTCTAGGTCAAAATCCCATCTGTCCATCGCTTCACGGGCCCGCCAGGCCCAAATAGAGGCAAAATGACCAAAATGCCCTTTGGGGGGCATTGTTTCTTTCCAATTCCCCTTTCTAATCCCACTCTCGAGACAGTTTATTCCTCGAGACGGTTCCAATCTAGGCACATCTTTTCGAAGACGGTAAGTCCCCTTTCCAACCCCTCTCTCAAGACAGTTTATTCCTCAAGATGGTTCCAATCCAGGCACGTCTTTTCAGAGATGGTAAGTCCCCTTTCCAATCCCACTCTCGAGACAGTTTGTTCCTAAAGACGGTTCCAATCCAGGCACGTCTTTTCGAAGACGGTAAGTCCCCTTTCCAATCCCACTCTAGAGACAGTTTATTCCTCGAGATGGTTCCAAATCAGGCACGTCTTTTCGGAGATGGTAAGTCCCCTTTCCAATCCCACTCTCGAGATAGTTTATTCCTTGAGACGGTTCCAATCCAGGCACGTCTTTTCGGAGACGGTAAGTCCCCTTTCTAATCCCTCTCTCGAGACAATTTATTTCTCGAGACGGTTCCAATCCAGGCACGTCTTTTCGAAGACGGTAAGTCCCTTTTCCAATCCCTCTCTCGAGATAGTTCATTCCTCGAGACGGTCCGAGTAGCGAAACTACTCACAAAACCGTTAGAGTAGTGGAAATACTCACAAATAGGTCGATATAGGGAATTGCCAACAAACCCTTGTGTCACGACGACCGCCGTCAAAGTGGCGAAAACACTCAAAACCCAGGTCAACACCAGTGTCTGTTAGCCCACTTCGGTGAAAAATGACCAAACTACCCCTTGGACCTTTTCTGAAACTTTCCGATCAAGATGACCATTTTGCCTCTAGGTATCCGAACGCCCCGGGAATCACACCGGCTTTGGGTATCAAACCAGTAACCTTCTGAGACTGCTTTTTATAGTATTCTCAGCCTTTCCTTATCTTTCCGGATCATTCCGAGTCAATTCTAGCCAACCCGGTGCAAAATGACCATTTTGCCCCTAGTGGGCTAGTCTCCTTTTCCGAACACGCCAGCTCTGGGAATCAAACTGGCAACCTCTGGGAACATTCTGAATAATGTTTCCAGATCCCAAGTCTTCTTCCGAGACAGTCCGAGTCTATCCCGACAGTTTTCCGGTCTGATTGACCGTTTTGCCCCTAAAGGCCCGGTCAATCCTTCCGACACATCTCGTACTCATTTTTCAAGTCAAATACCCCAGGATGCTATTTTAAGTGTTCCTACTCTTTTCCGGCCTTCCGGGTCATTCCCGGCTCCTTCAAATCATTCCCGGACTTTCCAAAGCCACTCCTAGTGAAGCCAGGCCAAAAATTGCATGGTAGTCACTAGTACAGGCGCCCAAATCTAGTCAAAGATACGTTGCTTGCCGACCTTAAATATTTCCTAAATAGCTGGCACCACTAGTAGTGGCGCCAAGCCACAAATTGGCCTGGCGCCACTAGTAGTGGCACCAGTGTAAATTCTAGCCTGGCGCCACTGCAACAGACGCCAGTGTTGTCTAACCTCTATAAATACAAAGCTGCTTCCAACGTGAAAGGGGTCCGCAAACTTAACTTAAAAATCGTATAATTCGATATACAGAGCTCGAACATCTCCTAAACCCTACCTTCCCTAGGTTTTCCAAACCCTAGCCACCATACATAAACCCTAGCCTCATACACACTCCTATACACCCCCATACACTCATACACTAGCCTTCAAACCTCCTTTGAAGACTTGAAGAGCTGCAATCTAAAGCTTGAAGGCAACTCTTGAAGATTGAAGACGAAGATCAAGACAAAGACGAAGACTGAAGAAAGCAAGGCGTGCAAAATAAACAAGATACAAGGTAAGTTCTCCATTTAAATTTCCGCACTTCCCTCTCTCTCTTCTCTCTCCAACCCACTTAGGTTTTCTCTATTTTAATTTCCCATCTCTTTCCCCCCCTTTCTTTGCATGCTTGAAACAAGGGGATTCTCGGTCCATGTGTAGGATTGGGCTATTGGAGAGTCACTATGTCGGGGGCTTTCTTCTAGTCTAACCAGAGACCACGTGCGTCCGACCCCCTTGATTATGTGGTGAAGCCTTAGCCTTGTATGTTCACGACCCCAAAATTACATTGTGCATATCATGGTCTTGCATCTTCCAAAAGTCGTTCTCAAAGTTGTTTTCAAGATCGTTTTCAAACTTGTTTTCAAAATTGCATCAAAATCTCTTTTTCAAAAACTTGTTTTCAAAACCACAATCCTAGGGTGATTCTAGCCTTTCCATGGCTAGGGTTGCTTTAGGAAAGTGTTATATTTGAAATGGCCAACATGGCCCATATTTTCAACCCTTGTTGTTTTCAAAACTGCTTCCCTAAAGTGGTTCTAGCCCTCTCATGGCTAGAATCGCTTTAAGAAAGTGAAACGTTTTCATATTTTCCAAAAAACTTTCTCTTCAAAAATCTCTTCCTAAAAATCTTCTTTTTCAACATACTTCCCAAAAACTCTTCTTTACAAAATTGTTTTCAAAAACTCCCTCCAAAAATCTATTTTCCCAAGCTCCCTTTTTCAACTCATTTCCAAAATGCTCTCTTCAAAGTCTACTTTCCGAAAACGTTTCCTAGGTCTCTTTCTTAGGAAAACTCTCTTCAAAAATCTTTCCGAAAACTCTTTTTCCCAAAATCTCCTTTCGAGAAGTTCCCCTCTAGGATTTTCCTTCTAAAACCTTCGTTTCCAAAAACACACTTTCCAAAAACTCCTCTTTAAAATCTTTTTCCAAAAACTCTATCTTCAAATTCACTTTCCAAAAAATCCTCCATAGGATTGCTTTTTAGAAAATCTTCGTTTCCAAAAACGTACTTTCCAAAAATCACTTTTCTCAAATCCCAAGTCAAGCCCTAGAGCTAGCCATTAGGAAACCCTAATTTTCTTCCCAAAAATATGGTTTTCAAACTTTGCTCCAAACCTAGGTTTCCAAAACTTTTTGTTTTCTACATCAAAACTATACATATTTTCAAAACCTATTTTCTACGTCAAAACTATAGTTTTCCAAAGTTAGGGTTTCTAAAACTTCCCTTTTCAAATTTTTGACCAAATCCAATCTTCCCGTTTAGGAAACTAGATCTAATCCTCCGTTTTTGGAAACAAAATCAAACCTTTTTCTTTTAGAAGCCAAATTTAATCCCTTCCTAATCCAAACCTTTCTTAATTCAATTCCTTCCTAATTTCCTACCTTCCTAAACCATAAGTTTCCTAAACCTAAACTTCAAATCTTTCTTTAAATTTCAAAATCTGAATCTTTCCTAAATCGAATCCTTCCTAATTCTCCACTTTCCTAAATTTTAAGTTTCCAAAACTTGAACATAAAAATCTTTCTTAAATTTTAAAACTCAACTTTCAAATATTTCCTAATTCAACCCTTTCCTAATCCTACCCCTTTTCAAATCTTAACTTGCCAAATCTAAGTTTTCAAATCTTTCCTAAGCTCAAACCTTTCTTAATTTCAAGATTTTCTAAAATTCTAAAACTTTTTTTAACTCTTAAACTTTTTAAATTTTAAATCTTTCCAAATTCAATGTTTTTTTAAATTCAAAACTTACTTAAGTTAAATCTTTCCTAATTTCAAAACTTTCCAACTTTCAAAACTTCCTAATTTCAAAACCTTTCCTAAAATGAAAATTTCCTAAAATGAAACTTTCCTTTTTCAAACATTTCCTAGAACGAAACTTTCTTAATTCAAACATTTCCTAAATTGAAACTTTCCAATTTTTAAAACTTTCCTAATTTCAAAACTTTCCTAAAATGACATTTTCCTAAATCGGACCTTTCCTAATTCAAACCCTTCCTAAATCCAATCCTTTCCTAAATCTTCTGAGTCTAATGTTCAAGTCAATTCTTTTTCAAAATCTTTCCAAGTCAAATCCAATCCTTCTTTTTGAAGTCACTAGGTCTAGGTTTCCAAAACCAAGTCTTTCCAAAATCAATCTTTCCAAAGCAAGTCTAATCTTCTCAATTTCAATTTCCAATCTCCTCTTCTAATTTCAAATCAAATTCAATTTCCAATTCAATCTCCTTCTTCAAATCAATTCTTCCATTTTTAATCGGACTCTTGTCCGAACTACGACTGTCCTGATTCCTCCAAAAGGATACGTAGGCAACCTTCATAGGTGCGGTCACAACACTTTTCAAACTTTCAATTCCACCCTCATGGGTGCGGTCTCCACATTTTTCAAATCTCAAATTCCAATCTATTTTCAAACTTCCAATTTCAAATTTCTGTTTCCAAATTTTCAAACTTTCTAATTTCAATTTCATCTCTTCAAATCTATTTTCAAATCAAATCAATCTCTTTCCAAATATATTTTTCAATTCTCTTATCTTGCACTTGCATATCATGCATCATATATTTTTAAATATTTTTTTCAAAGTGAATAGGATTGAACAATAGTTAGTTAAAGACTCTCATAGGTGAATCTAGGGTAGATTGACATGTAGGTACTGAAAGGGCGAGGTAGGGTGATGGCTTAGTGCGTCTTCCCTACACGTAACCAACCTCTGAACCTAGATCACTGATTTCAAAGACCAAAACGGAGTTATTTTTCAAAAAGGGCTAAATGTTTTCCAAAGTTTGCCAAACAACCTATTTTTCTTAAAAACCCTCTCTTGAGGTGGTATTTTCAAAAATTGTTTTTCAAAACCCTAAGTGTAGTTTTCGGATTATGCTTAGTTTTTAGGTGACCTAACTCACCTTAACTAAATTAGGTGGCGACTCCGAATCTTCCTCAAAAAGCCCTTTATTCAAACCCAATTTTCAATTCAAACCTAGTCGTACTCATTCTTCTAGAAGGGTGAGTTCTAACGAGAGAGTATAGTATTTTTCCCGTTTGCGTGAGTATTCCTCGAGTGCGAAAAATCTGGGCGTGACACTATCGATTCGCGTAGTGCATATACTGTATATAAATTCACACATAAACGTTACCGAACATAATCAAACGTCTAGGTTTTCGAAGGTTCTAGAACAAAGAAGAAGAAGAAAGAAAATTAGAAAATTTAACTTTAAAACCAAAAGCGTACCTTCTTTGTTCATCCAAAATCTTTAATTAATCTTCACAATCGATCCCAAGATAAAATCTAGCTACTCATCATAATCATAGATACGCAAAGTTGTATTAAAAATATATTGAAAGACCGAGTAATCTAATTATAGGAATTGAAAACTAAATGAAAACTATGAATAAACTACTCTACTCTACTCCTAAAACTACTCCTAAAACCCTAGAAAAACGTCAAAACCTAATATCCCCTGAAAAACATAAAAACCCTAAATCTCTTCTACTACCTACCAATCTCCCCACAACTAAAAAGTGAGTTAATATATAAATCTCGTCATCAGTCATACGGACGGTTCCCACCGAGTGCTCAAATGGGCTGGGTCACTTCACGAAAGTTGTAAGTCTGAAATCGACATATTATAGGCCGGAATAGCCTTTCTGGTTCGCAAGATATGGACTTCTAAAATTTCAGCTCTGTGTGCTTCAGCAACTTGTACCACAATTTCAGCAGCTTGTACCTTAACAGTAACCTCTTGAACCTATGATTAAATTGCATTCGAAATCATTCCATTTAAGCTCAAAACCGTTCAAACGCCTGGGCCACAGTTCGAACACTACGTTGAACGGGAAAACCTGCTCTCTGAATCTTTCGAACGCACTTCGAACCTAATTTTGGCGTGACACCGTTCGACGTACCGTTCGAACGCACTTTGAATGCCTACTCTGTTTCAGCGTGAATTAATCCCTTTTTATCTAGGATTCCTGAAAATAAATACAAACCTAAGTTAGTACGAATTAGGATTAAAATTAACACAATTAAACATAATATACAACTAAAAATTAGCTAATTAAGACATGTAGATTACACTTTTAGAGTGCAATCATGTAAGGCCCAACTTATGACTCACAACAACCAAGCAAGGACTAGGACCAAATAACCAGTTAGATTTTACATGCTTTTCATTTTCTTAGAAATTTATTTGATAAGCATGCATATCAAAAACATGTCTTGCAGGTGACGAGGAACCTTGCCACATGCACTGCCAATGAGCTTATAGGAACACATCTTGCTATTAGAAGTTCAATGTCCAATGCGAGTGTCAGCCAACTAGTGATAGGTAGCAGGCTGCAAAGGGTTACTGTGGCTAATCCTAGTGCAAGTCAACCACCCAAGACTGGTAGGAAGACAAGAGCATCTATGGCCACTGAACAACCACTAGAAATGAGAGGAGTGAGCCCCCCAAGCCAAGGTCAACCTTCAGTACCAAGAGGTAGCCAAGGCAAGGGCAAAGGAAGCAGGACCAAGCAGCATCTGCATTTTGGTGTTTGAGATTGGGATATGTTGGACTTCTTTAGACAAGTTCTATATTTTTTGGAAGTTACTATATGCCACTTTTATTTTGATTGGGATTGAATGGTGTTTGCCATATTGTTTTAGGCAAATGGTATTTGACCTGGTTTGGGACCAATTTTATTTTGACATGGTAATGGTGTTTGAGACACCTGTGATGGTTAATGCAAGTCAATATTTTTGGTAAAGTTATGTCATTGCTTATTTTGATTTGTATGATTGCACATGGTTATCCAAGTCAATGATTTCTACTTGTCTGGTGTTTATATGAATGCGTAGGTCAGAGTCATTATAGAAACCAAAATCTTTCCTTTCATTAAACCAACTAAAAGGTGCTTACATGATTTAGCACATACACCAAAACAAAAAAGATTGAACAAATTGACACCCATTCTTATGCTTACATTTCCCACCTTAACTTAATTACAAATATTTTGCATCCCCACTCCCCTTGCCATTCCCATCTTCACTTGCTTTGAAGTGCCACCAACAAATGAACAAACATGATAATATTACACATGCCAACAAAGCCTTCTCTCTTGCTCTTTCTGCCTTTAGCTGGTCTTGCAATAGTATAATTCTTCTTAGCAACCCAAGTATCACTTCTCCACCATGAGCACACATAGGGGGATCAACCCATGCAAAGAAACCGTAGACATCGATATTCTACACTTCAGAAAATGTGCATGAAAATTGAGACAAAAAATTCAACATAAAGCTAAACCATAATTAATAGTAAAATCCTACATATAATCAACATTGTAGAATAAAGGAAAAATATTGCAAAAATCCTACATTCTCTTACCCCATATTGTGCACACCCAAAAACCTCCTACCGGGGTTTAGATTAGTCCAAAAGGTTTTCATCTTCATCATTCGTCCACAAAAGCAATGCATCGGCTCCATCTTGTTGCCCTCGTTTCTCTCTTCTGCTCAATGTTTGCTAATGGTCTTAGCTTTAGTGCTTCAGTGACTTGCTCATGGTCTTCATCTTCATAGTCTTCCTAGTGCGTCAATGACTTTCTTGTGCCTCACTATGGTCTTCAATGATAGATTTCATAGAAAGCCCTAATTTTTCTCCTCCTCCATGGTACCAAATCCCTAATTTTTTTTCCCTCCCTTGCGTATGAAGTAGAAGAAGAGGGAAAGTGTGTGTGGGGGGGGGGGGGGGGGGGGGGGGGGGGGGGGGGGGCTGTGGGGGTTGGTTGTGAAATGGCTAAAATGCCCACTGGTTTGTGCCCACATGCTTAGCACATGGGCTCTCTCCGTCCAATTGCGTGACGGTCGTTAGGAATAGGACCGAATGCATAAAAAAATTTAAATGAAGAAGTTTAACCTGTCATGGGTTTGGAACTGAATGTGAGGCAGAATTTTCTTATTAGGGATGGGGTAGAGTTTAGCCTAACCCGAACCAAACACACCTCGTTGCCATCCATACTCCCTACCGAAATTTTCAAGATACCTATTCTTTGACTTTGAAAGAGCAGCCTCTCAGGTAATACAATTTACAAACTCACAAAGAATCTTCAATTTGAATTTATTTTCTTAAAAATTTTAGGTATTGTATTTTTGAAATACATAATTTAAAAAAATTCCTGAAATTAAAACTTAAAATGGCCTCTTATGAAGCATATTTAATTTTTCTCCTCCTGCATGGTACCAAATCCCTAATTTTTTTTTTCCTTCCCTTGCATATGAAGTAGAAGAAGAGGGAAAGTGGAAAAGGGCTGTGAAATAGCTAAAATGCCCACTGGTTTGTGCCCACGTGCTTGGCACATGAGTTCTCTCCGTCCAATTGGGTGACGATCATTAGGAATAGGACTGATTACATAAAAATACTTAAATGAAGAAGTTCAACCCGTCATTGGTTTGGAACTGGATGTGGAGAAAAGTTTTCTTATTAGGGATGGGGTAGAGTTTAGCCTAAACTAAACCAAACACACCTCGTTGAAATTTCCAATATACCTATTCTTTGACTTTGAAAGAGCAGCCTCTGAGGTAATACAATTTACAATCTCACCAAGAATCTTCAGTTCGAATTTATTTTCTTAAAAATTTTAGGTATTGTATTTTTGAAATACATAATTTAAAGAAAAAAATTTGAAATTAAAACTTAAAATGTCCTCTTATGAAGCGTATTTAACATTCAGCCACAAAAAAATAAATATTCAAATGTCTTCTACTCAAAAAAAATTGATCTTTTGAATAAATTTTTAATTTTGAATTGATCATCAGCACGTTCATTAATAATATTAACTCATTGATCAAAAAAGTTAAAAATCATAAAGAAATTAGACATAAAAATCAAGACGTTACCATCGAACTAGAAAATTTTCTATTAATGATAATAATATACATTTAAAAAAATTTTACAGGACATTTTTTTAGTTTTTTTTTTTGATAAAACTATTAAATGAGTTTGAGTAAAATAAAAAAAAAAAATTGTGGGGTAGATATCTAAAAAAACAAGAAATGTGTGGATGGGAATTCCCAAAAACATAAAAGAAAACAAAATAAAAGAAAGAAAATTGTGTTATATGGGATCACGCGCTGACGCGTGCCCACCTCTCGAAGTTTACACCACAAATCGGTGGACAGCAAGTCAGCAACGATAACGCTAGAGAGAGAGAGAGAGAGAGAGAGAGAGAAAGCGCTCAAAGATGGCCTTCTCATCAGCGGTTTCCCTAATCAGTGGCGGCCTCAGCTTCTGTACGCCGCACTCATCCTTCTCCAATCATCAGTCTGCGACATTCTTCAAGTAAGTTAAATCATAGTCCCTGCATCCCCATTTCTGCTATTAATTTTCCTTTTGACAATTTTGTGTGTTTTTCTTCACTATGTGGTTGGTTTCCCAGAAAATAAAGGAAAAGAAAACAAATTATGGGGCTTTTGTTTTCTTACTTTTGCATAAACTGTACTATGTTTTTCTTTGGCATTGTGTTTGGCTGTGTTTGGGGGAGTATACGGGATTCTTAGTATACTGGTTGCGGCACAATATAATAGTTACTCTCTTTTGTTTTGATGCTATATAGAACTGGTAGTTAATTAGTTTTTATTCTCCTGTATTGGAGGAAAGCCAATTACTTAGATTTTCTTTCTGTGAGATTCGTATTACCCAGAAAATAGGATAGCTATGATTATGTCATTCAATTAATATAATGCTAATACTTTAAGAGTTTTACTTCAACAATCCTAAATTTTATAAAATTACAGGAGGGAACATATTTTTTTTGAATTTGCTTGAATGACATTTGTGCTGCTTTGTGGACAAAAACTATGGAATACCCAATTTAAAAAATTATGCAATACCAAAACGATGTTCTGAAACAACAATTTGTAAACTGGAGTTCTAAACTGTAATACTAATATCCTAATCTCCCAAATCACAGACTCCCAATTATTAAGATACTCAGTTTAGCTGGATGGGGAAAGAAGCAAAACAAATGCCTTTGTGGAATTGTAGGTGTGTGCACATGCACACGCAGAGAGAGAGAGACATAAAAAAAGGCTTTAGACCAGTCCTTGTTTCAAGTCCTATTATGACTGTCTCTTCATATCAAATCTTTTGATATCTAAGGCATAGTCCACAGCTGACATTTTCATTGAGAAACAAGTACCCTTTGTGTGTGTGTGTGTGTGTGTGTGTGTGTGTGTGTGTGTGTGTGTGTGTTTATGTGAAATTAGAGCAAACTCATTGTTTCACTACTTTCCTTTCTATCTTGGGATCTTGTTAGTTCCCTAATTTTCTTATCTTGCCACTTATATGTACTCCTACATCACATGGACTCCTTTAAATACATGAGCACTGGAGTCAAACATTTGAAACTTGGGTAAGAGTATGAAATATTTGTCAGATGTAGTTAATTAGCTACGCACTCAACAGCTCCTTCTAGTAATTCAAGTTTACCACATATTGTGGACCTAACTCCCTTATTATGTTACTTTTTTATGTGCTTACTTCAAAATGAGTGAAGCTCTCACGGTAAATCATGCTCTATGTTTCATAATGGACCATTTTAACGTAGGAAATAGAAGAAGAATTAAAAAATTCAAATATTGAATTATGTCCTGGTGTACTTGAACTTGTAAATTAGATAAATCTAATGCCTAGATACATACCTACACCGAACACGCATATCCAAGTGCACGTATCCATGTATCCTCCAAAACCTATTTCAAATTATGAAAAATTTCTTGTAAAACAAAAGATCTAAAAAATAGTCACCATTTTGACCCGTACCATATCCTTCCATCTTGTTATGTTCAAAACCCCAAACTAAGATTTGGAACTAATAGGCAAAGTTTGATCTGCCAATTAATGGTACTATTTTACATAGTCTGCCCCTGTTAAAGAGAATGTGGATTGAGGTTTTTATTAGGGACCTGATCTCCTTATATGTAATTGTGGATATGGCTTTACAAAGAGTTATCTAGAGATGACAGATTTATTTAGTTGACGCCAAGAAGTTGGAATTACGGTTGTTGAGTTAATATTAAAGTTGTTGAAGATTCTTAATGTAGTTTTGGGGATTTTCTAGTCAAGTTACTATATTTGCAAATAAACCTGCATGAACCAGATGTAGATAGTCTTTGATGGAAATTTGTCGCCTATATATATGGATCCCACTATAATAAATTAGAAAATGCATGCTCAATTTATTACTTTAGGAACTGTGATTGTTGGTATGAGAATCCCATAATTCAATGATAAGTATGTCATATGAACATTACTTTCATTTTTACCATTACTGTTTTCATCTGAACAAGGATGGTTAGGTGTTTGGTAGAAAATTTGTGACTATAACAAATACTTATATATTCCTTAGAATTGAAAATTGCAAATATGCTAGCTATGCTGTTAATTTTTAGCTCATATTCAAACGTAAATAATTATGCATGATACGGCCATTGCAGTCATACATTAGTATCTTTTCTGCTCTTGGCCATTGTTGGTGAAAGAAACTATAAGTAAGGACTAAGGAGCTAAGTTGGTAATGGAAGTGCTAAAAACTTGGATATTATTTGGTAGGAGACAACGTGAATTAATTGTCCATGTTGCTTCTCCTCTTACCACAAGAAGAGAGTATGGATTTGGAAGTCACCACATGGATGAAAACCTATAATGAAATAGTGGTGGTCAATTTTTATGGTAAGCCATAAGCTTTGTGTATCTTACCTGAAAACTTGACTTTTGAAATGCATGTGGCCTTTTGAAAAGTGGCCCGCTCAACCACCTAGCACCCTTTTATGCGATGCAGATGTACCTACTTCTGGGACTAAATTAACCATGGGATTGTCTCAAGCAATTTTAATGGAGAATGATCTGGAAGTTTAGTTCTAATGGGAGGGTTTATTGTCAAGTTGCTTGTTTTTTCCTTTTTTTTCACATGTGAATGGCGTTATGACTATGGGTCTTGGTTGGCTTGCCTATAGTATGATATTCACAACTCTGATTTTGAGTGCAGTTCAAATATGTTCAACATGAAAACCAATCATTATCCATTTTTCTCTATTTCCTCTGTGCCCATTCCCTGTAAATGGCATATTGTGGATTACTCTGTTTGTCCCACTGTATGACAAGACTTAGGTTGATTCTTCTGTTGACTTCTTTTCTATTTGATTTCACTTCAGCTTCTAGGTTTTGATTTTACTAGTAATAAACTTTTTTCCCAATTTTGTTTTTATGGAGGAATATTAGGTAGAGTCACTTACCAGTGTTACATGGACTCTTCTATTCCTCCCAGTGTGCCTGTGTCACCTTATATGAGAAGGGCAAATATAGGGTTATGTGTCCAATGGGCCCCTATATGCAAATTAGACAGTTGGATCGTCTAATTTTAAGAAGCTAACATTTGCTAGTGAAGAAAATTTCTAGGCTCTCACATAGATGGGACATGGAAATTCTCTTTTTCTCCCTCCCATTAAATTTCCAGTACATTTCCATATAATAATATTTTATGATAGAATGTCATATTTAAATGTTCAATATGTGTGCATGTACCCATACCCAACTTTTGGATACATATTCATATAACCTTAGATTGAGGGTTTAGGAAAGTTTGATGTTTGGACAGACACCCACGCCCGATACTCCTACATGAGTCTATATAACATAATTCATTACCAACCACACAAAATAAGAAGTTAGTAGATCCTTGCCATTGTATGTGCAGATTTTGGTCAGGACAATTGAATGTCTTTCATTACACTGCAAAGCAAATAAAGTCAGAAAACTTTTAAGAGTTTCGCATACACTAATGAAACTTTTGTACTTTAAGGATTGATGATTAGTATAGGCTGGTTCAAGAGGATTGCACCCACCCTAAATTTATGGCGAGCTAAGAAGCATGGATACGGATACGGACACAGATACGGACACGGGATACAACATTTTCAAAAAATGAGGACACAGATACGGCAGGGACACGGCAAAAAAAAATATTTTTATACATTTTTTGTTTGTTATGTATGTGAATATAAAATTCATAAATCACCAAAAATAAGATGAAAATAACTAAATAAGTTCACAATTATAATACAGTTACTAACAAGTTAAGGATTTGAAGAATTGGATTTGGATGTTTTATGTTTTGGTATTTTAAAGTTTTGAAATTTATAAATTAGACTCTATTTAATACTTTTAACAATAACATTTTAACTCCAGCGTGTCCCAAAATGTGTCCAATAGTTGGACACGCGTGTCCCTAATGTGTCCGATAAGTGTCCCCTAGAAAAAAATATTAATAAAAATATTGGACACGCCAATTGGCGTGTCCGAGACGTGTCGCGGTGTGTCCGAGGAGTATATGTGTCCAACATGTGTCCGACACAGATACGGCACCCTAAACGGAGTGTCCGTGCTTCCTAGATGGCGAGAAATCATTTAATAGAAGATATAAAAGAGTAATGGTTGCTTGACAACAATATTGGGGGTGATCATTAGTACTAATGATGATGAAAGATTTCCCAATTTAACATTGATATATGTACTTCTCAATCTATATAAGGTGTTTTAGAATATTTATTTTTTATGGTACTCTTACTTTCTTGTTTGATAACTTTTTCGTTTGCTTTAACTTTCTTCCTTTTTAGGTGGAGATTGAGACTAAATCGAGATGCAAAATTGGTTACTCACACAACAAATGGTCAAGCATTTCGTGTCTTGGCAAATCCAAATGTATGCATTACCCAAGGCTTCCTATACATGCCGATATATTTGGTTTGAATATACTCAAAGATTTTTTTAGGTATGTGATTAGTGATTCAATCAATGAGTATCCTGTAGTAAGAATATCATTGCTTAGACCTACGTTAATTGTTTGATTTTGTTTCGATTTCTTAGTTTACCACACATCCTTAGTTGAACTTTTGTCATTAGTTCGTGGTATCCTAAAGCTGAAATTCTGTCATGAAGAGATATTGAGAAAAAGAAGCTGCTATGATGTTTGATAATCTACTATTCATAGTTACGGTAGTAAAGTGCTCATATTGTGTTACCACGTTCCAAACAATCCGATCTTGCAGCCAATGTGGATCCAATTTTTATGTTGTAGAGGACAATGGCACATCTTAGTAGGTTTATCGTGTTCTTTTAGTCATCTCTTTTTTTGTCTTTTTTAATATGAGTGATAGATAACCATGCCTTGAGGGTAATAGAAGCCAAGCATTGTTGGCTCCTGTTATAGAATGATGCAATAAGAGTTGCTGTCCCATGTGCTTGTTTCTTGTCCTTTGGCTTTAGCCAGCCATTGCATAACCCCATCCCCACCCACCCCAAAAAATAAAAAATAAAAAAGGGACAGATTTTTAGTCAAATATGGGCATGATGTTTTATGCTCAACTCACAAAACTTGCAGTCTTTTATGTACTCAGAAGTAAAATTTGAAGGACAATCAAAGGCAGTTGCTTTATGATTTTCGCACAACAATTTTCTTTTTTTCAAGTCTGTTACTCTAGACTTTTTCTGGAACCTTAGGCTTTATTTAAAACCAGTGGTTGTTTAGGTGTCCTTTCCTAACCTGATAGTCATGTGACTCATGTGTTGGTCTTGCAACTCGATATCTTCTTCTTTCATTAGGACAGTATTTAGGGCCATAATTTGATTATAAATAATGCTTACTAAAATTGTTTGGTAGATTTTGCTATTAAATTGGATTTCTTCAAACTAATTGAAATACCAGAAGTGATTATCTTTCTATTTCTCTTTAAACTATCACAACCTTGTTGCCCCACTGGTTTTCTGTACTTTCAAAGCACCAACATATAAAGTTATCACAACTAAACATGCAATTTAAAGTTGTTCATATATCTATTTTAGAAGTTTGTCCGTTCAGAATTGGAAAATGGATTATTGGATTTTCTTGCAATTCATAGACATCAGTAAAGCTTAAAATGGTTGAGAACATGAAATCAGCCCTATTTTTATCTAGTTATTTGACTTATGGCTTTAGTATCTTGATCATCAGTCTGCTCTTTGCTTTCTTCAATTAGAAGAGCAGTCTTAACTTTTATTTAATTAACATCATTGCATTTATTATTTTAGACTCATTATTATGAGAAAGAGCAAAAAAGGTAGGCAATGGTTGCAGCCATTGTTTTCTAGTCATACATGTTGACATTTCAATTCTCTGCTCTGCATGCACTTCCTTGTTTTTGACAATTAAAATCATTGATATACTCTTTTAAAGATTGAAGCATACTACATATGGCATCTATTCTTGAATTCAGTTAAACATACATGACCCGTTGTAATAGAAGGGTCATTATATTAAAAAGTTGGTGGTGGATAAATTAGGATCAGTAAGCTCGAATAACAAATTGATGTAGGATAGCAAGCAGAGAACTGTGCTACCTACAATTGTATTGTAATGGGTTCAGGTGAGCTTAATCTGGTGGGTTTGGGCTCTAATTTTTGTAGAAGAAAGGCAGGGTTTGTGATATGAATTGAATACGTTGCATTTGGGTTGGTTTTGAAGTGACAAATTGCTGGATTTAAAGGAACAGGTTGCTGGAAAATCTGGAGGGCAGCCAATCAGGGCTTTAAAGTTTGAAAAGGCCAAAAGTAAGGGAAAGGATTAGGGTTTGATTAGGACAATAAAGCAGGGCATTGGAACTGTTTCAAAGGCTGTGAACTGTATTTATGAATAATAACTTGACTCTCTCTCTCTCTCTCTCTCTTAGAAAAGTTGGAGAAGAAGAAAGAGAAGAGAACGAGAAGAAGAATCAAGGAATCCAACCTGGAAATCCTTTGGAAGCACCCCCCGAGAATGAGGTTGTATCACGCGTACAAAGCCTTAAAAATAAAAAAATTTCAATCATAATAACACCAGGTATGTTTATATTATACTGTAGGGCTTCTCCATTCCACCAAGACCGAAGACTCCTGAAATAAAATTAAAAATTTTTAAAATTTAGAAATTTTGTGTTGTTAAAGTATTCTAGACCTAATGTAAATTCCATGTAAGAGCCAAAATGTAATTTAAGCCACATGCCACTGCGCAGCCAAAGTCCAGCAAAGCTGGAAACTACTAACAGATGCGTGCTCCTAAAAATTTAAGAAAATGCTAATGAACCTATAAAAGTAGTAACTAACCCATAGAAAACATAGAATAAAAGTTAAATTCAACCATGACTTTATTATACAAGGTCCTAAGAGCTAGACAACAAACGGCATTACCAAGTGTTGGTTTCCAGTAATCGAGGATTCTGTGATGTAAGATTGGATACAATCTTAACCTTTGTACTATTTGTGCAAAGTAGCTGCTTTTAGGCTCAAGCACTAATTCTTAGACTTGGCATTCTGAGCTTTTAACTTTGCCCCAAGCAATGCCCCAAAAAGTCTTAGAAGCTATCCATGCGAAAATCTAAATGTGTCCTTGTTGTTCTCCTCCCTCTGTTAGTCAGCTTCACAAAGATATCCATCCATATGTACTCATATCCCTTTGCATATTGGGGAGTTGCTAGGTTTGACGCCTTGTGTCCTGCTAGATGTGAACCTTGTGGCTTGTCATGTTGCTTATGAGCTTTGGAGTTGAGAGATATTGGATGTGAAAACAACAGGAGACAGTTGAAAGTGAGATAAGTTGATTGCTGTAAATAGGGAGACTAATTGCTAAGCAGCTAGACCAGGATATACAGTACTATCACAGTATCACTTAAACATTAAGTAGATGTCAAATCATTTTATTTTATTTTCAAGCTGATTCAACTTGGTGCTAAGAAAAAGTATCCTTTCTTAATATTTTTATAGTTTGTATTGTAAGCATCCTAAAGCACCCCTACCCAATGACAATGAAATTTATTATGTGAGGTGACCACTTATTTGAGATTAAATTTCAAATGGAATTTTTTGAAATGGACTTCAAGGTAGAAGCAAGAATTGTGCCAAACTCATCTTATGTTCACAGCACTGCAATGTGGTTTAAACAACTAAAATTACTTCAGAAAAACATGCAAGGAGGAAAGCATTCAATGCTACAATTGATGGCATTTGTCCTGTCAGTTTATCTATCAGAGAATTTTGATGGCTTGAAGTTAGTGGTATAGCTGGATACGTGCATTGCTGCTGCAGACTCCTCATTTGGAGTAAATTCAGTTGTTTTTTGTTTATGCAGTATCATACACAACTTAGAGACTGTTTGATTTTTAGAGAGAGAGAGAGAGAGAGAGAGAGAGAGAGAGAGAGAGAGAGAGAGAGTTTAATATTCTTACAGCACAGTAAAAGAATGGTAGGCTATACTAAAATATCAAACTATGAACCCTTCAGTTTCATAAACTTGAGAATATGTTTGGGGTACCAGCAGGGACAATCCAATGCTGTCAAATATAAAACGGGATGCTATGTTTCTTGAGAGATCTGTAACTATACATCATTAACCACATTTTCGTGATATAGAATAGAAGCCAGCTCAATGAACACCATCACTTGGAATGGGGGTGTCTTATTTCCTTGTTTGCTGGGCACTGGGAAATGAACTTATATTCACCCATTATTGAAGCTTTAGCTTAATCCATAGAGCAAGCGGTCTGTAGTTCATACAGAAAACCCATGACTTGAAGCTTGACTTGAGTCTTTGCAAACTTCAAGTGGGAAGGGACGTGAAAAGGTTGCAGTTTCCCCTAATCTATTGTCCTTTCTTGTTTTATATTTGAATCTTTTTTCGCTTAATGAGTTGTAATTTATTGTGAGAATCACCCACTCTTCCTCCTTATCAAGTTTTTTCTTTCCACTGATGGACCAAAACACCATGCAACTCTATTTATTTGTTTATTTTGTATGATGTAGGTGTCTCCTGGTAAGGATGGTATGAAAAAAGAGGTGATTATGGTTGATCCAGTGGAAGCCAAGAGGTTAGCTGCAAAACAAATGGAAAAAATTAAAGCAAAAGAGAAACTAAAAGTAAGAATATTTACTTTTTCTGTCAATAGTTCATGCTTGTACCATATGAGCATAATGAAAGAAAAGTAACTTGTGGCTCGTAGTGTCTTGGACAAGAAATTATAGGTGTCACCATGGGCACAAATGCAGAGTTTTGAAGTTTTCTTGAAAGTTACTAAAAGTAACATGGAATTCTCCCCCAAGTCACTAAAGAAAACTTCGTGTTTATAAATGTTTTGATTGTGCGGGCAAGTTGATGTTTCCTTTAGAATTGAGATTAACACTTTGATGAGGTTGTTCTTTGGCTTGTTCATGACTTCATTCCCTTAATATATTCAGTGCTATTGAAGCAACCATGACAGCTCAAGTTAGGAGGTAGAAAAGTGTTAGGAAGATAGACACAAAGCTTGAGGTTAGGGTAGCGTGTGCACCTGATAATAAATTTCTTGTCCTTATGTTACAGGAAATTCAATTTATACGATTATAATTGTACGATTTGAAATCCGTTTAGATGTATGATACATAAAATCGAGGTTAATTTTGTTAGAGATCAATGCGAAAATAAAACACTACTATCATCAATGTTTATTTATAGGTCCAAGTAAGATGCTTCTGCATTCAAGCAGCCATTATGCCCTACATCATTATGCTCTCAAGTTCTCATATATTCTTGAAATTACACGCACTCTCAGTGTTATGAGTGGGGTGCTAATGACAGAGTATGATGACCACTGCACTTTTATCTTGTTTTTTAAGATTAAGATCATCCTTCTTTGATCTTCCTTTCTTACGTTCAGGATATTGATTTTCTTTGTTGGTGCAACGTTGTTATTGTAGATAAGATGCCAGTTCCTTTCTTATGTTCAGGATATTCGTTTTCTTTTTTGGGGCAACGTTGTTATTGTAGAGAAGACATCAGTTCCTTTCTTACATTCAGGATATTCATTTTCTTTGCTGGTGCAACGTTGTTATTGTAGAGAAGGCACCAGATTGAAGCGATTAATGGAGCATGGGCTATGATTGGTCTCACGGCAGGATTAGTCATTGAAGGCCAGACTGGAAATGGTATTTTGTCTCAGGTATGGCCATTTGCCTGCATCTGATTTTGATTGTGTGCGCGCATACGTGCATGTGTGGAGCACCTGCGGTGATTGTTGACTCTTTGTTTATTTATTTACTTACAGTTTTTTCCCCTTGTCCTTGACAGTTGGCTGGATACTGGGCATCCATAGTCCATTTTTTTGTGAGATAGATATCTTTTGGGCATTAACAGGACCGGAAGAAACCCCGTACCTGATTCATTCTTTAAATCAAAAAAGTAAGATCTTTAATATATTTTTTCATTCAGTTCACAATTGGTTGTACCAAATGAATTATATGATTTCTCAACTTTGTATGGTGATTTTTTTTTCTCTGGTTCAATTTTCTCCCCAGACAGAATGAAAAAGGAACACTTTGACCGTGTATGATAGAACTTTTTTGTCCCTTTTTTCTTCTTGGGAAGTAAGTGGTGAACTAAAGGAGTTACTGGCTAGTTATGCATTCTCATATGATAACCGATTTCATATGGTGGAAGTTGTGGTGGACCGGTGGTATTGGAAGCGGCTTTGCTATGGTCTATTCATGGTGCTACTGTAGAAAATCCACATTTGAAGATGATAATAGTTATAATGCATGTCATGCTTTTAACCCAACGCTAACCATAGCTATTGAGAAACATGTTTTAAAGGTGGAAGCTTGGCTAAACACTTCAACAGAAATTGCTCAAAAAAAAGGTTTCCCAAGGATTTTAGAACTCTTGGGAAGCATTGGGAAACTTGATAGACATGCACTTCTAATAAGTTCTATGTTTTCTAGTATTGCACATTGGTTTCTCCAAGTCTTCAAATTCAAACTCTATAGTGCCTTTGCCATCTTGTTTCCTATGGTATTTCTGAATTACATTTCACACTTCTATTTCGCTTACTAATTTTGACCTCGATTTTCCTTTTCAGAAACTATAGTACTAGTGGTCTGTCTCACCTTTTCTTTCCTGCAACTATGGTTTTAGCTGTAGTCTGCCATGTTCCACAGTCAAACAAATGCCGTTGATGCCTAATTTTCCTAGGTTGGGATCCCACCTAAAGCAAGTAGAGGTCCTAGAATTTGAGTTGTCTCACTTGAGAACATCATAGGACGCATTTGCTCTACGGGATAAGACCCATCAAATTGGATTAGTAATCCCGTAGAATTTGAGTTTGTCTCACTTGAGAACACTATAGGCTGCATTTGCTCTATGGGCCATAACCTTTCTTGTGCACAAGCTTGCCCTCATTAGTTTTCTTTCTTTCATCTTTCTTCTGATTCAACAGCCGTAGATTAAATAATGGAGTAGCTCTCCCTCTAAACCTTCCCCATCCCATCTACTTAGACTTATATCTTGGACCTTCCCCTAGTGGAGTAGAAAATAAAATCTGAGCTAGAGTTTGGGAGGCCATGATATGGACACTTAATGTTGTATCCAAGGTCAGACCAGTTTCAACTAGGCCAATGGTAATCCCAAGCCCCAGTATCACAAGGTAGATGTGCAGCAGACAATAATATGAGTCCTAGCTCTTTTTCTTCTTTGTTTTTAAGTTTTTGTTTTTCCCTCTTGTATCTTCGAAGAAATGCCTTGAGAATTTGAGAATTTAATATTTATGTTTTCCCGGAAATTATAACCTGATGTTTTAAACAGGGTATTATGAGATATTCTTTGAAGATTCCTTCTAACCTAATTGTACTTAACTTTCTTAATTTATATCATTGATTTTTCCTATTTCATTACCGAATACTCAAAGATAAACTCTCAGAAACCAGCTATACTTGTTTGAAAGTTAGAACACAAAGCACAAGGTCAAAGATTCGAATTTTGGTATAAAGATAGAGGAGATACCATTCTAGAAGATGGAAGTAGATAAATCTTGTCACCTTACCAGATGAGGGTTCATGTTTTGTAGTGGTAAAGAGGGACAAGAAAGGTATATCCTATAAAAATTGAAAATGGAGGAAGAGACAGACCTCTCTCTCTCTCTCTCTCTCACTCGCGGATGAGTATGGGATTGATTCATTGCTGGAAGCCTGGAAGTACCAAATGATTGTCTTCAGCAATTGCCAACCTTGTAGTGGGCCTAGTGGTTACAGTAATGAAAACTTGGAACTTGGAAGCTAACTTTGATTTTGGATACAACCAGCTGACTGCTGTGGCAAGTGATGAAAAAGGTGATTGGAAAGCATTGGCTAGGAGTTTTCAGCTCTCCGTAATTCTTATTTTACATTGCACATGCATTATATGTGCATATTCTTTTGGCACAACT
Organism: Euryodendron excelsum; assembly: GCA_033060915.1. Taxonomy (NCBI): domain Eukaryota; kingdom Viridiplantae; phylum Streptophyta; class Magnoliopsida; order Ericales; family Pentaphylacaceae; genus Euryodendron; species Euryodendron excelsum. The sequence continues at coordinate 18,554,159 of CM065393.1, read as the reverse complement.
GGGTTTTTGGTCTACACACCAAACTCCTAAAGGATGAGAAAGGAGTAATTTGCAAGCATATCAATATGTCAGACCTTTAAGGTTTGGGGGGGGGGGGGGGGGGGGGGGGGGGGGGGGGAAGCCTGCTTCTGAGTTTAGGCATGACTTTGAAGTCTGGTATATATCCTCTATATGATATATGAGTACTAGTAGATGTTATAAAAATGGATTTTTTTTTTTTAGTATATTGGATGGTCAAGAGGCATCCCTTCTACTGGGCTAACCTCACTCTTCTTTAAAAAATAACTTTGACCAATCACAAGGGATGGCTCAGCGACCGGTCTCAAGTTTAATCTCTTTTCATGCCCCTTTTTTATCAGACAATATTCATACAATTCATAAAATTTACATGATTTATGTGGACAGTTGAAAACTTGAAAACCTTATAAAAATAAAAAACTTTGATCTGCAAATGGTAGGAAAAGAATTATAGTTATCAAAAATGGAAAGTGGGAGTGAGAAATGTTAGGGGGAACAGAAGTGGAAAATCCATCTAAAAAATTATAGGGAAAAACGGGAAGTAGGAAATAATTGGAAAATTTAATAGGAATCTTATTAAGAAGTTTTCATAAAACTCAAAAGAGACTTTTAAGAAATTTAGTTAAAACATATAGTAATAATTTTATAGATACTTAGAACTTAAGAAGAAAAAATATATAAAAATTAATATTTTAATTTTTCAAAGTGTTTTTTTTAAGTTTTTTAAGAGTTTTCGTCAAGTATTTCAAGAATTTCTTAAACGGTTCGCAAGATTTTTTGAAACGTTTTTTTCACATTTTTTAAACATTTTTGTACCGTAAGTGATTTTTTTTTCCCAAATGAGTTTTTTAGCAATTATGGAAAAAAAGTTTAATGCTACATATTACCCTTTAGTTCACATTCCACGCACACATTTCAAGTACACCAATCCATCTTCCTCCATTTCTTTGAAAATGTTTATGACTTGGTATGATACCTCTTTCAAGTCTCATTAAAGGAGGCTAGCTATAACAAGAAGTCAGTAGAAATTATTAGTGCTTTAACAAGTACACGGACTAGGACATATGAGATCCCTTTCTTACCTACTAAATAAAGCACTAATGACAAAACTGACTTTGGTAGAAGTTTTAAAAGCTAGCTGAATCTCTGAGTCCATATTTAGTTGGGGGTTTTAGGGAAGAGTACCCATTTCTAGTCCTTTGCTAATGTGGCAAGCTATTTTCCTTACCTTTGTTATCCCTAAAAGCCTGCGTTGTTGCTTTGATGTAAGGGGGTTGGGTTGCCAATATTAATTTACTACAATAGGGTCACTTGCTGTTGATTCATTACCGCACCAACCAAGTGATTGATCTAGAGTACACAAGCTCAATTCATGTTTAACTCACTAAATGCTTATTCAAGTTTTAATTGTTATGTAAACAAGTCAAGTTTAAACACATTTTAAAAATTCTTAATTTTTTAAGCTCACCTCAATAAACTTAAGATTGGATAAAAAAATGAAGATATTCGAGTTTGATTCATGATCAACTCTATTAAAGCTCATTTGAGATTGATTTCAAAGATGGACCAACCAAAGTTAAATACATTTTGAAGCTTATTAAGTTTACTAAACCGCCACAGGTCATTTGTGTTGTTAAGTGGGTTTGCTCCTCACATGGCTGAAGCAGGTTTGAATCCTGTGAGTTTATATGATTAGGGAGAATTGAGGCTCGCCCACACCCAGGGTATACATTACATGAGTGGGTTCAAAGTGTCTTGTTGCCTTGTGACGGTAGCCTGTGACCCAAAAAAAAAAAAAAGGTTAAAAAATAAATAAATAAAAGAAAAGGTTTAGGATATACTTGATATGAACTCAGCCGTTTCTAAATAATTAACCATTACTCAAGCCTATATGGATCAACAATGGAAGCAACTTCCTAGGAAAAAACATTGCTCAATCACAACCCACCAGGGTATATAGATAACTATACATATAATTATAAAATCTAAGAGGTTGGTGCATGAAATGGACCCAATCTATCACACTTTTATTGATTTACCATTTTTTGAATCCTTTTCTCGCAAAACTTGACAAAGTCACAAGTCCACCTATTCTCTCTTTTCAAACTGTTTCTCCCTCTATCCTAATGTTTGAAAAGATCATGGTGGGCTCATCTCATTCTCACCTTTGTACTAGATATAAGATGTCCACACAAGCACAACCTAATTCATCCTTCAAATGTGAACTTCCTTATCCAACCATGTGCTTCCACGTGTCCTCAATCGCCCATTACCCAATCACACTACAACATGTCAATATCCATGTAAAGTAATGGGTGATTGGGTCTCCTAATTGACAAAGAGTTGTATATATTTGGTATGTTAGGCTTCAATGAAAATGAGTCTTTGGAAGCTAGTATTTGCGTGTGGCAACTGGCAAGCTATTAGAACTTTCAACAAAGTCACATTGGACTTGGCCACAATTACAAGAAGTCCCCAACCCAAAAAAAAAAAAAAAAAATGGGGTTTTGAAATGGGACTCAAAGGAGGGAGGCAACTTGGGGTTGAGCTGGATAGGGCTCCACCAATCTTTGACCACATGGCTCAATGGCCAACCATAGGGAAATTGCCGCGCCGCATCGAGAAGACCGACCAACGTTGGTGCCTTCCACTTGAGATAATAATTCTGCAACAATGGTGGACTTTTGCTTGCAAAAATGACTTTATGAATTTATATTTGTGCACATACAAGTGTCTAATTCATGTATGTAAGATTTTGTAGAAGGCTGGAGGCTGCAATCTTCGAATTTTGGCGTAACCTGTTTGGATGCAGCTTTTTTTTTTTAATTGTTTTTCTATTAGTTTTAGGCTTCTTTTTTTTTTTTATTAAAACCCTATAAAACAAGTGAAAAAATAAAATGTCAGTCAAAATACGTTCATAAAAGAGCTAAAAATCAAAATTGAAAGCTCATAAAATATTGCATCCAAACAATACGCTTAAGTTTACTAGCAAGGTAGTCGAGACTTTGAATACAATAACTAGTCCTTACACACATATAGTACTCTTATCCCCCAACCCAACACACACACATACACATTGTTTGGGGCATGCTGGGTCATGGAGGAATGAATCTATCTCTTTGATGGACAATAGCAACACATGAGTTGTCTACTTGAGTTCCATTGTTTTGTTCCATTGTTATGCCTCTTTTGATATTTGGGCATAGCCCATTAACCTTGATGGCATTGTCTTCAACAAGTGGTATGGACTGGATTCACCCTAGAGGAAAGGATGTTCAAGCTTTTAGGTTTGAAAGTCACAATGAGTTTTCATTATGCATGTAATTCCTAAGATAAACCAGCCACTAGGGCTTGTAATGGATGAGGGTTTAAAAAAGAACCCCAAAAAAAATTCAATGGCCCTTAAAATATTTAAAAAAAAAGTGATGTAACAGCCTGTTTGGAACTTGAGCAGAGGAAATAAAGGGTAAACAATAAGTTTCCTTCATTTGATTGTTGGGTTTTTAAGCTAGGAGAGAAGAGAAAGACAGGAGTAAGTTGTTTTTCTTCACACTTTTCCTTCATTAGCTTCTCTTTTCTCTTCAATAATTATCTTATTATTTTCTTTCCTCTTTTCTTTGAATTTCAAATAAGAAAAAGTGATTGTCTTCCACTTTACTTTCATTCCACTTTCATTTGAATTTCCAACTATTACCCACTAACGTAGAAATTAACCCATCAGACACGCATAAGGTGGGGTGCTACCTTTCTACTGGATTTTGTCCCCAAGTCTACGTCAAACATGGGTAGGAACAACTCAAAAAATTAATAACCATCAACTTCATTAGAATAGTACTTATGCTTTGAAAATTTAGCAAGTTTATCCTAGAGGTCTCAGCTTGCTTGTCTTGTCCTCAACAAGAAATTTAGAAATGAAATATGGAAGGCTTGGAATTTTAGATGGGTATCAACCAAAAACCTTTGGGCCAATGTTAGAAATGTCGTGGAAGCTAACTCAATTGATCAAAGTCTTTGTTAAGTAGTCTTATCTAAGGAACTTTCAAACTTTGTTCTTGTGGTGGATGTAAAAGCCGAAGTAAACCAGCATTATGGGAAACCAAAAGCTAGAATGGACAAGAAATAGGCATTATATGTTGATGACGCAGTAAACTCGTGGTGACTTGCCCCAAAGTTCGGGATGAATTTTTCTCTGGCTGGTCGGTGATCTCCTATACTAAACCCACCGGTGTGGTGGCAGCCAAAGGCCCTCTAGTGTTCAAGTTAGATTCCAATAAATGAAGTTGATAGGGAGGAAAAATCGTCTTAGGGTTTTTTTTTTTTTCGGTTGTGTTAGCGTACCTGCGAAAGTGTTGAGTTTTTCCCTTGTATGTCTGCATGGGAGTGGTAGGTGGCATCTCCACATGGCGGCCTCTAGTTGGAGGATCAGAGGGGTGTCAGGACACTTGAGAGGGTCATCCCCACACTCTATGGTGGCGTGTGTTGGAGTGGTGTCAGGGGAAAGGTGATTGTCGCTTGTGCACACCATGCCCACACCCCTAGTGTATGCTAAGGTGTCAGGTGTCAGGTGTGGGCCCTATTGACACGGTTAGGGGGCCGACCAGATCAAAGTCCCATTCCGAGAGTCCATCCTCCTTGGGGGGTCGAAGACGAACCGTCGGGAGACCTAGTCGGGCAAAGGCCAGATGACATGAGAAAGACGTGGTCTGGTCAGTGCCGATCGACAGATAATGCGAAGCTCGATCTCGTTGGGAAACCATAATCACCAGATGCCCCCAATTCATCTGGCCATCTGCTTGGGGCCAAAGAAATTCCACAGGGCGGCCCGACCACGAAACACGGAGCGCATTTATAGAGAGGACGACTCAATACTGACGGGTGCTATCACATCGCTTCACCTGCCGCCACGCGGCAATTGGGGGTTGGTTGTCAATAGCCGAAAGGACGCGTCGTATCCCAGCCGTTAGTGTCCCAACCCAGCAGGCCATCTGGGCCGTTGATTTCAAAGACATGGGGGGGAGTTTTGTAAGGCGGTTGCCCCCATTTCGCCTTTACAACTTTTTTCCAAATACACAGAGAGAGAGAAAAACCTCCTTCGTCGTCCCCACCCTCATCTCCGTCGTCTCCAGCCAATCGAAGGGGCACCAGTCTACGCGTCGCGCCGTCGGCTTTTGTTGGAACTTGTCGCCGGCACTTCGAATCGTGGTAAGGCTTGTTCCTTGGTTGCATGTACTGGTTAAATACCTATTGTGTGTCGGTATTTGAGGGAAGGGGCCAGATTCCTGACCTTTGGAGGTTTGTTGATAGGCTGGAATTCTTAGAATCCGTCATTGGGGACTTGTGTGAATTGTTCAAGCTGGTGTTTGATAAGATTGAGGGTTGTAGGCCCTTGGGCACAATGTCAAACCCAGAGGGTGTTAGCTTAGACTCGAAAGAGACCGGTTCTAACGAGTATCGATTTCTTGAGGTGTTGGACCCAGGAAGAGGTCTTTGTGGGGAACTTCGGGGGGTCCTTGGAAGTTCCAGAATCAAGGGAGGCCAGGATTGCCCATTCTGGTGTCGGGAAGGACGGGATCAGCCCACCGAGGTTACTGCCTGAGTTCAAGAGGTCTAGCTGGGAGAGGGGGAGGAAGAGGATGACCTCGAGTATGAAGCGGTGAGGATTTCCTCCTCTCTCGATAGGGAGAAAGTCGTTACCCTTCGGCGGGTGTACCAGATCCCGAAAGGGGTAAAGTGTAGAGTTCCCAACCCTAAGAATTGGGTGTGCTCGGCCAAGGAAGAGGAGATAATGATCTTCGAGGGCGCACTGGCCGGCGATCTTCGCGTGCCATTTCCTCAGCTAGTTAGAGAAATTCTGTAGAGGTTACGCCTCTCTCCCGAACAGCTCGCGTCAAACGTCTAGCGAATTATGGCGGGTTGTATGATCCTCTGGCAGATCGTCCATCGAAGGGACGTGACGCCAGAGAAATTCTCATATTGCTACAGGCCAACCGAGCGTGGGAAGGGCTACTAGACTTAATCTGATCAACGAGCTTCCATCTTCACACAAGAACTGGAAGGACCGACTCTTCTTCATTAGCGGAGAGGGCTGGGAGTTCTGCCCCTGGGAGACAGACTTCTCTGCTCGAATCCCCAGGTAATGGGGTTACCTGAGTAAAAAGAGTATGTTCTTTTCCTCGAGTCTTCCGTTTTTCATTTGTTTCATGTGTCGTCCGTTCTAACTTAGGTGTCCTTTAGGTGTCAGGTTAGGTTAAACCCTTTCTGTCTGCAGAGCACAAGGCGGCTATAGAGAAGGTCCAAGAGTACGAGTTTCGGACCGCCAAAAGCCTGGTGACCGTCAAGGCGCTCGCCCAGTATCTCTTAGGGCCCGAACCGACTAGAGAGGCCTTGGCTGCAGAACGTGAGAGGAGTGAGTAGATCTTTGTTTTTGTTATGCTGATCCTTGTCTGAATTTTTTGACTACTCTTTACAGATCACCAGTCTACTGTGGTTGGTCAGGCCGATCCCACAGCAGCCCAGTCCAATCCTCCAGCACCTCAGCCAACTTCCGAGCCGGAGGCGATGAGCTTCGATATCAACTACTTAGCCAGGAAGAGGGCGGTGGCGGTGGCTGTGGGCGCCTCAAAATCCAAGAGCCAGAAGACTGCTAAGGCCACAAAAGCAGAGAAGGATCTCCCCCCTCCTCCCAAGAAGGCGTCTCCCCAAAAGGGGAAGGGCCAAGTCTCCGTGGTCGTCAGGCCCCCTCCAGGGTATTCGGAGGGATCTCGGCCGAGGCACAGTGCAGTCGTGCCAGTAGACTCCCAGGCCCACTCTAGTTTGGCTACTTCTGCCCCGACCAACATTCTAGACAACTCGGACATGGCCTGGGAGAGGGTGGCAAATGCAATAAAGCCCTCGGACATTATGAGGCTGAGGAAGCATCAGAACTTGCGGCTGGTCAAGGACGCGAACCACGATCTATTTAAGGTGAGCCCCTGTGCAGTTATCATTTCATTCTGCCTCGACCTATGTGTATTCTTTAACTTCCAAGTGTTCGATTTTCAGTCTCTTGCCAGGGTCATGGCTCTGGGCCACCATCTGAGGACTTTGGAGAAGGCTCTTCAGGAGAAAAAGGCAGCCAGCTCAGCGCTCATCCAAGGCTCGCAAAGCAGGCTAACAAGCTGCTGCTGAACTTCTCAGTCGGGGAAGCCAAAAGACACGAGTTGGAAAGGACCGTAGCAGCGTTCGGCGAGGAGCTCAAGAAGGCAAGAGCCGAGGCCATTCAGGAGTTTAAGGACAGGGATGACTTCCCGGCCATACTGGAGCCCACTTTTCTCCAGGGCTTTGAAGCCACCAGGAAGAAAGTGTCCATGAAATATCCCAAGTTGGACTTCTTGGGGGGGGGGGGGGGGGGGGGGCAGAGCAAAAAGGCTCAACGGGCTGTTGCCGAGGAATAGGGACAAGCTATCGAGCAAGCTTAGTCGTGAATGCAGTCCGAGCCCCCTTGTTTTGCTTAGCTGGTCGGTTTCCTTTTCTTCTTTCTTTCTTTCTTTTTTTTTTTTTTAAGTGGCGTTTTGCCTTTTGTATTCTTCCTAGTATTAATGAAAATTTTTTCTTACACCTTAAGTTTTTTGCATTGACTGAACGCTTGATTGGAGTGGCTTGTAGAGTGTGTTGCGCCCAGATTTTTCGCACTCGAGGAATACTCACCCAAGCGGAAAAAATGCTGTACTCTCTCGTTAGAACTCACCCTCCTAAAAGAATAAGTGTGACTAGGTTTGAATTGAAAATCTGTTTGAATAAAGGGCTTTCGAAAAAGATTTGGAGTCGCCACCTAACTTAATTAAGGTGAGTTAGGTCACCTAAAAACTAAGCATAATCCAAAAACTACACTTAGGGTTTTGAAAAATGATTTTGAAAATATCTCCTCAAGAGAGGGTTTTTAAGGAAAACAGGTTGTTTGGCAACCTTTGGAAAACATTTGGCCTTTTTTAGAAAAATAACTCCTTTTGGTCTTTGAAATCAGTGATCCTAGGTTCGGAGGTTGGTTACGTGTAGGGAAGACGCACTAAGCTAGCACCCTACCCCGCCCTTTCGGTACCTACATGTCAATCTACCCTAGATTCACCTATGAGAGTCTTTAATTAACTATAGTTCAATCTTATTCACTTTGAAAAACAATGTTTGAAAACTATGATGCATGAGATGCAAGTGCAAAATAAGAGAATTAGAAAATAGATTTGGAAAGAGATTGATTTGATTTGAAAATAGATTTGAAGAAATAAATTTGAAATTGGAAAGTTTGAAAATTGAAAATAGAAGTTTGAAAATAAAAAGTTTGAAATTGGAATTTTGAAAGTAGATTGGAATTTGAGATGTGGAAATTGCACCCATGAGGGTGGAATTGAAAGTTTGGAAAGTGTTGTGACCGCACCTATGAAGGTTGCCTACGTATCCCTTTGGGGGAATCAGGTCAGTCGTAGTTCGGACAAGAGTCCGATTGAAAATAAATTGATTTGAAGAGAGAGATTGGATTGGAAATTGAATTGGAAGTTTTGAAAAGATTTGATTTTTTTTAGGAAACCTAGACTTAGGAAAGAGAAGGTACTTAGGAAAGATTTGACTTGGAAGAGTTTTAGGAAAGATTGGACTTAGGAAATGTTTAAATTAGGAAAGGTCTGATTTAGGAAAGTTTCGAATTAGGAAAGTTTCATTTTTGGAAAGTTCCAAGTTGTGAATTAGGAAAGTTTTGGTTTAGGAAAGTTTCAACTTAGGAAAGTTTTGTTTTAGGAAGGTTTTGAAATTAGGAAGTTTTAAAAATTGGAAAGTTTCGAGTTTAGAAAGATTTAAGATTTTAGAAAATTTTAGAGTTTTAGAAAATCTTGAAAATTAAGAAAGGTTTGAATTTAGGAAAGGTTTAAAAGCTTGAATTTAGAAAGTTAAGATTTGGAAAGGGGGTTGAATTAGGAAAGGGTTGAATTAGGAAAGATTTGAAAGTTGAGTTTTAAAATTTAGGAAAGATTTTTATGTTCAAGTTTTGGAAACTTAAGATTTAGGAAAGTGAAAGTTTAGGAAGGATGTGAATTAAGAAGGAGTTGGACTTTGAAATTTAAGGAAAGATTTAGAGTTTAGGTTTAGGAAACTTATGGTTTAGGAAGGAATTGAATTAAGAAAGGTTTGGATTTGGAAGGAATTGGATTTGGTTTTTAATAGAAAAGATTTGATTTTGTTTCAAAAAACAGAGGACGGAATCTAGTTTCCTAAACGGGAAGATTTGATTCGGTTTCCTAAAGGGAAGGTAGGATTTGGCAAGGATTTGGAAAAGGAGATTCTAGAAACCCTAGTTTTGGAAAATTGTAGTTTTGACGTAGAAAATAGGTTTTGGAAACATGTATAGTTTTGATGTAGAAAACAAGAGGTTTTGGAAACCTAGATTTGGGGCAAAGTTTGAAAATCATGTTTTTGGAAAAAAAATTAGGGTTTCCTAATTGTGGGCTCTAGGGCTTAACTTGGGCTCTAAGGAAAGAGATTTTTAGAAAGTGCGTTTTTAGAAACGAAGGTTTTTCTAGAAGGGAATCATAGGGAAGAATTTTCGGAAAGTGAATTTTGAGAAAAAGATTTTGGAGAGGAGTTGAAAAAGAGAGTTTTGAAAAATAGATTTTGGAAGGGAGTTTTTGAAAACAATTTTGAAGAGGGGGAGTTTTAGGAAAGTATGTTGAAAAAGAGATTTTTAGGGAGAGATTTTTAAAGAGAGTTTTTAGAAGGTGTAAAAACATCTCACTTTCCTAAAGCAATCCTAACCATAAGAAGGCTAGAACCACTTTAGGAAAGCAGTTTTGAAAACAACAATGTTTGAAAATATAGACCAAAAGGTCACTTTTAATGTAACACTTTCCTAAAGCAACCCTAGCCATGGAAAGGCTAGAATCACCCTTGGATTGTGATTTTGAAAACATGTTTTTGAAAAAGAGCCTTTGATGCAATTTTGAAAACAAGTTTAAAAACGTTTTGAAAAACAACTTTGAAAACGGTTTTTGGAAGATGCAAGACTATGATATGCACAATGCAATTTGGGGGTCGTGAACATACAAGGTTAAGGCTTCAACACATAATCAAGGGGGCCGGACCCACGTGGTCTTTGGTTAGACTAGAAGAAAGCCCCCGACACGGTGACTCTCCAATAGTCTAATCCTACACATGGACCGGGAGTCCCCTTGTTTCAAGCATGCAAAGAAAGGAGGGGAAAAGAGATGGGGGATTAAAATAGAGAAAACCCAAGTGGGTTGGAGAGAGAAGAGAGAGGGGGAAAGTGTAGAAAATTAAAGAGAAAGCTTACCTTGTTTCTTGTTTACTTTGCGCGTCGTGCAGTCTTCGGTCTTCGGTCTTCGGTCTTTGTCTTGATCTTCACCTTCAGTCCTCAAGAATTGTCTTCAAGCTTTGGATGGCAGCTCTTCAAGTCTTCAAAAGATGGTTGAAGGCTAGTGTATGAGTGTATGGGGGTGTGTATGAGTGTATAAGAGGCTAGGGTTTGTGTATAGTGGCTAGGGTTTTGGGAAAACCTTGGGAGGCTAGGGTTTTGGAGGTGCTCGAACTCTGTATATCGAATTGTGTGATTTCTAGGTTAAGTTTGCAGACCCCTTTCACGTTGAATGAGGCTCTGTATTTATAGAGGGAGGACAAACTTGGCGCTTGTTGCAGTGGCGCCAGGCCAAATTATACACTGGCGCCACTAGTAGTGGAGCCAGCCATTTAGGAAACAATTAAGGTCGGCAAGCAACGTATCTTTGACTAGATTTGGGCGCCTGTACTAGTGACTACCATGTAAATTTTAGTCTGGCTTCACTAGGAGTGACTCCGGAAAGTCCGGGAATGATTTGAAGGAGTCGGGAATGACCCGGAAGGCCAGAAATAAGCAGGAACACTTAAAATAGTGTCCTGGAGGTATTTGACTTGAAAAATGAAGATAAGGTGGGTCGGAAAGGTTGATCGAGCCTTTAAGGGCAAAACGGTCAATCGGACCGGAAAACTGCCGGGGCGAAGTCGGATTGTCCCGAGAAAAGACTTGGGATCTGGAAACATTATTTAGAATGTTCCCAGAGGTTGCCGGTTTGATACCCAGAGCCGGTGTGGTCGAAAAAGGAGACCGGCCCTCCAGGGGCAAAACAGTCATTTTGTACCGGGTTCGCCGGAACTGACTCAGAATGGTCCGGAAAGGTAAAGGAAGGTTGAGAACACTATAAAAAGTATTCTCGGGTCATTACCGGTTTGATACCCAGAGCCGGTGTGGTCGGAAAAGGAGACCGGCCCTCCAGGGGCAAAATGGTCATTTTGTACCGGGTTGGCCGGAACTAACTCGAAATGGTCCAGAAAGGTAAAGGAAGGTTGAGAACACTATAAAAAGTATTCTCGGGTCATTACCGGTTTGATACCCAGAGCCGGTGTGGTCGGAAAAGGAGATCGACCCTCCAGGGGCAAAACGATCATTTTGTACCGGGTTGGCCGGAACTAACTCGGAATGATCCGAAAAATTAAAGGAAGATTGAGAATATTATAAAAAGTATTCTCGGGAGGTTACCGGTTTGATACCCAGAGCCGGTGTGGTTCCCGGGGCATTCGGATGCCTAGGGGCAAAATAGTCATCTTGACCGAAAAGTCTCGAAAAAGGTTCTAAGGGTAATTTGGTCATTTTTCACCGAAGTGGGCTAACAGCCACTGGTGTTGACCTAGGTTTTGAGTGTTTCCGTCACTCTAACGGTGTGAGTATTTCCGCTACTCGGACGGGGTTGATGATTTGTGAGTATTTTCCCTACTCTAACGGGGTTGTTGAGTATTTCCGCTACTCCAACGGTTCTGTGAGTAGTTTTACTACTCGGATCATCTCGAGGAATAAACTGTCTCGAGAGAGGGATTGGAATTAGAATAAGAAAGGACAATACCCCTAAGAGCATTTTGGTCATTTTTCCTCCATTTGGGCCTGACAGGCCCGCGAAACGATGGAAAGATGGAATTTGAACTTAGAGAATTGGTTTTGATTGGAATATGCCCACAATGACTTGAAAACAAGTCTGGACGGAGTGTAGACTGCCGAGCGGTCAAAAATGGGGTGCTTACAGAGTGCTTGTGGGTTCTTCTCGTCTTTGCATGATTGACTTTCTTTTTTAGCCATTTTCTACTCGGCAAGCCGAACAGGTTCTGTGCTAATGCCATGCTATGCCATAGCCACAAGGTCGTCCGGTCCTGCTCGGTCAAGTGGACCGAGCAAATTCTGCTTCATTGAAAGACCATCTGGATCTGCTCGGCCACGTGGACCAAGCAGATCCTTTGCTATTGCCATAAAGACCATTTGGCTCTGCTCGGCCAGATGGACTGAGCAGATTCTATGCCATTGATATAAAGGTCGTCTGGCTCTGCTCGGCCACGTGGACTGAGCAGATTCTGTGCCATTGCCATAAAGGCCGTCTGGCTCTGCTCGGCCACATGGACCGAGCAGATTATGTGCCATTGCCACAAAGACCATCTGGCTCTACTCGGCGCCACGTGGATCGAGCAGATTCTGTGCCATTGCCATAAAGGCCGTCTAGCTCTGCTCGACCACATGGACCGAGCAGATCCTGTGCCATTGCCATAAATACTGTCTAGCTTTGTTTGGCCACAAGGACCGAGCAAATTCTGTGCCATTGCTATAAAGGCTGTTGTCGCGCCCCGGTTTTTGGGGGTCCAACGTCCTTTCGGTTCGGAGACCCTAAAGTACGGAACTCTGTCACTAGAACTCTTCTTCCTAAAAGGACAAGTGCGACTAGGTTTGAAAATTGATTTGACTAAGGACTTTTTAGAAAAATAGGAGTCGCCACCTAACTTGATAAAGGTGAGTTAAGGCACCTAAAAGTAAGCGTTAATCCGAAGATTAAATTTTGAGTTTTTGAAAAAAAAGGTTTTTGAAATCTCCCTCAAGAGAGGGTTTTTAGGAAAATAGGTTGCTTGGCAACCTTTTGGAATGTTTGAGCCCCTTTTGAAAATAACTCCATTTTGGTCTTTCGAAAACAGAAATTTAAGGTTCGGGAGTTGGTTACGTGTAGGGAAGATATCCTAAGATCATTACCCTACCCCGCCCTTTCGGTACCTACATATCTAATCACCCTTGGTTCACTCACTAGAATAACTGGTTACCATTGTCTACTTAATATCTACTTTAGAACTTTGAAAAAGGGATTTAGTCATCACTTTTTGGATGAATGATGCATGATGCGAGTTTTGGAAGAAATTTAAAAATAATGAAGGTTTTGAAAGAGTTTGGAATAGAAACTTTGAATTGATTGAAATTTTTGAAAAAGGGATTGGGGTTGAATAAAAGTTATGACCGCACCATTTTAGGTTGCCTACGTATCTCATTTGGTGAGAATCAGGTCATTCGTAGTTCGGGCAAGAGCCCGAGGGGAAAATAGGCGCATTAGGGCCTTTGGAAGGTTTGAAGACACTTTGGGGTTTTCGAAAAGTTTAAGACACTTCGAGATCTTTGGAAAAGTTTAAGGCACTTTGAGGTCTTTGAAAAAGTTTAAGACACTTTGTGGTCTTTAGAAGTTGAAGACTCTTTGTGGTCTTGGAAGTTTTGACTTGAAATTGGAAGTGAAATGTTTTGAAAATGCTTTTGGATTGACTCTAAGGGAGTTTTGGAAAAATGCTTTAGCATGACTCAAGAGAACTTGAAAGTATTTTTGAAGTCTTGTTTTGAAATCCTAGGAGGCATGACTTTAGAATATTTGGAAGAATTAGTTTTTGAAAGTGGTTTTTGAAAATGGCTAAGTATTTGGAATCCTAACATGGACAACCTTAGAAGTTGTTCTTGATTTGTCACTTGTCCTTGGAATCCCTAATCATGGGAGGGCTAGGGACACATTAGGTTTGTGAGCTTTTGAAAACATTTTTGGAAAGGTCTTAAAGATGGAGTATAGGAACATTAGAAAAGTGTATGGAGTTGGGTTTTTGAAGTCATGGGGATAGGAGGTTTTAGAGGAATAGGTTATGAGGATAATTTGAAAGTTTGAATGATCATTTAAAAAAAAAAGGGTTCAAGAGTTGGAACCTTGAAGTGTATTAACCTTGGTTGGGTTAGCCTAGGATTAGGGGGAACCTAAGGTTAAAAAGACTAAGAGTTAACTAACTAGAGTTAAGTTAACCTAGGCTTAGGTAACTAGGGTCAAGTTAACCTAGGGTCAGGTAACTAGGGTCAAGTTAACCTATGGTTAGGTATTTAGGGTCAAGTTAACCTAGGGTTAGGCAACTAAGGTCAAGTTAACCTAAGGTTTGGTAACTAGGGTCAAGTTAACCTAGGGTTAGGTAACTAGAGTTAAGTCAATCTAGGGTTAGGTAACTAGGGTCAAGTTAACCTAGGGTCAAGTTATCCTAGGGTTGAGTTGGAAGTTAGTTTTGAAAGTTGGTTCAATGCATTTTTGGAGAAAGTTTTGGAAAACACAACATGTTATACAATGTATTTTGATAGGCCATCTCTTTGAAGATCATTTCCATGAAAATTTTGACTTTAGTCAAGAGTAGGGTTTGTATGGTTGGTGATTGGAGACCATTCCAATGAAGTTTCCTCATGGCCATTATAACCACTATCTTGACAAGAATATAAGGGTTCAAAAATCAACATAATGATGGTAATTTTTAGAACATCATTTTTATGCAAAGATGGAGAGAATACATTTTTGAAATCATTTTTGGGAAGGATTTTGAAAACCATTTTTCAAGAGAACCATTCTATCAAGAGAGGGTTCCATGGGGCCATTCTAACCCCTAAACTTGAGAGAATGGAAACCATAAAAATCAAAGGATTCGAACATCATTCTTAGGCGATCATAAGGAGAAAAGGGGACCATTCTAACAATTTATGGGTTCTATGGCCAATATAAAGGGAGACCACTCAAGAGATGGTTCCATGGGGCTATTTTAACCACTAAATTTGTGAGGATGGAAACCTTGAAAATTGGGGAGCTTGAAATTAACCTTTGTGCAAGTCGAAATGTAATGATGCAAAAGTGTGAATTAGGGGGTAGTGAGGAATTTTCTAAGGTATGACTCCTAAAGTCTCATCCTAAACTTCAAGGGGCCAACTCTTGGAACAATTTTTAAAAGGGCATGTAGAACTTGGAAATGTCATAAAATTAAGAGTAATGCAAACATTGTGGAATATGGCAATAAACATGAAATGAAGCCAAGCATACAAGATATGATCAAAATAATAATATGCAAGGGGTCATGATTCACATATAAGGCTTTTAGGCTTCACCATACAAACAAAGGGGCTCTTAGGCCATACCATCTTAAAGTAAGCTAGTGAGAGGTCCCCCTACACGGTGGCTCTCACTTGCTTTCCTCTAGGCATGATCTAAGAGCCCTCTTGGCTCAAGCATGCAAGAAAGGGGGGTTGAAGATGGGGGTTAAAATAGAGAATAGCCTAAGTAGGCTAGGAGGGAGAAGAGAAGAGTGGGGGAGAGCATAAATGTAAAAAGGGATACCGCCTTTTGCCTTCAACACATTTTATAGTCTTCAATGGATGTCTTGATTGGAGCTTGAATGACTTCAAGAGAGTTTGAGAGGCTTGAGTGGAGTGTATAAGTGTGTATGAGGCTTTGTGTATGGAGTGTATAGGCTTAGGAGAGGTAGAATCTAACCTAAGTGTTGGAGGGGAGGAATGTATGTAGAGATTCGAGTTTCTGGAGTAATTTCAGCAGAGTTTCATATCAATTTTGGACCTGGAATATGCAAGGGGGGGAGGCCTCTATTTATAGGCAATCTGGAACAGACCATACGCATGTGCTACATGCGCATGGCCAAACTTTGGCCGTGAGCATGTAAGACATGCGCAGGTACTGTTCCATTGCTAAGATAACACGTGACACCCTATGTACTGGTTAAATCTCGATCATTGATCGAAAATCGGTCGATCTGAATAAAATTTGAGCGCATGTAGCATACGCTCCATCACCGGGAGGATTCGCCCAAACTTTGCCTCGATAATTAGGTCAATCGGGAAGGTTCCGGAGAAATCGGTCGCGCTGGAGATGTTTTCCTAGCGCTTTCGATGAACTTTCATGTTTTCGAAGAGTTTGAATTATGTTCAGAAGCGTGGGATATCATCTTGGGAAGCGTGCCAAAAAGGATACTTTTGTGGAGCGTTTATGATACGCTCCGTTTGTGTTCGAAAGTAGCTATTTTCATTTGATGTGATTGAGGCCTTCGAGAAGCGATCTATTTGATTAGACCGTTCTGATAGAAAGTACTTTGGAAATACTTTCTAGAATTCTCAAATTTATGCATTTCTCAAGTCGTTTGACTGTGCGTTTGAATTAGGAAATCGAAGAAAAAGTCAACCTTGGCGGAGCGTCTGCGAGACGCTCTAGGGGTTGTTGAAAGTCATGGTTTGCACATCGTACGATGGAGGGCTTCGAGGAGTGATCTATTCGATCGAATCGTATCGATGGAGAAATCTATGGACGAGTATTCAAGAATTCCCTGATTTATGCATTTCTCTAGTCAGTTGATGGTGCATTATAACCAGGGAATTGGGAGAAAAGACAATTTAGGTGGAGCGTCTCGCAGGGAACTTTTATCGCGTCGTGTGAGTTTAGTGTCGTAGGGTGTTCCTCGGGTTAAACAAAGGCATGCGGTGAAATCCTTTGTTCGAAACCCCAAGGCCGGTGCTGTTTCGAGGCATTTTTGGCTCCCAGGGGCAAAACGGTCATTTTAACCGGAGTTGGCTGGAAATGGTCAGGAATGGTCTGGTATATTGTGTTAGGCGTGTAGGGCTGTTCAGGGATGGTTTTGAGAGAGTTTGTCGCCGTTCAGCTGGGTTCGTGCCGTGTTGAGTCGTTCAGGGGCAAAATGGTCATTTTGACCAAAGTGAGCCGGAATAGAACTGGATTTGAACCAAATGGCGTGCGGGGGACACCTGATGGTTTGACAACATTATGGAAGGATGAACTTATCGTTTTGAGGGATTTTGAACTTTTCCAAAACGTGACTAGAGGCCCAAGGGGCGGATTTGGTCATTTTTCACCTAGTCGGGCTAGCAGGCGCCGGTGTTGACCTAGGTGTTGGTTCTCAAGATTGCCCGGTCTCGAAAAACTACATGTGCGGTGTTGGTCTCTAAGAACGCCTGGTCTTAGAGAGCTACCTGTAGGGTGGTGTTAGTTCTTGAGAACGCCTGGTCTTAGAAAGCTACCTGGAAGGGTGGTGTTGGTCTTCGAGAACGCCTGGTCCCGGAGAACTACCAAATGACGGACATTCTACATTGGTGGGCTAACAGGTACCAGAAATGAACCGTCTGAAATCTTTGATGAGGTGTTGGTCCCCGAGATCGCTCGATCGCGAGAAGCTACCTGGATGGCGTTGGTTTCCGGGACCGCCTGGTTTGAAAAACTGCCTGGAATAATAGTGCTTAAGGCTTCAGCGGATCCTTGTGTGCCCGAGAAGTGACCAGCTGGTTGGATTGGAGATTGAAAGGCTCATCTTAAGCCTACATGTGTTGTGATGTTGGAAACCGAATCTAGTCGGGCCGGAGATTGCCGAGTGGGCAAAAATGGGGTACTTACAGCCATCTTGCTCTGCTCGGCCACGTGGACCGAGCAAATTCTGTGCCATTGTCATAAAGGGCGTCTGACTCTGTTCGGCCACGTGGGCCAAGCAGATTCTATGTCGTTTTCACACAAGTAGACAAATTTTATGTCGATTCTATGCAAGTAGATAATTGTTGAACAGCCGCTTTTATTGATATTCTGGAGAAATACAATTAGGAGCCTTTCAAGAGTAGTACTTCCTTAGATGCTCTTCGTGCCATGGGTGCGGGAGCTCCTTACCTTCTGAATTTTTCAACCTGTACGTCCCCTTCCTAGTACTACCGACCACCTCGTAAAGTCCTTCCCAATTGAGTCTGAGCTTGCCCTCTCTGGGATCTTTGGTGGACTGGTTGACTCTCTTCAAAACAAAGTCCCCTATCGTGAAATCTTTTGGTCGAACTCTAGAGTTGTGGTACTGGTGCATCTTTTGTTGGTTGAAAGCCACCCTCATAGCTATCTGTAGCCTCTTTTCTTCCAATAAATCTAGGTCTACATTCATAGCTTCGTCGTTGGTCATGGGGTCGAACTTCACCGTTCTGAGGCTGGGAAGGCCGATCTCTACTGGGATGATGGCTTCGGTGCCAAAGGTAAGCAATAATGGCGTCTGCCCCATGGACACTCTCTCCGTCGTTCTATAGGCTCAAAGGATGTTAGGAAGCTCTTCCGCTCACGAGCCCTTGGCCCTCTCCAACTTCGTCTTAAGAATCTTCAAGAGGGACCTGTTGGTAACTTTGACTTGGCCGTTGGCTTGAGGATGCTCAGAGGACAAAGCATGGTGGCTTATTCCTAGGTCAGTGCACAGTTGGTTGAACTGTCTACCCTCGAATTGCTTCCTGTTGTCTGTGATGACGACCTTGGGGATTCCGAACCTACACACAATATTCTGCCACAAGAACTTCTTCATCTTCTCCTCAGTGATTGTTGGTAGGGCCTCTGCCTCCGCCCACTTTGTGAAGTAGTTAATCGCCACCACCACAAACCTCGTCTGTCCTTTGCCGAGTGGCAATAGTCCCACGATGTCGATCCCCTACTGCGCGAAGGGGTCTGGATCGAGGTTAGCTCTTGAGAGGACAGTCTTGGAATATTGGCGAACCGTTGACACTTGTCACATTTCTTGACGAATTCCTGGGCACCTCTTTCCATGGTGGGCTAATAATAGGCCGTTCGTAGAATCTTCTTGGCGAGGGACTGGCCACCAGAGTGGTTCCCACACACCCCTTCATGGACCTCCTGCATTATGTAGTCTGCCTCTTCCTCATTGGCACAGCAGAGCAGCAGCATGGCGTGTCCCCTTTTGTAAAGAACCACGTTCTGTATAAGGTACCTGCTGGAACGGTACTAAATCCGTCTTGCTTCATTCCAGTCTTCGAGCAGGGTTCCGTTCTCTAAGAAACCCCTAATTTGGGTCATCCAAGAGGTTTCGGGCTCCATTTGGTCAACTTTTGGGCTCTGGATGCTCGATGAATCAAGAATCTCAATTGGAACGTTCGGGTCTGGCTTATTGGATGAGGCAATCCTGGCTAGCCGATCTGTTTCTTCATTCTGCAATCTCGGGACACGCTCCAGTAGGATCTTCACAAATTTTCTAGCTAGGCTCTTTGTCATATGTCAGTATTGCTTCATGTTGTCTTCTCTGGCTTCATACTCTCCTTGGACTTGCTCGACTACTAATTGAGAGTCGCTTCGCACCACTATCTGTTCGGCCCCCATTCGCCAAGACATTCTGAGACCAACAATGAGTGCTTCGTATTCAGCAACGTTGTTGGTCGCAAAGAACTTGAAGCAGAGAGCATATTCCATCTTGTAACCATCCGGGGTAATAAGGACTACTCCGGCACCACCAGAATCGTGAGTGGAAGAACCATCGACATTTAGGACCCAATGGCTGTCAGGTAGGTCGGCTTCAGGGGTGGCAGGCGATGGGTTAGTGAATTTTGCGATGAAATCCGCAACAGCCTGCCCTTTGATCGCCAATCGGGATTGGTAGTGGATATCGAACTGACCGAGTTCAACGGACCATTTCACTAAGTGTCTTGACGTCTCTGGCTTGTGTAGAATGTTCTTTAAGGGCTGGTCAGTGAGTATCACAATCGTGTGGGCTTAGAAATAGGGCCTCAATGGGTTGATCATATGCATGAGAATGCAGTGACTTGAGTTACTTGGAACTCTTGTCTTGACATGGGATATTGAATGCATGAATATGGATATGCAAAAAGTATAAGGAGAGAGAATGAACTAGCAAGGTAAACGTGCATGCATGAGCAGTTAGACCGTCATTATAACAGTATGAATACAGTCATTATAACAACAAGAATAGACAGGTATAAATGAAAATAAGAGCAGTCATCCTTTCCTCTATAGTTTTGGAAAACGGTGCGCGTGTCTTAAATCCGACAGAGGTTCGATTATGCATGGTGTATATATGAGCATGAGGTTGAGGGTTGACTAATGTGTCCTAAAAAGGCTCAGTCCCCAGATCTTCAAACCTAAGCCTACTCCCTGAGGTGGTGCCATGATCGGTTAGTGATCCTAGTGTTAGTCTAATAGGCAACCCAAGAGGGGGGGGGGGTGAATTGGGTTTTTCGAATATTAATACAACTTAAGATTAATTAAGCTTAATCTAAACAATATAGCAATGGTCAATCTATATGCAAAGCAATGTTATCAATAGAAGTAAAGAAAACAGAGTAATAGAAAAGAGACACAGATTTACCGAGGTTCAACCATAAACCGTGGTTTACGTCTTCACCCCAAGACCTCCTTAAAGCCTTCTTATACTATGGCCCTTAGTTGTTCGTCCTAAGCATGGGAGCTCTCCGGCTTGTCACCCACCATCTTTATCCTTGACGGGATGGTGTGGCTCATTTGTGCTTCTTCGATGTGGGTCTCGCGGCAAAGGAGAGGTCCTCAACCCGTCCTCCGTTGCCCTTTTTGTTGCCGTTGGGGGGAATAGATGGGTCCTTGTTGACCTCCTGCTCCTTTGTTCTTCCGCCGCTGGTTGGGCCGCGGTGGAGTCTCTACCAGAGGAACTAGGGCTCGTTGGAGTAACTTTGCATTTTGACGGACCAACTGTTGCATGCTGGCTATCATATCAGCCATCGTCTTCTCCAAGGCGGCTATTTTCTTTGCACTGGAATCGGCCATCGAATTTTCTTCAGGGATGGTGCTAATCCCAGACCTAGTTAAGACCATGAAACACCACGAGAATAGTCGTTCCCACAGATGGCGCCAGCTGATGATGCAGCAAACTCATGGTGGCTTGCCTCCAGGTCCGGGATTAACTCCCCTCTAGCTGGTCGGTGATCTCCTGCACTAAACCCACCGGTGTGGTGGCAGCCAAATGCCCTCCGGTGTTCAAGTTAGATTGCAAGGGATGAAGTTGATAAGGAGGAAAAATCGTCTTAGGATTTTATTTTTTTTGGTTGTGTGTTAGCGTACCTGCGAAGGTGTTGAGTTTTCCCCTTGTATGTCTGCATGGGAGTGGTAGGTGGCCTCTCCATGTGGCGGTCTTTAGTTGAAGTATCAGAGGGGTGTCAAGACACTTGAGAGGGTCATTCCCCACACTCCATGGTGACGTGTGTCAGAGCGGTGTCAGGGAGAAGGTGATTGTCGCTTGTGCACGCCATGCCACGCCCCTAGTGTATGCTAGGGTGTCAGGTGTCAGCCCTATTGACACGGTCGGAGGGCCGACCAGATCAGAGTCCCCTTCTGAGAGTCCATCCTGCTCGTGGGGTCGAAGATGAACCGTCGGGAGACCTGGTCGGGCAAAGACCAGATGACATGGGAAAGACGTGGTCTGGTCGATACCAGTTGACAAATAATGCGAAGCCCGGTCTGGTCAGAAAACTATAATCACCATATGCTTTGGCATAAAACCATTTAGAAAGATTGGACTATATTTGAGAGAGAGAGAGAGAGAGGAGGAGGAGGAGGAGGAGGAGGAGGAGGTGGGAATCCAGCGCTATGGTCTAGTGCAACTGTCTTTGCAATGGCATATATTGTAATAAACTTGGCTCCTCCTTTCAAATGAAGCATTCCCAACCACAATCATTCGAATAAACGTATTAGTGAATATTTGTCTATATGAGAGAGAGAGAGAGAGAGGGAGAGAGAGAGACATGATTGTTAAGCGCTTTCAAATGGTGAAATGCCCTTTGAATAGCTAATGGGTAAAAATATAGGAATGGTGAAAAGGCCTTTGCGTGAGTGCAACCGCGAGTTGACTCACCGTGTCCAAAAAAAAGAAAAAAGAAAATATTTATGTATATATATTAGTCTAACATGTACAGCTTTAATTCTAACTTAAGGAACCCTCCAAATAGTTGCCATTCCTTGCTTGAATTTTAAATTCTCTAAACTTAAGATAAAAGTAGTATTTGCTATATATTTGAACCAATTGGTTGAGATTTTTGTTTTTGAGAAGTCTTTAGATGGCAATGCGCCCAACAAACGCACTGGCCTTAAGCAGCACGCATGTTTTCCCTTTTGTCTCTTTTAAAAATTTGCTTTGCTAAGTTGGACTTTGACCATTGTGGTAGGCCAGCAAAACAATTAAGGTCCTTTTCCAACCCAATTAGAGTAGTTTGTGATTTGGTTACAACGCAAGGAAATGGGTAGACAATTCAAAGGACTTTTCACCATTTGAAAGCACTTACTATAGGAATATTCAAAATATCAAGGATTAGCAAAATCCCAATCCCAATCCTCTCTCCCTCCTCTCTCTCTCTCTCTCTCTCACACACACATTCAAACAAATATTCAGTAGGGCAGTTAGACGAATGACCGTGGTTAGAACAGTCGTGTCGTTCCTATATTTTTATTAAAGTATAACTGCTCACTGGGCTGATGGGTAAAAACTGATAATGAAAGTAAATGAATGGACATATATTATAGTAATACTAAAATTAATTGGGTATGAGTAGGTTTAGTAGATTTCATTTTATAACCATACACATCGAATAATCTAATTCATGAATGAGTTAATTTTAAAATTGCTCTGTATATATAATTCTGGAACAACCAAATGGGCCCCAATTTATTTGCCAATAATAGGATAAGGAAATCAAGTAAAAAAATGCTATTTTTTTAGAATTTTTGTACAGAATTTTGAATCAGAATGATGTGCCAGTAGCAATGGCAGTTTTGTAATTAAAATATATTTTGGTAGATTCTTTGTTTTAAAATGATAGGCCCACAAATCAGACACATCATTCTAAATATAAATTCTGTATGAATTTTCTGAATGTATAACATTACCCAATCATATTATATTCGGATCTATAGCCTCAAAATGGAAGGATATAGAATCACTCAATGGAGTATAGCATTTAATATAATGTAGCATTTGTGTTTAAATTTGTAGGAAGGATTTGAGTGCTTTAGAATGATGGATGTGAAATAAACTAGTAAATATAGTCATTTGACCTCCCATCTCTATTTAGTTCTCCACTTCAAAATTTTCAACATCCCCCCAACAGCTAATTTTTTTACAATTTTATAAAATTTAACCCTGAATCCCTTCGTTTCAGATCCACTCAATCAAATGTTACTGATAGACTTAAGACACCTAGGTCTTTCTTGAGACAATATTGGGTGCAATGATGGTACTATATCATCATACTGATGTAGTACAATAAGTTAATAAATTAGAGTTACATAATTATGTAAATTTTAATCATCATAAATGTTAAGTTTAAAATTTTAATTTTTTTGCCTGAAATAAGATGATTAGAATTTTAAATACTCATATAGTTATATATTATTGACCTATTATACTACGTTAGTATAATGACGTGATATCACTGTTGTATTTAATATTTTCTCATATTTAAGCGAGCAAATTAAATTTTACTCCTTTTTGTTGGGTTTCAGGATACGTAATGTCAACTAATTTAGATATTCAACCATAGCCTGATCTGCGTAATAAAATCAGACAGCTATGATTAATTGAAGCCCACATTATTCATTGCCAAATAGCCAAAGATTTAAATACATGAAGCCTCGTGTTCAAAAATTATCCTATAAGTCGAAGGGCACATGTGCTGAATGGATGAAAAAGTAAATATATCAGACAATAGGCATGTAGGTCGCACTAGTCTATATGTTCCCTATTTTTGCTCTCCAAGTTATTTGGCGTTTAGTGTGAACATGCATGAGTGTGTTGTACAACTTTTTTCTGCCTTTATTGGTTTAAATTCTATGATAGAGAGTGACCTAAATCTAGATTATTCCAGCATAGCCTGATCTATTAGATTAAAACCATGAATCATTACTTCGTCACCCAAGACCACACAATTTTCCGCCCATTAATTAGAATGGTCTTTTTTTTACTTTTATTTTTATTTTCTTTCCATGGGCTAAGGTTTGAAAATAGGTTTCGCATAGGATATTATATGTTTTTTAGTTGTAATATCTACGTGCTCAAATGTATTAAACCCACATTTGGGTTTGCCACCAATGAAAATGTTTAGATATATTTTCTTCTATGCAAGTGGTGCTGGAGTTATTAATTGTACCACATTTGCAATTCAAGTCAATATCTATGAGTCTTAGTATTGAGTATGTAAGAAGATTACTTGGCTTACTCTAACACTGTGTTTGAATTAAGAATTTGGTGATAGAAAGAAAAAAAAAAGTAAAAAAAAAGAAAATAAAATTTTTTTTTTGTTTTGTTCTCTATTTTTAATTTTTTTTCCTTGATAAATTTGAGTTTTAAACACAGTATAAAAGAATTGACCCCTGAACTTTTTAAAAAATTTACATATGGTTTGGTGGAAGCTTGATCCTATTCCATTGCAGAAGCTCAATTGAAAGGGCTGCTATGGGATGTACTATTGATATCTGATAAGTATAATAAATGTGAGATTTTAAAATAATATATAAATAAAGATTGACTGTTAGTCAAACTACTAAAAACATTAAGAAAAAATTTAGATAATTTGATAAGATCTTGAAGATTATAATCCTATAAAGTGAAAGCCCCTTTAATTTAAGCACAAATCCCAATATGCACATCACATTTAATTTATTTTATTTCCACCAAATTAGGTGTGCCTATATGGGATTGAACAAAATGGTTAAGATAAAACAAGCAATATTTGTCGATTTTTGTAGGGCCAGTGAGAAGAGAAACGAAAGTTAAATTGAAAGAGTTGGGATAGCTTGTGCCAGTCTAAGTTAAAAGGTGGCTTGGGATTTAGAAGCTTATCCGCATTTAATAAAGCAATGCTTGCAAAAGGGATGGCGACTCTTAAATATTCCGTACTCTTTTGTAAGTAGAATTCTGAAGGCTAAATACTTCCCAAACTCAAATTTTCTCGTTGGGGTGCAATCCCCCGTTCACATGGAGAAGCATATGGAATGCAACCCCCTTCTAAAAGCTGGGTTGAGATGGCATATTGGCAATGGACACAATGTGAAAATTCGGAGAGAGGTGGATCCCTCGTCCCTGTAGCTAAGTCACCTCTCCTTCTTTTCTGTCTTCTTCAGATACAAAGGTGTACTCTTTGATCGACAGTGATCGGGATTACTGGAATGTTGATCTAATTAAAGAATCTTTCCCGAACATTAATAATGATTTGATTTGTCAAATTCCTGTGTTCAAGATTGCCTGATGATACTTTGGTTTGGCACTATTCAAAGAAAGATGTTTTCACAGTAAAATCAGCCTACCATTTGGAGATGAAAAGAAGAAACCAAGAGATATATACTAGCGCATCAGTTGATGGTAATACAATGGGTTTCTTTTGGAAAGATTTATGGCATCTGTTGATCCCAAGTAAGATTAAGATTTTTGCATGGAAAGCTTGCTCAAATGTTCTTCCAGCTAAGGTCAACTAGAAACGAAGGAAAGTTGTGTTTGAAGATGCTTGTGGTATTTGTAATAAAAATGCTGAACAATATTCCATTGCTTCTCCGAATGTTGTTTTTCTCAAGAATTGTGGGAAGAGAGTCATCTTTCCTTTATAAAGCAACTGAGAACTGCTCAAAATTTTTTACAGTGGGCTATGGATGTTTATAACCAGAATGCAAAAATTTTGGGGGCTTTTTCACGGTTTGCTGGGGTATTTGGCAGAATCGGAATCAAATTACTTTCAGCCAAGGGTCCAAAACTGCCAATGACATTGCCAAGTATGCTGCTGACTACTTCCAAGCCTATGTTCAAGCCCAAGAGCGATCTACTGTCCCTATTGTTCAAGAGGTTAACTGCACATGGATGCCCCCACGTGACGGTGTTCTTAAAATTAATTATGCTGGAGCTAAGTTCTAGAATTATGATGCAGCAGATGTAGTAGTGGTTCGTAATCATAAGGAGGAAGTCCTAACTTCTATGAGAGAAACAATTCAGTTTATAGATGATGTTGATTGTATTGAAGCTACTGCTGCAGTTAAAGCTATACAATTTGCACTGAAACTGAGATACTATTGAGATGGAAGGGGACTCGCTGATTATTACCAGAGCTATTCGGGATCCAATTAACCATCTCTCTACCTTTAGCCTCATGTTATGCAGCTTATGAGTTATCTAAATTTTTTAAAAGTTTTAGTATATCTCACATATCACGTTAAGTTAATAGAGTTGCTCATTGTTTAGTCAGAATAGCATGTGATTTTGAGTCTCAACGAGTGTGGATGAAGGGAGTTTTGCCTTCCGTAGTCCCTCTAGTTTCTTGTGAGGCAATTGATTTATTGTAAGCAGCCCTAGGCCTTTCCAATAAACAAAAACAAAATAAAAAATGTAAGCAATTTAGAGAGAAAACTAGAAAAGATAGAACGTATGGAATGAGATTACTGCAAACTGAGCTACATCAAATTTACACCATCAATCACCTTTAAGGGTTTCCTAGATCAATTTTCAAGTATATTTTCATTTATTAGCTTGTGCATATCCAATTCAAATCAGTCGCAGTTTAGATTATTTTATTTATGTCATTCAAATATCTTGAATGTGCAAGAATCTATTTTTTTCACTAAGTCAATACAAATAAAATTTTCAATAGTAGAAAACATAGGAAAAATATAATTTTTTCACTAAGCCAATACATATGCATATAACAATAATATTTTTAAAAAAGTTAAAACAAAAACTCATGAAAATTGTCATGTAACTATGAAAAGTTTGGCTTTGCTTCGATCAATTTTAATAACTATCTTGAGAGCTCAACACTTTCCGACCCAAATGAGTCGACTCAAGATTGGAAGTAGACCTTTCCGGGTTGAGCCCTCGGGTCAGTTTCCTTGTGACCAAACAAAATTCATATATATATACAAAAATTGATATACTTGAATATGTATGCATTTGTGTATGGATATCCAGTATCCACGTATGGAGGTCCCACACGTAAGCGCATATATACCGAAATTCTTAAGGTCGGCATTTTAAACAAGAAAAAGGCCGCCCACGTTCCCTCCCGTTCGTAATCTCTCTCTCTCTCTTCCCTCCCTCGTAGATAAAGTGGGCCCATTATCCGTCTGCCACGCAGACCCTAGTGGGCCCCACAAATTAACTTTGTGGATATTTCTTCCATTATGGAACGCAACCGAAACCTACGCTCCGAATAGACTACACATCAATGGCCAAACCTACCGGCCGAGTCTGGAACACCACGTGTCATCGTGATGTGATGTACTTAATTAATTAAAACTAAATACATTATATATTTTTTGCCAATTTAACTGCACGAGTAATAAATGTGTATATGTTAGGAAAATAAATATTTTTATTATTTTAATAATTAGGTCAATTAATCTAAATATTAAGTTAATTAATTTAAAATAGAAACTTATGTTTATTTTTAGTTGACTATACACACTACATTATCGTGTTGACGTATTGTTTCGAATTTACTGAATAATTTTTCTACAACTACGGCTAATTTCACAACTAATTATTTAGAATAATTGTCACATCACATTATCATACTTACATGAAATGAAGTTTCATTTAAATTATAATACATGCAAAATGTTTTAATGGCAAAAATTTTAAATTTTAAATGCCACCATATAGTTAGGATAAAACTTATACTATCTCAGAAAGTGTCCACCTTATAGGTTGTAAGATCACTTGACCCTACTGGAATTTTGAAAATTTTTTAGTTAATATAATATTTTTCATAAAATTCATTATTTATGTCACTTGACCCCACTAAAAAATAATTCGACCCCACTAGAATGTCCCATAAGGTAAAAAAGAAGGTAATGTTTAAATAACAAAAAATTTGAAAACCTTGTTAATAAAAAAATATTAAAATTTTTTAAAACTTGAACAGTGAAAAATTAAAAGTAGATTCTCTTTATATCAATAATATATATGTACGTGCCTAAGAAATTACTTAGCTCATAATTGTGTTTTTATCTTTAATTACTAAATATTAATATAAAAAATTACTAATTTCATACCTATTTTGTATTTTTTTTCATAATACCACTCAGATGACGGAGGACTACGAAAAAAAATATAATGGCATAGAATTGTCAACATAATAAAAAATATATTCTAAACAAAGAATAAAGGTTCAACCATACAATTTCTTTAACTTGTTCTTCACAAAATATAAAAGCATATGTATTATATATATATATACATTTCTATAATAGTATAATATATAAAATAAAATAAAAAAACAGCAAATACAAAAAACAAAGAGATTAAAGAAACAGTGTTCTTCATATTTTTATGACGTTATTATTATTCATAAAAAAATAAAGGTTAATAAATTAAAACTCTAGTATGCATTCTGGTTATAATATTTAAATATTAATCAAACAAACAAATAAAAAAAATTCTGAAATCGTCTGTGTCTCTCTGTACAAAACATTACATGAATAATGACGTGATCTAATCGTCAAACTCAATAATTTTTTAAATTCCACGCCCCATACTATTCTCCAGCGACTAAACCTCATCCGGGCCGTTGGATGCGCAGTACCGTGTCGGCCAGGCCAACAGTCAAAGCTCGTCCGTGACTTTGGCTGTTCTAAACCACCCGGACACGCCACGTTTCCTTTGTAATAACAACACGTGGCGAATTCTAAAAGTCCCTCCACGATAAATTTTTGAAAGACCAAAGGTTTACCTTAGTTTTAGTAATACGATATAGTATTATTATTATTTTCTTATAAAATCTAGATGCGGAATGATATAATTAATGATATAATTATTTGTGATTCTTTTATTTTTTTTAAAAAATACTTATTAAATATTGTCACATTATTTTGAAAGAGTATTTGTGTAAAGTTTTGTAAATATGATTTTCTTTATATTGTTTATCACAAGCTTTTCTATATTTAAATAATGTTATACATATTTTTTTTACTCTATGTTTGTAGCTTTTTTTACTACATGTGTGCTACCTTTTACCATTAAATATATCACTCTAATTCCCAAAAAAAAAAAAAAACCATCAAAACTATTAATAGTTTT
The DNA here is from genome assembly GCA_033060915.1 of Euryodendron excelsum. NCBI lineage: Eukaryota > Viridiplantae > Streptophyta > Magnoliopsida > Ericales > Pentaphylacaceae > Euryodendron > Euryodendron excelsum. Next base: position 18,525,125 of record CM065393.1, on the reverse strand, counting down.
CTTTTACTCACGCACTAAAGGATATTTTTCCCAAAATAGGTATTTTTTCACAACTTTCAGTGATTTTACTGTTTTATAAATTAAAAGATATTATATAAAATAGTAAATATTGTTTGGCCATTGGGGTATCTTAGGCATAAAGAAAACTTTACAGGGTTTCACCAAACTATATTGTTGCCTATACATAAAAGGGTCTTATAGTAAAATAACTATTTTTGGGCACTAATAAATTTTTAGAAGGGATAAATTGAGAAATATTTTTAAAATTATATATAAAAATATAATTTTTAGAAATTTGAGATGGGTAACTCTGCCCCCTATGAGCCTAAGATGGTTCTGCCTCTAGATAGGATAAGTAATTCATGCTCCCACTTGTCCCATATGGGATAACTTATTTCAATGGGATTTCAATCCAATATGCAAAGGATAATTTATCTCGGGGATGAAATGACATAAAAGTGCCCCCTCATATGTTACATAATTTTACGAAATACCCTTCTACATGTATGTATGACATATATATTATGTTAATTTAAAGTTAGTTTATTGTATGCTTATATAATTATATACTACCTTTATATTTATATAATGTAAATATATCATATAAATATTACAATATGGTAATATATTATCCAATTACATTATATTAATATCACAATTGTATTTATTAAATTTATGTTGACGTTATATTAGCATTATAATATAACACAATACATTATATTAACATTATATATTCACTTATATTACATTATGTTATGTTGTTTATATTAAATTTAAAATTATAATAAAACACAATACATTATATTAATGTTATATATTCACTATATTATTTATATTTAATGTTATAAGTTCACTATATTATATCGTATTATATTATATTTTGTTGTTAAATGGCATTGATATCATTTTTTTTTTTTTTTGGGCCTATGGTCAATTTTCCTCGTGTTCAACCAAATACGCGAGGCGTACACCCAGCACCGAGATACCATCACTCATGGTGCCTTATCCCTCCAATCAAACTATGTTAAAAGAGAGATACGTAGCAGTAAAAAAGTATACATATATAAATTTATACATAAAGAACTATGATGCGTGAGCTAAATTCATTGTAATTCTCTACAAATTATTTGGTCCTTTTAAAATATTATGTCATTTTTTCTCATATTCTTACAAATGTAATAAATTTCTCTTGCTCGGTGAATTTGGTAAATGTTTTCGAATCCGGCTATATCTTAATTTTTTAACAGATTCTACTTTTTTAATTTCTTATAATAATACACACTCACAATTAAAATTACGTAATCCAATCAAATCCCAGCGTGATTGATTACCATTCATTACATCACTGTTTCTTGTAGACTTGTACTCATTCTGGTAATTTCATGTCTAATAGAAAAGTGAAAAAAAAAAAAAAAAACACTAACCGGCTGAAGCCGGATAACATAAGCTTTGTTTGGTAGGACTTAAATTTTAATTTTTTTTATTTTTTTATTTGTAAACAAAAAAATAGATTTTTTTTAAATTTTTTTATTTTTATAAGTTAATATATGTTAAAAATAATTCAACTTTTTTATTTATAAGCCAAAAAATTATAGCTAGCATCACACCGGTGAGACAATCGGTTCAAAGTTTATTGGATTAAATGGAGATTCAATCGTTATTATAAATTAAATATATTTTATTTTAAATATAATTTATATTATAAAATAAAATACAAAAAATTAAATAAAGTATTGATAAGTGTTCTGATAACCATGCAAAAAATCAAACCGAAAAAGTTTAAAAAATTCTACACCAAACAGGCCATAGCCTGAAACCTAGTATTAAAAAACTCATGACAACAAAAGTCACCAAACCCAGAAAGTGCAATAGCTGTGTGTGTGTGAGGCATACATATAGCTGTATATATGTAGAGGGAGGGCAGAGTGAAAGGTCGGTTACAGTTGGTAGTAGGCTTAAAAAGCGAGACTTCATTGATGATGATGATGATCAAAGATTGAGGGTTTCCCCGGCCAATCCCAGACGTCCACACCAACTCATTAGGTAGTCCCATTCCATATTAACAACTCGGGTCTCTTCGTTCTTATCCTCACCACCTTCCTCCTACAAAAAGAAAGAAACAGAGAGAGGCTTTCCATACAATTTCCTCATGAAAATTCTACTCTATTCTTGTAGTCATACCTTCATGAAGCGTATGCTTGTCGTCTGTAACACCCACCGATGATAATATCATCACAGTAGCAACAATAAACTCATTTTTTCTTTCATTTTCTTGGCTTTTTCTCGCAAATCCAGGTTGTTGTTTCTGGGTTTCTTCTCATTATGCTATTTAGATCCTGTTCCAATCTGTAGAACTCGACTATTATTTAACCTACGGCTATGATGGTACGGGGGATAACATCGGACTCCGGTGGGACTTATGATTACGACGACAATGGCGACGGTCCCGTGAATGATTCCGACGTTGTCTCTTCGGTCAGCAAAAAACGCAGAATCATTGTAGCCAATCAGCTGCCAGTTAAGGTTCACCGGGACGGCGAGTCCAAGAAGTGGCGCTTTAATTGGGACAAGGACGCCTTGGCTCTGCAGCTCAAGGATGGCTTCCCACCGGACGTCGAAGTGATCTACATCGGGTGCTTGAAAGCAGAGATCGAACTCGCCGAACAAGAGGAGGTTGCTCAATTACTGCTCGACAAATTCCGGTGTGTGCCGACATTTTTGCCGGCGGAGATACAGAACAAGTTCTATCACGGTTTCTGTAAGCACTACCTCTGGCCTCTGTTTCACTACATGTTGCCGGTGACTCCGACGCACGGCACACGGTTCGATCGGCGTCTCTGGCAGTCCTATGTTTCTGCAAATAAGATCTTTGCCGATACGATCATGGAGGTGATAAACCCAGCTGAGGATTATGTATGGATTCACGATTATCACCTCATGGTATTGCCTACTTTCCTGAGAAAAAGATTTCCTAGGATAAAGCTCGGATTTTTCCTCCATAGTCCCTTTCCGTCCTCTGAAATTTATCGAACATTGCCGGTTCGCGATGAGATTCTTCGGGCCTTGCTGAATTGTGATCTTATTGGATTCCAAACATTTGATTATGCAAGGCATTTCTTGTCATGTTGCAGCAGAATGTTGGGTTTGGATTACCAATCCAAAAGGGGGTATATTGGGCTAGAGTATTATGGTAGAACAGTGAGCATCAAGATCCTCCCTGCTGGGATCCATATGGGTCAGCTTGAATCTGTCATGTCCCTTCCTGACACTGCCAAGAAGGTTCAAGAATTGAAAGAAAAATTTAAGGGGAAAATTGTGATGTTGGGTGTGGATGATATGGACATGTTTAAGGGTATTAGTTTGAAGTTCTTAGCAATGGGACACCTCTTAGAAGAGCACCCTGAATTGAGGGGAAGAGTGGTTTTGGTTCAAATTGTGAACCCCGCGAGGAGTCGGGGCAAGGATATTCAAGAGGTTCAGAATGAGATAAACAATGTTGCTGATGAGGTTAATTTGAAGTATGGTAAAGCCGGGTATGAGCCGATTGTGTTTGTCAATGGCCCGGTTTCAACCCAAGACAAGGTTGCTTACCATGCCATTTCAGAGTGTTGTGTGGTGAATGCTGTGAGGGATGGCATGAACTTGGTGTCTTACAAGTATACAGTTTGTAGGCAGGGCAGCCCTGTTCTAGACAAGCCCTTGGGGCTTGAAGGGTCTGCAATCCCAAGGAAGAGTGTGATTATCGTCTCAGAATTCATCGGGTGCTCACCATCACTCAGTGGGGCAATCCGGGTCAATCCATGGAACATTGATTCTGTCTCGGACGCCATGAATTTGGCAATCACAATGCCAGAGGCAGAGAAAGAAATGCGCCACGAGAAGCACTATAAGTATATTAGTTCTCATGATGTTGCTTATTGGGCTAGGAGTTTCGACCAAGACCTCGAGAGAGCTTGTAGAGAGCATTACAGGAAATGGTATTGGGGAATCGGATTAGGCTTAGGATTCAGGGTTGTTGCTTTGGGTCCTAATTTCAGAAAGCCAGCAGTGGAACACATTGTCTCTGCTTATAATAGGACTAATAGCCGGCTGATTTTGTTGGACTGCGGCGGTACCATGATGCCACAGGGTTCTGTGGACAAATCTCCTAGTGAGGAGGTTATTAAGGTTTTGAATGGTTTATGCAATGATCCTAAGAATGTTGTTTTCATTGTGAGCGGCCGGGGAAAGGATTCTCTAAGCAAGTGGTTTTCTCCGTGTGAGAAGCTCGGTCTATCTGCAGAACATGGTTACTTTACTAGGTAAAATTTGCATCAATGAGGACTAAAATGTTGATTTTGATCTCTTTTTTTTTTTTTTTTTGTATTCTTTTGATTTGGTTGTTTCTATTCATGTAGGTGGAGTAAAGATTCTCCATGGGAATCCTGCATGTTGGCAATGGACTTGGACTGGAAGAAGATTGCACTACCTGTAATGGAGCATTACACAGAAGCCACCGATGGGTCGTTTATAGAGCAGAAGCAAAGTGCTCTTGTGTGGCACCATCAAGAAGCTGACCCTGACTTCGGCTCGTGCCAGGCAAAAGAGCTTCTTGATCACCTTGAGAGTGTTCTTGCTAATGAGCCTGTGGTTGTTAAAAGGGGCCAACAAATCGTTGAAGTGAAGCCGCAGGTAAGAAGCATATTAACCCATTCTTCATTCACAATTTTTTGCGCAGTATTTTCTTAACATAGAAACATGTAATATAAATACTATATATGAGCATATAATAGGAAACAATAGAACATGAACTCAAGTGGTAGGTGGTTTCTATTGAATGACTGTGCATCTTTAAGATTTCCAAACTTTCATGGGATAAAAAAAATGTTCTGATTTTTCTGTTGAATGAACAAGTGTATTTTAAAGGTTTCCAAATGTTCCTGGAATTAAAAATAACAAGGGGTAAATAAATGAATCAATATATTGAGATGATTTGAATGTTCAGGATCATTGAGCTACACAATCTAATCTCTGGTTATATTTGCTTGAATAAATGTTGGGGTGTGTTTCTTGATTGTTTGTAAAACCAGAGGCTTTATAACAAGTAGTGTGTCTGATGGTGTGGCTTATTCTGATATATATAATGGATGATAACCTATTTGGTGAATTGCAGGGTGTAAGCAAAGGAGTAGTAGTGGAAAGTCTGATTGCAACCATGCAGACGAGGGAGAAGCCGCCAGATTTTGTTTTGTGTATAGGCGATGACCGTTCAGACGAAGATATGTTTGAGACGATTGCAAGATCGGTTGCCAACCCGTCCTTGCCTGCCATAGCAGAAGTGTTTCCCTGCACCGTTGGTCAGAAACCGAGTATGGCAAAATACTATCTCGATGATACTTCTGAAGTAATCAAGATGCTTCAAGGCCTTGCAGCAGCATCTGGATAGCTTAATAAGTCCGCTTTTTCTCAGGGGTGTTCTTTGAAGGGTCTCACTAAAATTGCTGATTTGTGTTAGGTAAAGTTTAGGCATCTGCTCTTTTAAGCCGTCAAGTTCAGAGCGTGCTTTTCACAGTTATCAAATGGGCAGTAGTCGTCAAGAGCTAGTGAGAGAGACAGCACTGTACAGAAAATAGTTACACCTTACAGGTCATCTGAAATCAGTATTTGGAAATTTATTGTTGTAGGTTTTGAAAGTTATACACACGCATTTCTTGATAAAGCTTGAAATAGAATGAACTTGTTCTTCCCCTTGGGCTCTTGCTTCCATTCTGCTTGCTGTCGATTTTAGTTTGTTAATTTCTTTGCATATAATCCATGGGATTTTTTTACTTCAAGGTTCGGCTTTTGTTACCCCTTACTTGGACTCCCCTATGTTTCTTAAGACCTTGATATTAATTTTAAGGACATATATTTAAGGTTGTGCTCCTATGCATTTTTCTGATAATATTGATTCTCAAGACCCGTTTGCGGAAGGCTGTCCCTCCATCCTATTTAATGAGGTTAATAAGAACCTTAACTGTTCATTTTTTTGGGTTTGAAAAATAAGAATCTGATCTTAGTTTCTGATATTCTAGGGCCTTTCTTTCACTGGGTGAAATTTCTGAATAGATACAAGTACTGTTGATGTTTGTATCTTGAGTCATATATGTTAACAATCCTCTGCTCAAAAGGTTACGTTGCATATTGTTGCATAACAGAAGAAGATTTCCTAGTGTTTTTAGTACTGCAGGAGTTGCCAAAAAAGCAGTCCATTCCATGAGATGGGACACTGCAATATATTGTGCTGGGGATTTCGTGGTTGGTGGACTTTGGATCAAGTAACCTAGTTAATATCTTTCTTTAGCTCCTTTTCAAGTTATTTCATCCCATTTGAATTAACATGGTGTAATCAAATGGTACAAAACTGTGAGATTTTCTAATATACATTTCAGAAACTGTTTAAATTATTTTTTGAGCCAGTGTAATGTGTGTTAGTTCTGAAGAGTTGCTTATTAGAGAATGTGGTGGTGATATATCTGAACAGATGAAGAAAGGGGCTCATTATATTTTTGAGCAAATGTAATGCTCATGGAAGATTTGCTTATTAGCGATGGTGAATCCAAGAAAATTGGTCCCGGTAATGTTAAAATGATGATTTAATACCTCAAACTCTTCAAGGGGGGGAAGAGCCTTAAAATTTCAGAAATTTTCGATATGTTTCTTCCGAAACCTGATTGAAATAGAATACATAAGTAATTCATGAGACGTAAAAGAAGCCAAAACTTTTTTGTTTCGATTACGTGAGACAACTTGTGCCAGGAATGGCCTTTTGGGTCCATCGGCCCTAGCTAGCAAACTTTCTCGGAAAATACCTACAATCCATTAGTGTTGAGTAAGACATGGATTGCCCAGTCAGCTATGAGAGTGACTGACAACTTTTCTTGGATGAAGTATTCATGGGAGTGAATACTTCATGCAATGCAGAAGACTCAAATTCAAGTGGCGCCGACATTGTACAAACAGTACACTTTTACTTTACACTCCTTAACCGAGTAAACCCGAGTGATTCAGGTGGCGCTGACATTGCTCAAACAGTACACTTTTACTTAACACTCCTTCTTAGCCGAGTAAACCCGAGTGGAGAGCGTGAAGTGATGTACCAAAATTTTTTAGGAAACCATGTTCTCTCTTGAGGCTGAATTCAAACGTAAATCATGAGCAGGGAAGAAGCTGACAAAAGAAGCCAAAACTTGAGATTGAGGAGCCAGTTATGTGTCTCTAATGGGATTCTTACGGTATTTCATGTGCCATTAGAATTGCTGAAATGGTATGTTCATCGGAACCAAGCTGGTTTAATGCTGCATTTCAGATATATCCTAATAATCGTATACCTGTCTGCATAACATTCACAAAGCTTCGCTTCTCCTTGCTGGCCTTCGTCTTTTTAATGCACTTGTGTTCTTATCTAATGCTTTCAGTGTCTTTTCAAAGACAAACAGATGTTCATGTTTTTTTTACTTGGGAAACTTCACCATAAGGGCAATATAATTATCCTTCTTCAACAAAATTATTTCGGATTTCTGGCCAGCACATTTGACTCTGTCTGACCAACTTCGACTCTTTTGCTCATAGCTATTTAGCTATTGAGATATAATCATGTGCAAAAGAACTTAAGATTCTTCTCGGCTATCCTTTTGTTCCAAAATCCTGTAGTAGTTGCAGGAAATCAAGTTTTTTCTACCAAAAAGTTGTTTCTGATCAACAAGAAGATTAATTATGCGCCTAGATATACACTGGCACTAAGCAAACTGTCCTCCAACATTCTTTTACTGTCTTGGCGAGCCAAACTCATGGTAGATGATATAGGCTAAATTATTATAGTATCGGACAAAATATAAGAATTGATTGGTCGCATTTCATTAGAATTGAGTCTTTTGGCATATTAGTCAAGTTCTTAATATTTAGTATCAGAGTAGGTTCCACTTTCTGAGTTCAAGTCACAAAAGGCTACCTAGGAGAGGGCTGTCTAGAGCAAAGTTTGAGCAATCCAAAAAGAAAAATGACTACTTGCCACCACAGTGAAAGTTACCTCGAGTGAGAGTCAACGTGGATGACAGCTATAGAAACTTGGTGGTATATATGTTATGGTTTTGGTTGGCCCAACTTATAATATGGGTGATAAGTTGGACTTTTCTAACATGAGACAAAATATAAGATTTGATATTACACATTCCATCATCAGATCAAAAATTTTTGGGGCATTGGTCAAGTTCCTAATACCGTCTTTGACTAGAATGTATTAATTAGTTCATATTTGTTTGGCGAATGCATTGTCGGATTGTCCAACATTCACTCCACGTTAAAACTAAAACAGGCGCGATTGGGTTCAATTTAATATCCTTTTAGTTTGGTAATTGAATAATGTTACTCTTCCTCCTAGCTGAAACAAGTTCTTTGATTCTCTTGGTAGTTGCTGCTGCATTGAATTGCATCTTGTGGTGTCAGTTTAATTAAGTAATTAATAATCTTACAGTTCTAACTATACCACCATATGATCATTTTAGTCCCATCACTACTAGAAAATGGAGTATTTGTGACGGTTCGTCACAAAAAGCTCCTTTGCTGGTGCAAATGAGTATTAGCGTTGGAGTTGTGACAGTGTTCTCGGCAACAAAACTACAAGCGTCGTAAATAGTTTTTGTGATGATTGAGACGGGGCACCAATTGCGACAGCAAGGAAACCGTCACGAATACCCTTAGTCGGAGTACGTTTTTTTTACGATCGCTACCACGCCGTCGCTAAATTGTTTTTACAACAGTTAAATTCTGTCGCTAATACTTATAAGCAACTACTATTAGTGACGGTTCTCCCCTTTACAAAAAACTTTTAGCGACGTCATAAAACCGTTACAAAAAGTCAACACAAGGAAACATGTCTCCCGTCAAAATCTACACAACAAACATAAATAACATAGTGGCTCACAAAATAACAACACAAATTCAAAATTTATACAACAAAAGAGAGTTTTTAGTCTATCACAAAATAAGTCGATATACAAACACCACTGACCTATTCTTAGGGAATAACCTGAAAAGAAAAAAAAAATATAAAAATTAGATATAATAATGAACACAACAAAGATAATTAATAAATATGCATATAAATATATGGACTTATTGAAATAAAAGTACAATTTACATCACGAGAATGGCCGGCAGATTCTCCAACAATTTTAATGTATTTGCGAGATCTTTCTAAGAGAGCGCTTGATTTTCGGACATTTTGAACAAAACATTTGGGAGTCTGACGATTGTGTCATTTGTTCCTACATGTCACTCGTGCCTAAACCTTACTACGTATCAAGTTTGACAGACTTCCAATGCGGTTTAAAAGTTTTAGTACCCAAACAGGTCAAAAAACTTATTGTTGAAAAAAATTAAGGAAAAAAAGAAAAACAAATGTCACAACTCTCACCCTGGGGGTTCCGCAACCATGCCATTTGTTCTCACACGTCACTCATGCCAAGACCTTGCTACGTGTCAAGTTTAACGGATTTCTGAGATCATGTGGGGGGTTTTAATACTCAAACGGGTTGAAAAACTTGTGTTTTTTTTTTAAAAGTCAAGGAAAAAGAGAGGAAAAAATGTTACAACTCTTACCTCAGGAGTAAGGCGAATGTGCCGTTTGTTTCTATACATCACTTGATTATACTCTAAAAAGTACAATCAAAGTCCCTAATAATAAGTTGTTATTGTCGCACCCCGGTTTTTTGAGGTCCAAGGTCCTTTCGGCTCGGAGACCAAAAGTACGGAACTCTGTCACTATAACTCGTCCTCCTAGAAGGATAAGTGCGACTAGGTTTGAATTGAAGATTGGTTTGATTAAGGGCTTTGTAGAAAAATAAGAGTCGCCACCTAACTTGATTAAGGTGAATTAGGGCACCTAAAACTAAATATTAATCCGAAGATTAAACCTAGGGCTTTTAGAAAAGATTTTTGAAAACTCACTCAAGAGAGGGTTTTTAAAAAAATGGGTTGTTTGGCAACCTTTGGAAAGATTGCCATTTTGGTCATTCGAAAACAGAAATTTATGGTCCTAAGATTGGTTACGTGTAGGAAAAATATCCTAAGATCATCACCCTACCCTGTCCTTTCGGTACCTACATGTCTAATCACCCTTTGTTCACTCACTAGAATAACTGGTTACTATTATCCACTTAATATTCACTTTAGAATTTTGAAAAGGGGGTTTAGTCATTACTTTAAAGGATGAATGATACATGATGCAAATGTTTGAAAACATGGGAGTTCGAAGGGGGTTTGAGGTAGAAACTTTTGAAAAAGCGACTAGAGTCGAAATGGAAGTTATGACCGCACTATTTTAGGTTGCCTATGTATCTCATTTGGCGAGAATTAGGTCAATCGTAGTTCAGGCAAGAGCCCGATGGAAAATAAGCGCATTAGGGCCTTTGGAGTATTTGAAGACACTTCGAGGTCTTTAGAAATATGTGAAGACACTTTGTGGTCTTTAAAAGCTTTGACTTAAAATTGGATGCTGGAGTGTTTTGAAGATGTTTTTGGATCAACTCAATTGAAAAATGTTTTGGAATAACTCAAGAGAGTTTTGAAAACATTTTGAAGTCTTGGATATAAGTTTGGAAGTGTTGAAAAGTTTCTTAAAAGTGGTTTTTGAAAATACTTAGGGGCTTTGGAACCCTCATACGAGCAACATTGAAGGTTGTTCTTAATGTATCACGTTCCTTTGGAATCCCTAAGCATAAAAAGGGTATGGACGCCTTAGACTTGTGAGCTTTTGAAAAACATGTTTGGAAATACTTTGAAGATGGAATGTGGGAACATTTGAATAGGACAAGGAGAACCTTTAAGAGAAGTCCATGAGTTGGAACCTTGAAGTGCACTAACGTAAGTTGGGTTGGCTTGAGATTAGGGGTAATCTAAGGTTAACTAACTCGGGCTAGGTTAATCTATGGCTAGAGTGACCTAGGATTAATTAACTTGGGTTTGGTTAACCTAAGGTTAGGCAACTAGGGTCAAGTTAATCTAGGGTTGGACAACTAAGGTCAAGTCAACCTAGGGTTGGATAACTAGGGTCAAATTAACCTAGGGTTGGATAACTAGGGTCAAATTAACCTAGGGTTGGATAACTAGGGTTAAGTTAACCTAGAGTTGGATAACTAGGGTGAAGTTAACCTAAGGTGGGATAACTAAGGTCGAGTTAACCTAGAGTTGGATTGGAAGATGGTTTTGAAAAGTGGTTTCATGCACTTTTTAGAAATGGTTTTGGAAAACAACTTATGTTATGTAAAGGACTTTGGTTGACAACCCTTTTGAAGATCATTTCCATGAAAATTTTAGTTCTAGCCAAGAGTATGGTTTATATGGTTGATGTTTGGAGACCATTCAAAGGAAGGTTTCCTTATGACCATTATGCCCATTATCTTCACAAGAGCATGGAGTTCAAGAATCAACATGAAGATGACAACCTTTTGAAATACCATTTTTAATGCAAAGATGGAGAAAGAATTTTCGACAGCCATTTTCGAGAAGGAGATTTTGGAAACCATTTTTAAAGGAAATCATTCCAACAAGTTAGGGCTCCCATGGCCAATGTGAAGGGAGACCGCTCAAAAGAGAGCTCCATGGGGCTATTCCAACCACTAAACTTGAGATAATAGAAACCTTAAGAATTAAAGAGTTTGAAAACTATTTTTGTGCAAGTTGGAATGCAATGATGCAAAAAGGGTGAGTTGAGGGTTGGTGGGGGACTTTCTAAGGCATGATTTATAAGGCATCATCCTAAACTTGAAGAAGCTAACTCTTGGAGCCATTTTGAAAGGGGCATTAAACTTGAAATGGACATGGAAATGAGAGTTATGCAAACTTTGTGGAACATGAATATAAACACAAAAATGAAGCCAAGCACACAAAACATGATCAAAATAGTAAAATGCAAGGGGTCATGAGTACATACAAGGCTTTAGGCTACACCACATAAACAAGGGGCTCCTAGGCCATACCATCTTAAAGTGGGGTAGTGAGAGATCCCCCTACACGGTAGCTCCCACTAGCTTTCCTCTAGGCATGAACTAAGAGCCCTCTTGGCTTAAGCATGCAAGAAAGGGGGGGTTAAAGATGGGGGTTAAAATAGAGAATAACCTAAGTAGGCTAGGAGGGAGAAGAGAAGAGTGGGAGAAGACAAAAATGTAAAAGAGATACCACCTTTTGCCTTCAACACACTTGTAGTCTTCAATGGATGCCTTGACTTGAACTTGAATGACTTTAAGAAGGCTTGAAGGGATGGAAGGGAGTGTTTAATGGTGTATGAGGCTATGTAGGTGAAGTGTATAGGCTTGTGGAAGGTGGAATCTTACCTAAGTGTTGGAGAAGGAGAATGTGTACGGAGATTCGAGGTTCTGAAGCGGTTTTAGCAGAACTTCGCATTAATTTTGGAGTTGGAATATGCAAAGGGGGGTGTTGGTATTTATAGGCAACTTGGAACTGGCTTGACTCATATGCTACATGCGACAGTACTGTTCCATTGCCAGAATGACACGTGGCACTTATTGTACTAGTTAAATCTCGATGGTTGATCGAAATGTGGTCGATCTGATCAAAATTTGGGTGCATATAACGTACACTCTGTTACTGGGAATGTTCATTTAAACTTTGTCTTCAATCGGGTCATACCAATGGAAAGTACTCTGGAAGTACTTTCGAGAATTCCCTAACTTACGCATTTCTCAAGTCGTTTGACGGTGCGTTTCAATCAGGGAACCGGAGAAAAAGTCAACCTTGACAGAGCGTTTGCGAGACGCTCCAGGGGTTGTTGAGAGTGGCATTGTTCAAGCCATACGATAGGGAGCTTCAGAAAGCGATCTATTCGATCGAGCCATATCGATGGAGACATCTATGAACAAACTTTCAGGAATTCCCTGATTTACGCTTTTCTCAAGTCGTTTGACAATGCGTTATAACCAGGGAATCGGGAGGAACGAGAATTTAGGTGGAGCGTCTGTGAGATGCTCCAGAGAACTTTTATCGAGTCGTGGGTGTTTAGTGTCGTGAGGTCTTCCTTAGGTTAAACGGGGGCTCATGATGAGATCCGCCTTCTAGTAACCAAGGACCGGTGTTGTTTTTGGGGCGCGTTCGGGTTGTCAAGGACAAAACGGTCATTTTCGCCGGGTTTGGTTGGAAATGATCCGGAATGGATCGTAGTGACATTATAAGCGTGCCGGGTCATTCTGAAATGATCCCGAGAGAGTCCTTTACCGTTCAGTGGGGTTTGTGCAGTGCTGGGGTGTTCAGGGGCAAAATAATCATTTTGACCGAAGTTAGCTGGAATGGGATCGGATGGCGTGCAAAATACGCCTAACAGTTGTAAGCACCCCATTTTTGACTGCTCGGCGGTCTCCACTCCGTCCAAACTTGTATTCAAGTCATTGTGGACATATTTCAAATCCAAATTAACTTTCTAAGTCTAATCTTGTCAATTCATCGCTTCGCGGGCCCCACAGGACCCAAATGAAGGCAAAATGACCAAAATTCCCCTGGGGGCTTCGCCCTTTCTAATTCAAATAAGGCACGTCTTTTTGGAGATGGTAAGTCCCCTTTTCAATTCTAAATCAGGCGCGTCTTTCCAAAGACGGTAAGTCCCCTTTCCAAATTCTAAATTAGGCATGTCTTTCCGAAGACGGTAAGTCCCCTTTCCAACTCCAAATTAGGCATGTTTTTCTGAAGACGGTAAGTCCCATTTCCAAATTCCAAATCAGGCTCGTCTTTCTGAAGATGGTAAGTCCTCTTTCCAACTCCAAATCAGGCACGTCTTTCCAAAGACGGTAAGTCCCCTTTTCAAGTCCAATTCCAATTCCAATCCCTCTCTCGAGACAGTTGACTCCTCAAGACGGTTTTGCACGTTTTTTGAAGAAAATCTCTTCGAAACGGTAAGTCCCTTTAAACTTGTCGACCTGGACGGGACCCCAAGTCCCCTAAATGGTAGAACGGTCTACCTTTGGTGCCTGCTAGCCCACCAATGTAGAAATGTCCATTTAGGCACGCCTTTTGAGAAAGTTGATTCTCAGACGCTAAGTCCCTTTAATAGCTTTCCGAGATCAGGCAGTCTCGGGAATGATCGCGAACCGTCAGAGTAGCGAAAGTACTCGTAAACATCACAACCGTTAGAGTAGCGAAAATACTCGCAAACAGGTCGATATAGGAAATTGCCAACAAACCTCTGTATCACGCGACCGCCGCCAGAGTGGCAGAAACACTCAAAACTCAGGTCAACACCGGTGCCTGTTAGCCCACTTTGGTGAAAAATGACCAAACTGCCCTAGGGTCATTTTTCGACATGTTTCTTGAGAACACATTTGAATCCTCAGAACGGTAAGTCCAACCTTCCAAGATTGTCTTAAAGGCAATCCGGCATGATTAGGTGCCTTCTAATCAGTTTTGGGCCAATTCCGAGACTTTCTGGTCAAGATGACCATTTTGCCCCTAGGCATTCGAATGCCCCGGGAACCACACCAGCCCTGGGTATTGTCGGGCCCAAATTTTTCACACTCGAGGAATACACACACAAGCGGAAAAAATACTGTACTCTCTCGTTAGAACTCACCCTCCTAGAAGAATGAGTGGGACTAAGTTTGAATTGAAAATAGATTTGAACAAAGAGCTTTTAGAAAAGATTTGGAGTTAGGTCACCTTAAAACTAAGAATAATCCGAAGACCACACTTAGGGTTTTTGGAAAAGGTTTTTGAAAATACCATCTCAAGAGAGGATTTTTAAGAAAAACAGGTTGTTTGACAACCTTTAGAAAACATTTAGCTATTTTTTTGAAAATAACTCCATTTTGGTCTTTGAAAATAGTGATTCTAGGTTTGGAGGTTGGTTACGTGTAGGGAAGACGCACTAAGCCATCACCCTACCTCGCTCTTGCGGTACCTACATGTCAATCTACCTTAGATTCACCTATGAGAGTCTTCAACTAACAAATGTTCAATCCTATCCTTTTTAGAAAACAATGTTTAGAAAAACATGATGCATGATATGCAAGTGTAAGAAAAGAGAGTTGATTTGGAAATAGATTTGAAAAGAAGAATTTGATTTGATTTTAGAAGAAAGATTTGAAAGGATAGATTTGAAATTGGAAAGTTTAAAAAATTAGAAATAGAGATTTGGAAATAGAAATTTGAAATTGAAAGTTTGAAAATAGATTGGAGATTTTAAAAGATTGTGGAATTTGAGATTTGGAAAATATAGAGACCACACCCATGAGGGTTACCTACGTATCCTTTTGGAGAAATCAGGTCAATCGTAGTTCGAACAAGAGTCTGATTGAAAATAGAAGATATGATTGGAAGAAAAAGATTGAGTTGGAAATTGGATTGGAAGATTGAGAGATTGAACTTTGATTAGAAGATTTGAAAATACTTGCCTTTGGAAAACTTGGTTTTAGGAAACCTAGACTTAAGGACTTCGGAAAGAAGGATTGGATTTGACTTGGAAAGATTTTAGAGAAGAATTGACTTGAATATTGGATTTGGAAGATTAGGAAAGCTTGGAATTTAGGAAAGATTCGGATTAGGAAAGTTTCGAAATAGGAAAGTGTCATTTTAGGAAAGCTTCATTTTAGGAAAGTTTTGGAATTAGGAAAGTTTTCGAAATAGGAAAGTTTTAGGTTTAGGAAAGTTTTCACATTAGGAAAGTTTTATTTTAAGAAAGGTTTTGAAATAGAAAAGTAGTGAACTTAGAAATGTTTTAAATTAGGAAAAGTTTAGTTTAAAAAAGGTTTAGAATTTGAAAAGTTTCAAGTTAAGAAAGTTTTGAATTTGGAAAGCTTAGAATTTTAGAAAGATTTAGGAAAGATTTAGAAAAGGTTTGAATTAAGAAAGTTTCAACTTAAGAAGGCTTTGAATTAAGAAAGTTTCTGAGTTTAAAAAGCTTTGGATTTAGAAAGATTTGAAATTTAGAAAGTTTAAGATTTAGAAAGTTTTAGAGTTTTAGTTTTAGAAAATCTTGAGATTAGGAAAGGTTAAGTTTAGGAAAGATTTGAAAAGTTAAGATTTGGAAAGAGATAGAATTAGGAAAGGGTTGAATTAGGAAAGATGTGGAAGTTGAGTTTTAAAATTTAGGAAAGATTTTTATGTTCAAGTTTTGGAAACCTAAGATTTAGGAACGTAGAAGATTAGGAAAGAGGTGAATTAGGAAAGATTTAGATTAGGAAGGGTTAAGATTCTTATTTCCTAAAATAAGGGATTGGATTTTGTTTTTAAAAGAGAAGGTTTGATTTTGTTTCCAAAAACGGAGGATTTGATCTAGTTTCCTAAATGGGAAGATAGGATTTGGTTTTCTAGAGGGAAGATTTTGATTTGACAAGGATTTGGAAAATGAAGTTTTAGAAACCCTAGATTTGGAAAACTATAGTTTTAACGTAGAAAATAGCTTTTGAAAATATGTATAGTTTTGATTTGAAATAAGAGGTTTTGAAAACCTAAGTTTTAAGGCAAGATTGAAAATCATGTTTTTTTTTTTGGAAAGAAAATTAAGATCTCCTAATCGTGACTCTAGGGCTTGACTTGGGCTCTAAGGAAAGAGTTTTTTGGAAAGTGTGTTTTTAGAAACGAAGATTTTGGAGGAAGATTCTAAAAACCAGTTTTTTGGAAAGCGTATTTTGAAAGAATGTTAGGAAGGAAGTTTTTGGAAAGTAAAACTTTGAGAGAGTTTTTGGAAAAAATTTTTGGAAAGAGTTTTTGAAGAATACCTAGGGAACGTTTTTGGAAAGTGGACTTTAAAGAGAGCTCTTTGGAAAGGGGTTTAAAAAGAGAAGTTTTGGAAAATAAATTTTTAGAAGAAGTTTTTAGAAAGCAATTTTGGAAAGAAGAGTTTTCTGGAAATGTGTTGAAAAAGAGGGTTTTGAAGAAGAGACTTTTGAAGAGAGAGCTTTTTGGAAAGTATAAAAATGTCTCACTTTCCTAAAGCAATTCTAACCATAAGAAGGTCAGAACCATTTTAAAAAAGTGGTTTTGAAAATAACAAGATTTGAAAATATGGACCATAAAAGTCACTTTAAATGTAATAATTTCCTAAAGCAACCCTAGCCATGGAAAGGCTAGAATCACCCTAGGATTGTGATTTTGAAAACAAATTTTGAAAAAAGAGATTTTGATGCAATTTTAAAAACAAGTTTAATGCAAGCTTTAAAAACGAGTTTGAAAACGATTTTTGGAAGATGCAAGATCATGATATGCACAATGCAAATTTGGGGTCGTGAACATATAAGGTTAAGGCTTTACCACATAATCAAGGGGGTCGAACCCACGTGGTCTCTGGTTAGACAACAAGAAAGCCCCCGACATGAAGACCCTCCAATAATTCAATCCTACACATGGACTGGGAATCCCCTTGTTTCAAGCATGCAAAGAAAAGGGGGAAAGAGATGGGGGATTAAAATAGAGAAAACCCAAGTGAGTTAGGAGAGAGAAGAGAAAGGGGGGAAGTGCATAAACTTAAAGAAAAAATCTAACGTATGTCTTGTTTATTTTGCGTGCCTTGCTTTTCTTTGGTCTTTGCTTCATATCAATCTTCGTCTTAATCTTCGAAGGCTCTTGTTTGATCTTCAAGAGCTTCGAGTTCTAGCAGTCTAAGTCTTCAATGGAGGCTTGAGGCTAGTGTATAAGTGTATGGGGGTATGTATGAGTGTATAGGAGGCTAGGGTTTAGTGTATGGTGGCTAGGGTTTGGAAAACCTAGAGAAACTAGGGTTTTGGGAGTGTACAAGCCCTGTATATTGAAATATAGAATTTTAAGACTAAGTTTGCGGACCCCTTTCACGGTGGAAAAGGCTCTGTATTTATAGAGATGATAGACCTGGCGCCTATTGTAGTGGCGCTAGGCCAATTTTCCTCTTGTCGCCACTAGGAGTGGCGCTAGGCCATTTCTTGGCTTGGCGCCACCAGCCAGTTAGGAAAGTGTTTAGGTCGGCAAGCAACGTATATTTGGAAGATTTGTGCGCCTATACTAGTAACTACCATGCAATTTTTAGCCTAGCTTCACTAGGAGTGACTTCGAAAGTCTGGGAATGATTTAAAAGATTGGGATTGGCCCAGAAGGCCAGGAAAAGGGCAGGAACACTTAGAATAGTGTCCCAGAGGTGTTTGACTTGAGAAATGAGGATAGGATGTGTCGGAGGTGTTGACCGAGCCATTAGGGGCAAAACGGTCAACTAGGCCAGAAAGCTGCCAAGACGGACTCGGAATGTCCCGAAAGAAGACTCGAGATTTGGAAACATTATTTAGAATATTCTCAAAGGTTACCGATTTGATACCCAGAGCCGGTGTGGTCGAAAAAGGTGACTGGCCCACCAAGGACAAAACGGTCATTTCACACCGGGTTTGCCGGGATTGACTCGGAATGATCCAGAAAGATAGAGGAAGGTTGAGAATACTATAAAAAGCAATCTCAGGAGGTTACCAATTTGATACCCAGAGCCGACGTGGCTAGAAAAAGGCAACCGGCCCACTACGGGCAAAATGGTCATTTTACACCAGGTTAGCCGGAATTGACTCGGAATGATCTGGAAAGATAGAGGAAGGTCAGGAATACTATAAGAAGTATTCTCGAGAGGTTACCGGTTTGATACCCAGAGCCGGTGTGGTCCCCGAGGCGTTCGGATGCCTAGGGGCAAAATGTTCATCTTGACCGAAAGGTCTTGGAATTGGCCCGAAAATGACTAGAGGGCACCTAATCATGTCGGATTGATTTTAAGGCAATCTTAGAAGGTTGGACTTACTGTTCTGAAGACTCAGGTGTGTTCTCAAGAAACATGCCGGAAAAGGCCCAAGGCACAGTTTGGTCATTTTTCACCAGAGTGGGCTAGCAGGCATTAATGTTGACCTGGGTTTTGAGTGTTTCCGCCACTCTGATGGCGGTCGCATGATACAGGAGTTTGTTGGCAATTCCCTATATCGACCTGTTTGCGAGTATTTACGCTACTCTGATGATTGCGATGTTTACAAGTATTTTCGCTACTCTGACGGTTCACGATCATTCTCGAGACTGCTTGATCTCGGGAAGCTGCTAAAGGGACTTAGCGCCTGAGAATCAACTTTTTTGAAAGGCGTGCCTAAATAGACATTTCTGCATTGGCGGGCTAGCAGGCGCCAAAGGTGGACTGTTCTACCATATAGGGGATTTGGGGTCTGGTCCCGGTCGACAGGTTTAAAGGGACTTACAGTTTTGAAGAGATTTTCTTCGAAAAATGTGCCGGACGGTCTCGAGGAATCAACTGTCTCGAGAGAGGGATTGGATTTGTAATTGGACTTGGAAAAGGGGACTTACTGTCTTTGGAAAGACGTGCCTCATTTGGAATTAGAAAGGAGACTTACCATCTTCGGAAAGACATGCCTACTTTGGGATTGGAAAAGGGACTTACCATCTTCGGAAAGACGTGCCTAATTTGGAATTGAAAAGGGGACTTACCGCCTTCGGAAAGACGAGCCTGATTTGGAATTGGAAAGAGGGCTTACCGTCTTCGGAAAGACGAGCCTAATTTGGAATTAGAAAGGGCAATGCCCCTAGGGGCATTTTGGTTATTTTGCCTCTATTTGGGCCCGATGGGGCCCGCGAAGTGATAAATTGATGGGATTAGACTTGAAAAGTTAATTTGGATTGAAATATGCCCATAATGACTTGAACACAAGTCTGGACGGAGTGGAGACCGCCGAGCGGTCAAAAATGGGGTGCTTATAGGTATCAAACCGGTAGCCTCCCAAGAATACCTCTTATAGTGTTCTCAACCTTTCTTTATCTTTCTGGATCATTCGAAGTCAGTTCCGGCAAACCCGATGCAAAATGACCATTTTGCCCCTTTAGAGCCGGTCGCCTTTTCCAACCACACCGACTCTGGGTATCAAACCGGCAAGCCTTTGGAAACATTTTGAATAATGTTTCCAAATCTCGAGTATTTTTTTGGGACATTCTGAGTCCATCCTGGCAGATTTTTGGCTCGGTTGACCGTTTTGCCCCTAATGGCTCGGTCAACCCTTCCGACACATCCTATCCTCATCTTTCAATTCAAATACCTCCGGGACACTGTTCTAAGTGTTCTTGCCTTTTTTCCGACCTTCCGGGTCATTCTCGGTCTCTTAACTCCTTCCCGGATTTTTTAAAGTCACTTATAGTGAAGCTAGACTAAAAATTGCATGGTAGTCACTAGTACAGGCGCCCAAATCTTCCAAAGATATGTTGCTTGCAGACCTTAAAGCTTTCCTAACTGGCTGGAGCCACTAGCAGTGGTACTAAGCCAAGAAATGGCCTAACGCCACTCCTAGTGGCGCCAAGAGGAATTTTTCCCTGGCGCCACTACAACAGGCGCCGGGTCTATCTTATCTCTATAAATACAGAGCCTCCTCCAGCATGAAAGAGGTCTGCAAACTCAATCTAAAAACCCTAATTCTCGATATACAGAGCTCATATACTCCCAAAACCCTAGCTTCTCTAGGTTTTCCAAACCCTAGCTAAACCCTAACCTCCTATACACTTATACACTAGCCTCCAACCCTCCATTGAAGACTTAGATTGCTACAACTACGAGCTTTGAAGACCAAAGACAAGCCCTCGAAGACTGAACTGAAGCGAAGATCGAAGAAAAAGCAAGAAAGTAAGGCGCACAAAGCAAAGTGAAATAAACAAGACAAGGTAGGCTTTCTCTTTAAGTTTCTACACTTCCCCCTCCCCCTTCTCTCTCCTAACCCACTTGGGTTTCTCTATTTTAATCCCCCATCTCTTTCCCCCCTATCTTTGCATGCTTGAAACAAGGGGACTCCCGGTCCATGTGTAGGATTAGACTATTGGAGGGTCACCGTGTTGGGGGCTTTCTTTTAGTCTAACCGGAGATCACGTGGGTTCGGCCCCCTTGATTATGTGGTGAAGCCTTAACCTTGTATGTTCACAACCCCAAATTTTCATTGTGCATATCATGATTCTTGCATTCTTCCAAAAGTCGTTTTCAAAGTCGTTTTCAAAATCGTTTTCAAACTTGTTTTCGAAATTGCATTAAAATTTCCTTTTTCAAAACTTGTTTTCAAAATCACAATCCTAGGGTGATTCTAGCCTTTCCATGGCTAGGATTTCTTTAGGAAAGTTTTACATTTAAAGTGACCAACATGGTCCATATTTTCAACTCCTTGTTGTTTTCAAAACCACTTTCTTAAAGTGGTTCTAGCCTTCTTATGGATAGAATCGATTTAGGAAAGTGAGACGTTTTCATACTATCTAAAAAACTCTATTTTCAAAAATCTCTCTTTTAACATGCTTTCCAAAAACTCTTCCTCCTAAAATTGTTTTCAAAAGCTCTCTTCAAAAATCTATTTTTAAACTCCTTTCTAAAACACTCTCCTCAAAATTTCTTTCCTAAAAACACTCTCTAGGTTTCCTTCCTAGAAAACACTTTCCTCAAAATTCACTTTCCTAAAAACTCTTTCCAAAAAGCTTCTTCCAAAATCTCTTTCCAAAAGCTCTCTTTTTAAAACTTATTTTCTACTTATTTTCTAAACACTCCTCTCTAGGATTTCCTTCCAAAAACTTATTTCCAAAAAACACACTTTCCAAAAATCTCTTTCCTTGAGCCCAAGTCAAGCCCTAGAGCCACGATTAGGAGACCGTAATTTTCTTTCCAAAAACATGGTTTTCAAACTTGCCTTAAAACCTACGTTTCCAAAATCTCTTGTTTTCTACATCAAAACTATACATATTTCCAAAACTTATTTTCTACGTCAAAACTATACACTTCCAAATCTAGGGTTTCTAAAACTTCCTTTTCCAAATCCTTGTCAAATCATATCTTCCCTTTAGAAAACCAAATCCAATCTCCCGTTTAGGAAACTAGATCCAATCTTTTGTTTTTGGAAACAAAATCAAACCTTCTTTTTTAGAAACAAAATCCAATCCCTTGTTTTAGGAAATAGAAATCTTAACCCTTCCTAATCTAAATCTTTTCTAATTCAACTCCTTCCTAATCTTCTACTTTCCTAAATCTTAGCTTTCCAAAACTTGAATATAAAAATATTTCCTAAATTTTAAAACTCAAAATCCAAATATTTCCTAATTCAACATTTTCATAATTCTACCCCTTTTCAAATCTTAACTTTCCAAATCTAAGTTTTCAAATCTTTCCTAAACTCAAACCTTTCCTAATCTCAAGATTTTCTAAAACTCAAACTTTAAAACTTTCTAAATCCTAAACTTTCTAAATTCGAAACTTTCAAACTCCAAAATTTTCTAAGTTCTAAACTTTCCTAAACTTCAAATCTTTCAAAGTCTAAACCTTTCCTCATTCCAACCTTTCTTAATTCCACATCCTTTCCAAACTTTAACTCCTAAATCTAGATTTTCAAATCTTTCGAAAACTCAAACTTTGAATCTTTCAAAAATTCTAAAGCATTCTAAATTCAAATCTTTCTAAAATTCTAAGCTTTCCAAATTCAAAACTTTCTTAAGTTGAAACTTTCTAAATTCTAAACCTTTCTTAAGCTAAATTTTTCCTAATTTAAAACATTTCTAAATTCAACACTTTCCTATTTCAAAACCTTTCTTAAAATGAAACTTTCTTAATTCTAAAATTTTTCTAAGGTGAAACTTTCCTAATTCCTTTCCTAAAATGACACTTTCCTAAAATGGAACTTTCCTAATTCAAACTTTTCCTAAATCTAATCTTTTCTAAAACTCTTTCAAGTCAAGTCGAATCTTTCTTAAACCCTTCCAAGTCAAATCTTTCTTAAGTTTCCTATCTTTCCTAAGTCTAGGTTTTCTTAAACCTCCATCTTTCCAAAACAAGTCTAAATCTTTCTTCTAAGTTCTATCTTTACAAATCTAAATTCCAATCTTTCTTTTCTAAGTTCCTAAGTCTAGGTTTCCTAAAACCAAGTCTTTCAAAACCAATCTTTTCAAACCTTCCAATAAAAGTCCAAATTTTCTTACTCTTCCAATTCCAATCCAAATTCTGATTTCAACTCTTTTCCAAATCAACTCTTATATTTTCAATCGGACTCTTGTCCGAACTACGACTAACCTGATTCCTCCAAAAGGATACGTAGGCAACCCTCAAGGGTGCGGTCACAACATTTTTCAAGTTTCTATTTCCACAAAAATCTTTCCAAATTTCCAATCTATTTTCAAACTTCCAATTCCAAATTTCTATTTTCAAATTTCTATTTCCAATTTCTAAAACTTTCCAATTTCAAATCTCTCTTCTAAAATCAAATCAAATTCCTCTTTTCAAATCTCTTTCCAAATCTATTTCCAAATCAAGTCTCTTTTCTTGCACTTGCATATCATGCATCATGTTAGTTTCTTTTCAAACATTCTTTTTCAAAGTGGATAGGATTGAACAATAGTTAGTTGAAGACTCTCATAGGTGAATCTAGGGTAGATTGACATGTAGGTACCACAAGGGCGCGGTAGGGTGATGGCTTAGTGCATCTTTCCTACACGTAACCAACCTCCGAACCTAGATTACTGTTTTCGAAAGACCAAAATGGAATTATTTTCAAAAAAGGGCTTACGTATTTTCCAAAAGTTGCCAAATAACCTGTTTTCTTAAAAACCCTCTCTTGAGGAGATATTTTCAAAATCGTTTTCAAAAACCCTAAGTGTAGTTTTCGGATTATGCTTAGTTTTTGGGTGACCTAACTCACCTTAATCAAGTTAGGTGGCGACTCCAAATCTTTTCCAAAAGCCCTTTATTCAAATCTATTTTCAATTCAAACTTAGTCGCACACATTCTTCTAGGAGGGTGAGTTTTAACGAGAGAATACAGTGTTTTTCCCGCTTGTGTGTGTATTCCTCAAGTGCAAAAAATATGGGCTCGACAACAGTTTAATAACATTTTAGAAGAGTGAACTTATCGTTTTGAGGGATTTTGAGCTTTCTCAAAACATGCCTAGAGACCCAAGGGGTAGATTTGGTCATTTTTCACCGAGTCGGGCTAGCAGACGCCACTGTTGACCTAGGTGTTGGTTCTCGAGACCGCCCGGTCTCGGAAACCTACCTGTGCGGTGTTGGTCCCTAAGAACGCTTGGTCTTAGAGAGCTACCTGTAGGGTGGTGTTGGTTCCTGAGAATGCTCAATTTCAGAAAGCTACTTGAAAAGGTGGTGTTAGTCTCTAAGAACGCTCGGCCTCGGAGAACTACCAAATGATGGATATTCTACATTGACAAGCTAGCAGACACCAGAAGTGAACTCTTTGGAATTTGATAAGGTGTTGGTCCCTGAGATCACCCGATCTCGGGAAGCTACCTGGATGGCGCTGGTTTTTGAGACTGCTTGGTCTGGAAAGTTGCCTAGAATGATGGTGCTTATGGCTGCAGCGGGCCCTTGTAGGCCTGAGAAGCGGCTAGTTGACTGGATTGGAGATTAAAAGGCTCATCTTGAGCTTACATGTGTTACGGTGTTTGTAAACTGAGCCCGGTCGGGCCAGAGATTGCTGAGCGGGCAAAAATGGGGTGCTTACAGCTGCTTCTCTTTTTTTGTCTTTGCTTGCCGAAGGCAAAAAATAATAAGGTAAGAATCCCTTTTTGGTCGCGAGCCAATCGGAGGGACGATATGCCGGTAAGTTCGGAATGTTCCGGGACCTCTTGTGGGTCGCTAGTGTGGGAGATTTTGAAGTTTGAAAAACCTAGCATTTTGAAAATTTTGATTAGGATTTGAGTTGCCAGTTTGACACGGTTCGATCCAGATCATTTGATTTTTGAAAATGAATGTTAAGAGCTTGATTTTCGGCTCTCGAAAGTCTTAAAAACAAATCCGGACGTTCGGGGGTTTGAAAACTGATATTGACAGGAAGCTGAATAGCTGGGCCCATGTGTTACATACGCTTGGTCTATTTTACCCATGGCGTATGTAGCTCATGCACCGATTTAGATTTTGTTCTAGCGCATCTGCTACATGTGCTAGCCCGTGGGCATATAAACCAGAGTTGGTTCGCGTTTTGTGCACTGCGTCTTTGATCACTAGAGGAGTGTTGGGGGACATTGGGCACTTGCCGGAAATCGTCGTTGTCGCCAGATTCTCACCGGAAAGTTTATTTTTCGCATGGGAACTTCAAAGGTTAGTTTTTTTGAAAATTCGTCGATTTTGATGCATATATTTTCATTTTTTTGCATATGATTAATGTTGTCTTATATTTTAAGACGTTTAGATCACAATGGTTGAATTACTTTTGTGATTTGGTGGAGATTTGAGTGCGTTTTGAATGATTTTTCATATTTACGAATGTGGGTTTCCTACGAGACTCGAACAAATGACCCTACAGGCTTGGGTATCGTGCTTTTATGTGTGATTTTTGTTCTAGGAACCTTAGAAAAAGGTGTAGAACAACCGTATGAAGTTTCGTAATTTTTCAAAAAATTTTGAATTTTTGAATTTTTAAAAATTACGAAAAATAAGAAAAATTAAAGAAAATTAGAAAACGAATCCTGTGGAAGGTTAAAAAATTATAGAATATTTTTGAAAAATTGTGGTGACGTTCTCAAATGTTTTAGAAATTTTCACGAAATTTTCAGAAATGTAAATGAAATCGAAAAATTTGGAAAGACCGGAAAACTAGTTTAAAAATTGTGTTTGAGAACAGGACATGTGTTTTGGAGGAAGGGGTTGTTTTGATTGGTGTGGTTGAAGGTTTGAGATTTTTTTTTGTGACTTGTTGAATTTTGGGGTAGTGACCTTTTAAGGAGAAACTTTGCCGAAATTTTCAAAAATTTTAACAACTAACTTTAAAACATTTCGGTAAAGCGATTCTTTTGTTGAGAACGGGGCTTTTGAAAGGGAAAGCCCAGAGTAATCGAAACTTTGGGAAATTTTTAGGAGGAGGGTAGGAGAAAACCCCAAAAAATCAATTTTATAAAAACTTTGGAACGGGGCTTTTGAAGGAGAAAGTCTAGGAAACCGTTGAAACTTTTGAAGTGAGATTTTTTTGAGGAAAAAGTTTCGAAAATCGTTAGACAATCTTTGAACCAGGGCTTTTGAATGAGAAAGCCCAAGAAGCCGTTGAAACCTTGAAATGGGGCTTTTGAGGGGAAAGCCCAGGAAATGGATTTGGAATTTTGAAATGAGACTTTTTGAGGAAAAAGCTCTGAATACCGTTCGAAAATAATAAAAAACAGGGCTTTTGAGGGCAAAGCCCGAGAAACCGACTAGAAACCATACTTTTTTGAGGAAAAAGTTTGAAAACCGTTGAAAATTTTGAAATAGGGCTTTTGAGGGAAAAGCCCGAGAAACCGGTTGAAATTTTGAGATGAAACTTTTTGAAGAAAAAGCTTGAAAACCTTTAGAAATCTTTGAAACAGGACTTTTGAAGGAGAAAGCCCGTGAAACCGGAACCTTAGAGAATTTTTAGGAGCAACATTTTTGAAGGAGAAAACCCCAAAAACCGATTTAGAAAACTTAGGAGCGGGGCTTTTGAAGGAGAAAGCCCGGAAAACCAGTTTGAAGTTTATAAACCAACTTTTTGAAGGCAAAGCTTGAAAAACCGTTGAAGACTTTGAAGTAGGGCTATTAAAGGGAAACCCCGAGAAATTGATGAAAATTTTAAGATGAAACTTTTTGAGGAAAAAGCTCGCAAAACCATTGGAAAGTTTTGAAATAGGGCTTTTGAGGGAAAAGCCCGAGAAACCTGGTGAAAATTTAAAATGCAACTTTTTGAGGAGAAAGTTTAGAAAATCGTTGAAAATCTTGAAATAGGAATAGACAAGACCTTAGCCCCTCCCCTTTTTTCTGCTCTCTCTTTTTCTTTCTTCTTCTTCTCTTCCTCTTTTCTCTCCTTTTTTTTTTCTTTTCTTTTTCTTTTTCTTTTCTTTTTTTTTTTCTTTTCTCTCTTCTTTCCTTTGCTTTTTTTTTTTTTTGTTCTGCCATGCTGACATGTTTATCTCTTTTATTTTCTTTGCATTTTATACATGTTCGATGACTAACCAACTTTTGCATGTTGTCATTCTTTCAGGATGTTGGAGGCTGGTGGTGACGGTCCTGACAGAAGGCACCATGGGAAGGCGCCACAAATAGAGCTCGAGGAGGGCGGCAGCAGGCGGGGTAGCTCAGCTAGGGGCGATAGCATGGCTGGTTCTGCTCGGGGCAGTAGTCGGGGTGGCTTCGCTTGAGGAGGTAGCAGGGGTGGTTCTACTCAGAGTGGCGGTAGGGTCGGCTCCCCTCGAGGCGGCCATAGTGGGTCCCAATGATCCTTGAGCAGGACAGCTTCCAGTGGCAGTTCTGCGATGGGGCAGCTTGTTGGCCCAAAAGGCAACCCAAGAGGGGGGTGAATTGGGTTTTTCAAAGATTAATAACAATCAAGATTAATTAAAATTAATCTAAACAAAGTAATCATGATCAATCCGTATGTAATGCAATGCAATTAGAAGAAAAAAGGAAAATAGAGCAATACAAAGAACACAGAGAGTTACTGAGATTCAACCACAAACCGTGGTCTACATCCTCACCCCAAGATCCCCTTGAAGTCTTCCTTCACTATGTAATCTCCAATTACAAATGGGTGCTGATTGACCAAGTGCTCAGCTCATTATACACAAGAACTCCTACCTAAGTTCTTCAGCCACCAAGTGGTTTTGTCCAAGCTCCACTCAAACTTACAAGAGTTTTTCTTTTTCAAGAGAACTCTCAAACTCTGACTTACAAATGTATAAAGATATACAAGTAACTCACAACCTCACTAGCAAGAGTAGATTATACAATCAAAGCTCACAAGCTTGAAGAAAAGAGGGAGAAGAGGAGAAGATGAAGAGGAGGAAGAAGCTTGAAGGAAGAGTTTGAAGCTAATAGAAGACTTAACCAAGCTTGAAGAAAGGTAGGGTTTCATTTTCTTCTCCAATTGTATATGTGTACGTATCTATCTTTGTGGGTTGTGTTGTTGGGTTGTTGTGGGTGACTCTTTGAAGTCCCAAATTGGCTAAGTATAGAGTGTTGTAACCCCCATTGAAAGATTTGAGAGTTTGGGATTGAAATCCCCAACTTATGCAAGTTAGGGCTTGGGTTCCTAAAACCGTAGATCCCTTCATTTTACTTGTTTAAAGTGTTTCATTTTGTGTTATTATGGTCTTCTTGGGTCAATCTTTGAACCCTAAAAGCATTGGAAGAGTTTGTGAGATTTTTTATGGAGTTTGGTTTTGGTTTGAGTGAGGTTTGGGGATTTTCGAGTTGAAATCTGGGTTTTTAGCTTTGGAGTTGATTTCTTAGTTCTCGGAGCTGACTCTTTGTTCCAAAGAACTCCCAGATTCGTTTCTTCAGCTCAGGAGGCGACTCTTTTGCTTCTGGAGCCGACCCTTTTGTCCATAGAACTCCCAAATTCATTTCTTCAGCTCAGGAGGCAACTCTTTAGTTTTTGAAGCTGACCCTTTTGTCCAATGAACCCCCAGATTCATTTTTTTTCGCTTAGAAGCCAACTCCCCAATCTCTGGAGTCGACACTTTTGTCCAGTCCCCGGTTTCACTTTTCAGCTCAGATACTGTTTCGTAAAACGAATATAACTTTCTCTAGAAAATTCGGATTGATGCACCATTTGAAGATTGGATAGTTGATTTGTAGACCTTTGTATCCATATAAATTTTGTACTCCAATTTCTTATAGATTGAGAGATATCGAATTTTCAAATTGACCCAAAATTTTGTCAATAATATTCTTCTTCCAAAATTTTAGTCCATTTTCTATAGAACATAACTTCTTCATCCGAAATGTGTTTTTGGCCCATGACCCATCAAACTAAAGCCCTTTAAGCCTATTTTCAAATGGAATTAACCTAGAGTGTGAAATCTTCCTTGTGAAGTGGTTGAGATGCAATGAAGGAGTTGACGTCCCGGCTTTCATGTTCAAACCTTAATGTTATGTTCTTGTTTTACGTTTTTGCTTTACCTTGGAGTCTTGTATTGATATTTCCATACTTCTATATGCATTTTGTGTAGGAACACCTTGTCTACCACCCATTCTATCAGAGAGAGGTGAGTAATGATATGCTATGAGTAAAACTCTATTAATTTTCAAACATTTTAAATTCATCTCCATATCATGCAACGCTTTCCATACATCTTCAACGCATTACTGCTATGTTCAATTACAAATGTCATATTTTAAATGTATGCAAGTTATATTTATGTTATGAATGAAAACCATGGACTATAATATTTAAATGAAAAAAATGCTATGTTTTCAATATATGGTACCAACTCGGGTCTTCTCGTGGCAAGACCTTAATCTAGTACGATAGTCCTACGATAGGGGACGGGAAATAAACTATCTATGTTGGGAGACGTCCTTGGCCTAAAGAGCCTTAGCGTGACCTACATGGTTACTATGGAGCCTAGCTCATATGTCAAGTTGTAGCAGACTTATGTTTTGAACTGAGAACTATGATATGTTCACAAGTTTTACGACAAGATATAAAATGTTATATCAAGAATAATGTTATGTTGCATCTCTTCTTATGATACTATGTTTTGAAATGTTGAAACGTTTCAAATGATGTTTACGTTACCTATGAGTTCCAAGTCTACGATTTAAACGTTCCAAAGCCTATTGGCTTACATATAAATGATTATCTATCCTTGCACGTTGGATATAATTGCTAGTCCATGATATTCTCGCTCGTGCATCATTGTTATTCACTAAGCATTAGCTTACATTTTCACAAATGTTTTTCAGGTAGTCATCCGGGAGGCCCTAGAGCAAGGCCATACGTAGATTTTGAGCTATGACCCACAGACCTATGTTTTGTATTATGTTTGAGGGCTGGACCCAATGTTTTGTAATGATAAAATACTATAACTTTGGTGGACCTTGATTAGGTCCTTATGTATATTATGTTTTGGATTAGGCACAACTCTATTATGTATGACACGAATTATATTTCAAGTTATAAAAGTTTCTATTCCGCAAATTTTAAATGAGTATGCACAGATGATCAACCAGTTTATGTAATGCGGCCTCGGGCAGCCTTGCTACTCGCCGGTCATGTACCCCACATCCGCTTAGACCGGGTTATGGGGCGTGACAGCGTGGTGTCAGAGCCATAGGTTATCACCGTAGGATTGAGTCATGTCTAGATAGAATTCTAGGTTTGACTTAAGTATGTGCTATGTGTATATGTATGTGTATGCTACGTGTATAATGACATGCCAAGGTGTAATACATGTAGTGCTATGTTAAATGCTTAACATTTTGTTGTGTGCTTGTAGTAACTATGCTGCCGAGAAGAGGTGGTCGTAGAGGGGCCCAAGAGCCCAAAGACCGATTTGATCGCATAGAAACGATCTTAGCTGGACTCATTCAAGTGGTTTAAGATAACCATAGCAACACCGCCAATGCACCGGAGCAGCCGACAGCGCAGGCGCCAAGAGGAGAGGTAGTGGCACGTACTACTATTAAGTAGTTTTAACAGTTGAAGCCCCCCAACTTTTCAGGGGACTCCCGACCCAATGGCCGCAGAGTCTTGGCTTTTGGGAATAGAGAGAGTGTTCGAAGTGCTGCCTTGCACAGATGAACAGAAAGTGACCTTTGTCACCTTTACCTTTGAAGGAGTCGCACTTGTTTGGTGGAAACTGAAAAAAGCGACGGAGCCACTATGGTTGTGGCCTAGGTTTCTGGAGGTGTTCAATGAGGAATACTTTCCTGAGACTGTCAAAGATCAAAAGACTCTAGAGTTCCATAGTTTGACACAAGGGAATATGACTGTGGCAGAGTACAACGCCAAATTTATGGAGCTATCACGATATGCCCCGCATATTGTGTCATCGGAGACTCGCAAGGCGAGGAAGTTTGAGACAGGATTGCGATGGAACATTTGCAACAAAGTGGACATACTACGGCTAGGGACCCACCAAAAGGTTGTACAACGAGCAACGATTGCCGAAAGGGCAAATAATGAAATTTCCTAATACCGGGAAAAGAATAAGAAGAGATCAGGAAGTGACCAAAGCAAGGGACAAAACTCAAAGCGGCAAAGTTCTGGATCTTCTAGTGGAAATTCATCTACCCTACGAGGGATTACCTTTAATTGAGGAGGCAACATGACCAGTGAGATAGCAACATGCTCCAATTGTCAGAAGAAGCACTGGGCCGCATGTCATTTGGGAAGTAAGGCTTGTTATGGGTGTGGCCATGAGGGTCACCAAGTGAAGGATTGTCTGAAGAGGAACATGGCTCAAGGATATGGAGCATCAGTATCAGCCTCAGTTCAGCAATCTACGGCAAGTAGGAGAGAGAATCAACCATGGCTAGGCCGAGCTTTCGCACTTACACCGGGAAACACCCCAGCTACCGACTCCGTAGTGTCGGGTATACTTCCTATTTGTGGTCGACCTGCACACATCCTTATTGATTCCCATTCCACACACTCATTTGTTTCATATCTCTTTGCTTAATATTTGTGTACATCTCCGATACCTCTTGATTATACTTTGGTAGTATCGTTGCCATCCGAGGATTCCATGTTACGTGATAAGATTTATAATTCTTGTAAAATTCTTCTTAACGACGTGCCCATGTTTGTAAACCTCATTCCCCTAAAAATGCATGGCTTTGATGTCATCTTAGGAATGGATTGGTTGTCCTCCCACCATGCAATCATTGATTGTGAGCTTAAAGAAGTTATGTTTCATTCTTCTAACCATTTGAGACTTGTATTTGAGGGAGTTGGTGTCGTGCCTCCACCCTATCTCATTTCATCTATGCAAGCACGTCGTTTAATTTAAAAAGGGAATCGTGCATTCTTGTGTAGCGTTTTTCACACACACGTTTTTCCACCGCCCTTGGAAGACATTCATGTGGTCCGAGATTTTCCTGATCAGCTACCTGGTTCTTTGGTGGACTGGGAGATTAAGTTCCACATTGACCTTAATCTGGGCACCAGACCCATTTCCAAAGCTCCATACTGTATACCCCCTTTAGAGTTGAAGGAGTTAAAAGTTTAACTCCAAGACTTGCTAGAAAAGGGATTCATCCGTCTTAGTGTTTCACCATGGGGTGCTCCGGTGTTATTTGTGAAAAAGAAAGATGGAACAATAAGATTATACATTGACTATCGGGAATTGAACAAGGTCACCATTAAGAATAAGTATCCATTGCCAAGAGTGGATGATTTGTTTGATCAACTACAGGGCGCGCAAGTATTCTCGAAGATCAACCTAAGGCCGGGTTATCACCAATTGAAGGTGAGGGCAAGTGATGTGGAAAAGACGGCATTCCGAACTAGATATGGTCATTATAAGTTTTTGGTAATGCCGTTTAGAGTCACAAATGCACCTGCCGCTTTCATGGATTTGATGAATCGTGTTTTTAAACCATTTCTTGATGATTTTGTAATTGTATTTATTGATGACATCTTGGTGTATTCTAAGAGTCTTGCAGATCATGAGCACCACTTAAAGATGGTTCTTCAAACTTTGCGAGCCAGAAGATTGTTGTCGCGCCCAGATTTTTCGCACTCGAGGAATACTCACCCAAGCGGAAAAAATGTTGTACTCTCTCATTAGAACTCACCCTCCTAGAAGAATGAGTGCGACTAGGTTTGAATTGAAAACATGTTTGAATAAAGGGTTTTCGAAAAAGATTCGGAGTCGTCACCTAACTTGATTAAGGTGAGTTAGGTCACCTAAAAACTAAGCATAATTCGAAGACTACACTTAGGGTTTTGGAAAACAATTTTGAAAATATCTCCTCAAGAGAGGGTTTTTAAGAAAAACAGGTTGTTTGGCAACCTTTGGAAAACATTTAGCCCTTTTTAGAAAAATAACTCCTTTGGTCTATGAAATCAGTGATTCTAAGTTCGAAGGTTGGTTACGTGTAGGGAAGACGCACTAAGTTATCACCCTACCCCGCCCTTTCGGTACCTACATGTCAATTCACCCTAGATTTACCTACGGGAGTCTTCGATTAACATATGTTCAATCCTATTCACTTTGAAAAATATGATGCATGAGATGCAAGTGCAAAATAAGAGAATTAGAAAATAGATTTGGAAAGAGATTGATTTGATTTGAAAATAGATTTGAAGAAATAGAATTGAAATTGGAAAGTTTGAAAATTGAAAGTAGAAGTTTGAAAATAGAAATTTTGAAATTGGAATTTTGAAAATAGATTGGAATTTAAAATTTGGAAAGATTTTGGAAACCGCACCCATAAGGGTGGAATTGAATGTTTGAAAAGTATGGTGACCGCACCTATGAAGGTTGCCTACGTATCCCTTTGGGGGAATCAGGTCAGTCGTAGTTCGGACCGGAGTCCGATTGAAAATAGAAGGTTGGATTGAAGAAGGAAATTGAATTGGATTTGAAATTAGAAGAGGAGATTGGAAATTGGAATTGAGAGGATTGGACTTGCTTTGGAAAGATTGATTTGGACTTGTTTTGGAAAAGGGAAGGTTTAAGAAAACCTAGACTTAGGAAAGAAAAGAAACCTAGGAAAGATTTGACTTGGCTTGGAAGATTTGGAAAGATTGGATTTTAGGAGATGTTTGAAGTAGGAAAGGTCCGATTTAGGAAAGTTTCGAATTAGGAAAGTTTCATTTTTGGAAAGTTTTGAAATTAGGAAAGTTTGGAATTTAAGAAAGTTTCGAAATTGGAAAGTTTTGAAAATTGGAAAGTTTTGAAAATTGAAAGTTTTGAAATAGGAAAGTTTTGAAAGTAGGAAAGTTTTGAAATAGGGAAGTTTTGAAAATAGAAAAGTTTTGAATTTGGAAAGATGTTGAAGTTTTGGAAAGATTTAGAATTTAGAAAGCTTGGAAGTTTAGAAAGATTTAACTTAAGAAAGTTTTGAATTTAGGAAACTTTGGATTTGAAAAGATTTGAAATTCGGAAAGTTTAGGATTTAGAAAGTTTTAGAGTTTAGAAAGATTTAAGATTTTAGAAAGTCTTAAAATTAAGAAAGGTTTTGAATTTAGGAAAGGTTTAAAAGCTTGAATTTAGAATGTTAAAATTTGGAAAGGGGGTTGAATTAGGAAAAGGGTTGAATTAGGAAAGATTTTTATGTTCAAGTTTTGGAAACTTAAGATTTAGGAAAATGGAAGATGAGGAATAATTTGAATTAGGAAAGAGTTGAATTTTAAAATTTAAGGAGAGGTTTAAAGTTTAAACTTAGGAAACTTATGGTTTAGGAAGGTAGGAAATTAGGAAGGTTTGGATTAGGAAGGGATTGGATTTAGTTTCTAAAAGAGAAAAGTTGGATTTTATTTCCAAAAATGGAGGACGGGATCTAGTTTCCTAAACAGGGAGATTGGATTTGGGAAGGATTTGAAAAGGGAGATTCTAGAAACCCTAGTTTTGGAAGTGTGGAATTTAAACGTAGAAAAGAGGTTTTGGAAACATGTATAGTTTGGATATGAAAACAAGAGGTTTTGGAAACCTAGGTTTGGGGCAAAGTTTGAAAATCATGTTTTTGGAAAGAAAATTAGGGTTTCCTAATTGTGGGTTCTAGGGTTTGATTTGGGTTCTAAGGAGAAGAGATTTTTAGAAAGTGCGTTTTTAGAAACGAATGTTTTCTAGAAGGAAATCCTAGGGAGGAGTTTTTGGAAAGTAAATTTGAAGAGGGAGTTTTTGGAAAAAGATTTTAGGAAAGAGGGATTTTTGAAAAGTGTGTTTTTAGAAACGTGTTTTTTGGAAAGAAGATCCTAGAGGAAAGTTTCTAGAAGAAAAATTTTGGGAAGAGAGTTTTTAGAAAGATTTCTGGAAAGAGTTTTTAGGAAGGTGAATCTAGGGAGTGTTTTTAGAGGGTGAATTTTGAGGAAAAGATTTTGGAGAGAGAATTTTGAAAAAAATAGATTTTGGAAGGGAGTTTTTGAAAACAATTTTGGAGAGGAGAGTTTTAGGAAAGCATGTTGAAAAAGAAATTTTTAGGAAGAGATTTTTGAAAAGAGGGAGAGTTTAGAAGGATTAAAAACATCTCACTTTCCTAAAGCAATTCTAGCCATAAGAGGACTAGAACCACTTTAAGAAAGTGGTTTTGAAAACAAGGTTTGAAAATATAGACCAAAAGGCCACTTTTAATATAACCCTTTCCTAAAGCAACCCTAGCCATGGAAATGCTAGAATCACCCTAGAATTGTGGTTTTGAAAACAAGTTTTTGAAAAAGAGATTTTGATGCAATTTTGAAAACAAGTTTAAAAACGTTTTAAAAAACAACTTTGAAAACGGTTTTTGGAAGATGCAAGACTATGATATACACAATACAATTTGGGGGTCGTGAACATACAAGGCTAAGGCTTCACCACATAATCAAGGGGGCCAGACCCACGTGGTCTTTGGTTAGACTAGAAGAAAGCCACCGACACAGTCTCCAATAGCCCAATCCTATACATGGACCGGGTATCCCCTTGTTTCAAGCATGCAAAGAAAGGGCGGGAAAGAGATGGGGGATTAAAATAGAGAAAACCCAAGTGGGTTAGGAGAGAGAAGAGAGAGGGGGGAATGCGAAAATTTAAAGAGAAAGCCTACCTTGTATCTTCTTTAATTTGCGCGCCTTGCTTGTCTTCAGTCTTCGGTCTTCGTCTTGATCTTCTTCTTCAACCTTCAAGAATTGTCTTCAAGCTTTAGATGGCAGCTCTTCAAGTCTTCAAAGAATGGTTGAAGGCTAGTGTATGAGTGTATGGAGGAGTATATGAGTGTATAGGAGGCTAGGGTTTGGTGTAGAGTGGCTAGGGTTTGGGAAAACCTAGGGAGGCGAGGGTTTAGGGAGTGTTCGAGCTCTGTATATCGAATTGTGTGATTTTTAGGTTAAGTTTGAAGACCCCTTTCACGTTGAACGAGGCTCTGTATTTATAGAAGTTGGACAAGCCTGGCGCCTGTTGTAGTGGCGCTAGGGTAAAATTTACACTGGCACCACTAGGAGTGGCGCTAGGCCATTTTTTGGCTTGGCGCCACTACTAGTGGCGCCAGCCAATTAGGAAAGATTTAAGGTCGGCAAGCAACGTATCTTTGACTAGATTTGGGCACCTGTACTAGTGACTACCATGTAAACTTTAGCCTGGCTTCACTAGGAGTGACTCCGGAAAGTCCGAGAATGATTTGAAGGAGCCGGGAATGACCCGGAAGGCTGGAAGGGAGCAGGAACACTTAAAACAGTGTCCTGGAGGTATTTGACTTGGAAAGTGAGGATAAGGTGGGTCGAAAAGGTTAATCGGGCCTTTAGGGGCAAAACGGTCAATCGGGCCGGAAAATTGCCGGGGCAAACCCGGATTGTCCCGGAAAAAGACTTGGGATCTGGAAACATTATTTAGAATGTTCCCAGAGGTTTCCGGTTTGATTCCCAGAGCCGGCGTGGTCGGAAAAGGAGACCGGCCCACTAGGGGCAAAACGGTCATTTTGTACCGGGTTTGCCGGAACTAACTCGGAATGATCCAGAAAGGTAAAGGAAGGTTGAGAATACTATAAAAAGTATTCTCGGGACATTACCGGTTTGATACCCAAAGCCGGTGTGGTCGAAGAAAGAGACCGGCCCTCCAGGGGCAAAACGGTCATTTTGTACCAGGTTGGCCGGAACTGACTCGGAATGATCCGGAAAGGTAAAGGAAGGTTGAGAATACTATAAAAAGTATTCTCAGGATATTACCGGTTTGATACCCAGAGCCGGTGTGGTTCCCGGGGCGTTCGGATGCCTAGGGGCAAAATGGTCATCTTGACCTAAAAGTCTCGGAAAAGGTCCTAAGGGTAGTTTGGTCATTTTTCACCGAAGTGGGCTAACAGCCACTGGTGTTGACCTAGGTTTTGAGTGTTTCCACCACTCTCATGGTGTGAGTATTTCCGCTACTCGGACAGGGTTGATGATTTGGGAGTATTTCCGCTACTCGAACGGGGTTGAGTATTTTCGCTACTCTAACGGTTCTGTGAGTATTTCCGCTACTCTAACGGTTCTGTGAGTATTTCCGCTACTCTAACGGTTCTGTGAGTATTTTTGCTACTCGGACCGTCTCGAGGAATAAACTGTCTTGAGAGTGGGACTGGAAGGGGTCTTACCGTCTCTGAAGAGACGTGCCTGGATTGGAGCCGTCTCGAGGAATAAACTATCTCGAGAATGGGATTGGAAACGGGTCTTACCGTCTCCGAAGAGACGTGCCTGGATTGTGAGTGTTTCCGCCACTCTAACAGTTTTGTGAGTAGTTTTACTACTCGGACCGTCTCGAGGAATAAACTGTCTCGAGAGAGGGATTAGAATTGGAATAAAAAAGGACAATGCCCCTAAGGGCATTTTGGTCATTTTGCCTCTATTTGGGCCTGACAGGCCCGCGAAGCGATGGAAAGACGGAATTTGGACCTAGAGAATTGGTTTCGATTGGAATATGCCCAAAATGACTTGAAAACAAGTCTGGATGGAGTGTAGATTGCCGAGCGGTCAAAAATGGGGTGCTTACAATTGTATGCCAAGCTGAAAAGGTGTGAATTTTAGTTGCCGAGTGTAGCATTTCTGGGACACATCATCAGTGTGGATGGTGTGTCCGTTGATCCTTCGAAGGTTAAAGCCATTGTAAATTGGCCGAGATCGACGAATGTAACTGAAGTTAGAAGTTTTATGGGCTTAGCTGGGTATTATCGAAGATTTGTGAAAGACTTCTCCAAGATTGCAACTCTGCTAACACAGCTCACCCGGAAGAATACACCATTTGAATGGAACGAGAAGAGGAAAAGGAGTTTTCAAGAATTAAAGAACCGATTGGTGTCCGCACCAATTCTAGCTTTGCCTACCGGGACTGACGGATTTTCCATATACAGTGACGCTTCACATGGGATGCATATTGATGCAACATGGTAAGGTGATTGCAAATGCCTCAAGATAGTTGAGACCACATGAGAAGAACTACCTAACCCATGATCTTGAATTAGCAACGGTGGTCTTTGCTTTGAAGATTTGGCGCCACTACTTGTATAGAGTCACATGTGAGATCTTCACCGGCCACAAGAGTTTGAAATACCTCTTCATACAGAAGGAGTTGAACGTGAGACAGAGAAGATTGCTTGAGTTTATTAAAGACTGCGACCTTCTCATTCAGTACCATTCGGGTAAGCCAATGCGGTGACAGATGCCTTGAGCCGGAAGTCTAACGCCAACCTAGCATGTCTTATCACTTTTTAGCGGCCCTTGCTCCTTGACTTGGAGAGATCGGAGATTGAAATTGTTAGATCGAGAACTAGTGTGATGCTTACCACCATGATCGCCCACCTCCCGTTGATAGATGTTATAAAACAATGGCAATCTGAAGACCCTTATTTGTGGAAGATCTATGAAAGGTTGGGAACGAATTCGAAGCCCGACTTCACCTTACATGATGGAGTTTTAAAGTTCAGAAGCCGATTGTGTGTTCCAAATGTACCCGAAATCAAGAGGTAAGTTTTGGAAGAAGCTCACAACACGAAGTTCACTATCCATCCAGGAGACATAAAAATGTATCAGGATTTGAAGGAGACATTTTAGGGGCCAGGAATGAAGAAGGAAATAGCTGAGTTTGTATCACGATGCCTACAATGCCAACGGATCAAAGCAGAACATCAAAGACCGGCGAGACTACTTCAACCTTTACCGATACTGGAATGGAAGTGGGAGCATATCACTATGGATTTCGTCGTCGGATTGCCGAGATCACCATGGGGTTGCGATGCCATATGGGTTATTGTTGATCGCCTCACCAAATCTGTACATTTCTTACCAGTGAAGACTACATATTCCTTATCAAAGCATGCGACCCTCTACATTGCGAAGATTATTCGATTACACGGCACGCCAATTTTGATAGTGTCCGACCGAGACCCGAGATTTGTGTCAAAATTTTGAAAGAGGTTGCAAAGTGCTTTAGGCATCGAGTTGAAGTTCAGCACGGCTTTTCATCCACAAACTGACGGGCAATCAGAAAGAACCATTTAGACCCTAGAAGACATGTTGCAGTTATGTGTTCTCGACTTTTAGGGGAGTTGGGAGGATCACCTACCACTAGTGGAGTTCGCCTACAACAACAGTTTTCATGCAAGCATCGGGATGGCACCTTATGAAGCACTTTACAGGA
This sequence comes from Euryodendron excelsum, assembly GCA_033060915.1. Lineage (NCBI taxonomy): Eukaryota > Viridiplantae > Streptophyta > Magnoliopsida > Ericales > Pentaphylacaceae > Euryodendron > Euryodendron excelsum. Next base: position 18,486,111 of record CM065393.1, on the reverse strand, counting down.
AAAAGTGTAGATCTCCAACTTGTTGGGCCGAAGTTGGCGAAAGAAAGATTCTTAGGCCAGAGATTGTGCAACTGACCACCGACAAGATCAAGATCATCCAGCAACGACTACAAACTGCTCAGAGTCGCCAAAAGAGTTATGCAGATGTGCGAAGGCGGGACTTAGAGTTCGATGAACGGAGCCACGTGTTCGTGAAGGTATCTCCTTCTAAGGGGATAAATCGTTTCGGCTAGAAGGGAAAGCTTAGTCCAAGGTACATCGGACCGTTTGAAGTTCTTGAACGGGTTGGACCTGTTGCTTATCGTATTGCTCTTCCTCCGAAACTTTTGCAAGTCCACAATGTTTTTCTTGTTTCAATGCTATGAAGGTATGTCCACGATCCGGCGCAGGTGATTGATCACTATCCTTTGGCCATGAGTGAAGATTTAAGCTATGTCGAGAGACCGACTGAGATTCTTGATTGCCGTGACCAAGTTCTTAGGAACAAGGTCATTCCGTTGGTACGAGTTTTATGGCAGAACCACACTTGGGAGGAATCTACTTGGGAACGTGAAGACGAGATCCGGGAGCGTTATCCCTTTTTGTTTGAATGATAGCTTGTATCAAGTTTAGGGACCAAACTTATTTAAGGGGGCAAGGATGTGATATCCCAAACCTCTATTTATTTATATTAATGAGAATTTCTAGTATATGCAATGTTTAATGTTAATTATTTCTTCTTTTCAGTCAAAAATGACTAATGGGAGCTTATGTTGTAACTTAAACCTATGTGTGAGACACATGGGATTATTCTCATGTGTATTATCTTATATACACGTATGTGCACACAACTCACACATTTCAACCGATTGAGAGGGAAGAAAGGGAGAAGAGGAGAACAGGAAGAGGAGAAAGAAGCTTGAAGGAAGAGTTTGAAGCTAATAGAAGACTTGACCAAGCTTAAAGAAAGATAAGGTTTCATTTTCTTCTTCAATTGTATCTGTACGTATCTATCTTTGTGGGTTGTATTGTTGGGTTGTTATGAGTGACTCTTTGGAGTCCCAAATTGGCTAAGTATAGAGTGTTGTAAGCCCCATTGCAAGATTTGAGAGTTTAGGATTGAAATCTCCAACTTATGCAAGTTAGGGCTTGGGTTCTTAAAATCGTAGATCCCTTTGTTTTACTTGTTTAAAGTGTTTCATTTTGTGTTATTGTGGTCTTCTTGGGTCAATCTTTGGACCCTAGAAGCATTGGAAGAGTTTGTGAGAGTTTTGATGGAGTTTGGTTTTGGTTTGAGTGAGGTTTGAGATTTTCGAGTTGAAAATTAGGTTTTTAGCTTTGGAGTTGATTCCTTAGTTTTCGGAGCCGACTCTTTGTTCCAAATAACTCCCAGATTCATTTATTCAGCTCAAGATGCGACTCTTTTGCTTCTAGAGTCGACCCTTTTGTTCAGAGAATTCCCAAATTCATTTCTTCAACTCAGGAGGCAACTCTTTAGTCTCCGGAGCGGACCCTTTTGTCCAGTGAACCCCCAGATTTATTTTTTTCGCTCGGGAGCCGACTCCCCAATCTTTGGAGTCGACACTTTTGTCCAGTCTCCGGTTTCATTTTTCAACTCAGACACTGTTTCGCAAAATGAATATAACTTTCTCTAGAAAATTTGGATTGATGCACCGTTTGAAGCATTGGATAGTAGATTCATAGACCTTTGTATCTATATAAATTTTGTACTCTAATTCCTTATATATTGAGAGATATTGAATTTTGAAATTGACCCAAAATTCTATCAATAACATTCTTCTTCCAAAATTTTAGTCCATTTTCCATAGGACATAACTTCTTCATCCGAAATGTGTCTTTGGCCCATGACCTATCAAATTAAAGCCCTTTAAGCCTATTTTAAAATGGAATTAACCTAGAGTATTAACTCTTCCTTGTGAAGTGGTTGAGATGTAATAAAGGAGTTGACGTCTCGGCTTTCATGTTCAAACCTTAACCGTATGTTCTCGTTTTACGTTTTTGCTTTGCCTTAGAGTCTTGTATTGATATTTCCATACTTTTACGTGCATTTTATGTAGGAATACCTTGTCTACCACCCATTTTATCAGAGAGAGGTGAGTAATGATATGCTATGAGTAAAACTCTATTAATTTTCAAACGTTTTAAATTCATCTCCATATCATGCAATGCTTTCCATACATATTTAACGCATCACTGCTATGTTCAATTACAAATATCATATTTCAAATGCATGCAAGTTATATTTATGTTATGAATGAAAATCATGGACTATAATGTTTAAATGAAAGAGATGCTAAATTTTCAATATATGATGCCAACTCGGGTCTTCTCGTGGCAAGACCTTAATCTAGCCCGATAGTCCTACGATAGGGGACGGGAAAAAAACTATCTATGTTGGGAGACGTCCCTGGCCTAAGGAGCCTTAGCGTGACCTACATGGTTACTATGGAGCCTAGCTCATATGTCGAGTTGTAGCACACTTATGTTTTGAACTGAGAAATATGATATGTTCATAAGTTTTATGACAAGATATGAAATGTTATATCAAGAATAATGTTATGTTGCATCTCTTCTTATGATACTATGTTTTGAAATGTTGAAACGTTTCAAATGATGTTTACGTTACCTATGAGTTCCAAGTCTACGCTTTAAACATTCCAAAGCCTATTGGCTTACACATAAATGATTATCTATCCTTGCACGTTGGATATAATTGCTAGTCCATGATATTTTCTCGCTCGTGCATCATTGTTATTCACTAAGCATTAGCTTACATTTTCTCAAATGTTTTTCAGGTAGCCAATTCGGGAGGCCCTAAAGTAAGGCCATACATAGATTTTGAGCTACAACCCACGGGCCTATGTTTTGTATTATGTTTGAGCGCTAGACCCAATGTTTTGTAATGATATAATGCTATAACTTTGGTAGAACTTGATTAGGTCCTTATGTATATTATATTTTGGATTAGGCACAGCTCTATCATGTGTGACACGGATTATATTGCAAGTTATAAAAGTTTCTATTCTGCAAATTTTAAATGAGTATGCACAAGTGATCAACCAGTTTATGTAATGCGGCCTCGGGTACCCTTGCTACTGGCCGGTCATGTACCCCACATCCGCTTAGACCGAGTTATGGGGTGTGACAAAAGAGTCGACTCTTTGCTCATTTGATCTTCAAGTTTTCTGTGTCTGTCTTTATGAGACGACTCCTCACTTTCATGAGTAGGCTCTTTGCACTTTTTGTCATCAAGCTTTCTGCGTCTATTTCTATGAGGCGACTGTTCATTTCCATGAGTCCACTTATTGCCCAGAAGTCTGCTTTCTGACTTACAATGTTTCAGTTTATCTCAACAATAGTGTAAGATCTTCAAGGGGTCTTCTTTTTAGGGTATGATGATCAATCAACATTCTTTAACTCATCAGAGCTAACTTCTATTCAATTTGGATTAGATCATTCTTTATTCAGCTCTTCTTGATTTCCAAACTGTTATAGCTTCATTCAATCAACTTTGAACTCTTCTTCTTTGTATGCAAAACTTCATCTTTAATTGTAGAACATTCTCTTTTAATGCCAAGCTATCTCTTTTATGTAGAGATTCACAAAGCTTCATTACCAATTTCATCTATTTGCTAGAAGTTCATCTTTCTTCTTTAAAATCACTTCAATGAGACTTTTATAAACTTTATAAAATCTCTTCATACACATTGTCTTCATTGATTCTTTATATCTCAGAAGAATTCTTCACTTGGATTTCATTTAGAGATTAAGCAATCAATGTGAATTTCCTTCTCAAGCAGCTTCCAATCACATTATTTTGAATCGACCTTTTGCACACTTGATAAAGTCCTCTTTTGAGCTTTTTCAATCTCTTTAATAATAAATTCATCTTTAATTGATCTTTGCATACTCTGATGAAGTCTTTAATCTTTCTGAGTGCAAGACAACTTTGTTGAGTCCATGTATACTTGATGAAAGCTTCCTTTGAACACCTTCAATCTCTTCGAATGTAAATAATCTATTTGAAGTAGAAATAGGCGTTGATGTTCTGTTTGGTTCATTGCATAGCTCTTGGAGTTCATTGCTTGATTCTGAGTTTGTTGTGGATTCACTTTGACATGTGTTAGACTTAAGATTGAACTTTAATTCTAGAATATACACTTTATTAATCTTCACACTAAGTGAATGCATTAGTAAAATAACACAAGGTTTAGTTATCATCAAAATCAACATGGGGATCAACCTTGAGTCAACAATTTCCCCCTTTTTGATTATGATAAAACCTTTGCAAAATAAGTTCATATATGATTAAATGAAATGAACAGAATTAACTAGTATACCAGTAGAGAACTCCCCCTTTGTTTCGTAATTAAGCAAATGATGCTTAGAGGACAGAAGACTTTTCAAAAGCAGTTTTCAGGGAGTTTTGGTCAATAAATTCAAAAAACAAATTGAGGAAAATGAATCATGTTACTCCCCCTGAGAACACACTCTATATATATCAAGTGTTACTCATTTCAATTCATTTCCATTTCTTGTTCCCCGAGTAAGTTTTTTTTTTTTTTTTTTTTTTCACGTACTCAATCTTGAACAAATTCTTCTCCCCCATAGTTATCAAAATCTTCTTGTCAAGTTTTCTCCAAATTGAAGTTGTGTGCGATTCATTTTTCCAACAAACACACATAGTTTAAAGTTGTGTGCAATTCATTTTTTCAACAAACGCACATAGTTCAATTCTTTTCCCCAATTCTAGTTATTGGAGTAAATTAAACTCAATTTGTTTTGTCCAATTTTGCCCCAAATCTTCTTCCTCTTTTTGTCAATCCATCAAAAAGAGAAATAAAATAAAAATTATAGACAAGTACAATAGCAAAAAAATATTAAAACAGAATAAATTGTATAAACAGCAAAGCAATCAGACAAGCAAGAATTTAAGGAGATCAATTGGGCACCTCAACAAAAACATATCTCATTCATTGAATATTGAGATTACAAAAAAAAAAAAACTGTTATAGTTAATTATCCACAAAAGTTATGCAATAAAAACAACAAAATGAATAGAGCCATGAGCAATAATTAAGAAAAAGTTGGTGATAACAGAACAATGAGTATCAGAGAAAATGTTATAACAGGACTCAGAGTATGTAGGATAATAGGACAAGGGAGAATATGAGGTGAAGAGAAGTGAGGAAGGTAAGGTTAGGTAGAATGAGGAAAAGAGAGTCTAGTGAGTATCAGATTCAGTTGCCGAAGAGTCCTCTTCTCTAGCTTCTTCCCCTTCATGTGCTTCCTCCTCTTCTTCATTAACATCTTCTTCCTCTTCTTCTTCTTCTTCTGTAATTTTTCTTTTTCATTTCTCAACATTTGTATTTCCTGTTTGAGTTCTCTCATCGTTCTTTCGATAATCATCATCCTTGTAGTTGCAATGTCTGCCTTGTGATTCAATTTGTCTAGAGATTCCATAACTTGAGTCATAAAAGTACTAAAGTCCCCTGTACTCTCTTGTAATTCAGAACTCAGAATTCTTCTTGTGCTTCTCTGCCTGGAGGTGCTCCCAGATGGAGCATTTCCTTTTAAAGTACTTTCCCATTCAGTTTTCTTTGGAGTCCATTTGTTATTCTTTAGCATGTATCCCATTCTTTTGAATGTTTTCTCATTATATTCATCACTAATGGCTTTGGGGATTCTTTTCTTCTCATTCTTCAGATCAATACCAAAATTCTTGAAAACTTTTATTAAGAAAATTCCATTTCGCAAAGTAATTTTGGAGATGGTAGGCTTGTATATATGATCCAAAATAAACAAAGGCAAGTCAATTCTTGAAGTAGTTATATATGCCCACAAGAAAAATAATTCCTTTTCCAAAACATAATCATACTTCCTAGTTTTGGGAGTGAATATGGTGTAGGTAAAGTGATGAACTAGCCTCAGTTCAAGAGGCAAATCAGCGGCGAGGGGTTATACATTTTCATTCATATCTTTTCCATATAGGGCTTTCAATTGGTCCTTTCTAGAGACATTGTCTCTATAAATTTCTCCACCAAGCCTAGTTCCAAGAATGTGTCTAATCACTTCTCTATCTAAATTAATAGTAATTCCTTTAACATAACTTTTGATAGACACTTCTCCAGGTTCCTTTTAAGCATTAGAATAGAAATGAGCTACCAGGTTAGGGTAAATATCATCCCTGAGAGTTGTCATATATTTCCATCCTAGATTTCCAAATTTTGTACCAAATTCGAATTTATGAAGATCAAAGAATTTATAATCTACCCATCTTCTATTGAACAATTTTCTAAGAGAAAAACTCGAATTGTACCTTTCTTGGGCTTTGCCCTCACTGAAATATAGTTCATTGCATTCTAGGACTACTGAGGATGAAGTTTCTCCAGTCTTACTCTTCTTGCTCTTCCCTCTGTCTTTGCTAGACTCCCCTTTTGATTTTCTCTTTGACCCTTTCGAAGTAGGTTCTGTAACTACGACTAGGGCTTTAGACATCTTTTTCGGTTTAGAGGTTTTGGGAGCCATTGTAGGATTGGAAAAAGGTGAAAGAGGATGAAATGGAGTCGATTAGGGTTTATAGAGGGATTGATATGAAGAAATGTGATGGTTCGATGGTGACAGTTAGCCTTTGGTGCGAATAGGGGAGCGGGAGAGAAAAAGAGTGAGAGTAAGAGAGAAAGAGGAAAATTTCGAATGTTTGCAAAAGTGGGCTTCATGAAAGTATATAAGCCCGACTCATGAGGCGACTCATGAACTTAATGAGCCGACACATGCCTGTTAAATATATAATTTGAGTCCACTGTCGTGATGAGTCGACCCATTGAAATGGAGTGTCGACTCCTGATGCCAGACTGGACAAGTGACTTACAAGGAATTCAGGAAATGACCTTTTTCAACTTTTGTGCCAAAAGATGTCTTAATTTGATTATGTAATGAATCATGAATTCAAGAAATGCATTTCATATGAAAGATAAATACATTGAAACATTCAAAACACAAATTTCACTTAGATTAAACACATTTTAAGATATAGGATCACTCATTCTTAATTCTCTTCTAATCATACAAAAACGATCTTCACTTAATGGTTTAGTAAAAATATCAGCTAATTGCATATTTGTGCACACAAAGTCAAGTTCTATATCACCTTTTTGTACATGATCACGTATAAAGTGATATATAATTTTAATGTGTTTTGTGCAAGAGTGTTGAATAGGATTTTTGGTCAAGTTTATAGCACTAGTATTATCACACTTGATAGGAATATGATCAAATAAGATTCTATAATCTTTTAATTGTTATTTGATCCACAAAACTTGTGCATAACAACTACCAACTGCTATATATTCAGCCTCAGATGTGGAGAGAGCAATTGAATTTTATTTCTTGCTATACCAAGATACAACCATATTGCCTAGGAGTTGGCAAGAGCCACTTGTGCTCTTCCTATCAACTCTACTCCCCGCATAGTCAACGTCAATGTAAGCATTTAGATTAAAACAAGTTCCCTTTGGATAGCATAATCCAAGGTTTGGTGTGTGCTTAAGATAACGAAAAATTCTCTTTACTGCAATCATATGAGATTCTTTAGGATTGGATTGAAAACAAGCACATAAGCAAATACTAAACATTATGTCTGGTCTACTAGCAGTTAGATACAATAGAGAGCCTATCATGCTTCTATAAAGTTTAGTATCTACTAACTTACCTTTTTTGTCGTTATCCAATTTTGTTGTAGTACTCATTAGAGTACTTATAGGCTTTGCATCTTCCATGTCAAACTTTTTGATCAAGTCCTTGATGTGCTTGGCTTGGTTGATGAAGATGCCTTCCTTCGATTGCTTGATTTGAAGTCCGAGAAAGTAGTTGAGCTCTCCCATCATACTCATCTCGAATTTTTCCTGCATACACTTAGCAAATTCTTCGCAAAGTGATTCATTAGTAGCACCGAAAATAATATCATCCACATAAATTTATACTACAAGCATATCATTGTTTTTTATTTTGATAAAAAGAGTGGTATCTATTTTTCTTCTAGAAAAACCTTTTCCAATCAAAAACTTACTTAGTCTTTCATACCAAGCCCTTGGGGCTTGCTTCAATCCGTACAAAGCTTTTGTGAGTTTGAAGACATGGTCAAGAGATTTTGGATTTTCAAATCCAAGTGTTTGTTCAACAAAAACTTCTTCAGTGGTAAACTATTTAGGAAAGTGCTTTTAACATCCATTTGATATAATTTAAAATCTTTAAAACAAGCAAATGCAAGTAATAATCTAATGACTTCTAATCTAGCTACCGGAGCATAGGTTTCATCAAAATCAATGCCTTCTTCTTGGCTTTAACCTTGAGCAACAAGTCTTGCCTTGTTCCTCACAACAACTCCGGACTCATCCATTTTATTTCTAAATACCCATTTAGTTCTAATAACTAGATGATCACTAGGTCTAGGAACAAGGTGCCATACCTCATTCCTTTCAAATTGGTTCAATTCTTCTTGCAATGTATTTATCCAAAATTTATCATGTTCAGCATCATCAAAACACTTAGGCTCTATTTGAGATAAGAATGCAAGATGATTACATGTATTTTTGATAGAGGATCGAGTTCTTACTCCTTGTGAAGGATCACCTAGGATTTGTTCCGTAGGATGGTTGTGCACAAACTTTCATTCCTTAGGTAGACCTTCATTGATTTCTTATTGTCTGGTGGGAACTCCTTGCACTTCTCTTTCCTTTTGTGGTTCCTCATTTGAGCTGGGTTGGATGTCCATCTTTTCCATTTCAAGTTCTAGCTTATCTACATCATCACTTACAATATTCTTCAAAGAAGGATTAAGTTCATCAAAAGTGACATGGACTGATTCTTCAACCACTAGATTCCTCTTATTAAAGACTCTGTAAGCTTTGTTATGTGTTGAATAGCCAAGAAATACACACTCGTCGGATTTAGCATCAAACTTGTCGAGGTTGTCTTTATTGTTATTCAATACAAAGTATTTACATCCAAAAGCTTTAAAGTATGAGACATTGGGTTTCTTATCTTTCCAAAGTTCATAGGGGGTTTTGTTCAAAAACTTTCTAAACAAAATTTGATTCAAAACATAACACGTTGTGTTAACAACTTCAGCCCAAAAGTATTTTGGTAAACCATTTTTGCAAAGCATGGTTCTACTCATTTCTTCTAAAACTCTATGTTTCCTCTCAACAACCTCATTTTGTTGAGGTGTTCTAGGAGCTAAAAAGTTGTGATCAAAACCATTTTCATCACAAAATATTTCAAAAGGTTTATAATCGAATTCCCCTCCATGATCAGTCCTAATAGAAGTGATTGAAATTTCTTTTTCATTTTGGACCTTTCTACAAAAATTTGTAAAGAAAACAATTGTCTCATCCTTATGAGCTAAGAAGAATGTCCATGTAAATTTAGAATAGTTATCAACAATAACAAGTGCGTATTGTTTACCACCAAGACTCAAAGTCCTTGTTGGTCCAAATAAGGCCATATGCAATAGTTGAAGTGGCCTAGAGGTAATGAGCATATTCAAGGATTTGAAAGAAATTCGAGTTTGCTTACCTAATTAACAAGCATCACAAACTCTATTTTTGTCAAATTTTATTTTTGGAAGACCTTTGACCAAATCATTTTTGGAAACTTTTAAAAGTATGCTCATACTAATGTGACCAAGTTTTCTATGCCATAACCAACTTTCATCACTACTCATAGCAACAAGGCACTCTACTTTGCAAGAGGATAAATCATTAAGATTAAACACATAAATATTGCCTTGTCTATGTCCAGTGAGAATTGTCTTGTTATCATTAATATCAATTACATAACATTTAGAGGATTCAAATACAACCTTGCATCCTTTGTCACAAAGTTGACTAATGCTCAAAAGATTGTGTTTAAGTCCTTTAACAAGTAAAACATTTTCGATAGAGGTAGAAGAATTCTTACCGACACTACCTATACCTATGATCTTCCCTTTGCTATTGTCACCAAATGTGACAAGACCTCCATCCTTTGGTGAGAGAGAAGTAAATTGTGTTTCATATCCCGTCATATGCCTTAAGCATCCACTATCCTAGTACCAATGGTCTTTCTTGAATTTTGCTTGAAGGCAAACCTGCAAAAAGGATTTATCTGACCTTAGGTAACCAAACCATCTTGGGTCCTTAAAGGTTAGTATTCAGTGGTCTTCTAGAGACCCATGCATTTCTAGGAACATTTAATTTTTGCAAGGCATAACATCTATTATCAATATGTCCTAGTTTATGACAATAAAAGCATGATACTTGTGGTTTTCCAGTTGAAGTGATAAATATGCTTTTTGAAAATTTCTTTCTTTTAAAAGGATCAAAGCCAAGACCGGCTTTGTCTAAAGAACATTTTTGTTTTCTTAAAATTGCATCCAGTTTTTCTTTTCCATTTACACATCTAAAAAGAGTTTTTTTTAAGCCTTTAACCTTATCATGTAAGATCTGATTTTCTTTTGAAGAATCTTTTTGAAAAGAATCTTTCTTAATCTTATCTTTCAAGACACAGACTTCATTTTTCAAAACTTCATTTTCATTAGTAAGGGTAGAAACCATCTTTTTAAGAAGTCCATTTTTAATTCCCATCTTTCTGAATTCACAAAGTAAATCATCAAATACATCTTGTAATTCATTAAAAATAAATTGGGAAGAGTCAGATACCTCACTATCATCCTCATGAGCCATAAGACATAGATTAGCCACTTCTTGTGGTTTGGCTTCTTCTTCGGAGCTTAATTCTTCATCACCACTTCATGTCGTGGCTGCCATGGCCTTCTTCCCTTGATATTTCCTTCCTCTCTTTATGAGCAAAGGACATCCTGCCTTTATATGGGCAGGCTTCTTGCATTCGTAGCATGTAATGTTGAATTCCTTACTTGGTTTTCCTTTGGCTTTATGCTTCTTTCCACCTCTCCATTTCTTCTTTATGAATCTTTTGAATTTTTGAGTGATGAGAGCAATTTCATCTTCATTCTCATCACTTGTAGATTCATCATCTTGACAGGTGGATTTGAATGCAACTATCCTTTTCTTTTTTTCTTCATGCTCTTGGGTATGTTGCTTTTGTGTGAGCTCATGAATCATTAAGGAGCCTAAGAGTCCTTCAAGAGGCAGGGTGTTGAGGTCCTTTGCTTCTTGGATTGCTGTGACCTTAGCTTTCCAAGCTTTTGGCAAAGACCTTAGAATCTTCCTTACTTGCTCACTGTTAGGATACACCTTTCCAAGAGATTTTAAACCATTAATAATATCGATGAACCTTGTGAACATTTCTATGATGGACTCATCAGGTTTCATTTTGAACAATTCATAATTGTGTACCAAAATATTAATTTTCGATTCCTTAACCTGATTGGTACCTTTGTGTGTGACTTATAATCTATCCCATATTTCCTTAGCTGATTCACAAGTGGAGATACGATTAAATTCATTGGGATCAAGTGCACAATATAAAATATTTATGGCTTTGGCATTTGATTGTAGCATTTTCAAATCATCTTCATCCCATTCAGATTCTAGTTTAGGGATGTCGGTTCTATCTACTCTAGTTGTAGGTGTTTTGGAACCATTAACTATGAGTCTCCATAATTCATAATCTACCAATTGGATATAGATTCTCATTCTATTTTTTCAATAATTGTAATTAGTCCCATTAAACATAGGTGGTCTATTTGTGGATTGACCCTCACCAAGAGAGCTCCAAAATTGGTTGCCATAGATCTATTCCTAGGATGCTAAGCCTTAAAACATGAATACAAGCTTTGATACCAATTGTTGGCCCAAAAGGCAACCCAAGAGGAGGGTGAATTGGGTTTTTTGAAGATTAATAACAATTAAGATTAATTAAAATTAATCTAAACAAAGTAACCATGACCAATCAATATGTAATGCAATGCAATCAGAAGAAGAAAGGAAAACAGAACAATACAAAGAACACAGAAAGTTACCAAGGTTCAACCACAAACCGTGGTCTACATCCTCACCCCAAGATCCTCTTGAAGTCATCCACCACTATGTAATCTCCAATTACAAATGGATGCTGATTGACCAAGTGCTCAGCTCACTATACACAAGAACTTCTATCCAAGTTTTTCAACCACTAAGTGGTTTTGTCCAAGCTCCACTCAAACTTACAAGAATTTTTCTTTCTCAAGAGAACTCTCAAACTCTCACTTACAAGTGTATAAAGATATACAAGTAACTCACAACCTCTCTAGCAAGAGTAGATTATACAATCAAAGCTCACAAAGTGAAGACAAGAGGAATGTTCAGAAATTTTGGCTGATCAGTCAGTAGATTGTTGTTTCTTATCTCTCTTCTTGTTATAAATGCAGCTAGAAGCTTATATATAAACTCCTGTATTAATTTATTTAATGCACGTCCAGTCCGTTATAACGTTAGAAAAACTAGCCGTTATATCCCAGGGGTTGACTCCAGGCTTGTAGAGTCGACACTTTTGATTCTATATTTACTAGATGTTATCCACTGTCTCCATGAGTCCACTTTTCATATCAATGAGTCGACTCCTTGTTCATTCTGTCTTCACGTCATTTTGTTTCTGTCGTCATAAGGCGACTCTTCAATTTTATGAGTTCGCTCTTTGTACAGAAAACTTACTTTAGGTTTCATGAGTCGATTCTTTATATCAAAGAGTTGGCTCTTTGCTCATTTGATCTTCAAGTTTTCTGCGTCTGTCTTTATGAGATGACTCCTCATTTTCATGAGTCAGCTCTTTGCACATTTTGTCATGAAGCTTTCTGCGTCTGTTTCCATGAGGCGACTCTTCATTTCCATAAGTCCGCTCATTGCCCAGAAGTCTGCTTTCTGACTTACAATGATTCAGTTTATCTCAGCAATAGTATAAGATCTTCAAGGGGTCTTTTTTTGGATTATGATGATCAATCAACATTCTTTAACTCATCAGAGCTAAATTCTATTCAATTTGGATTGGATCATTCATTATTCAGCTCTTCTTGATTTCCAAACTGTCAGAGCTTCATTTAATCAACTTTGAGCTCTTCTTCTTTGTATGTAAAACTTCATCTTTAATTGTAGAACATTCTCTTTCAATGCCAAGCTTTCTCTATTATGTAGAGCTTCACAAAGCTTCATTGCCAATTTCATCTCTTTGCTAGAAGTTTTTATTTCTTCTTTAAAATTACTTCAATGAGACTTTTGCAAACTTGATAATATCTTCATACACATTATCTTCATTGATTCTTTATATCTCAGAAGAATTCTTCACTTGGATTCCATGTAGAGATTAAGCAATCAATGTGAATCTCCTTCTCAAGCAGTTTCCAATCACATTATCTTGAATTGACCTTTTGCACACTTGATGAAGTCCTCTTTTGAGCTTTTTCAATCTCTTCAATAATAAATTCATCTTTAACTGATCTTTACATACTTTGATGAAGTCTTTAATCTTTCTGAGTGCATTACAACTTTATTGAGTCTATGTATACTTGATGAAAGCTTTATTTAAACACATTCAATCTCTTCGAATGCAAATAATATGTTTGAAGTAGAAATATACTTTGATGCTCTGTTTGGTTCATTGCATAGCTCTTGGAGTTCATTGCTTGATTTTGAGTTTGTTGTGGATTCACTTTGACATGTGTTAGACTTAAGATTGAACTTTAAGTCTAGAATATACACTTTATTAATTTGCACACTAAGTGAATGCATTAGTAAAATAACATAAGGTTTAGTTATCATCAAAATCAATATGGGGATCAACCTTAAGCCAACACAGTCTTTGGTTGCTCCTGAGGAGAGTGGAGGATGATGTTGATCCATCTGTGGACCTGCGGACGGGGTACGGTATGGCTTCTGTTCGGGACATGCGGAGGGATACTTCATTTACAGATGACCAGCTAGCGATTCCTAATGTCCCGTCGCTACAAGACTTGGTGTTCCACCCAAGCTTGTATTCACACTACGGTTAGTTGCCATCATCTACCCATAGTTCCTTTAGAGGGACTAGTATTTTGGCCTTAAGGGCTACACAGGCGTCAGCTCCATCTTATCAGGATTTCTTGCACCGGATTGGTTTTGGTGCCTTTATGACTCTGTAGATAGATAAGCTTGATCACCGAATCATCGTGGGGTTGTTGGAACGGTGGTTTGGGGAGACCGGGACCGTACACTTGGTGGGTTTCGAGTTGGGACCTACCCCCGTCGACTGGGCCATGATTACCGAACTATACTTCAGAGGTGTTTCGATTTCTTTATGGGATGTGCCCTAGAAGAGGCCCGTCTTCTTTTGGGGTTGCCAAGGATTGGAGGCTCGAGCTTCCTAGCTTCACTCTTATGTTCGGCAGAGATAGTGTTTGCTTTCGAGTCCTCTCTAGCTAACCAAGTCATCATGAGGCGCCGGTTGGTACTATACATCGTCTTTAGTTGCTTTTGCAACAACAACAGGTCAACGGTTCCTTTGTCCCTAGTGAGCCTGGTAGCAGATCTGGATGTGCTAGACTACGTGGATTGGGGCGCCTTCACCTTTGTCTACTTCTTGCGAGGGATGAGAGTGAGGACATATGGGGCTTGGGGGAGCTTAACGAGCTTTTGGCCATTTTTGATATGGTGGAGCTATGAGTGTCTGCTTGTCCGCTAACTAGAGGTGTTAGCTGGCGATGCCTTCCCCAGATGCCAAAATGCCCGCCGTCATAGCAAGATGCCATTTCTGATTAGGCGTTCACTGGAAACTATCATTTTGGCATTTTGCTCTTTCTTTGGAAATTCCCTTTTCTGTTATGCTCTTTTCTTGCCATGACGAGATAATAGTTGCCCCATTCCTAGGGTTTCCATTTTTGGATCCGAACCTCATCTCTTTTATCTAAGAATCTGTTACTCACTCAGCTTTTTCTCGAGGACCTGATATTTGAACTAGTAGACTTTCCAGGTGACCATCGAAGTAACCTTTAGTCAAAGAGCGAGCAGTTTCCATCCTTAATCCGAGAAAGCTTTACTTGGGACAGTAATGTAGGCTAGGTCAAGGGTAAGGAATGAAGAGGTATTCAGGCTTAAACAATTTCTCTCCCCCCCCCCCCTTTTTTTTTGGGTGATAATAATCGGAACCACCTTGGGTAAGCTTTTGCTGCATTGTTCACTTTTCTTTTTCGAACTTCACCATTTTCTTTTAAACTTGTTGAGACTAAGCAATATTCCCTGATCTGAGGGGACTTTCTATAGGTTGTAATATGGCTAGGTTGCGGGGTTTTCAAAAGAATGGGTATTAAGGGCTCGAGGTATTTTCGTTCTTCCATGAGGTTCCCTGGTGATCACGTTTTTAGGTCTTTTCCTCTTTGGGTCTCCTTATCTCTGTTGTTGTTGTACAAACCTTTACCCATATAGGGTTCATTGTTTCTTTTAATTTTTGCCCTAGCGTTTGCTATATGCACAGTCAATTGGTTTCTTAGGGCGTCCCATCATCATCATCATTTTTTTTTTTACATACGAGGGAGCTTTCATTCCCCTCATGTTCCTTTCTTGTCACTTTTCCTTCCGAATTTGCTTTCGTCCATTGTAGGAGGTGATCACCGGAATGGGTTTTCCAAAGGAATATGATTTGGCTCAAAAGAGGTTTTTCAAAAGGGATTCTTTTAACTGTATAGTAGCAGAATTGATGGCCCCTCTTCCTTTCAGGCAAGATTACTTAATTTATGAAGTTCGGTTTTAGAGTTTTTAGCGTCACCCTTTGAAACAAGCAGGTGTTAGCTTAATTGTTCCGTTACTCGCACTTACCCCAGTGTGGGGGGCTGGTTCCTAGTTAGGGTGTTTGAATGAACATCATTGACAGCTTGAATGGGCTGACCAAGGGAATTACTTTGCTACTCTAGGGATTTTGAAATGATGGCTTCTCTTCCTTTTGAGGGTCTAACTACCAATTGCTTTGCCATGGCATCCTTCAAAGGCCACCATTTTGTGATCCGCTCTCTCTTTCCTTTCATTATCTTCTTTTTGGATCAAAAATGGTCCCCCTAAAAGAGGGTGCGCTTACTATCCCCCCTTTTCAAGTCAAGGCATAACAACAAGAGGGAAAATTTCTAAGAAAGTGCAAGTATCGAAGATGATAAATGTAAACTTCAACTTCTTTCATTTCAAAGGTTTTGCGTACATGATGAGCTCTTGATTTAACAAAAAGGTAGAAGTAGAGTTGACAAAACAAAGTTGACAGGAAAGTAAAAGGCAAAGTTTGATAGAAGAACATCCCTTTGATATCCATTTCCTCATATGGGTTTTGGGACCACGCCAGCATCTTCCATGCTCCATCCGCTGACTTCTTCGCTCAGTTGTGCTGGACGAATTGATTCATTGACTGTGGAGTGGCAGGGATTAGTGGTCATAGTGTAGTCAAGGCTTCCTCCTTTTCCTTCCTCTTCTCCAGTGGGGTCTATAAGGATGTGTGTCCCTTCTTGGGACCCTTGTTGACTTTTTTTCGGTTGGACAGCTCCCTCAACTTCTTGGGGTTTCATAACCAGGCTTTCTTTAAGAACTTCCGACGACTTTTCCTTAGCTTCCTCTTTGTCAATTTCAGTAAACAGGCTATCCAAATCGCCTTCATTGAATTTGAATGGTGGGTTTGGCAATTTTGGCTCATAGATGCCCCAGCCCATATCCTCATAATCGAAGAGTTCCTCTTTCAAGCAGGCCTTAGCTTCAGCATACCTAGGGCACAAGAATTCCTCTCCCCAGCCACTATATCATCGGGAATGTTTGCAATGGGTTCATCCACGGGCCAATCAAGAGGATCTTGTTCTCTACTTGCATTATAAAGATAGATAGGGCATGGTGGTAGTTCTTCCTCCCAATCACTTTCTTCCTTAATGTTCGACTCGCCCTTGAAGTACTCTGTAGTTATAATGCCATCCAGATCTACCTCGTCTTCGGTGATGATGTTGACAGCATGGTCTGGCAAGGGATTTGCCGTAACATCGGGAGTGGGGGCCGGTTTTACTTCTTGGGTGTTGATAACCTTGTTGTCAATGAGGTCTTGGATCTTATGTTTCAAAGAGAAATAGGATTGTGTGTCATGCCCCTGTCCCCCAAAATGGTACTCGCAGGTAAGGGCAAGCTTGAAAGTTAGAGGCAACGGGCTTGGTAATGGCCACAAGGGAATAGGGTTTATATGCTTGGCCTTGGGGAGCTCATGATAAGCCTCTGTCTGGGTGCATGCCAAATGTGTGAACTCTCGGTTTCGCTGGTTGTTCTTGTTAGGGTTGAGGTATGGTCGGGCTATAACAGGTCCCGTTGCAGGTGCTTGGGTGTTAGCAATAGGGATATTGATGATGGGAGCAAACAAAGGTGGTCGAGCTTGATATTGGGGATAGTATGGCCGCTGTTGTGTAGGTAGGATGGCAGATATCTCTCCTTCTTTCTTACCGGTACCCTGAGTGGTGGCCACTTTCTTGGCCGCATTTGCGAATCCCTCACTTGTCTTACCATAGGGGTCCATGATTCTGCCGGTTTTCAGTCCATTCTCGATCATTTTCCCTTGTATTATCAGCTCAGAAAAGATTTTCCCGATGCTCAAACACAGGCGCTTAGAGTACAAACATTGAAAGGTGTTTACAAATAGCTGCACATACTCTTTTTCTAGCAACGGGGGGTTGACTTGAGCGGCTGCCTCCCTCTATCTCAAAACGTAATTCTTGAAGCTTTCTTTCTCACCTCGAGTCATCATCATCAAGGCACATCGGTCCATGGTTAGATCACTGTTATGGCGGTATTGGGATCGGAAAGCTGAGACCAATTCATTCCAAGTTGTTATCTTTCTCAAATCTAAACGAGCGAACCATTGCAGTGCGTGCCCAGTCAAGCTATGTTGGAACAGTTGCATCAAGAGTTTAGGGTCATTCCAATGGCCACTTAGTGCCCCCGGTATATAGCCTTAGGTGAGCCACGGGATCTCCACTTCCATCATACTTTTGAAAATTGGACATCTTGAATTTGGGCAGCCTTGAGTGGTCCGGGAAGAAGCAAAGTTCATCATAGGAGGTCCCACAGAAGGTGTCATGACCTTATAGGCTGCGCAGGGACTCTTCTAAGCCTTATATCTTAAGATCTAAAGGGTCCGGGCCTTTCTTCTTCGATGTGGTAGTTAGGAAGATGGTTTCAGGGTTGTCCTCTTCTCCTTCCTCAATGTGCACCGCTTTGGGGAGTTCTTTGTTTTTCCCTACATTGTTGGTTCGCAGGACGACCCTTGGCGAGATAGTTTCAGTTTTTTTGGGGTGGGATGTTGAGGTTGATGGATTCATGGGAGGTCCTTTGAAGGCCATTAGTTGCATGAGCTTGAACATCTCGTCTATCTTCGCCTTCATTTCATTCACTTCTTCGCGTGTCACTGAATTGTTCTATTGGTCGGGAGTGTTGCTTCACTTGACATTTGTGTTGCTCGCTGTTGGGTAAGGACTGGCGTTTGGAGTATAGGAGTCACTCGTGTTCCTCTCTTTCCTTTTCTTGGAGCAATGGTGACCTAAAATGCAAGCAGTCTCACTAAAAACAATTGCTAGTCTTTTGTTGAGATGAGGGAGAAAATAGAAAATAAAGAAAAATAAAACAAAAGGATTATGTGTTAGGTTTTGGATTTGGAAAGATTTTATGCAATGCATGTCCTAAGGATGCCCTTGCCTTTTGAGGGGGACTAAGCATGATGCTTTGTCTCATGTCTGGAGATAGGGGGTTGCCCCTGCATTCAGTACTATACATGCACCAGTTCATTCATTCATTCATTGGACAGAAATAACAACTTTAATTGAAATGAGTTCTCCTTGTATATGGAATTTTTAGAAATACATCAAAACGATGAGGGGGAACATTTTCCTTGGGACTTCCGCCTATTCTATATTTATATCATGGGATCCTAAACTACTTTTAAGTCTTCGGATTCGCCTCTTTGAACGGAAGTTGATAGGAGACCTTGATGTGAATTACCCTTTCGTCTTCTTGGAAGCCCTATCTCCATGAGCAGGGAGGGATTAGGGCCGCTCTTTATGGGATAACTTTGATGCATGCCATGAATCCTTAGGGTCTCTTGGTACCTTTAAGAGTTTCGGGTTGGCTTAATTTGAACGAGAAGGTCTTTGAGTCTTTCTCTGGGGATTGATTAGATGCATGAAGATGCAATGACTTGAGTTACTTTGGAAACTCTTGTCTTGAAATGAATTCCGATTGTATGAGTTGTTATGATGCATGTACATAATGAATGGCAATGATTAAATAACATAACAACATGGGTTAAACAGAATATGTAAGGGAACATAAAGCAATCACCCTTTCCTCCTTGGTTTTGAAATTGACGCGTGTGTCCTAAATCCGGCAGAAGTTCGGCTATGCATGGGGTGCTACATGAGCAAGAGGTTGGGGTTTTACTAATGCTTCTTAAAAAGCTTGGTTCCCGAACCTTCAAACCTTTGGCGTCCACCCCCGAAAGGGCGACCTCCATCTTTGGTTGGTGGTTCGAGCGGAGGAACTATCAAGAGACTGTAGGCTAAGAAACTGACACAGCATCCGCCCATAGTCAATATATTGTTCCCCCTTCTATCTAGTAGGGTGGTAACTAGGTAATATATGCAATATGCAAATGCAAGTGAGCGTACCAAGTATGTCTGAAATTTTTGAAAATGGAGGAAAGGACCCAACAATACACATCACATCTTGTCCATTCATCACATACAAGACAATAAATAAAACATGAAATAAAATGTGAACAAAAGGTCTACCTATAAAAGAAAAATGCAAAGAGTTAGTAACTTTTCAAAAAACTCAATGCAAGGTAAAATGGATGATTAATGTAAGAGCATAACTGTAAGTAATGAATGCAAGTGATGACATTTTTTTGAAAAATAAGATTTGCTTTGGAAACTTGGATGAATGATGAAGAGTGGACAAAACTGGACAAAGTAACCGGAGATTCTGGGTGAGTGAAGGGTGAAGAGACATGCTAATGGCCTAACCCTCTAAGTGTCCCCAGTGGAGTTGCCAACTGTCGCGCCCCGATTTTTTGAGGTCCAAGGTCCTTTCAGCTCGGAGACCAAAAGCACAGAACTCTGTCAGTAGAACTCGTCCTCATAGAAGGATAAGTGCGACTATATTTGAATTGAAGATTGGTTTGATTAAGGGCTTTGTAGAAAAATACGAGTCGCCACCTAACTTGATTAAGGTGAGTTAGGGCACCTAAAACTAACTGTTAATCCGAAGATTAAACCTAGGAGTTTTGGAAAAGATTTTTGAAAACTCCCTCAAAAGAGGGTTTTTAAGAAAATGGGTTATTTGACAACCTTTGAAAAGATTTAAGCCTTTTTGAAAAATAACTCAATTCTGGTCATTCGAAAATAGAAATCTATGTTCCAGGGGTTAGTTACGTGTAGGGAAGATATCCTAAGATCATCACTCTACCCCGTCCTTTCAGTACTTACATGTCTAATCACCCTTTGTTTACTCACTAGAATAACTGGTTACCATTATCCAGTTAATATTCACTTTAGAATTTTGAAAAGGGGGTTTAGTCATCACTTTTCGGATGAATGATGCATGATGCAAATGTTTGAAAACATGGGAGTTCAAAGAGGGTTTGAGGTAGAAACTTTGAATTGATAGAAACTTTTGAAAAAGAGATTGGAATCGAAATGGAAGTTATGACCATAGCATTTTAGATTGCCTACGTATCTCATTTGGCGAGAATCAGGTCAATCATAGTTCGGGTAAAAGCCCGATGGAAAATAGGCGCATTAGGGACTTTGGAGTATTTGAAGACACTTTGAGGTCTTTAGAAAGATGTGAAGACACTTTGTGGTCTTTTGAAGCTTTGACTTGAAATTGGATGCTGGAGTGTTTTGAAGATGTTTTTGGATCAACTTAAGGGAGTTTTGGAAAATGTTTTGAAATAACTCAAGCGAGTTTTAAAAACGTTTTGAGGTCTTGTTTCAAAGGTCTTGGATATAAAGTTTGGAAGTGTTGAAAAGCTTCTTGAAAGTGGTTTTTGAAAATACTTTTGGACCCTCATATGGGCAACCTTGAAGGTTGTTCTTGATGTATCACGTTCCTTTAGAATCCCTAACCATAAAAGGGGTACGAACTCCTTAGGCTTGTGAGCTTTTCAAAAACATGTTTGCAAATACTTTGAAGATGGAATGTGGGAACATTTGAAGAGAATAGGGAGAACCTTTAAGAGAGATCCATGAGTTGGAACCTTGAAGTGCACTAACCTAAGTTGGGTTGGCTTGAGGTTAGGGGTAATTTAAGGTTAACTAACTCGGGTTAGGTTAACCTAGGGTTAGAATGACCTAGGGTTAATTAACTTGGGTTTGGTTAACCTAAGGTTTGGCAACTAGGGTCAAGTTAACCTAGGGTTGGACAACTAAGGTCCAGTCAACCTAGGGTTGGATAACTGGGGTCAAGTTAACCTAGGGTTGGATAGCTAGGGTCAAGTTAACCTAGGGTTGGATAACTAGGGTCAAGTTAACCTAGAGTTGGATAACTAGGGTCAAGTTAACCTAGGGTGGGATAACTAAGGTTGAGTTAACCTAGAGTTGGATTGGAAGATAGTTTTGAAAGGTGGTTTCATGCACTTTTATGGAAATGGTTTTGGAAAAATATTTATGTTATGCAAAGGGCTTTGGTTGACAACCCTTTTGAAGATCATTTCCATGAAAATTTTGATTTTAGCCAAGAGTATGGTTTGTATGGTTGATGTTTGGAGACCATTCCAAGAAAGGTTTCCTTATGACCATTATGACCATTATCTTCAAAAGAGCATGGAGTTCAAGAATCAACATGAAGATGACAACCTTTTGAAATACCACTTTTAATTCAAAGATGGAGAGAAAGAATTTTCGAAAGCCATTTTCGAGAAGGAGAATTTGCAAACCATTTTTAAAGGAAATCATTCCAACAAGTTAGGGTTCACATGGCCAATGTGAAGAGAGACCACTCAAGAGAGAGCTCCATGGGGCCATTCCAACCACTAAACTTGAGAGAATAGAAACCTTAGGAATTAGAGAGTTTGAAAACTATTTTTGTGCAAGTTGGAATGCAATGATGCAAAGAGGGTGAGTTGAGGGTTAGTGGGGGACTTTCTAAGGCATAATTTCTAAGGCATCATCCTAAACTTCAAGGAGCCAACTCTTGGAGCCATTTTGAAAGGGGCATTAAACTTGAAATGGACATGGAAATGAGAGTAGTGCAAACTTTGTGGAACATGAATATAACACAAAAATGAAGTTAAGCACACAAAACATGATCAAGATTGCAAAATGCAAGTTGTCATGAGTACATACAAGGCTTTGGGCTACACCACATAAACAAGGGGCTCCTAGGCCATACCATCTTAAAGTGGGCTAGTGAGAGATCCTCCTACACAGTGGCTCCCACTAGCTTTCCTCTAGGCATAAACTAAGAACCCTTTGGCTCAAGCATGCAAGAAAGGGGGGTTGAAGATGGGGGTTAAAATAAAGAATAGCCTAAGTAAGCTAAGAGGGAGAAAAAAGAGTGGGGGAAGACAAAATGTAAAAGAGATACCACCTTTTACCTTCAACACACTTGTAGTCTTCAATGGATGCCTTGGCTTGAACTTGAATGACTTCAAGAAGGCTTGAAGGGCTAGAAGGGAGTGTTTAATGATGTATGAGGCTATGTAGGTGAAGTGTATAGGCTTGTGGGAGGTGGAATTTTGCCTAAGTGTTGGAGGAGGAGAATGTGTATGGAGATTCGAGGTTCAGGAGCGGTTTTAATAGAGCTTCGCATCAATTTTGGAGTTAGAATATGCAAAGGGGGGTACTGGTATTTATAAGCAACCTGGAACAGGCCTGGCGCACGTGCTATATACGTTTGGCCAAATTTTGGCCTAGCGCATGTCGCACATGCGCCAATACTGTTCCATTGCCAGAATGACACATGGCACTTATTATATAGGTTAAATCTCAACGGTTGATCAAAATTTGGTCAATCTAATCAAAATTTGGGCGTATGTAGCATATGCTCCATTACTGGGAATGTTCGTTTAAACTTTATCTCGATAATTGAGCCAACTGGGAAGGTTTCAAAGGAATCGTTTGCACCCGGGATGTTCTCCTAGGGCTTCCGGTAAACTTTCGTGTCTTTGAGAAGTTCGAATGGTGTTCGAAAGTGTGAGATATCATCTCGAAAAATGTGCTTAAAATGGCATCTTTGCAGAGCATCTGTGATACGCTCTATGGGTGTTCAAAAGTAGCTGTTTTCATGTTGCATGATCGAGGCTTTCGGGAAGCGATCTCTTCGATCAGGCCGTACCGATGGAAAGTACTCTGAAAGTACTTTTGAGAATTTCCTAATTTACGAATTTCTCAAGTCGTTTGACTATGCGTTTCAATGAGGGAATCGGAGAAAAAATCAACCTTGGCAAAGCGTTTACGAGACGCTCTAGGGGTTGCTGAGAGTGACATTGTTCGAGCTATATGATGGGGGGCTTCGGGAAGTGATTTATCTGATCAAGCCGTAACGATGGAAAGATCTATGAACGAACTTTCGAAAATTTCCTATTTACTCTTTTCTCAAATCGTTTGACGATGCGTTATAACCAAGGAATCAAGAGGAACGGGAATTTAGGCGAAGCATCTGTGAGACACTTTAGGGAACTTTTATCAAATCATGGGTATTTAGTGTCGTGAGGTCTTCCTTAGGTTAAATGGGGGCTCATGATGAGATCCACCGTCCAGTAACCAAGGATCGATGTTGTTTTTTAGGCGCGTTTGGGTTGTCAAGGGCAAAACTGTCATTTTAGCCGAGTTTAGTTGGAAATGATCCAGAATGGATCGTAGTGACATGTTAAGCGTGTCGGCTCATTCTGAAATGATCCTGGGAGAGTCTTTTACCATTCGGTGGGGTTTGTGCAGTGCTAGGGTGTTCAGGGGCAAAACGATCATTTTGACCGAAGTTAGCCGGAATAGGACCGGATGGCGTACAGAATACGCCTAACAGTTTAATAACATTTTGGAAGGGTGGACTTATCGTTTTGAGGGATTTTGAGCTTTCCCAAAACATGTCTGGAGACCCAAGGGGTAGATTTGGTCCTTTTTCACCGAGTCAAGCTAGCAAGCGCCTGTGTTAACCTAGGTGTTGGCTCCCGAGACCGCCCAGTCTTGGAAAACTACCTGTGTGGTATTGGCCCCTAAGAACACTTGGTCTTAGAGAGCTACCTGTAGGGTGTTGGTTCCTGAGAATGCCCGGTCTCAAAAAACTACCTAAAAGGGTGGTGTTGGTCTCCGAGAACGCCTGGTCTTGAAAAACTACCAAATTACGGACATTCTACATTGGCAGGCTAGCAGGCGCCAAAAGTGAACCGTCTAGAATTTGATAAGGTGTTGGTCCCCGAGATCCCCCGATCTCGGGAAGCTACCTGGATAGCGTTGATTTCCGAGACCACCCGGTCTGGAAAGCTGCTTGGAATGATGGTAGTTACAGCTCCAGCGGGCCCTTGTAGGCCTGAGAAATGACCAGTTGACTGGATTGTAGATTGAAAGGCTCATCTTGAGCTTGCATGTGTTGTGGTGTTTGTAAACTAACCCCGGTCGGACCAGAGATTGCCGAGCGGGCAAAAATGGGGTGCTTACAATTATTAGTAATTATTTATATATTATTTATCATTTTAATGCAAATTAATTTTCTTTTACGCTTTTATGTCATGTGTAGATTTAAAGCTAAAATCAAGCAAAATGAAGATGGAGGACACAGACATTTTTTTTTCAAGAGAGCCATGGGAAGAAAGGAGAGAGCTTGAGAAGAGAGCCAAAGAGAGTCCAAAGAAGAGGAAGTTCAAAGCCAAGGAGCTCCACATTCAAGTATTTCATTTTTAGATGTAGATTTTCAGTTAGTTTGTTAGTGTTTTTTTAAGCTAATTTTCAGTCTTTTCTTTACCGTTATTTTGTTGTAATAAACCTTTTTATTTATAAAACCATTTTCTTCCTTTTATTATCATGAGTAGCTACTTTTATTCTTGAAACTAATTGTGAAGATCACGTGACGATATTAGGATAATCAATTAAGATTTGTCTTTCCATTTCAAATTTATTCGAAAACTTAGAATTTTTACACATGTTCAATATATTGCATATACGGGCACGGGCACGTATATTTTATGCACGTAATAATTTTGCATTTTGTAAACAAAATTTAAGTTTAGAAGTATCGTAATTAATATAGGAGTAGTGTAAAGTAAAGTAAATACTAATTTACTTATCACTTTTTAGAGGCTTGTATATTTTATTCAAGTTCTCTGACTGGTATGTTTTTATGTCCAAATCTCTGGTACGGACCTAAGGGTCTTAATCTTAATCTGGAATGGATTGTTTTTATATTCTTGGTAATTAAAATCTAGGTGATTTTAAAAACTTAGACTTTTATTATATTTGTCATACTTTCTGCCTTGACAAAGTAGCCATTATATGAAAATCGATGGTGATGGTCTTTGATAATAATTTAATAAGTATTTAGCTAGAACCTTGGAAAACATGTACCTTTAATTATACTTGTTACACTTATGTTCTAACAAAGTATTACCTAGTGTTTATAAGTCGATGGTGAGGGTCATGGTTTTAATATAATATTCTAATATTTGGTTATCATTGAATATTCCTATCTGTTGGTTTATCAGGCTCAAGGAGACCAAATGATTAACAAATGCTAAACCTGTATTGATCAATCCCAAAAAAGTCACGTGATCGGATCAATTGGGTCCAAGGTTGTTTTTAATCTGTTTCTTTTTGCAATCTAGTTTAACAACCACCAAATCTCTAAAAAATAAATATTTTTCTTTTAGATACTATTTCTATAACTTTTGCCCAAATCTTGTCAACAAGAGGTGAAATTTGAACTGGTTGGCTTAGCTTCCAACTTGAGCCGTCTTTGACGCTTTTGTCTCTAGCATGGCTTAGTTGGTATCTAACCCATTACTTGGGGTAAATTCTGGCACCTACCATCCACAACTGTGACATTTCATATAATTAGAACTTCGTTTCCTATGGATTGACCCCTTTTTTACCGGGTTATTTTAACTACGACTTCGCCGCACTTGCACTTGGGTATTTAAATTCCCACAATCTGGGCATAGACAAGTAATTTTTAGTACCGTAGTTGGAAAAAAATAAGCCGTTTTTGGCATCGTTGCTGGGGAATAGCTTAATTAAAATATGTGAAAATAAATAATAAAAAAAACAATACCTTTGCTGTGAAGCTTGGACAATTAATTGCTTCCCTACATTGATGAATGAATTGGACGGTATATACCAACTGATCAGTTTTTATTTTATCTTTGTGGTTAACCTCTTTGCGTAGCATACTTGCCTACTGTTGGACGAAACCATTCAAGTTAGTTACCATATTTTCTATTTTTATTTTTCATCTAACTATCTAACATTTTCCTTTACTTAGTGAATAACTTACTTTGGTTACTATTCTAATATTCTACTTTTTATACTTTACTTTCAGTTATTTTATTTTATTTTATATTTTTTCTTTGTGGTTTATTTCTCGGGTTGATTCACTGCTTACTTAGGTCGATGCCCTCAATGTGGTGACCATATAACTACTTACTAACTCTCTAAGTCTTTACTAACGTTTTACTAATGAACTAACTTTTGTTTCATTTATTTTTTTATGTGTGCAAGTATTTTAGTATATTGTTGTAATTTGTTATTTTTATTTTATTTATTTTTTAGTATCTTGTCGTTAGCCGACTCCAGACGTGCCCCGGTCCAACAGTTACTCTGCCCGCATTGCTCCAAGTAGGTGACCTTCTCTTTCCTCAACTCTGAGAGCCATCAATATTGTTTCTCTTCTCATCACCATTTTGTCGGCGGACCACTTGGGTTTTTAGCCCGACATTTTGACTTGTAAAGTCCGTATTTATGTTTCGGGATAGATGCATTAAAGATGTACATGAACGATTGGGGAGCATTGACCCGTCTAGTGATCTTTCTCTAATCTACCATATTTTTTCCCTATTTAGGACTCCTGTTCCAAACATCCAATTAGTTAGCCCAGGTCCTAGTCCTATCCCAATGGCGAAAGAATTTGAACCTTCACCACCTGCGAATCCTAACCCGCCAAATCCAAATAATGTACCTGAAGGTGATAATATATATGGCGATCCTCTCCATAGATCGCTTAGGGATTATCTGAATCCTATGCAAGCCCCTACTTCTTGCATTATTTTTTCTGCGCATCACACAACGATGACTTTAAAGCAGGGAATGATCTAACTGATAAATTCATTCCATGATTTGGATTCTGAAAAAACATATCAACATATCAAAGATTTCAAGGACGTATGCTCCATGTTCTTCGATAATTCTTATCTAAGGGAAGTAGTACTTCTGAAACTATTCTCATTTTCTTTTAAAGACAAGGCCAAGATATGGTTTAATTGATTAAGGCCTAGGTCTATTCATTCATGGCAAGATCTTCAGATGGAGCTCTTGAAAGAGTTCTTCCCTGAGCATAAAACAGAGGCGATTCGTCGCCAAATCTCTCAGTTTACTCTCATAATTGGTGAATCGTTCTTCTAATGTTAGGAGAGATTCAATGACTTGCTGAATGCTTGTTCACATCACGAATTCACAAATTGGCATGTCTTAACTATTTTCTATTCATCATTGACCTCACAACTTAAGTAGTTCGTTGAGTCTTTATGTGTAGGGACTTTATATGACAAAGAGTCCGCTAAGGCATAGAATTACTTTGATTACTTAGTGAACCTTGCTAGAGATTGGGCCACAATTGGGACCCAAAATCCCAAGTCAAAGCCTAGGGTAACATTTTAGTTTAATGAAATAGATGATTTGAATGCTAGAGTTGTTGCACTTACTCGAAAATTGGAGGCCTTGGGGTCTAAAAAAGTCAATGTTGTGAATAATGAGTCTCCCAGAGAAAAGAGTTGTTTAACATGTGGTACATTGGGTCATGATACTGCTGCATGTCTACTTATACCAGAAGCTTTGCATGGTCAAGCCAATACAGTTGTCTAATATCAGGGTACGTATAATGATCAACGAGTTAGGAGAAACCCTTTCTCGAACACATACAACCCCGGATGGAGAAATGACCCAAATTTTGGGTGGAGAAATGAGAGGTCTTCAAACCCTCAAGCATTCCAAAAAGGGCATCAAAACCCTCAATCGTTTTAACAAAACCCTTAACATTTTCAACCCCAACCCATTCCATATCAACCTCCTCATAGGAAACCGTTAGAAAATAATGTGTACCAATTGACTAATGATGTGAGAGGGGTGAATAATAGGGTGGATCGGCAAGAGAAGGTGTCAGACCAATACACTAAATTGTTGGAAGACATAGTAAAGCAAATGTCTACTTTGACACAAGCTTTGACCCACCAAGTGTCGGGGAGATTTCCATATCAACCCCAACCAATCCAAATCCTAATAAGCAAGTGAACATGACTGAAGTGAGGACTGATCTTCGATCTAGTCATAAACAGGTCCAATCCATCACATTTTTAAGGAGTGGTAAGATCATCGATAAAACCATTCCATCTGTGAAAGACTTTCTTATAGATAAAGATAAAGGGAAGGGAGTTGAGAGAGAGAAAAAGTAGAGGAAGAGAAAGAGAAAAATAGAAGTGTGAAAGAGAAAAAGAAAGTTGAGCCAATCTTAGAGCCAACCAAAGTGTCAAAAGGAGAGGACACTAATGTTGAGAAATATACACCATTTCCTCATAGGTTGACCGAGCCTAAACACGAGCTTCTAAATTTAGAAATTTACAAAGTGTTTAAGCAAGTCAAACTCAACATTCCAATCTTAGATGCTATCAAGCAGATTCCCTCCTATGCCAAGTTTTTGAAAGACTCGTGTATTGTGAAAAGGAGGTTGCATATCAAGGAAACTACCTTCGTGAATGAGAGCGAAAGTACGATTTTGTAATGTAAAACCCCATTAAAGTATAAGGACTCTAATTGTCCTACTATTTCATGCACCATAGGAGGAAACAAGATAGATCGAGCCCTTCTTAATCTAGAAGCAAATGTCAACCTACTCCCTTATTCGGTTTACTAATAACTTAGATTAGGTGAGTTGCATCCTACAAGAGTCACCTTACAACTAGCTGATAGGTCTATCAAGATCCTAAGGGGTATTGCTAAGGATGTTCTCATTCAGATAGATAAATTCTACTATCCAATAGACTTTATTGTTTTAGATACACAACTAATTGCGAGCATTAGTGCTCATTTTCAAATTCCTGTGATCTTAGGATGACCATTCCTAGCTACATGTAATGCCATAATTCATTATAGGAATGGGTTATTAAAACTGTCATTCGGGAATATAACCGTTGAGATGAACATCTTCTCGATTGAGAAGCAATTTAAGGAGCACGATGATGTTGAGGAAATAGACTTCATTAAGTCTATTCTTTAAGATTACGTTGAGAGTGAGTTTTTCAATGATCCTATTGAAAGAACTCTTGCTTTGAGTGAGTCACTTGACCAATTAGACTATGACATAATCATTAAAGGGATAGAAAGTGAGCACTGTATGCAAATGGGTCATCAAGCCCCATCTTTTGAACCTCTACTTCCTAATGCTATCAAGCCTATCCCTTTTGAACAGAAAGCACCCATTCTGGAAAGAAAACCTTTGTCATCTACTTTGAAGTATGCATTTCTTGGTGAAGGTGAGTCTTATCCTGTTGTTAAATCCTCTAGCCTATCTGAAGGCCAAGAGAAGAGTCTAATGAAAGTGCTAAAGAATCATAGAAAAGCCTTAGGGTGGACCACTACGGACTTACATGGTATTAGTTCTTTGGAATGCACACATTGCATATACCTTGAAGAGGAGTCTGAACCAGTTCACCAAATGCAAAGGCGTATGAACCGCAACATGAAAAAAGTTGTGAGAGGAGAAGTACTAAAGCTTCTCGATGGCGGTATCATATACCCTATCTCTGATTCAAAGTGGGTTAGTCTAACCCAAGTTGTTCTAAAGAATTTGGAGTCACTGTAATCCAAAATGAGAAAAATGAACTAGTGCCTACTAAGATTCAAACTGAGTGGCACATGTGCATTGATTGTCGTTGACTAAATGCTGTTACTAGAAAAGACCACTTTCCACTCTCATTCTTGGACCAAATCTTAGAACGAGTGGCAGGAAGGGCCTTTTACTATTTTTTAGATAGGTACTCAAGTTACAACCAAATTAAAATTGCTTTAGAAGACCAAGATAAGACAATATTCACGTGTCCTTTTGATACTTATGCTTATAAAAGAATGCCCTTTAGCTTGTGCAGTGCACCGGCCACCTTCCAGATGTGCCTGATGAGTATCTTTAGTGATATGGCGGAGAGATTTTAGAGGTTTTCATGGATGATTTCTCGATCTATAAAGATACCTATGAAAGTTGTTTGGTACATCTCGAGAAGGTGTTAGAGAGATGTGAGAAAAGTAACCTTGTTCTAAACTAAGAAAAGTGTCACTTCATGGTGACACGAGGTATAGTGCGCGGACACATTATGTCTAGCAAAAGGATTGACGTACATAAAGTCAAAGTTGAACTGATTCAAAAACTACCTACCTCTAGAACTGTGAAAGACATTCGTTCTTTTCTTGGGCACGCTGGTTTCTATAAACAATTCATAAAAGGGTTTAGTGCCATCTCCCATCTAATGTGTCATATATTGTGTCAAGATGTTCCATTTGAATGGACATCTGATTGCCAAGAAGCTTTCGACAAGTTCAAAGGGCTTTTGACAATTGCACCCATCATTCGGTCACCCGATTGGTTTTTACCTTTCAAGTTGATGTGTGATGCTAGTGATTATGTTGTAGGAGCGGTTTTAAGGCAGAAAGTGGACAAGAAACCCCATGTGATATATTATGCAAGTAAAACCTTGAACGAAGCCCAAATGAATTATACCACAACTGAAAAAGAACTCCTTGTTCTTGTGTTTGCATTAGATAAGTTTCGATCATACTTGGTAGGGTCATTAGTTATCATCTATACTAATCATTCTGTACAAAAGTACCTATTAACCAAGCCTGATGCAAAACCACGCCTCATCTATTGAATTTTTTTTGTTACAAGAATTTTACATTGAAATTTGAGATAAAAAAAAAGGGGTAGAGAATGTTGTTGCTGACCATTTGTCATGGCTCCTTACTGATGAGGATGCCAAAGTCACTCTCCCTATTAATGAGCATTTTTCAGATGAACATCTTTTTCAAATTTAAGCCTCTTCTCACACAATCACTCTATGGTTTGCTAACATTGCCAACTTTTTGACTATCGAAAAAATTCCATCACATTAGTCTTATTTGGATAAAAGAAAATTTTTCACAAATGTGAGATATTTTTCCTGGAATGATCCATACTTGTTCAAGTACTGTCTCGATCAAATAATTCATCGGTGTGTTCTCAACAATGAGTTTTATTCTGTCATGGAGTTCTGTCACTCCCATGCGTGTGGTGGCCATTTTATTTCCAAAAAGATAATTGCAAAGATTCTGCAATCTGGTTTTTATTGGCCTATCATGTTTCATGATGTTCATACTTTTTGCACAATTTGTGATAGATGTCAATGTCTAGGGAGTCTGTCTAAAAGAAATTTAATGCCCCTTACTCCCATTCTTATTCTTGAGATATTTTATTGTTACGGTATCGATTGCATAGGACCCTTTCCTAGTTCGTTTGGTTACATTTATATTCTTGTGGCCATAGACCATATGTCCAAATGGGTTGAGGCCATTTCCTCTCGCACCAATGATCACCGTGTGGTGGTTCGGTTTTTAAAAGAGCATATCTTTTCACGCTTTGGTATGCCGCGTGCTATCATTAGCGATGGAGATTCCCATTTTTGTAATAGACTTGTTGGAATGTTAATGAGAAAGTATGGGGTTGTTCATAAGGTTAGCACACCATATCATCCCCAAACTAGTGGCCAAGTTGAGTTAGCTAACCGGGAGATTAAGCATATTCTTGAGAAAACTGTCAATCCTAACTGCAAGACTAGTCCTTAAAGTTAGTTAATACACTCTAGGCTTATCGAACTATATATAAAACTGTGTTAGGTGCTTCTCCTTATAGACTTGTGTATGAAAAGTCGTGTCATCTTCTAATGGAGATTAAGCACAAAGCCTATTGGGCCATTCGCCAATTCAATGAAAGTTTGGATGAGTTGAGCTTGGTAAGAAAGTTACAACTCAATGAATTTATGGAATTTTGAAATGACGCCTATGAGAATTCAAAAATCTCTAAGGTCAAGATGAAAACATTTCATGACCAACGCATTATGCATAAATCCTTTTTCATTGGTTAGAAAGTGTTGCTCTATAATACTCGATTGCACTTGTTTTGGTAAGTTGAAAAGTAAATGGTTTGGACCCTATCTAGTAAAGGATGTGTCACCACACAGGGCAATAGAAGTTAAGGATCCTAGCAATGGCAATATCTTCAAAGTCAATGGGCATCGTCTCAAGCCTTACCTTGAGAACTTTATCAATTTAGTTAAAAGTATGGATCTCATGGATCCACCATTGCTTGTATAGAAGTAACACCCCGTCATTTGTATGGTTAGGATACTTTTTATAATTTGGTAGTTAGTTTCTCTGTAGTTGGGGGGAATACTTTGTTCCCCACCCATGTTTGTTCATTTCCACCCTTTGTTTCCTTCTATGCCTCGGGTCGTGGCAATTCTCTAGTTGGGGGGGATCACGTTCGTTTTCCTGATATTTGTGTTATTAATTTTTATAGTTTTGCCTTTGTGACTAGTAGACGTTAAAGAACTGAATAGTGTCATGACTTCTTATATAGACAATTAAGTGCTTACATTTGCACGTCGCATCTTCCAGAAATTTTCATTTGGTATTAGGGGGCGAGATAATTCATAGTGCAAAGATGGTGAGGAGAGTTGGGCTGCAAGAGGAAGAACCTCAACTTCTTACTGGTCGCAATACTCTAGCCTGTAAGAGAAGAGTAAAGAGACTAAATAGGTGTCATCGTTGTGCTAGACACACGTGTGGATAAAAATTATAAAGAGAGTAACCGACTAATATCAGGGAATCAGATGGTTTACCTAGACATTATTAAAGGACGAGTAAATGCTAAGGCATTGAGACGCCTTGAAATCACCAGAACGATAACTATCTTGATTTTGATGTCAAAAGTCTGGCTCGACTTTGTAATGACTATTCTTCTTAGGGTGTGTTATGTTTGAGTGTTTTATTTGCATGTTTATCTTTATTTGTAAATATGAATGACATTTATTTTGTAGATTTTTATATTTTCCAAAAAAAACAAAAATAAAAAAACAAAAACATTCGTAAAGTCGAGAAGCGTACAATTTGAATGCACTTGAGTTCTACAAAAAAGGTTTGCGTATCTTTTATAATTTTGTGCAATTTTATGTGAATTGCAAATGTAAATTTTGAGAATTTGTTGAAACATGTTTTCATTCACCTTAGCAAAATTTTTCTTTTATTCTTTCTTTTTAATACAATTGCAAGATTTTATCTTAACACACACAAAGAGGCTATTTTACATCACTTATTATCATATCATGATAAGTTTAGTATTTTTGCATATTATACAGTTTCATCCTTATAAAAGTAGAGCTTTTTTTACCAAGTGAGCTTTAAAATCAATCACGCCTTTTGGAGTGTTTACATTTACTTTTGATGTATTTCTTCCATATCACTCTTTCAATAGCTCCGTTATACTTATATTTGATGCAATTGTTTTAATTGTTTCGGTAATTGAATATGCTGAATTCTCATAACCTTGAACTGTTGTGCAATTTCAAAAATGAATCGAGGTCACCTTTGATCTTTTAAGCCATAGATTTCTTTGTTGATATAATTTCCTTAGAACCATCTTTAAGCTTATTTATTTGTCTCTTGCTACATATATCATTGCTAAAGTTTCATCCTTAAATATGACAACATAAGTATCTTCACTTATGCAAGTTGAATTGAAAAATGGGTGATCTATTTGCAATACGATAAAAAAAAAAAAAAAACTAGAAAGGAAAGTAAGAAATAAGGGAAGTATAAAAAAAATAAATAAATAAAAGGAAGAAAAAAAAATTCATATCAAATCAAATGAAATTGAAAAATTGAAGGTATGTATTCATTGATCATGTCATGTCTTGATCACACATGTTTTGAGCCCTTTGTCTTATCTTTTTCCCTACCTTAAACCTCATAGCCAAGTTACAACTTGAACAAAGTCTTCGATGATTTAATGTGTACATTGCTTGTTTATTTACTAATTATAGAATTCACTTATCAATTGTTTGCGTGATTTTAGCATTGAATATTTATTTCATAGAGTTATGTCAAGTTGTCTCTCACTTTATATATTTACGTCATTTTTTTTATGGCTGTCTCTTTTGATTTTTCATTACATTTACTCTTTTGCAAAGATAATTGGTGTGAGATACATATTTTCTTTCTTTCCAAAAAAATATCCGGTGAGGTTGAATCAAAGCTTAAAGGATGTATCTATGTTTTAATATTATAATCCTTTTTATATCATATAATGATCACATACACACAAAAACCTCTCATATGTTGTGTGAAGACATTATCTTACTTGTGTATTAACGAATAGGATATACGGAGTATGCTTGTGTTTTAATACATGTAATATTTTTCTCATTATCCTCACTTATAGGCCACATTTTGATGTTTGTGGATACCATTATTGAAAACCCTCACGAGACACCACTCATCCACTAGAGGAAATCTAGGGGTTTAAAGACTTGGTGCATATACTAGATGCACTTGTGATCCCTATGAAAGTGGAGCATATCTTTGTAAATATATTTATTGTTTTGATAAGGACTAGCAAAAGCCTAGTTGGGGGGTGTGATTATACTCTAAAAAGTACAATTAGGGTTCCTAATTATAAGTTATTATTAGTAATTATTTATATATTATTTATCATTTTAATACAAATTAATTTTCTTTGACATTTTTTGTGTCATGTACAGATTTAAAACTAAAATCGAGCAAAATGAAGTCGGAGGGCACACAAATATTTTTTTCAAGAGAGCTATGGGAAGAAAGGAGAGAGTTTGAAAAGAGAGCCAAAGAGAGTCTAAAGAAAAGAAAGTTCAAAGACAGGGAGCTCCACATTCAGTTGTTTCATTTTTAGATATAGATTTTTAATTAGTTTGTTAGTGTTTTTCAGTTAGCTTTCAATCTTTTCTTTACCGTTATTCTGTTGTAATAAAAAAAAATTTATGAAGTTATTTTCTTCTTTTTATTATCATGAGTAGCTAGTTTTATTCTTACAACCAATTGTGAAAATCACGTGACGATATTGTGATGATCAATTAAGATTTGTCTTTCTATTCCAGATTTATTCAAAAACTTAGAGTTTTTATACATGTTCGGTATATTGCATACACGGGCACAAGCACGTATATTTATGCACATAATAATTTTGTGTTTTATAAACAAATTTACGTTTAGGAGTATCATAATTAATATACGAGTAGTATAAAGTAAAGTAAATATTGATTTACTTATCACTTTTTAGAGGCTTGTATATTTTATGCGAGTTCTCTGGTTGGTATGTTTTTATGTCCAAATCTCTGGTAGGGACCTAAGAGTCTTAATCTTAATATGGAATGGATTGCTTTTATATTCTTGGTAATTAAAATTTAGATCATTTTAAAAATTTTGACTTTTAATTATATTTGTCATACTTTCTGCCTTGACAAAATAGCCAGTATATACAAATCGATTGTGAGGGTTTTCGATAATAATTTAATAAGTATTTAGCTAGAACCTTTAAAAACATGTGCCTTTAATTATGCTTGTTATACTCATACTCTAACAAAGTATTACCTAGTATTTATGAGTCGATGGTGAGAGTTCCTGATTGTAATGTAATATTCTAGTATTTGGTTATCATTGAATATTCCTATCTGTTGGTTTAAGAAGCTCAAGAGAGTCAAACGATTAACAGATGGTAAACATGTAATCATCAATCCCAAGAACGTCACATGATCAAATTAATTAGATCTAAAACTGTTTTTAATCTGTTTCTTTTTGCAATCTAGTTTAACAACCATCAAATCTGTAAAAAAAAAACAAATATTTTTCTTTTGGATACTATTTCTAAAACTTTTGCCCAAATTTTGTCAACAAGAGCTGAAATTCGAACCGGTTAGTTTAGCTTTCAACTTAAGCCGTCTGTGACGCTTTTGTGTCTAGCATGGCTTAATCGATATCTAACCTATTACTTGGGTGAATTCTGGGACCTACCATCTGCAACTGTGACATTTCATAAAATTTAAAACTTTGTTCCCTGTGGATCGACCTCGTTCTTACCGAGTTATTTTAACTGCTACTTCACCGCACTTGCACTTGAGTGTTTAAATTCTCACAATTTGGGCATAAACAAGCAATTTTTAGTACTGTGGTTGGGAAAAACAAGTATCACTCGTGCTTAAATCTTGCTACGTGTCAAGTTTAACAGATTTTCAAGGCCGTTTGGAGGTTTTAGTACCCAAACAGGTCGAAAAACTTGTTTTTTTTTTTTTAAATGAAGAAAAAAGATAGGAAAAAATGTCACAACTCTCACTCTGGGAGTCTGGCGACCATGCCATTTTTTTTCACCCGTCACTCATGCTTAAACCTTACTACGTGTCAAGTTTGACAAATTTTCGAGACCATTTGGGAGATTTAGTACCCAAACGGCTCAAAAAAAACTTGTTTTATTTAATAAGTTAAAGAAAAAGAGAGGGGAAAATGTCATAACTCTCATTCCAAGAGTCCAGCAACCGTGTCGTTTATTTTCACACGTCATTTGTGCCTAAACCTTACTGCGTGTCAAGTTTGATGGATTTTCGAGACCTTTTGGGGTTTTAGTACCCAAACGGCTTGAAAAACTTGTTTTTTTTTTTAAAAAAAAATGTTAACGAAAATGTTACTTATTGAGAAGTCAATTTTGTTTTATCTATCACACCCTAATTTTGAAAAGTTCAAGTTAGAATTAAGATATACGTCAGATTTTAGTCAAAATAGGTTTCGAAATTTATTTTAAAATTTTCTGAAACAAAACTACGAGGATTCATTTGTATTTTCAATAATTTTAGTTTAATGAAAACTTGTTTTAAAGAAAATATCAATTCTCCAAATATCCAAACTTCAACCATATTTGAAATTTCAATCCAATATTCCTACTTCTACAACCTATCCTCAAAACCAAACTACAAGAAGAATTAAATCATGGCATACTACCAACAAAAGTAAATCTCCAAATGAAACAAAATAAAAATAATACAGTCATCTATTTGAAATCCAAAATAAAGATAGAGATATAATTTAACTTAAAAGTAAAATGACTAAAATCAACTGATATAACAAGATGGGGTTAAAATATAAAATAAACCTCTAATGTTTTAATCTCAGTTCTCAAGTCTGTTTGCCCGAAAGCCCACTTACAACTGTTATAGGGTGAGTATTTACATAGCTCAAGTAGGAGGTTATACTATCAAACTAATAAAAATGAGGTAATATGTGTAAGTGTACAGATAAGGATGTAATAGAGTAAAGAAATGCAATTTCTTTATCCTAACTCCCAATCCGATGTCGAATGATATGTTCTAAGCACACACATGAATCAATTAAATGAAGATTAAACACTTACAACATCAATCCACAAACAATCCAATCACCAACAGCAACAAAATCAAATTGACTCTATAAGACCAAAACTAAAATGATAAATGCATAAATAAATAAGTAAAAATATCCGGATTCACCCAAGCCCAACCAAATGCAAGTGCATACAAGCAACCCACCATACTGAGGAGGGGATATAATTTCGCATACAACCTCTTCCACTCTTTATGGGATATCACCCAAAAAACGCGTGTTTTTAAGTAATTCTACTGTTTATGAGCCACACCCAAATAACGCGTGTATCCAGCTAAATGAGGCATCATACTTTTATTCTAATGCAAATCTTAGGGCCAAGGCTTCAAGCACATGCCCAATCATGCCCAACTACCGATAGACTTTGACCCAAGACTCAACCAAGATAAATATCACACAAACGCAAAACTATTATTATCCACATCACCAAACCTATAACATAATCACTCATAAATACTTAAGATATTCAAATATTTTTAATTACCAATTTTTACGTCCATGTTGCATTATGTCAAGAGTCAAACTTATTCAATTAATTTACTTAAACCAACCAACACCTTAAACATTACTCACATATACATGAATCACACAAATACCGAGCCAATTGCATGATTCAATTATTTTATAACAAAATCTCTAATTTTTATCAAGTAATTAAATCTGGTAAAACCTTAGGTCTTCACTCAAAATATCCAACAATATACAAAGCACCAATTAACTACCACATTATGCTAAACATAACAAGAATCAACCAAAAAAGTCAAACAAGTAAATAATAATTTTGTCTTGAGATCAAAGTTGTAAACTTTTTGAGTTTTGCATTTTTTTTTAGACAAATCAAAGTTCACCATTGACATTCAAAAGGAACCACAAGTCGACAGCTCGAAGAACAAATGCATCAATCACAATAGAAGAGCCAACAAATGTATCTGTTAGAAGAGAAAAGTGATGCCATTTACTTGAGCATGAAACATTTCACTGTGTTAAGATGAAATACTTCAACTTAGAAGACTTGCTTCTTTGAAAACATAACGCAAAAATTCAAATTTCAAATTCAATTTAAAACTTACCAGAGTACCAACACTCCAAACAGATTATGTATAATAACCAGAGTGAAAATTATATAAGCATTTTCTAACTATTCCCAATTACCCCTCAACTAATATAACACCAAAAAAATAAAACCCACTTCTCTGAATCACTAAAAAGAATTGGAGTCAAATTAAAATTGAAGAGAAAATGGGAAAAACTGAAGAGATAGTAGAAGCTTTCTTAATGAAAAATGCAATTTCTCATTCATGACATCCAATGCAGTAACTTCACAGTATCACGAGTATACCTTGATATTATGGAACCCACTGTGACATGGTTGATTTATGTATTTGTTGTGCATCCCAAGTAGAGAATGTGTAAAGTGGTTCCTACCAACTATTGCAGCCAAACCCATATCAACAATTTTCACTTATTTGAAAGGATTGAGAATTAGTATCAAAGTTTAATGCCAATTCAAATACCGAATTGCATAGAAAATAGCCATAAGTAAGAAAACTTCAAATTCTAGAAGCAATGTTGTAAAAACATTTTTTATGTATAAAGTTTATATCTAACCGTACTACTCACAGTTATTTACCATCTCACACCAAAATAACTTGAGAGCCAATGTAACTTTCTCTTTGGTACACAATCTCAATTGCATCTCATGCCTGTCTCTACAATTAAAATGCATAAATCTTCACAAACACTAAACAAATTAAGGCAACCAAAAATTTCTTTCATTTTTACAAAGCAAAAACAAAAAAATTAAAGAACTGAGCTCAAGAACCCCAAGAAATTTGATTACTCACAACAATTTTGCGACAAATTTTATAATTGAGTTGAGTTTGAGTGCAAAAAATAATAATAAGGAAAAAACACTTTAAAGCTCTGTTGGCTGCTGAGAAAATAATTTGGAAAAGAAAATTAAAGGAAATCAACCCCATATAGATCTCATTATTTGTGACCTGAAAACAAAAGAACCCAAGTGAATTGGTCCTCAAAGACATTGTTACAAAATATCAAAACACAGTATTTGTGTACATACTACAAAGAGAGAGGAAATGAGGAAAAAATTACACCCACATGTTAAAGCAGTCCTGAGTGAAATTTTTACAAGTTGTGTATGTACCCTTCTCTGGATTCTATTATTGTAAGAAAAAAAAATCAAAACAAAAATCAATGGCCAACATTAGCCTATGAAGTCAGAAACTTTATAAAGTATAATGAATCTTGAAAAGTCAAGACCAAGTTGCTGCCATGGTGGGTCAAAGAGTGTGCTTCTGGTAAGAAAAAAACTCAGACGCAAGCAACTACAATGACTTGGGTAACAATTACCTTGAAGAACTCAAAGACAAGGGTGAAGCTGTATTGTTGCTTGTTACAATGAAGTGGACAAACGATGCCTTATTTGAGCGCAGAGAGAGAGAGAGAGATCAAAACAATACTAACCTGGTCGGCGATGGGACTTCGGCCGGTGATGGGATTCCAAAGGTGGCAATGCCTATAATGGCACATAAGGATAGAAGTTAGAGAGAGAGATCAATCTAGAGAGAGAGAGAGAACCAGAGGGAGAGAAGATTACCTGGTGATGGAGATTGGTCGGATTGATGATGAATGATGGGAAGAGGCCACTACTAATGGTGACTACCGAGAGGGAAAGGGATAGGGACAGGGAGAAGGAGAATAAGGGCTTTGAGGCAGAGAGATCAGTATCCTAAGGTTTAGTAGTTTAGAGCAAAAAGAAGGGAAAAGGGAAAAAATAAATTTTGGGAACCAAAACTACATCATTTACAAGCCAAATGACATCATTTCATTAAAGAATTTTTGCGACTGCATATCATCCTGACGTAAATACCTCACCGTAAAAGGGCGACGTGTTTATGCTATAAACGATGTCAGTTAGCTACACTTTTTGTGACAGCATTAATTGCCATTGCAAAAATGTCGTTACATAAAATAACTTTTTGCATCGGGAACCATGCCGTCGCTAATAATGGTTTTTGCAACGGCACCCTTGCCGTCGGTGCCATAGCAAAAACTATCTATCTCAAATAGCCTTTTTCCTTGTAGGGCATTTGCTTATTTGTGTTCCCATATCCTTCGAAAATCATGATTTTTGGGAAAGTGGAAAGGTGAGGCCATATCTTATGCGTAAGAAGTATACCATTAAAAATCCTCCGAGTGCAAAAATTTTCTAAAATTTACAGAACATTCCAGTTGTGATTTAGTAGAGGGTAATTAGCAACTAACTGAGTGTTTTGACATAAGTTTATCCATATCTTCACAATTTACTTTTTGCCTATGTGAACTAGTTATAGTTTTGAGGATATTAATATAGATTTTTCAACATATATGTGAAAGTTTGTTGGCTTTCTTGCAATGAAAAATTCATTCAATTTTATGACTGTCTTTTTCATGAGTTCGTTTGTTAGATGATTGTGGACATTAACATGCATGTTACTAACAAGTTGTTTCATTTATAAACCTGTAGACTTGATTGTTGGTTTTCATGTCTTTGAAAATGAAAACAATGGGAAGCAAAAACAACATTGTTTTTATTTTAGTCCGCAAATAATTTTTGAAAATTTAGAAAACAATTTACATCTATTTCCTAAAATCGGATTATTTTACAAAATAAAGTATCCAAAAATAGTTTTTTGAAATAGTTTATGAAGAAAGTTTTCTCTTTAAAAAAAATTGTTTCAAAACCATGAACACAATTTTTTCAAAGCGAAATCAAAAAATAAAAAATTGTTTATTATGCCTTTTGCAAATAATAAAAAGTTGTCATAAAAACATAAAAAGTTGTTGCAAATATTATGAAATCAAAAAATATTTACTAAACATGTTTTATTTTTTTCAAGAAATTAGATAACCAAAATATTACCAAGTTTTGTCTTAAGTTCTCATTCCATGAAAGAATATAATGGTTATTTCTACTCTTAAAAGAGTGAATAGTCATTCTAAAAAAATATGAGAATAGTAGTATCAAACAAAGGAATGAAAATAAAAATAAGAATGACCATTCCATTTTATTTCATTCCTTTGTACCAAACACAACCTTTGTTTTTTTTTCCTTTTGTAATATCTTTTTTCCATGATATCAAATGCCTTTAAAAAGGGTTAGTGTTTATGACTAAAGTTTCTACCCCTCACTTTCACCTCCCATCAACCTTGTTCCTCATCGGAATTAAATGCATAAGATAATCACCAATGGCAAAGCTAAAAAGATTGCAGCAAAATTGTTTCTAGATAAAAGAATTTACACAAGTAAAGGTGTCTATTAATCAATCTTGAATTTGAACTCAAAACAAACAAGCATAAAACAAGATGCAATTATATATAAGGGTAATTACAAAATCACCTCTTAAAATATGAATTAGTATCACTAAATCCTCAACTTTAAAACATAGCACATTGACCACTTAACTATTAATTTGTATCAGTCAACATATTTTGTTAATAATGTGTCAACAATTTGTTAGGAAAGTGAATGAAAAAATGTCATATAACTTGCACATGTTCATAAAAATATAATTTTTATACCTAAATTGACCTCATATTTTTATATATTGACTAAAATATCTCTTGAATTGCTCCTATACTTACATTTCATTGCAAGGGGTATTTTAGTCACTGGATAATTATTATAATGAGAGAAAGTTAATTTAGGTATAAAAGTATATTTTTGTGAATATATGCAAGTTATATGATAATTATTCATCCACTTTTCTATGAATTGTTAACAGAAAGTGTTGATGATATAAAGTGATAGTTCAAGGGTCAATGTGTCACATTTTAGAGTTTTGGGGCTTTAGTGATATTCAATAGGTGTTTTTTGTGATTACACTTTATATATGTGTGTGTGTGTGTGTGTGTGTGTGTGTGTAAGCACCCCATTTTTGCCCGCTCGACAATCTCCAGCCCAACCGGGTTCGGTTTCCAGCATCACAACACATGCAGGTTCAAGATGAGCCTTACAATCTCCAATCCCACCAATTGGTTGCTTCTCGGGTCCATAAGGACCCGGTGGAGCCGTAAGCACCATTATCCCAGGCAGCTTTGCGGACCAAGCAGTCTTGGAAACCAATGTCATCTGGGTAGCTTCCCGAGATCGAGCGATCTTAGGGACCAACACCTCATCAAATTTCAGACGATTCACTTCTGGCGCTTGCTAGCCCGCCAACGTAGAATGTCCGTCATTTGGTAGTTCTGCAAGATCGGGCGTTCTCAAAGACCAACACCACCATTCCAAGTAGCTTTTTAGGACCAAGCATTCTTAGGAACCAACACTACCCCTACAGGTAGTTCTCTAAGGCCGAGCATTCTTAGAGGCCAACACCGCACAGGTAGTTTTCCGAGACCGGGCAGTCTCGGGAACTAACACCTAGGTCAACACCGGCGCCTGCTAGCCCAACTCGGTGAAAAACAATCAAACCCGCCCTTTGGGCCCCTAGGCACATTTTGAGAAAGTTTAAAATCCCTCAAATTGATAAGTCCATCCTTCCAAAGTGTTGTTAAACCATTAGGCGTCCCTTGCACGCCATTTGGTCCAAATCCGGTCTTATTCTGGCCCACTCTAGTCAAAATGACCATTTCGCCCCTGAATACCTCAACACTACACAAACCCCGCCGAATAGTAAAAGACTTTCCCAAAACCATCCCTGAACGACCCTACACGCTTAACACAACACACCAAACCATTCCTGACCATTTCTAGCCAGTCTCGGTCAAAATGATCATTTTGCCCCTGAAAATCCAAACATGCCCCGAAACAACACCAGTCCTGGGATTTCGAGCAAAGGGCTTCACCGTACACCCTTGTTTAACCCGAGAAGGACCCTACGACGCTAAACTCACGCGACTCGATAAAAGTCCTCTAGAGCGTCTCGCAGACGCTCCACCTAAATTGTCTTTTCTCTCAATTCCCTAGTTATAATGCACCGTCAACTAACTTGAGAAATGCATAAATCAGGGAGTTCTTGAAAACTCGTTCATAGATCTTTCCATCAATATGGCTTGATTGGATAGATCGCTTCCCGAAGCCCTTCATCATATGGCTCAAACCCGGTTACTTTTGACAACCCCTGGAGCGTCTCACAAACGCTCCGCCAAGGTTGACTTTTTTTCCAATTCCCTTATTGAAACTTACCATCAAACAACTTAAGAAATGCGTGAATCTGGGAATTCCCGAAAGTATTTCCAAAGTACTTTCCATCAATACGGTCGGATCGAAAGGATAGCTTCTCGAAGGCCTCGATCAAACGAAACGAAAACAGCCACTTTTAAACACCCTCGAAGCGTATCACAGACACTTCTCAAAAGTGACCTTTTTGGCACACTTCCCAAGACGATATCCCATGCTTCCAAACATAATTTAAACTTCCTAAAAACATGAAAGTTCACCGGAAGCCCTAGAAAAACATTCTGAGTGCGACTGATTTCCCCGAAACTTTCCCGATCGACTCAATTATCAAAGCAAAGTTTGGACGAACATTCCCGGTGATGGAGCGTATGCTACATGCCCTCAAATTTCAATCAGATCGACCAACTTTTGATCAACAGTCGAGATTTATCCAGTACACAGGGTGCCATGTGTCATTTTGACAATGGAACAGTACCTGCACATGTCCTACACACGCAGGCTCAAATTTTGGTCAGGCGCATGTAGTACATACGCCAGGTTTGATCCAGAATCTTTATAAATACCAGACCACCCTTTGCATATGAATAACTCCGATTTCTAATGCAAAGCTCTACTGAAGTCTTTCCAGAACTGCGAATCTTTATACACACTTCATCCATCCAACACTTAGCTTAGATTCCATCATCCCCAAGCCTATATACTTCACATATAAAGCCTTATACACCATCAAACACTCCCTACCAGCCCTCTAAGCCTTCTTAAAGTCATTCAAGCTCCAATCAAAGCATCCTTGGAAGACTACAAGTGTGTTGAAGATAAAAGGTGGTATCCCTTGTACATTTGTGTTTTCCCCGACTCTTCTCTTCTCCCTCCTAGCCTACTTAGGCT
Source organism: Euryodendron excelsum (assembly GCA_033060915.1). Taxonomy (NCBI): domain Eukaryota; kingdom Viridiplantae; phylum Streptophyta; class Magnoliopsida; order Ericales; family Pentaphylacaceae; genus Euryodendron; species Euryodendron excelsum. The sequence continues at coordinate 18,441,355 of CM065393.1, read as the reverse complement.
ATTCTCTATTTTAATCTCCATCTTCAACCCCCCTTTCTTGCATGCTTGAGCTAAAAGGGCTCTTAGATCATGCCTAGAGGAAAGCAAGTGAGAGCCATTGTGTAGGGGGATCTCTCACTAGCCTACTTTAAGATGGTATGGCCTAGGAGCTCCTTACTTATGTGGTGTAACTTAAAAGCCTTGTATGTGATCATGACCCCTTGCATGTTACTATTTTGATCATGTTTTGTATGCTTAGCTTCATTTTATGCTTATTATCATGTTCTACAATGCTTACATTGCTTTTATTTTCATGCCATTTCCAAGCTCTATGTTTCTTTCAAAAATTGTTCCAAGAGTTGGCCCCCTGAAGTTTAGGATGGGATTTTAGAAATCATGCCTTAGAAGACCTCCTACTAACCCCTTAACTCTCATTTGGTGTTATGACATTTTAATTTGCATAAAGGTTGCTTTCTAATTCTTCAATTTTCAAGATTTTCATTCTTTTAAGTGTAGTGGTTGGAATGGCCCCACGAAACCCTCTCTTGAATGGTCTCCCTTTTGTTTGGCCATATGAACCCTCTCTTGATAGAATGGTTACCTTGAAAAATGGTTTTCAAAATCCTTCTCCAAAGAATGATTTCCAAGAATGCATTCTCTCCATCTTTGCATTAAAAATGGTGCCTTAAAGAGTTGTCATCACCATGTTGATTTTTGGACCCTTTATACTCTTGTTAAAATTATGGTTATAATGGCCATGAGGAAACCTTCCTTGGAATGGTCTCCAAACACTAACCATATAAACCATACTCTTGGCTAGAGTCAAAATTTTCGTGGAAATGATCTTCAAAAAGGTTGTCCACCAAAGTCCATTGCATAACATGTGTTGTTTTTCAAATGTCTTCCCAAAAGTGCATCAAACAACATTTCAAAACCATTTTCTAATCCAACCCTAGGCTAACTTGACCCTAGTTATCAACCATAGGCTAATTTGACCCTAGTTGTCCAACCATAGGCTAACTTGACCCTAGTTGTCCAACCATAGGTTAACTTGACCCAAGTCGACCAACCCTAGGTTAACTTGACCCTAGTTGTCTAACCCTAGGTTAACTTGACCCTAGCTAACCAACCCTAGGTTAACTTGACCCTAGTTCATTCACCCTAGGTTAACCTAACCCAAGTTAGTTAACCTTAGGTCACCCCTAACCCTTAGCCAACCCAAACTATGTTAGTACACTTCAAGATTCCAACTCTTGAACCCTTTTCTAAATGATCACTCAATTTTAAACTATCCTCATAACCCATTTTTCCAAAACCTCCTACTCTCCTGATTTCAAAAAACCAACTCCATAAACTCTTCAAATGTTTTTACCCTCCATCTTTAAGACATTTCCAAAAGTGCTTTCAAAAGGTCACAAGCCTAAGGTGCCTCTAGCCACCTCATGGTTAGGGGTTCCAAAGACAAGTGATAAATCAAGAACAACCTCTAAGGTTGTCCATATTAAGATTTCAAATCTTTAGCCATTTCCAAAAACCACTTTATAAAACTAATTCATCAAAACATTCTAAATTCATGCCTCCAAGGTATTCAAAACAAGACTTCAAAAACACTTTTAAGTTCTCTTAAGTCATGCCAAAGCATTTTTCCCAAAACTCCTTTAAGTTGATCTAATAGCATTTTCAAAACACTCCACTATTCAATTTCAAGTCTTCAACTTCCAAAACCACAAAGAGTCTTCAACTTTCAAAGACCTCCAAGTGTCTTAAATTTTTCCAAAGACCCCAAAGTATCTTCAAACCTTCCAAAGGTCCTAATGCGCCTATTTTCTTTCAGGCTCTTGCTTAAACTACGAATGACCTAATTCTCACCAAATGAGATATGTAGGCAACCTAAAATGGTGCGGTCATAACTTTTATTTCAACTCCAATCCCTTTTTCAAAAATTTCAATCAATTCAAAGTTTTTATTCCAAACTCTTTCAAAACTTCTATTATTTTCAAACTTCTTCTAAAAACTTGAATCATGCATCATCCATCTAAAAAGTGCTAACTAAACCCCATTTTTCTAAAGTGGATATTAAGTGGACAATGGTAACCGGTTATTCTAGTGAATGAACAAAGGGTGATTAGACATATAGGCACCGAAAGGGCGGGGTAGGGTGATGATCTTAGGATATCTTCCTTACACATAACCAACCCCCGAACTATAGATTTCTGATTTCAAAGGACCAAAATGGAGTTATTTTCTAAGAGGCTTAAATCTTTCCAAAGGTTGTCAAACAACCTATTTTCTTAAAAAAAAAAAAAAAAAAAACCTCTCTTAAGGGAGTTTTCAAAACCTTTTCCAAAAAACCCTAAGTTTAATCTTCGGATTAACACTTAGTTTTATGTGCCCTAACTCACCTTAATCAAGTTAGGTGGCGACTCTTATTTTTCTAAAAAGCCCTTAGTCAAACTAATTGTCAAACCTAGCCGCACTTATCCTTCTAGGAGAACGAGTTCTAGTGACAGAGTTCCGTGCTTTTTTTCTCCAAGCCGAAAGGACCTTGGACACCCAAAAACTGGGGCGCGACAGTTGGCAACTCCACTGGAGATTTTTGGAGGGTTAGGCCATTAACATGTTTCTTCACCCTTCAGTCGCCCAGAATCTCCGGTTACTTTGTCCAAGTTTTATCCACTCATCAAATTTTTTCAAGTTTCCAAAACAAACCTTATTTTCCAAACGATTTTCAAATAAGTGTCATCACTTACATCCATTGCTTACATTCATGCTCTTGCATTGACCATTCATTTTACCTTGCATCAAGTTTTCTGAAAAGTTACTTACTCTTTGCATCTGTCTTTTATAGGTGGACCTTTTTTCATATTTTTGTTTCATATTTTATTTATTGCCATATATGTGAATGAATGTACAGGATTTGATGTGTGTTGTTGGGTCCTTTCCTCCATTTTCAAAAATTCCACACACACTTGGCGCGCTCACTTGCATTTTCATCTTGCATATATTACCTGGTTACTACCCTTCTAGATAGAAGGGGGAACAGTATATTGACTGTGGGCGAATGCTGTGTCAGTTTCTTAGCCTACGGTCTCTTGATAGTTCCCCCGCTCGAACCACCAACCAAAGATGGAGTTCACCCTTTCAGGGGTGGACGCCGGAGGTTTGAAGGTTCGGGGACCGAGCTTTTTAGGAAGCATTAGTAAACCCCCAACCTCATGCTCATGTAGCACCCCATGCATAGCCGAACCTCTGCCGAAATTAGAACACACGCGTTAATTTCAAAATTAAGGAGGAAAGGGCGACCGCTTTATTTTTCCCTTATAAATTTTGTTTAATCCCTACTGTTATGCTATCTAATTCTTGGTGTTTCCATGTACATGCATCATAACTACTCATGCATCGGAACTCACTTCAAGACAAGAGTTCTCAAAATAACTCAAGTCATTGCATCTTCATGCATCCAATCAACCCCCAAAACAAGGCTCAAAGACCTTCTCGTCTAATTCAAGCCAACCTAAAACTCCTAAGGGTACCACGAGACCCTAAGAATTCATGGCATACATCAAAGTCATCTCATAAAGAGGGGCCCTAATCTCTTTTCGTTCATGGAGATAGGGTTGCCAAGAAAACAAGGAAGCAATTCAAATCAAGGGCTCCTACCAACAAGGCAAATCCGAAGGCTCAAGAGTAATTTAGGATCCTATGATGTAAATGTAGAAATAGGTGAAAGTCCCAAGGAAAATGTTTCCCCTCCCCATTTCTATGAAAATTCTATGTACCAAATGTAAGCACTCCATTTTTGACCACTCGGCAGTCTACGCTCTATCCAGACTTGTACTCAAGTCAATATGGACATATTGTAATCGAAACCAACTCTCTAAGTCCAAATCCTATCTGTCCATCGCCTCACGGGCCCACCAGGCCCAAATAGAGGCAAAATGACCAAAATGCCCTTAGGGGCATTATCTTTTCCAATTTCAACCCTTCTCTCGAGACAGTTTATTCCTTGAGACGGTTCCAATTCAGGCACGTCTTTCCGAAGATGATAAGACCCCTTTCCAATTCAAATTCCTCTCTCGAGACAGTTTATTCCTTGAGACGATTCCAAATCAGGCACGTCTTTCCGAAGACGATAAAACCCCTTTCCAATTCCAATCCCTCTTTCGAGATAGTTTATTTCTCGAGACGGTTCGGCATGTTTTTCGAAGAAAATCTCTTCGAAACGGTAAGACCCTTTAAACCTGTAGACCGGGACGAGACCCTAAGTCCCCTAGATGGTAGAACGGTCCACCTTTGGCGCTTGCTAGCGCGCCAATGTAGAAATGTCCGTTTAGGCATGCCTTCCGAGAAAGTTGACTTCTCAGGCACTAAGTCCTTTTAGCAGCTTTCCGAGATCAGGCAGTCTCGGAAATGATCGCAAACCATCAAAGTAGCGAAAATACTTTAAAACAGGTCGACATAGGGAATTGCTAACAAACCCCTATGTCATGACGACTGCCGTCAGAGTGGCGAAAACACTCAAAACCCAGGTCAACACCAATGCCTGCTAGCCCACTTCGATGAAAAATGATCAAACTGCCCCTTAGGCCTTTTTCGAGACTTTCCGGTCAAGATGACCATTTTGCCCCTAGGCATCCGAATGCCCCGGGAACCACATCGGCTCTGGATATCAAACCGGTAACCTCCTGAGAATACTTCTTATAGTATTCTCAACCTTCCTCTACCTTTTCGGATCATTCCGAGTCAATTCCGGCTAACCTGGTATAAAATGACTGTTTTGCCCCTAGTGGGCCGATCTCCTTTTCCAACCACACTGACTCTGGGTATCAAACCGGTAACTTTCCGAGAATGTTTTTATAGTATTCTCAACCTTTCTTTGTCCTTTCCAGATCATTCCGGGTCAGTTCCGGCAAACCTGGTATGAAATGACCATTTTGCCCCTGGTGGGCCGGTCACCTTTTCCGACCACACCGGCTCTGGGTATCAAACCGGTAACCTTTTGGAACATTCTGAATAATTTTTCCAAATCCTAAGTCTTCTTCCAGGATGGTCCAAGTCCGTCCCGGCAGTTTCCCGATTCGATTGACCGTTTTGCCCCTAAAGGCCCGGTCAACCCTTCTGACACATCTTATCCTCATTTTTCAAGTCAAATACCTTCGGGACACTATTTTAAGTCTTCCTGCTCTTTTCCAGCCTTCCGGGTCATTCCCGGTCTCCCAAACTCCTTCCTGAACTTTTTGAAGTCACTCCTAGTGAAACCAGGCTGAAAATTGCATGGAAGTCACTAGTACAGGCGCCCAAATCTAGTCAAAGATACGTTGCTTGCCGACCTAAATACTTTACTAACTTGCTGGCGCCACTCCTAGTGGCGCCAGGAGGAATTTTGCCCTAGCGCCACTGCAACAGACACCAAGTTTGTCCTACCTTTATAAATACAGAGCCTCTTCCAACGTGAAAGGGGTCCACAAACTCAATCTACAAACACCAATATTCGATATACAGAGCTCGAACATTCCCTAAACCCTAGCCTCCCTAGTTTTTCCAAACCCTACCCACTATACACAAACCCTAAGCCTTCTATACACTCATACACACCCTCATACACTTATACACTAGCCTCCAACCCTCCTTTGAAGACTTGAAGAACTACAATCTAAAGTTTGAAGATTGAAAAAAACTCTTGAGGATTGAAGACGAAGTTCGAAGACAAGCAAAGCGCGCAAAATAAACAAGACACACGGTAGGCTTTCGTTTTACGTTTCTGCACTTCCCCCTCTCTCTACTCTCTCCTAACCCACTTGGGTTTTCTCTATTTTAATCCCTCATCTCTTTCCCCCCCTTTCTTTGCATGCTTGAAACAAGGGGACTCCCGGTCCATGTCTAGGATTAGACTATTAGAGGGTCACCGTGTTGGGGGCTTTCCTTTAGGCTAACCGGAGACCACGTGGGTTCGGCTCCCTTGATTATGTGGTGAAGCCTTAACCTTGTATGTTCACGACCCCAAACTTGCATTGTGTATATCATGATCTTGCATCTTCAAAAAATCATTTTCAAAATCTTTTTTGAACTTGTTTTCAAAATTGCATCAAAATCTCCTCTTTCAAAACTTGTTTTCAAAATCACAATCCTAGGGTGATTCTAGCCTTTCCATGGCTAGGGTTGCTTTAGGAAAGTGTTACATTTAAAGTGACTTTTGTGGTCCATATTTTCAAATCTTGTTATTTTCAAAACCACTTTCTTAAAGTGGTTCTAACCTTCTTATGGTTAGAATCGCTTTAGGAAAGTGCGACATTTTTATACCTTCTAAAAAACTCTCTTTTCAAAAGTCTCTTCTCCTAAAAATCTCTTTTTCAACATACTTTCCTAAAACTCTCCTTTCCAAAGTTGTTTTCAAAAACTCCCTCCAAAAATCTATTTTCCAAAACTTCTCTTTTTAAACCCCTTTCCAAAACGCTCTCTTCAAGGTCCACTTTCCAAAAATGTTCCCTAGGTTTCCTTCTTAGAAAAACCTCTTCCTAAATCTCTTTTTTTAAAATCTCTTTCTAAAAAGCTCTTCACTAGGATCTCTTTCCAAAAACTCGCTCTCCTCAAAATTCAATTTCTAAAAATACTCCCTAAATTCACTTTCCTAAAAACTCTCTCTAACAATCTCCTTCCAACAATCTTTCTAAAAAACTCTCTTTCCAAAATTTTCTCTCTAGAAATTCCTCTCTAGGATTTCCGTCTAAAAACTTATTTCCAGAAAACACACTTTCCAAAAACTCTTTTCTTAGAGCCCAAGTCAAGCCCTAGAACCCACAATTAGGAAATCCTAATTTTCTTTCAAAAAACATGGTTTTCAAACTTGCTTCAAAACCTAGGTTTCCAAAACTATATCAAAACTATACATATTTTCAAAAACATATTTTCTACGTCAAAACTATAGCCTTTCAAATCTAGGGTTTCTAAAACTTTCCCTTTCCAAATCCTTGTCAAATCAAATCTTCCCTTTAGGAAATCAAATCAAATCTTCCCATTTAGGAAACTAGATCCTATCCTCCGTTTTTAAAAACAAAGTCAAGCTTTCCCTTTTAGAAACAAAATCCAATCCCTTCCTAATCCAAATCTTTCCTAATTCAAATCCTTCCTAATCCTCCACTTTCCTAAATCTTAAGTTTCCAAAACTTGAACATAAAAATCTTTCCTAAATTTTAAAACTCAACTTTCAAATCTTTCCCAATTCAACCATTTCCTAATTCTACCCCTTTTCCAAATCTTAACTCTCCAAATCTATGCTTTCCAATCTTTTCCTAAACTCAAACCTTTCCTAATCTCAAGATTTTGTAAAACTCAAACTTTAAAACTTTCTAAATCTTAAACTCTTTAAATTTCAAATCTTTCCAAGTTTAAAACTTTCTTAAGTTAAGACTTTCTAAATTCAAAACTTTCTAAATTCAAAACTTTCTTAATTCAAACCTTTTCTAAATCTTTCCTAACATAAAATCTTTCTAAAATTCTAAGCTTTCCAAATTCAAAACTTTCTTAACTTGAAACTTTTCAAATTCTAAACTTTTCTTAAACTAAACTTTCCTAATTCAAAACATTTCTAAATTCAACACTTTTTTATTTCAAAACCTTTCTCAAAGTAAAACTTTCTTAATTCGAACTTTTCCTAATTCAAAACTTTCCTAAACGAAACTTTCCTAAAATGACACTTTCCTAATTTGAACCTTTCTTAATTCGAACATTTCCTAAATCCAATCTTTACAAATCTTCCAAGTCCAACATTTGAGTCAAGTCCTTTTGAAAATCTTTCCAAGTCAAGTCCAATCCTCCGTTTCTAAATTTCTAAGTCTAGGTTTCCTAAAACCAAGTTTTCTAAAGTCAAGTCTTTTCAAATCTTCCAATCAAAGTTCAATCTCTCAAATCTTCCAATCCAATTTCCAATTCAATCTCTTTCTTCTAATCAGTTCTTCTATTTTCAATCGGACTCTTGTCCGAACTATGACTGACCTGATTCCTCCAAAAGGATACGTAGGCAACCCTCATGGGTGCGGTCATAATATTTTTCAAATCTCAAATTCCACAACCTTTTCAAATCTCCAATCTATTTTCAAACTTCCAATTTCAAATTTCTATTTCCAAATCTCTAATCTATTTTTCAGACTTTCCAATTTCAATTCTATCTCTTCAAATCTCTTTTAAATCAAATCAATTTCGTTTCAAATCAATTTCCAAATCTATTTTCCAATTCTCTCTTCTATTACACTTGCATATCATGCATCATGCTAGTTTCTTTTCAAACATTATTTTTCTAAGTGGATAGGATTGAACAATAGTTAGTTAAAGACTCTCATAGGTCAATTTAGGGTAAATTGACATGTAGTTACTGAAAGGGCAGGGTAGGGTGATGGCTTAGTGCGTCTTCCCTACACGTAACCAACCTCCGAACCTAGAATCACCATTTTCAAAGACCAAAAAGGAGTTATTTTTCTAAAAAGGGCTAAATGTTCTCCAAAGGTTGCTAAACAACCCATTTTCTTAGAACCCCTCTCTTGAGGATGTTTTCCAAAATCATTTTCCAAAAACCCTAAGTGTAGTCTTCAAATTATTCTTAGTTTTTAGGTGACCTAACTCACCTTAATCAAGTTAAGTGGCGACTTCGAATCTTTTTCAAAAGCCCTTTATTCAAATCTATTTTCAATTCAAACCTAGTCGCACTCATTCTTCCAGGAGGGTGAGCTCTAACGAGAGAGTACAGTATTTTTTTCGCTTGTGTTATATTCCTCGAGTGCGAAAAATCTAGGCGCGACACCAAAAAGAATTCATCTTAATAAAATCGTTCTTATTGTCAAATGAATGTACGAATGAATAGATGAACAGGGGCAAGTATAGCACTTACATGTAGGGGCAATCTCCTATCTCCAGACATAAGCCAAAGCATCACGTTTAGTTCCCCTCAAGAGGCAGGAGCATCCTCAGGCCATGCATTGCATAAAACCGTTCCAAAATCAAGAACCTAACATATAACCCTTTTTGTTTATTTTTCCTTATTTTCTTTTCCTCCCCCCATCTCATCAAAAGGCTAGCCATAGCTTTGGTGAGACTGCTGGCATTGTAGGTCATTATAGCTCCAAGAAAAGGAAAGAGAGGAACATGAGTGACCCCCGTCCTCCGAACACCCATCCGTACTCGACAAAGAACAACACAAATGTCGAGCGACGGCAATACTCCCAATCAGCAAAACAATTCCGTAACACGCGAAAAAGTGAATAAAATGAAGGTGAAGATAGACGAGATGTTCAAGATCATGCAATTGATGGCCTTCAAGGGACCTGTCATGAATCCATCAACCTCAACACCCCACCCCACCCCAAGGAAACTAAAGCAATCCCACCAAGGGTGGTCCTGTGAACTGACGGTACAACAAAGAGCAAGGAGATCCCTAAAGCAGTACAACTCGAGGAAGGAGAAGAGGACAACCCTGAAACCATCTTGCTAACTGCAACCTCAAAAAGGAAGGCTCAGACTCTCTCGATCTCAAGATACAAGGCTTAGAGGAGTCCCTGCACAGCCTATAAGGTCATGACACCTTCGGTGGGATATCTTACAACGAACTCTGCTTCTTCCCTAACCACCCAAGGCCACCCAAATTCAAAATGCCCGACTTCCAAAAATATGACGGGAGTGAGGACTTTGTTGCACACTTGAGGTTGTACGCTGGGGCACTAAGTGGACATGGGAATGACCCCAAACTTCTGATGCAATTGTTTTAGCATAGCCTAACTGGGCCCGCTTTACAATAGTTCGCTCGCCTAGACTTGAGGAAAATAACAACCTAGAATGAATTAGTCACAGCCTCCCGATCTCAATATTGGCATAACAGTGACTTGACAGTGGACAGATGCGCCTTGATAATGATGACTCGAGGCGAAAAAGAAAGCTTCAAAAGCTATGCTCTGAGATGGAGGTAGGCGGCTGCGTAAGTTAAGCCCCCACTGCTAGAGAAAGAGTACGTGCAACTGTTTGTGAACACCTTCCAAGGACTATACTATGAGCGCCTGTGCTTGAGTATCGAAAAGAGCTTATGCAAGGGGAAATGATCGAGAGTGGGCTGAAAACTGGCAGAATTATTGACTCCTATGCCAAGATAAGTGAGGGATTTGCAAACGCAGCTGTCACACCTAGATTTTTCGCACTCGAGGAATACTCACACAAGCGAAAAAAATGTTGTACTCTCTCGTTAGAACTCACCCTCCTAAAAGAATGAGTGCGACTAGGTTTGAATTGAAAATTAGTTTAAATAAAGGGCTTTTGAAAAAGATTTGGAGTCGCCACCTAACATGATTAAGGTGAGTTAGGTCACCTAAAAACTAAGAATAATCCGAAGACTACACTTAGGATTTTTAGAAAACAATTTGAAAATATCTCCTCAAGAGAGGGTTTTTAAGAAAAACAGGTTGTTTGGCAACCTTATGGAAAACATTTAGCCCTTTTTAAAAAATAATTCCGTTTTGGTCTATGAAAACAGTGATCCTAGGTTCGAAGGTTGGTTACGTGTAGGGAAGACGCACTAAGCCATCACCCTACCCCGCCCTTTCGGTACCTACATTTCAATCTACCCTAGATTCACCTATGAGAGTCTTCACCTAACTATTGGCCAATCCTATCCACTTTGAAAAAAACAATGCTCGAAAAGAAACTAACATGATGCATGATATGCAAGTGCAAGTTAAGAGAATTGAAAAATAGATTTTGAAATTGATTTGAAAAGAAATTGATTTGATTTTAAAAAAAAAAAAGATTTGAAGAGATAGAATTGAAATTGGAAAGTTTGAAAATTGAAAGTAGAAATTTGAAAATAGAAATTTTGAAATTGGAATTTTGAAAATAGATTGGAATTTGAGATTTGAAAAATGTGGAGACCGCACCCATGAGGGTGGAATTGAAAGTTTGAAAAATGTTGTGACCGCTCCTATGAAGGTTGCCTATATATCCCTTTAGGGGAATCAGGTCAGTCGTAGTTCGGACCGGAGTCCAATTGAAAATAGAAGAATTGATTAGAAGAAAGAGATTAAATAGGAAATTGAATTTGATTTGAAATTAGAAGAGGAGATTGGAAATTGAAATTGAGGAGACTGGACTTGCTTGGGAAAGATTGACTTTGGAAAGACTTGGTTTTAGGAAACCTAGACTTAAGAAAGATGAAGACTTAGGAAAGACTCAAGAGTTTAAGAAAAGATTGGATTTAGGAAAGGTTCAAATTAGGAAAGGTCCGATTTAGGAAAGTTCCGAATTAGGAAAGTTTCATTTTTGGGAAGTTTTGAAATTAGGAAAGTTTAGAATTTAAGAAAGTTTGGAAATTGGAAAGTTTTGAAAATTGGAAAGTTTAGAATTTTGGAAAGATTTGAAAAAGGAAAGTTTCCAATTTAGGAAATGTTTGAACTAAGAAAGTTTCAACTTAAGAAAGTCTTAAATTAAGAAAGTTTTGAGTTTAGAAAAATTCTAGATTTGAAAAGATTTTGAAGTTTTGGAAAGTTTAGAATTTGGAAAGATTTAACTTAAGAAAGTTTCAAATTTAGAAAGTTTTGAATTTAGAAAGATTTGAAATTTAGAAAGTTTAAGATTTAGAAAGTTTTAGAGTTTGAATTTTAGAAAATCTTGAAATTAGGAAAGGTTGAGTTTAGGAAAAGTTTGCAAACTTAGGTTTTAAAAGTTAAGGTTTGAAAAGAAGGTAGAATTAGGAAAGGGTCGAATTAGGAAAGATTTGAAAGTTGAGTTTTAAAATTTGGAAAAGATTTTTATGTTTAAGTTTTGGAAACTTAAGGTTTAGGAAAGTGGAAGTTTAGGAAGGATTTGAATTAAGAAAAAGTTGGATTAGGAAAGGATTGGATTTTGTTTTGAAAAGAGAAGGTTTGATTTTGTTTCCAAAAACGGAGGACGGGATCTAGTTTCCTAAACGGGGGAATTGGATTTGGCTTCCTAAGCGGGGAGATTTGATTTGGTTTCCTAAAGGGAAGATAGGATTTGGCAAGGATTTGGAAAGGGAGATTCTAGAAACCCTAGTTTTGAAAAATTATAGTTTTGACGTAGAAAAGAGGTTTTGGAAACAAGTATAGTTTGGATATAAAACAAGAGGTTTTGGAAACCTAAGTTTGGGCAAAGTTTGAAAACCATGTTTTTGGAAAGAAAATTAGGGTTTCCTAATTGTGAGTTCTAGGGATCGACTTGGGCTCTAAGGAAAGAAGATTTTTGAAAAGTGTGTTTTTGGAAACGAAGGTTTTCTAGAAGGGAATCCTAGGGAGGAGTTTTTGGAAAGTGAATTTGAAGATAGAGTTTTTGGAAAAAGATTTTAAAGAGAAGGAGTTTTTGCAAAGCATGTTTTTGGAAACGAAGATTTTAGAAGGAAAATCCTAGAGGGGAATTTCTAGAAGGAAAATTTTGGGAAGAGAGTTTTTAAAAAGATTTTTTTGGGGAGAGTTTTTCTAGGAAAGAGACCTAGGGAACGTTTTTGGAAAGTGGACTTTGAAAAGAGCATTTTGGAAAGGAGTTGAAAAAGGAGGTTTTGAAAAATAGATTTTTGGAAAGAGTTTTTAGAAAACACTTTTGGAGAGGAGAGTTTTAGAAAAGCATGTTGAAAAAGAGATTTTTAGGAAGAAAGACTTTTTGAAAAGAGAGTTTTTAGAAGGTGTAAAAACATCTCAATTTCTTAAAGCGATTCTAACCATAAGAAGGCTAGAACCACTTTAAGGAAGTGGTTTTGAAAACAACAAGATTTGAAAATATGGACCATATTGGTCGCTTTTAATGTAAAATTTTCCTAAAGCAACCCTAGTCATGGAAAGGCTAGAATCACCCTAGGATTGTGATTTTGAAAACATGTTTTTGAAAAAGAGAACTTTGATGCAAATTTAAAAACAAGTTTGAAAACGATTTTTTTGAAAACGATTTTCCGAAGATGCAAGATCATGATATACACAATGCAATTTTGGGGTCGTGAACATACAAGGCTAAGGCTTCACCACATAATCAAGGGGGCCGAACCCACGTGGTCTCCGGTTAGACTAGAAGAAAGCCCCGGACACGGTGACTCTCCAATAGCCCAATCCAACACATGGACCGAGAATCCCCTTGTTTCAAGCATGCAAAGAAAGGGGGGAAAGAGATGGGGGATTAAAATAGAGAAAACCCAAGTGGGTTGGAGAGAGAAGAGAGAGGTAGGAAGTGCGAAAATTTAAATAGGGAGCCTACCGTATGTCTTGTTTATTTTGCCCGCCTTGCTTTCTTCGATCTTCGGTCTTTGTCTTGATCTTCATCTTCAACCTTCAAGAGTTGTCTTCAAGCTTTAGGTTGCAGCTCTTCAAGTCTTCAAAGGAGGGTTAAAGGCTAGTGTATGAGTGTATGAGGGTGTATATGAGTGTATAGGAGGCTAGGGTTTAGTGTATGGTGGCTAGGGTTTGGAAAACCTAAGGAGGCTAGGGTTTTGGAGGTGCTCGAGCTCTGTATATCGAAATATATGATTTTTAGGTTGAGTTTGCGGATCATTTTCACGTTGAATGGGGCTCTGTATTTATAGAGGTTAGACAACACTGGCGCCTGTTGTAGTGGCGCCAGGCCAAAGTTTACACTGGCGCCACTAGGAGTGGCGCCAGCCATTTAGGAAATGTTTAAGGTCGGCAAGCAATGTATCTTTGACTAGATTTGGGCGCCTGTACTAGTGACTACCATGCAATTTTTAGCCTGGCTTCACTAGGAGTAACTCAGGAAAGTCTGGGAAGGAGTTGAAGGAGTCGGGAATGACCCGGAAGGCTGGAAAAGAGCAGGAACACTTAAAATAGTGTCCTAGAGGTATTTGACTTGAGAAATGAGGATAAGATGGGTCGGAAAGGTTGACCGGGCCCTTAGGGGTAAAACGGTCAATCAGACCGGGAAGCTGCCGGGGTGGACTCGGACTGTCCCAGAAAAAGACTTGGGACCTAGAAACATTATTTAGAATGTTCCCAGAGATTTCCGGTTTGATTCCCAAAGCCGACGTGGTCGGAAAAGGAGACCGGCCCACTAGGGGCAAAACGGTCATTTTGCACCGGGTTGGCCGAAACTGACTCGGAATGATCCGGAAAGGTAAAAGAAGGTTGAGAACACTATAAAAAGTAGTCTCAGGAGGTTACCAGTTTGATACCCAGAGCCGATGTGGTCGAAAAAGGAGACCGGCCCACCAAGGGCAAAACGGTCATTTTGTACCGGGTTGGCCGGAACTGACTCAGAATGATCCGGAAAGGTAAAGGAAGGTTGAGAATACTATAAAAAGTATTCTCGAAAAATTACCAGTTTGATACCCAGAGCCGGTGTGGTTCCCGGGGCGTTCGGATGCTTAGGGGCAAAATGGTCATCTTGACCGGAAAGTCTCGGAAAAGGTCCAAAGGACAGTTTGGTCATTTTTCACCGAAGTGGGCTAACAGACACTGGTGTTGACCTAGGTTTTGAGTGTTTCCGCCACTCTGACGGCGGTCGTTGTGACACAGGGGTTTGTTGGCAATTCCCTATATCGACCTATTTGTGAGTATTTCTGCTACTCTAACGGTTTTGTGAGTAGTTTCGCTACTTGGACCATCTCGAGGAATGAACTGTCTCGAGGGAGGGATTAGAAAGGGGACTTATCGTCTCCGAAGAGACGTGCCTGGATTGGAACCGTCTCGAGGAATAAACTGTCTCGAGAGAGGGATTGGAAAGGGGTCTTACTGTCTCCGAAGAGACGTGCCTGGATTGGAACCGTCCCGAGGAATAAATTGTCTCGAGAGAGGGATTGGAAAAGGGTCTTACCGTCTCCGAAGAGACGTGCCTGGATTGGAACCGTCTCAAGGAATAAACTGTCTCGAGAGTGGGACTAGAAAGGGGTCTTACCATCTCCGAAAAGACGTGCCTAAGTTGGAACCGTCTCGAGGAATAAACTATCTCGAAAGAGGGATAGAAAAGGGGTCTTACCGTCTTCGAAAAGACGTGCCTGAGTTGGAACCTTCTCGAGGAATAAACTGTCTCGAGAGTGGGATTGGAAAGGGGTCTTACCCTCTTCGAAAAGACGCGCCTGGGTTGGAACCGTCTCAAGGAATAAACTGTCTCGAGAGTGGGATTGGAAAGGGGACTTATCTTCTCCGAAGAGACGTGCCTGGATTGGAACCGTATCTAGGAATAAACTGTCTCGAGAGTGGGATTGGAATCGAAAAGGAAAAGACAATGCCCCTAAGGGCATTTTGGTCATTTTGCCTCTATTTGGGCCTGGCAGGCCTGCGAGGCAATGAACAGGTGGGATTTGGACTTAAAAAGTTGTTTTGATTGGAATATTCCCACAATGACTTAAACACAAGTCTGGACGGAGTGTAGACTGCCGAGCGATCAAAAATGGGATGCTTACAGCAGCCAAGAAGGTGGCAACCACTTCAGGCATGGGCAAGAAAGAGGGAGAAGTATCTGCTATCCTACCTACACAGCAGCAGCCATATTACCCCCAATACCAAGCTTGACCTTCACCGCCGGCCCCCATCATCAACATCCCCATTGCTACTACCCGAACACCCTCAACTGGACCTACTGCAGCCCGACCATACTTCAACCCCAACAAAAACAGCAATTAACGAAACTGAGAGTTCACACGTTTGGTATGCACCCAGACAGAGTCCTATCACAAGCTCCTCAAGGCCAAGCATATAAATCCTATTCCCCCGCAGCCATTACCAAGCCCGTTGCCGCCAACTTTCAACCCTGCCCTTACCTGCGAATACCATTCTGGGGGACAGGGGCGTGACACAGAATTTTATTTTTCTTTAAAGCATGAGATTCAAGACCTCATTGATGACAAGGTCATCAATACCCAAGAAACAAAGATGGTCCCCACGCCCAATGTCACGATAAATCCCTTACCAGACCATGCTGTCAACATCATCACCGATGTCGCGTCCAGATTTTTCACACTCGAGGAATACTCACACAAGCGGGAAAAATGCTGTACTCTCTCGTTAGAACTCACCCTCCTATAAGAATGCGTGCTACTAGGTTTGAATTGAAAAAATTGATTTGAATAAAGGGCTTTTGAAAAAGATTTGGAGTCACCACCTAACTTGATTAAGGTGAGTTAGGTCACCTAAAAACTAAGAATAATCCGAGGACTACACTTAGTTGTTTTTGGAAAACAATTTGAAAATATCTCCTCAAGAGAGGGTTTTTAAGAAAAACAGGTTATTTGGCAACCTTTGGAAAATATTTAGCCCTTTTTGAAAAATAACTCCTTTTTGGTCTTTGAAAACAGTGATCTAGGTTCGGAGGTTGGTTACGTGTAGGGAAGACGCACTAAGCTATCACCCTACCCCGCCCTTTCGGTACCTACATGTCAATCTACCCTAGATTCACCTATAAGAGTCTTCAACTAACTATTGGCCAATCTTATCCACTTTGAAAAACAATGCTTGAAAAGAAACTAACATGATGCATGATATGCAAGTGCAGTTAAGAGAATTGAAAAATAAATTTGGAAATAAATTTAGAAAGAATTTGATTTGAAAATAGATTTGAAGAGATGGAATTGAAATTGAAAAGTTTGAAAATTTGGAAATAGGAATTTAAAAATAGAAATTTTAAAATTGGAATTTTGAAAATAGATTGGAATTTGAGATTTGAAAGATGTGGAGACCGCACCCATGAGGGTGGAATTGAAAGTTTGAAAAGTGTTGTGACCGCACCTATGAAGGTTGCCTACGTATCCCTTTGGGGGAATCAGGTCAGTCGTAGTTCGGACCAGAGTCCAATTGAAAAGAGATTGATTTGAAGAGAGAGATTGGATTAGAAGAAAGAGATTGAATTGAAAATTGGACTTGATTTGAGATTAGAAAAGGAGATTGAAAATTGAAATTTTGGAAAAGATTGGACTTTGATTTGAAAAGATAGATTTGGACTTGTTTTGGAAAAGAAAAGGTTTTAAGAAAACCTAGACTTAGGAAAGAGAAGAGACTTAGGAAAGATTTGACTTGACTTGGAAGATTTGGAAAGATTAGATTTTAGGAGATGTTTGAATTAGGAAAAGTCCGATTTAGGAAAGTTTCGAATTAGGAAAAGTTTTATTTTTGGAAAGTTTTCAAATTAGGAAAGTTTCAACTTAGGAAAGTTTTTGAATTAGGAAATTTTCAACTTAGAAAAGTGTTGTTTTAGGAAAGGTTTTGAAATTAGGAAGTTTTGAAAGTTGGAAAGTTTAGAATTTGGAAAGTTTTGAAATTAGGAAGTTTTAAAAATTGGAAAGTTTCGTTTTAAGAAAAGGTTTTGAAATAGGAAAGTATTGAGGTTTAGGAAAGTTTTCACTTTAGGAAAGTTTTGAAATGGAAAAGCATTGAATTTAGAAATGTTTTGAATTAGGAAAAGTTTAGTTTAAGAAAAACTTAGAATTTAGAAAGTCTTAACTTAAGAAAGTTTTGAATTTAGAAAGCTTAGAATTTTAGAAAGATTTGACATTTAGAAAGTTTAAGATTTTGAAAATTTTAGAATTTTTTAGAAAATCTTGAGATTAGGACAGGTTTGAGTTTAGGAAAAGTTTGAAAACTTAAGTTTTAAAAGTTAAGGTTTGAAAAGAAGGTAGAATTAGGAAAGGGTCGAATTAGGAAAGATTTGAAAGTTGAGTTTTAAACTTTAGGAAAGATTTTTATGTTCAAGTTTTGGAAACTTAAGGTTTAGGAAAGTGAAAGTTTAACAAGGATTTGAATTAAGGAAGCGTTGGATTAGGAAAGGATTGGATTTTGAAATTTAACGAAAGATTTAGAGTTTAGGTTTAGGAAACTTATGGTTTAGGAAGGTAGGAAATTAGGAAAAAGTTGAATTAGGAACGGTTTGGGATTTGTTTCCAAAAACGGAGGATTAGATTTGGTTTCCTAAAGGGAAGATAGGATTTGGAAAGAGAGATTCTAGAAACCCTAGATTTGGAAAACTATAGTTTTGACGTAGAAAAGAGGTTTTGGAAACATGTATAGTTTGGATGTGAAAACAAGAGGTTTTGGAAACCTAGGTTTGGGGCAAAGTTTGAAAATCATGTTTTTGGAAAGAAAATTAGGGTTTCCTAATTGTGAATTCTAGGGTTTGATTTGGGCTCTAAGGAAAGAGGATTTTTGGAAAGTGCGTTTTTGGAAACGAAGGTTTTCTAGAAGGGAATCCTAGAGAGGAGTTTTTGGAAAATGAATTTGAAGGGAGAGTTTTTAGAAAAAGATTTCAAAGAGAAGGAATTTTTGGAAAGTGTGTTTTTGAAAACGAAGATTTTAGAAGGAAAATCCTAGAGGGGAATTTCTAGAAGAGAGATTTTGGAAAGAGAGTTTTTGGAAAGATTTTTGGAAGGAGATTGTTGGAGAGAGTTTTTAGGAAGGTGAATTTAGGGAGTATTTTAGAAAGTGAATTTTGAGGAAAAAGAGTTTTTAGAAAGGATTTGAAAAAGGAAGCTTTGAAAAATATATTTTGGAGGGAATTTTTGAAAACAATTTTGGAGAGGAGAATTTTAGGAAAGTATGTTGAAAAAGAGATTTTTAGGAAGAGATTTTTGAAAAGAGAGCTTTTTAGAAGGTGTAAAAACATCTCACTTTCCTAAAACAATTCTAACCATAAGAGGGCTAGAACCACTTTAGGAAAGCGGTTTTGAAAACAACAAGATTTGAAAATATGGACCGTATTGGTCACTTTAAATGTAACACTTTCCTAAAGCAATCCTAGCCATGGAAAAGCTAGAATTATCCTAGGATTGTGATTTTCAAAACATGTTTTGAAAAAGAGATTTTGATGCAATTTTGAAAACAAGTTTGAAAACGATTTTAAAGACGATTTTGAAAACGAATTTTGGAAGATGCAAGACTATGATATGCACAATGCAATTTGGGGTCGTGAACATACAAGGCTAAGGCTTCACCACATAATCAAGGGGGTCGGACCCACGTGGTCTCTGGTTAGACTAGAAGAAAGCCCTCGACACGGTGACTCTCTAATAGCCCAATCCTACACATGGACCGGGAATCCCCTTGTTTCAAGCATGCAAAGAAAGGGGGGGAAAGAGATGGGGGATTAAAATAGAGAAAACCCAAGTGGGTTAGAAGAGAGAAGAGAGAGGGGGAAGTACGGAAAATTAAATAGGGAGCCTACCGTATGTCTTCTTTATTTTGCGCGCATTGCTTGTCTTCAATCTTTAATCTTCGTCTTGATCTTCATCTTCAATCTTCAAGAGTTGTCTTCAAGCTTTAGATGGCAGCTCTTCAAGTCTTTGAAAGAGGGTTGAAGGTTAGTGTATGAGTGTATGGGGGTGTGTATGAGTGTATAAGAGGCTAGCGTTTGTGTAAGGTGGCTAGGGTTTAGAAAACCTAAGGAGGCTAGGGTTTAGGAGGTGCTCGAGCTTTGTATATCGAATTATATGATTTTTAGGTTGAATTTGTGGATCCTTTAAACGCTGGAAGAGGCTCTGTATTTATAGAGGTTGGACAACACTGGCGTCTGTTGTATGTGATCATGACCCCTTGCATGTTACTATTTTGATCATATTTTGTATGCTTGGCTTCATTTTATTCTTATTGTCATATTCTACAATGCTTACATTACTCTTATTTTCACGCCATTTCCAAACTCTATATTTCTTTCAAAAATTGTTTCAAGAGTTGGCCCCTTAAAGTTTAGGATGGGATGTTAGAAGTCATGTCTTAGAAGACCTCCTACTAACCCCCTAACTCTCATTTTGGTGTCATGACATTTTAATTTGCATAAAGGTTGCTTTTTAATTCTCCAATTTTCAAAATTTCCATTCTTTTAAGTGTAGTGGTTGTAATGGCCCCATGAAACTCTCTCTTGAATGGTCTCCCTTTTGTTTGGCCATATCAACCCTCTCTTGATGGAATGGTTACCTTGAAAAATGGTTTTTAAAATCCTTCTCCAAAGAATGATTTCTAAGAATGCATTCTCTCCATCTTTGCATTAAAAATGGTGCCTTAAAGAGTTGCCATCACCATGTTGATTTTTGGACCCTTTATACTCTTGTCAAAATTATGGTTATAATGGCCATGAGGAAACCTTCCATTAAATGGTCTCCAAACACCAACCATATAAACCATACTCTTGGCTAGAGTCAAAATTTTCATGGAAATGATTTTAAAAAGGTTGTCCACCAAAGTCTATTGCATAACATGTGTTGTTTTTCAAAACTCTTCCCAAAAGTACATCAAATAACATTTCAAAACCATTTTCCAATCCAACCCTAGGCTAACTTGACCCTAGTTATCCAACCTTAGGCTAACTTGACCCTATTTGTCCAACTATAGGCTAACTTGACCCTAGTTATTCAACCCTAGGCTAACTTGACCCTGTTTGTCCAACTATAGGCTAATTTGACCCTAGTTGTCCAACCATAGGCTAACTTGACCCTAGTCATCCAACCATAGGTTAACTTGACCCTAGTCGACCAACCCTAGGTTAACTTGACCCTAGTGGTTTAACCCTAGGTTAACTTGACCTTAGTTAACCAATCCTAGGTTAACTTGACCTTAGTTAACCAATTCTAAGTTAACTTGACCCTAGTTGCCTATGTTGGTCCAAAAGGCAACCCAAGAGGGAGGTGAATTGAGTTTTTCGAAGATTAATACAAGTTAAGATTAATTAAAATTAATCTAAACAATATAGCAGTGATTAATCTATGTGCAATGCAATGTTATCAGCAGAAGCAAAGAAAACAGAGCAATAGAAGAGAGGCACAGATTTACCGAGGTTCAACCACAAATTGTGGTCTACATCCTCACCCCAAGACCTCCTTGAAGTCTTCTTCCACTATGTAATCACCTATTACAAATGGGCTGTTGATTGACAAAGTGCTCAGCTCATTATACAAGACTCCTCACCGAGCTCTCCAATCTCCAAGTGGTTTTGTCCAAGCTCCACTCAAACTTACAAGAGTTTTGCTTTCACAAGAGAACTCTCTAAACTCTCAATTACAAGTGTATAAAACTATACAAGTGACTAACACTCTCTAGCAAGAGTAAATTTTACATTCAAAGCTCACTAAAGAAGACAGGAAGAATATTCAGAGTATATCAATGAGTCAGTAGATTTGATCTTGTTTTTGTCTTCAATCACTTGTATAAATGCAGCGGAAGGTTGTATATATACCCTTGTATTGATTCCATCCGTTAGAGGTGGTTGGGTATCATAAATGCATGTCTAATCCATTATAACGTTAAGAAAAATAGCCGTTATATAAGAGGACTCGGCTCCAGGTCTGTGGAGTCGACACTTTCTGCTTCAGCATTTACCAGATGTTGATCACTGACTTCATGAGTCCGCTCTTCATATTGATGAGACGACTCCTTGTTCATTCTGTCTTCACATCTTTGGCTTCTGCTGTCATGAGGCGACACTTCATCTTCAGGTGTCTGCTCATTGATCATATTATCATCAAGCCTTTTATTTCTACTGTCAAGAGGCAACTCTTCGTCTTCATGTGTCCGCTCATTGATCATGTCATCTTCAAGCTTTTGTGTCTGTCTCCATGAGGCAACTCTTTATTTCAATAAGTCCGCTCTTTGTCTATTTAATTTCCAAGCTTTTTACTTCTGTGATCAAGAGGCGACTCTTTACTTTCGTGAATCCACTCATTTATCATGTCATCTTCAAGCCTTTGCGTTTGTGATCAAGAGGCGACTCCTTATTTCAATGAGTCCCCTCATTACCCATTTTGTCTTCAGACCTTTTATTTCTCTGATTAGGAGGCGACTCCTCATTTCCATGAGTCCCCTCATTGCCTAGAATTCTGCTTTCAGATTTCTATTGATCAAGCTTATCAAAGCACTGGTATAAGATCTTCAAGGAGTATATCTTTGGGGTATAATGATCAATCAAACTTAACTCATCAGAGTTAACTTCTATTCAATTTGGATTGAATCAATCATTGGATATTGATCTTCTTCTTGAATCTCAAACTGTCAAAGTTTCATTAGATCAATGTTCATCTTTTCTTCTTCATTTGCTCAGCTCCTTCTATCATTGTAGAACATCCTCTTTCAATGCTAAGCTTCCTCAATTGCGTAAAGCTTCACAATGCTTGATTTCTAATTTTCTCTCTTTGTTAGCAATTCTTCATTCTTCATTAAAATCACTTTACTGAGATCATTGCAGACATGATGAAGACTTCATGCATCTAGTCTTCATGGATCCTTTATATTATAGAAGAATTCTTCACTTGGATTCTAGGTAGGGATCAGATATTCATTGTGAGTCATCTTCTCAACAACTTCAATCGCATTATCTTGAATTAATCTTTGCATTCTAGATGAAGTCATCTCTTGAGCATTTTCAAACTCTTTAACAATCAATTCCTCTTTAACTAATCTTTGCACCTCTTCAACTGAACTTTGCATCTCTTCAACTGATCTTTGCATATTCTAATGAGATCTTCTTTTGGCATTTCCAACATCTCCATTCTTCATCTTTAACTGAATATTGCACCTCCTCAACTGATGAAGTCTTCAGTTTATCTTGCAAATCAATCTTCATTGAAACTATGCATCCTTGATAGAAGCTTTAATTGAACACCTTCAATCTCTTCGAATGTAGAACATCTGTTTGAAGTAGAGATAGGCGACAATCCTCTGTTTAGTTCATTGCATAGCTTTTTGAATTCATTGCTTGCTTCTTGAACTTGTTGTGCATTCTCTTTGACATACATTAGACTTACAATTCAACTTTTAAGTCTAAGTTATGAATTTTGTTAATCTACACACTAAGTAGATTCATTAGTAAAATAATACAAGGTTTAGTTATCATCAAAATCAACATGGGAATTAACCTTAAGTTAACAAGGATCAACTTTAAGTCAACAGCCTAACCCTAGGTTAACTTGACCCTAGTTAACCAACTCTAGGTTAACCTAACCCAAGTTAGTTAACCTTAGGTCACCCCTAACCCTAGGCCAACCCAACCTAGGTTAGTACACTTCAAGGTTCCAACTCTTGAACCCTTTTCTAAATGATCACTCAATTTTAAACTATCCTCATAACCCATTTTTCCAAAATCTCCTACTCTTCTGATTTAAAAAAACCAACTCCATAAACTCTTCAAATGTCCTTACACTCCATCTTCAAGACATTTCCAAAAATGCTTTTAAAAGATCACAAGCCTAAGGTGGCTCTAGCCCCCTCATGGTTAGGGGTTCCAAGGACAAGTGATAAATCAAGAATAACCTCTAAGGTTGTTCATATTAAGATTCCAAACCGTTAGCCATTTCCAAAAACCACTTTCAAAAACTAATTCATCAAAACATTCTAAAGTCAGGCCTCCAAGGTTTTCAAAACAAGACTTCAAAAACACTTTCAAGTTCTATTAAGTCATGCCAAAACATTTTTCCCAAAACTCCTTTAAGTTAATCCAAAAGCATTTTCAAAATACTCCACTATTCAATTTCAAGTCAAATCTTCGAAGACCACAAAAAGTCTTCAACTTTCAAAGACCTCCAAGTGTCTTAAACTTTTCCAAAGACCTCAAAGTGTTTTAAATTTTTTCAAAGACCTCAAAGTGTCTTCAAACCTTCCAAAGGCCCTAATGCGCTTATTTTCCTTCGGGCTCTTGTCCGAACTACGAATAACCTGATTCTAACCAAATGAGATACGTAGGCAACCTAAAATGGTGCGGTTATAACTTTTATTTCAATTCCAATCCCTTTTTTAAAAATTCCAATCAATTCAAAGTTTCTATTCCAAACTCTTTTAAAACCTCCATTATTTTCAAACTTCTTCTAAAAACTTACATCATGCATCATCCATCTAAAAAGTGATGACTAAACCCCTTTTTTCTAAAGTGAATATTAAATGGACAATGGTAACTGGTTATTCTAGTGAATGAACAAAAGGTGATTAAACATGTAGGTACTGAAAGGGCGAGGTAGGGTGATGATCGTAGGATATCTTTCTTACACGTAACCAACCCCCGGACCATAGATTTCTGATTTCGAAAGACCAAAATAGAGTTTTTTTCTAAAATGACTTAAATCTTTCCAAAGGTTGTCAAACAACCTATTTTCTTAAAAAACACTCTCTTGAGGGAGTTTTCAAAACATTTTCCAAAAAATCCTAAGTTTAATCTTCAGATTAACACTTAGTTTTAGGTGCCCTAACTCACCTTAATCAAGTTAGGTGGCGACTCCTATTTTTCTAAAAACCAATTTTCAAACTTAGTCGCACTTGTCCTTCTAGGAGGACGAGTTCTATTGACAAAGTTCTGTGCTTTTTGTCTCCAAGCCGAAAGGATCTTGGACACCCAAAAACTAAGGCACGACAATATGTAGGCAACCAAATACACGAGATTCTCTGGAGAGGTCAAATGCACCCTAGCGGCACACTCATAAGGGGGTGGGCAATAGCCATTGTCCCCCTAAGTTTTGAAAAATCTCCTTACAACTATATGTTGTTTAGTATTTAGGATAAAAATAAGTATGTTGACCTCCAAAGTTTTAAAAACTTTTCTTAGACCCTTTATAGTTTTGAGTATTTATAATAAAGTAGGTATATTGTTCCCCAAAACTCAAGTAATTTTACCATTATCCTCTTAAATTCAATTAATTTAGCCTTGCCCCTTTAGTCTAAAAGAAAATTTTGGTGAAAAAAGTACTTTCTTTGTTTTTAAGTAATATATCCACCAGGATTTTTATCTTTCTTTATGTTTGATAAGTCTCATAGTATAGAACTTAAATGTAAGTAACATGATTTGTATTTGGTACAATGATACCACTATTTTTTTTTCTAATTCGGCCCTTCATAAAATTCTTTAATCTGTAACTAGATGTACATAACCTTACTCCACAAGAGGAGAGTTTGCTTTTATATTTCGAATGTAACACTAAGTTTGCAGTGGAGTATTGCACTAAAAACTAATAAAATAAGATACAATTACATGACTAACAAAACTCATAATATTTCGCTAAGAATCTCTTCGATTTTCAAGTGGAAAATCCATTGCAATATTTGGATTTTGTTCATTGCACGATTAAGGCATTCCAATTTTCAACCCTTCTAATAAGGCAAAATTGATTCTTTTATTGTTGATTGACTTGTTGATAATTTAGTTCTAATTTTTTAAAGAAGTAATTATAATAACACCTCCTAAACTATGAACTAGTATTATCAAATTCTTTAAACTCTAAAACATGACAGATTGATCCCTTAAACTATCCATTTGTATCAATCAATACATTTTATTAGTAATCCGTTACGAAAATAAATGAAAATTATCATATGACTTGCACATATTCATAAAAATATAATTTTATATCTAAATTAATATTCTCTTTTTGCAATAATTGTCTAATAAATACCCATTCTATTGCTCTTATAATTATATGTCATTTCAAGAAAAATTTCATTTCTTAGATTATTATTATAAAAAGATAGTGTCAATTTAGATATAAAATCTTACTTTTGTGAACATGTACAAGTTATATGACAATTATTCATTAGCATTTTAGTTATGAAACAATTATTATAAAAATAAAAGATCAATTTAGATATAAAATCATACTTTTGTGAACATGTGCAAGTCACATGACAATTTTTTATCTATTCTCTTAACAAATTGCTAATAGAGAGTGTTGATTAATACAAATTACTAGTTTAAGGGATCAATATGTTATGTTTTACAGTTTATGAAAGATTAGTAATACTAAATCATAGTTTAAAGAGTGTTATTGTAATTACATCTTTTCAAAATAAATTCTTATATTTTGTTCTCTGTTTTTGGGAGAGTACAAGAATTGAACTACTTGTAAATTTAGCCCCGGTGGTAAGGGCTTGCTCGTGAGGTCTGCGGTTCTGACTCCAGCCTCATCCCCTTCCCCCGTTATGCAATATAACGCTCTTAATGAAGCCCATAAAAAGAAGGTTATTTCTAAATTCTTCTCAGCTTGAACATTTCTAACATGGGCGGCCATATTTGCATACCAATTATGACTTTTTGATTAGGCAAAATATTAGGAATTCACAAAAATACAATTTTATCATCCATTAGGCTATATTTGAATATTCAATTTGTTGAGAGAAAGACGAGAAAAAGAAACAAAACCAAAAATTAAAGAGAAATTTTTTTGTTTCCATTTGGTTGGACTAAAAAAATGAGAAGAAAATTAATAGTTATTTCTCAACAAAAAAAAAAAACGAATTATTTAGTTTCATAAAAAATGAACAAGTATTGGTAATTTAGTTTCTTTTTTCATTCTCTTGACAAATTCTAGATCCATATGTACAAAGCTTGTTTAGTAAAGTTTATTTTGAGCTTTTTTGAAGTTTTTTGCTTTTTGATTTTTATAAGCTAAGATAGGGAAAAAAAAAAAAACAAAAGCAAAAAATTGATTAAAAGCAAAAAAAAAAAAAACACTAATCTGAAAATGATTGGCAAAACACCTACCAAACAAGCCCACAATCTTAAGTGCATGCGTGTTCAGTCACTAAAAACTTGGCCCCACAAAAATTAAAGTTGCCTATCCTTTCAATAATTTTCACCTAATTTGAACTTTCACCTTTTTTTTTTTCTTTTCCCCGAAGTTACAGTTTACTCCTTATCATTTGAACAAAAATTATGTAACCTTGTGTTTTAGGACTAAGTACATAATTCTCTTGAAATTTAAATTTATTGGTAAAATAGATAGGATTGTGATAGATTAACTAAAATAATAAAAAAATCCTTGTGAAGATCTTTTTTTTATTTTTATAAATAAATAATCTTAGTTTTCACCTTAACGTACATGTAATAGACCTTTTTATATAATTGTATAGTGTTGAGAGGCAATAATTTTTATAAATACATAAAACGACCTATTTATATATTTATTTATTTATAATAAAATAATATCAATCACCGTTAACTTTAACAATTTTAATAATTACGTCACTATTTGGACAAAGTGTAACTACTCATTATTTTTCTTTTTTATTTCTCTAAACAAAAGGTAAACATCAGCCATGTGTCCATGATTCATGATGAGGTTTCAGTTCAGTCCCCATCCATCTCTCATTAAATTCGCCTTGCCCCAATTGTGTGACAGGACATAAAACAGCTATTAGCCAGACGATTATTAATTTCATTGCCCCTCTTCAATCAGGTCAAATTTGTTGACTAATTGGATCTTTTCTTAGGTTTTATTAAATTGATTATCACAAACAAATCAACCCACCTGATTATTCCCTCTCCTCTTCTCTCACCAGCCTCCAGACTCCAAATCCCAAATCTGACGCTCACATGTGAAAGAATGTCTTAAGTACTTTTTGGGTTCTCATCTTTAGGGCTTTTCTTGGAAGATCAGTTACCATTTTCACGATTTGGAGACACAGTTTAGAGAGAGAAACTGTCAGTTCAATTGGCCAGTGGTGCCACTAGCATATGGAGCTGAAGAAAGAGAAGCTAGTGAGGTAATGTTGTACTGAGCGAACCCTTTCCATTCTTATGTCTGTCTTTCTATAATTTGTTTTCTTTTTTTGGTTCTTCTCCATTTTCTGTTCGGTTGATGAGAAAATGTAGGAGAAGTGGAAGAAGAAATCAAACTTTTGGGTTTTGCAAAATCCATCAATGAGGGCCTCAAAAAAGGATAAAAAATTAGACTGGGGTTATGTTCTGTTTTGTTGTCTCGATTTTGGAGACGAAAATAGCAGGAAATAATGTACTTGACATTATTTTCTTTCCTTTTTCTATACCTTCATTTTCTTGGCGACAGAAAATATAAGTTATGCCACGATTGGTTGGGGAGAAAACTCTGGGAAACGAGCAGAATTTGAATTGCTGAATCTAGATATCTGATTATCTGGGGCTAAACAAACTATAAGGAAAATATTTGATTTTGTTAAGGCTTTTTTTTTTTCGGTTAAATTTTAACTGAGATAAGTTTTAAATTTCTTGGAAACTAACACGATCTCAAATTATCAGATTCAACTTTTTTTTTATTTGATTGCTTTTAATAAATTTTCTCAGTAAACAAACGGTGGGTTTGGGAATTGTCTACTGATGTTCATTACCAAAATGGCAAAATTGCAGGTTTTATTCTGATGGAAAAGAACAAAAAAAAATTCTATGGGGAAGAACTGACCCCTCGCATCTGGAAAAGTCATCTTCTCGTTACAAGGTTTCATCCTCCTTGTTGGAAACTGATGGTGGGTTTGTGGTTAGAAGTAAAATTTGTGATACTCTTAAATTTGGGAGATCCAAGGTGTGTCCAGAGCAGCCTGAGCCGTGGCGCAAGCGAATACTTGATCCGGGTAGTGAGATAGTGCTGCAATGGAATCGGGTTTTTATATTCTCATGTTTGGTTGCGCTTTTTGTCGATCCACTATATCTTTACCTGCCTAGTATAGGAGGGACTGGGGACTCTCACTGTGTGAAGACTGATTTGAATTTGAGAATTGTTGTGACCTGTTTCCGGACTATAGCAGATTTTTTCTATTTGTTGCATGTGATTATCAAATTTAGGACAGCTTATGTCGCACCAAGCTCCCGGGTGTTTGGGAGGGGTGAACTTGTCACGGATCCCAAGAAGATTGCCCGAAGATATATAAGATCTGACTTCTTCATTGATCTGATTGCAACTCTGCCACTCCCTCAGGTGCTTTGTTTTCCATTATTAATTTTTGACTCCTTATACCACTACATATAAAGCCTGCCTATTTGAAGTGATTGTATCTTACGAATGTTTTGCAAATAATACTATGTTATTGTATTTGTTTACTGGTAGCTTGAGTCATACATGTAGGAAAGAAAAGAAGTTTGGTTTAGGTCTCTGAAGAACTTCATTGGTTCTTTTCTTAAAACATAACTGTGCCCTGGACGTAACCAAATAGTTAAAGGTATTAGGAAATGTATTTTCTATAACAGCACGATTGCCCTCTAAGATATCTGCCTCACTTGTGGTGGTATTTATGCAATTGAAGTATGAGAATCAGAGTAGTTGAATGGGCTCATATGATTCACATGTCTGACCTGTCACCTTGATGCTTTTGGGGCATTAATGAATCATTGAATTGTCAACCAAGGACCAAGGTCTACCAAAAAAGTACGGACACGGACGGATACACCGACACAATAATTTTTAAAAATATCAAGACACGACATTGTAGGGACATGACAACAAATAAACACATATTTTTATACGTATAGACTAAAATAATACTATCTCTTCATTTTTTACGTTACAAATATTGTATATTTTATTGTATCAAAATAGTAAAAAAATTAATTTTAACATTCTAAATATTGGAAAAGACGTTGAACAAAAAATTTTAATATCTATTTTAGAAAGCTCTACTCATAAACAAATTAAAAGTTTTGAACTTTGAATTTTCTAAAATTTAAAAATCTAAAAGGGGAAGGAATAATAGATATAAATTCGCACTATTTTTATATTATCATTGGATCACAAGTTTTTTTTCTTCAAATAAATAATGTGTTTCATGTGTGTCTCAGTGATGGACACGAGTGTCCTCTAAGTATCCAAAGCATGTCCGGTTCTGATAGGATCCATTTGGACACATGTTCGATACGTGGGGGAGTGTTCGATGAGTGTCAGTGTCTAACATTATTTTGGAAGATGCTTTTATTGGACAAATAAATAAAAAGTGCTCTATCAATTAGCATTGGCAGTAAAACTCTGATGCAGACAAGATATTAATTGAAGCAGAAAGAACTTATTATCAAGATTGTACCCATGGTGCAGAACCGAATCTGCTACACTTCAAAGTGTCTTTGGTCCCATTGGAAATTGGGAATAATCCTCGGCACAGGTGGGCACATGACGGTTGCTCTCTCAGATGTGATGACAGCTCTGACTCATGTGTACCCATGAACAGAATTTCAGGACTTTTATGGCTTGCTCAAAGAATTTTAGGACTTTTAGGGCTTGCTCGGTACTCAAGAAAACAAAACAGAATGGTGAGGAAGAGAGATGAGTTATATCACTTGTATTTGTTCTATCGACTATAAATTCCTGGATATATGCAGAGGTATATACCATATACTAGTGGTGAACCTGCGCAATGCGTGTATAAAAGAAAAAGGAGGTACACATATTTGTTAAAAAATTAGTCAAGAAACTAAATAACCATAAAATAAAATAATTTAATTCCAAACCTACATAGTTATGCTCTTATTGTAATCTTTTTTTGTAATATATAAAGTTTTCTATATGCATCATATTTAATACTATTTAATTACTTTAAAAAAATTAAATTTGAGAAAATATTATGAATATTTTACCTTATCCTATTGCAATGTTATAATTTATGGAGATTTAATTAGATAAAAATTTATATCTAAAATCATATTACGTATTATATTTCATGAGATAATGTGTAGAAACTTAAGCGGATAGGAATTTGTATTGAAGTAGAAAACTTTATTGGACTATAGTATGAATTGTAATAATCTATAGAAATTTAATTAGATAAGATTATGTTCTTGAAATCATATTACGTATTATATTTCATAAGACAGAGTATAAAAACTTATAGATAGGATTAATATTATATTTCATGAGATATTTTGTAGAGACTTAATTGGATAGAATTTTATCCTTAAATAGGAAACTATATTAGATTACAACACTAATAGAGTGGGTTGATAACCGAACAAATTAATAGTTATCTAACCAATTACCTCTGTGACATGGCATTTTAAAAGTATAAGAGCATTTAGAGTGCCTCGTAGGAGAGAGACAAAATATAAGAACAAACACAACTTTTATATATATATGATTGAATATAGCAAGGAAACGAGTGTATTAAGCCTTAAATTGTTCATTTTGTGATTTAATACAATAGTTATAGAAGATGGTTCTGGAATAACATCGATCCAAAACAAAGCAGAGTTGACTTAGGATTGTGCATAGAAAACTTGCAAATAAGTGGGCACAGGCTAGGGCCACACAAGCGTTGACCACGCCATTCCTCATGTGCGTGCGTGTCTGGTTGTTTTCAATCCTCAGACACAGGCTACATAGTGTGGCTCAAGCAACAGCTCTTGCCCAAGCCCATAACCCTCACTAGTTCTAAAGTTGTTTAAAAAAGGTTTCACAAGCCATATGGGATTGTGCTTAAAAGAGCACCTTACACATGCATACTTAAGTTCTCAGGGCTGCTTGCTTGGGAAACAGTTGACTTATCTGAGAACTTAACCACTTTTTATTAGAAAGCCATAAATTACTTTTCTGCTAGAATAAAGCATCAGCTTAATCTTGTATTGTTCACGCTGCATCAAAGAATATAGGGGATGCCTAGATGGACTCTGTTTAATAAGTATCAAAGTAGTCAGTCTGAGTAACTTTGATCTTTCTATAAATTAGACTTCATATTGTCATGCTTAGTTTTACTTCTTTTTAAATTTAAGGTTTATTTTCACCTTTATCATTTTTTTACCTGTTTATTAACCAGTTTTAAAATTCCCAAGGGGAAAAAAGGGCAGCATTTTTAATTGGAAATATCTTGTGCAGATCGTCATCTGGTTCATTATACCGGCAACAAGAAGTTCACAAGCTGATCATAATAACAATGCCCTTGCTCTGATTGTTCTACTCCAATATGTTCCCAGGTTATATCTGATTTTCCCATTAAGTTCACAAATAATTAAAGCAACTGGAGTTGTCACGAAAACTGCTTGGGCAGGGGCTGCATATAATCTGCTATTGTACATGTTGGCTAGCCATGTATGTAACTTCTAACTATTCATTTCTATTTTGAATTGTCAGCAACTCTAATTGTTAAATTCGAAACCACTATGTAGGTTGCACCACTTGCTGAGCATTCTTTTTTTAATTATTTAGCACTCCTTTTCATTTTCTTATTTGGAGTTTCATAATTGTGTTTGATTGATATTCCACTTTGTACTCTTAGGTTTTAGGGGCAGCATGGTACTTGCTGTCAGTTGACCGGCACACGTCGTGCTGGAAATCAATTTGTAAAAAGGAATCTGGCCCTCCACAATGCTTACTTCACTATTTGGATTGTGATACTCTTAGCCATGATGATCGCTGGAGCTGGGCAAACTCTACAATGGTGTTTAAGAATTGTAACCCTGACAATGATATCACTTTCAATTACGGCATATTTGAAAATGCAGTGACGAAAAATGTTGTCTCCACAAAATTTGTTGAAAAGTACTTTTATTGTTTGTGGTGGGGCCTACAGAACTTAAGGTATGATTTCCCCCAATTTATCAGTTGTACCCCAGTGGTGATGGCTGTATTATTAATGTCATTGTTTCCCTACAATCAGTTTTTCTTTTGTGAATTTATGCAAACTTGTTTGAGGAACATGATTCATCCCAACAGACTGGAATGTGCTTAGCTATTACTAGATTAGGTGCTGTAACTAGATGGCAGGCATTATGACAATCTTTAACATGACCTCTAGAACGTTTAATCATACATATTTGTTGGTACAATCTGATGACATCTGTAACAGATAAATATACAATTTCTATCTAACTTATTATAAAACCTATATATTTCTTGACATATGCTGGGTTAGTACCCGTTATTTACAGGATATGTATTTATTTTAGAGGATGAAAGAGAGGTTCATGGTTTCCACATTTTATTTGATGGATGGCTAAATTGAAGAGAAAGGGAATGAAATCTTGAGTAAAGGAGATAACATCTGAGTATATGCTATGGAAAGAATTGACAGTGGAGTGTGGAGGAGTGGAATTCAGGGAGTGCTAGGGGTGAATGGGTCTCTAAAATAGTTTCCATGGGTTTGGGTTAATGGAAGGCAATAGGAAATACTGGGAGGTACCTTGTATTGGCAAATCACAAGACAATCAGGTTTTGGATGATAACTTGTGCGAAGATGTTGCACTAGAAACAATATACCCTGGCCTGTTTTGTATTACTACTGAAGAGGACGTTCAGTAGCGGATTATGTGAGATTCTGAGGGCGGAGTGGTGTTGGATCTATTTCAGTAGATTGCTGCAGGTTTGGGAGTTAGGGTTGGTTGACACTTTTATTAGCAGTCCCTTTTTAGTATGGGAGGAGGCTTTGGGTTGGAAGGTTTCTAGTAGCAGTATTTTAGGGTGTTCAGTGTTAGGTGGTGGATGTAATCCTGTCTACCTTTGGAAGGTTTTCATGTATTAAAGTGCATTCCAAGGGATCAATTTTTTCTTGGACCACAGCTATAAAATCTATGTTGACCATTTATAATTTGGTCACCAGGGCGAAGATTTTATCAAATTGTTGTGCGTGAAAAGCAGCTGAGTTTATTGCAAGTATCTTTGGTGCATTTTGTCATATCTAGTAAATTATCATGGCTTTTTTGTTCTCTCTGGTGGGTGGACTGTGGTGTGTTCATGTCTAGGTGAGGTATTGGGAAGTGGCCTATGGGTTTGTGTCAGAACTTGTGGAAGGCATCTTTGGAAAATTGGTTTGTTGGAGTATATAACTAATTCCAACTTCGTGAACATTCTGTTTCTTAATGGTTAATATGTTTCAACTACAAGCACAATGAAGCAAATCTACAAATATCATCAACAGGTTTATAACTACTTCCACCTTTAAGATTCAATGAGCAAACTCTCTGCTGAGGATGATATCATATCAGTATAATCTGATAACAAGACAAGTAGAGGAACTAAACCCATCCATTGTTGCTCTCTCTCTCTCTCTCTCTCTCTCTCTCTCTTACACACACACACCCACCCACCCACCCACCTTGCTAATACCATTACACAGAATACTCTAAAATGTTGATCTTCATATTATTGTAAAAGGTAATGATTGCCATGGTTAGGCAAATGATTATATCAAATGTATTAATAACCATGAAGATGGTTATTGGAGGTGCTTGTAGCTTGTAGAATTGATGAAACAAATGTTAAATAAACTTTTTATTCTCATTCTAATTTGAAAAGAACAGGGTACCACTTAAAACAGTTTGTTAATACCTATATTTTTCTGTTGGTTTCTCAGTTCATATGGCCAGAATTTGTCAACAAGCACATTTATCGGGGAGACATTGTTTGCCATTCTGATTGCCATCTTGGGTCTTGTTTTATTTGCACATCTGATTGGGAACATGCAGGTATTTATCCTTCCCAATTACTTCCATTTAGACTTTCAAACTACCATCCCATTGATAAAGACTTAATCGAAACACCCTGGTCTGATTATTTTGTGAAAATTTTGGGTTAAACTTTTCTACAATAGAAACTTGTGAGTTACCTTGTTTCCCTTCCCCAAATCTATTTTTACTTTGATGTAGCAAAAAAAAATTGCATATACATATATATATATATATATATATTTTGTAATCAAAAGACCTTTCATTCACTGGACTATTTCTGAAATTCTTGCCACCAAACTTTATGGCTTGGAATATGCATGGATTCAGGGACTAATGCTTGCAAAAGTTACTTCTCCTAGGGTTATTTTGCAACTATTGCGATAAACATATTAAGATTGGCTGTTTTCATCTAGTAATGTCCCTGCCCATGGTGGTTTTGTGCCTCCTGCAACGCTTAGAAATTAAGCAACCTGTTCTAGAATTTGCTAAGCATTTGTAAGCTTGAGGTCTGATGCTTAAATATATCTTAGTTGATGCTCATGTTTTTTAGAATCTGTTTGAGATTTTAGACTTTGAGGCTCATTTTGATATGACGCTCAAGGAAAATGCTTGGAGGCTTGAAATTCAGTTATTTCTTTCGTTTAGGTGTTCAAACTCGTAATTCATACCTAAAGGTTTGTCATATCAGTTAGGCTTTATTTCTAAAATTTGTTTAAGGTAATGCAACCTATACATATTTTGGGTTTTTTCAATCTTTTTAAACTTGACTTAATTCATGCCTAAAGGTTTGTCATATCAGTTAGGCTTTATTTCTAAAATTTGTTTTAGGTAATGCAACTGATACATATTTTGGGTTTTACAATCTTTTTAAATTTGACTTCTTATTGCGAATAGAAGTCAACAATTTGACCAACCAAACATGATTTTGCATTGATAAAAGCGTGTGATTTGAATTGATAGTAAAAGATTGAGAGGACAAATTGAAATGGGAGAGGTCAAGCTCTAGAAAGTATGAAGCGAAATCTTTTTATGAACCATCCTCCTTTCTTTGGAAAGGGGTGTGGGTGTCAAAGGTGTCATCTAAACTTGCCTATTTTATGTGGACAGTGGCTCACAACAAAATACTTACCATTGACAATTTGATTAGGAGGGGGCAAATTCCTGGCAATTGGTGTTACAATTGTAAACAAGATAGGGAATTGACCAATTGCCTTCTTATTCATTGTGTGATGCCTAGAGGCCTTTGGGTTACAATTCTTAGCATGTTTGGGTAGGGAGTCCAACCAGAGGACTTTTGATGGGACAAAAGAACCTTTTTTAAACTGAAAAGTAGAATTTCGTCTCTTTTATATAATTTGTTCTTGGGTGTAGTTAATCCATCATTGAACTAATTTTTGGATTTTCTGAGACTTTTGAGTGAAGAACATTTGTATAGAAGATTTAGATGTTTTGTTTTGTTTCAATAAAAGATTGTGCTTCAGATTTATAAATTATTTTTTATTTAAATGTGTCTCTGGAGGAGTGACTTGGGATAAAATTCCGCCGATGTGGATTACTTATCGAGAGAAAGAGGGGGGGGGGGGGGGGGGGGGGGGGGGGGGGGGGGGGGGGGGGGGGGGGGGGATTGAATTGGTCTGGCTCTCTCTAACTGATAAAAATTTAATGCATGTGCACAACCATCCGCTGCATGTCAAAGTAATAATATACAATCAGACAATCAAGAGACACGATCCAACTAGT
The DNA here is from genome assembly GCA_033060915.1 of Euryodendron excelsum. Lineage (NCBI taxonomy): Eukaryota > Viridiplantae > Streptophyta > Magnoliopsida > Ericales > Pentaphylacaceae > Euryodendron > Euryodendron excelsum. The sequence continues at coordinate 18,405,589 of CM065393.1, read as the reverse complement.
TAATTCACTGTAAAGGACTGAATGCAAGAATACAATTTACAAACCCAACCCTAGTTGAATCCTCATGCTTTAGATGTCAAGTCCATGATCTTGCAGGTGTGCTTGTATGACCAAGTCACCACAATCTCTGTTCTTCAATCCTTGATCAAAATCATATTCCACCATACTGCTTCAATCTGTAAGACACTTGACTAGTTCCAGCAACGCCTTGGAGATCTACCAAGGCAACCTCCACCATGATGTAGAAACCTTCAACGGCTGCTAGAGATGGATGAAGAAGATTCTTGTAGCCTTAGGAGAGCTTTATAACATTTGTAGAATCCTCTTGCTGCTCTACAATCTTCAAGTCAAGCACTGAGGATGGAAGAAAAATGAACCAAGTGCTTAGGATGGAAAAGAGGTATTCCCTTTTGCTATGGAGAGCTTTCTTTGAAGTTAGGAAGACTCAAGCTGTGGCCAAACCCAAGGCAATAAGATGATATGTACCATATGCCTTTTTCAGCACAAAAATCAAGGCCAAGATGATTTAAACTACAAAAACCAACTTAAGTGAGTTTAGTACGAGCTACAATGTTTTGACCTTTACTCGAGTAACCTTTGAGTGAACGCAGCACTGGAATTTCAATTCTGAGCAGCTGCAATGTATCGCTTAAGTGACCTAGAATCTCGTTCAAGTGAACTGTACAATTCATAGTTCTGCAACTTTGAGCAATTTTTGTTGACTTCCATCAACTTTCCACTTGTGCAACTTTGACATGTTTGATTTAAATGCGACTTAAGGATTTATTACACGCAAAGCGATTTTGTTAATGAAATTTGCCAGCACAAACTAAATTCCTAACAACTTGCATACAAGACACAGTTGTATTGATATGAAACATTGCATTCTAAGAAGCATGGACACAGACATGCGACACGGACACGCTGACACGGCGATTTTCAAAAAATACAGGACACGAAACGGGGGAACACGGCAAAATTATATATTTATGTATTTTTTTATGTGATATATAGAAATATTTTACTCAAAGGTAATAAAAAATGCATAATAATACTAATTAAAATAAAAAAACTATGTATTTTATAATATAAACATTAAATTAGGTATAAAATCATATTGCTTTTATTATACAATTAGATTTCAAGTTATTTTCTTCAAATTTGCAACGTGTTTCACAGGTGTAAGTGACGTACCAAGTGTCCGAAGTGTGTCCAATTCTAAAAAAATAGTAAAATAATAGGACACGTTTGAACACGTATCCTACACAAATACGGCATCTTCTTAGAAGTATCCGTGCTTCTTAGATTGCATCATTCTTTGGATATTGTGTTATGGTTATGTTAATTTCTATGTCTATGCTATATCTTTTTTAGCGTGAGTGAGGATTTTTCCTTTGGGGGCGCAACTCAATTTGCATTGGTTTGTTTAGCATCAAACCTTGAATGAACTTGAAGATTATGTTGATTCAGAGAAAACTTTAGTTGAAACCAAGCTGATAAAAGTTTGTGTTCTTTCCTTTTTTTTGTCTTAATGGGTTTAGTAAGTCAGAAAGTTATAAACTAATAATGTCAATTAAGAAGCAAAGATACAGAAATGGGGCACAGATACGACATGATATTGACATGCCAACACGTCAATTTTTAAAAAATCAAGACACGCCATGGCAAGTACACGATACCAATTAAATATATATTTTTATGTGTAGGCATGAATATAATTTCTATTTTTTTCATTTTCTAAAGTACAAATACGTTTATATTTTATTTTATCCAAATACTACAAAATCATTTTTAACATTCTACACATTAGAAAAAAATGTGAATAAAAAGTCCTAATATCTATTTTAAAAAATCTCCATCCATAAACAAATTGGAAGCGTTAAGTTTAAGAATTCCTAAAATTTACAAGTCTAAAGGAGGAGATATTAATAGGATTAATAGGTATAAATGCACATTGTTTTTACATTTTTTAGGCCAGGAGGTTGATAGCGTGATCTCGTATCTAACTTATTGGTCTTATGGTAGTGTCCAAAATGTCAATTTTCAAAATCCAATGGCTTGCATGAAGTGGGCAAATGAGATCAAGAGGGGATGCCACCAGGGACAATTTGCTTGGCATGGCTATAGTTCTTATTGGGCCTATGGAAGATGTGGTACTTTTTAAATGGAACCACCCTTACATTGGCTAGGGAAAAGAACCTCTCCTTCCAAAAGCTTTTGTCAAAAATGAACTCCACTCAAAAGACAAGTTAGAGCTTGGGTTAGGTTGGTCTATGTTCTTGGTTGAGTAACTACCCTAAGAATGAACCAGTAGAGGTGCATGTAAAGCCGTGTGGCCAACTTGAGGCATGTTAAGTGAGTAGGTTAGTGGTTTGCACTGAAGTAAGTTGCAACACTGCTTCTTCAATGCTAGAGCTTATTTGTTACTTTTTATTCAAATTATCTAGCTTTTCAGGTGTTCCTTTGGTATTGTGCTTCCATGCCTTAAACTGGCCAATATGCGCTCGTGCTAAAGCTTAAGCATAGAGGATGAGGTTCAAGAGTCCAGCCTGAGGCCCACCTAAGAGGAACCCTACCTATACACACACCAAAAATAAAAGTACAAAATAAAATGCCCCGCGGTGAGACCTTTTTGAACTGAGAGGAGCTTTGCCTGAGCTGAGCCCGTTTAAAAATCAAGGCCCTCATCCGAAGACTAGCTCACTAAATCCCATGGGCTTCAGGCTAAATTTGGGTTGGCCTAGGGGTGGACATTAATTGGGCCGGGCCTACACTAGAAATATTTTTCATTGGGCCTAAAACCAAATCCTAGGCCCGCTCAAAATAAAAACTAGATGCCCAAGCCCGCCCATTTATCCTAAAACAATTTTAATAAATATTTTTTTCTTTAATTTTTTTAAATAATATAAAATCTAAATACGTAGATATATGAAAATATAAAAATATATTTTAGACCAGACTTGGTCAGACTGAGCTTCAAACAAAATTTCCAACCTTGCCCATTAACCTAATTGGGCCTAAAAAATATTCTAAAACCTATAAATGATGGGCAGGCTTGGGGGGGCCTTGGGCCCATGGACACCCCTAGGTTGGCCTAAACAATCAATTGTTTCAATGTGTATACTACATATGTACACATCAAAACATAGGACTATATTTATATATGTATAATGTGTGTATTATTTATGCAATTGTATATCTATATGCATGGATTATGTTTATACGTGAAAATAGTATAGTTATGATGTATATACATATCTACACATATGTTAAAAAGGACACACATGTTTAAGAAGGTATCACTTCTGTGTCAGACAAGTCTGACAATGACACTCATTGGACACGCCTTAACACGTGTTAGACCCACATTCAATCAAGTTCTTTTATTTTTTGTAATTTTTTTAGACTAGACACTCTTTGGGCACTTGAGGAGCACATGTGTCCATCCATCGCTTAGATATATATGAAACACATCGCAAGTTGAAAAAATATCTTAGAAGCCAATAATTAAAACCCAAACAACTAGGATTTGTACTTATTAATCCCTCCTAATTTAAACTTCTCAATTTTAGGAACTCTAAAGTTTGAAACTTTCAATTTGTTTGCCGATAGTTTTTTTTAAAGTAAAATATTAGGACTTTTTGTTGACACTTCCAATATATAGATGTGGAAAATAAATTTTCTACTATTTTGATATAATAAAAGATATACGCATTTGTAATGTAAAAATTAAAAGTTATTATATTCTTGTATATATGTATTTAAATTCATTTTGTTCTCGCTTCCCTGCCTGTCTTGTCCTAAATTTTTAAAAATTGTTGTGTCAATGTCTGTATTGTGTCTTATTTGTGTCCCTGTTGATATCCGTGCTTCTTCGCATATATTTCTATTAGAACTCGCCGTAGATTGGCAAATTGAGTCACTAAGAGCATCAAATAATGCTATGGTTTTGAGGTCTTATTTATGATTAATGAACGTTAGTGATTGAAACTAATTGATTGGAAAGGAGTAACCAGGGAAGAAATAAGATTAATTGGAAAGACTGTTTTTCCAGAGAAACTAAAGCCACAACCCCAGATTTATATTGTCCTTCTGTTGTGTCTCCTCTATGATGGAATTCCTAGGAGAGAGAGAGAGAGAGAGAGAGATGGAACTGTCGAGAGACTTAGAAAAGTTAACACAAAAGAAAGAGTCAAAATAGGGTTGAAACATTGAAGTTGCAGGGGACGGTTGGAGAGCTTGGGTCGCTGGTGACTTGTGAAGAAGTTGGAGTTAGCACTCTTCAATCTAGGATAGTGTCAAATCGATGTAACTGGATATTTAATTGGGAATTTGGAAAACATGTAAATAAAACTACAAAGGTGCCATTAGTTGGGTGGGGTGGGCCAAAAGCATGTTGCGCTTAGTGTGGCCTGAGCTCAGCCTGGATTCAACTTCAGGCTTGTAAATCTGTCCAAGCTTGGCCCATGCCATTCCCATTTAGTGCTCAGTCTGAAATTTAGCAAGCCAAATGTGTGTGCTTCGGGGTTTTCAGCCTTATTGATAGTCCTACCCGTGGGGGTACCCTGCTAGGGGAGGGAGGTTGATGCATTGTAGTCGATGTGAAATTCTTATGAAGATTGTCAATTGAGTTGTCAGAGTATTAAGAATTTTGTGCTTATTTTATCAAATTCATATCTAAGCAAAAGATCCATTGGACACATGAAGATGATAATAAAGTCTTCCCAACTGTAAAGAATCTTCTCCAACAAGAAGAATCTTGAAAGTTGAGGTTGAATTTTTTCCAACAAGAGAAGATATATTAATTTAAAAAATAACATAACACACATTAGGGGTTGAAACTCGAGGCTAAATTTTCATCATATCACACACACACACGCACGTATCTGTTACATATCAGAAATATATGTGTGTGTGTGTGTGTGTATTTAAAACAAACAAAATCAGCCTGCTGTATTAGCCCACGACCATGAAGTCCAGGATATACTAGGGGTATTCTTAGGCTAAAGTAAGTTCAAGTAAATTTGTTTCTTAAAAGTAGAGTGGGAAAACCTTTTAGACATTACACGTGTTTCAAAGTACTACAGTGCACAGTATTGAATATGTTATATTGTCAAATGAACTTATAACAACTTCAAAGAGAAGACTAAGGTGGATTTTAGAAAAGTTCGACAATGAAAATCAATAAAAATATTTGAGTTTAAAAAAAATATCAACAAATCAGCATGAGGCCTCCCAACTTGGGTTGGAGTTTTTTTTAATCCAAGTAAAATCAATGCATGAAAGCCACAACCCAAGCTTGCTCATTGGTGTTATGGTATTGTATTTTTTTGGTCAACCTGTGCAAGTTTCATTATGTGGGTGGAAAGGAGACCAAGATTGTGCTCCAAATACTTTTTATCAAAGTGCATGTAAGTCCAATCAATCATTGCCTAGGCAACACGAACATTTCGTTGGAGAAGCTATACCCCTGTCGGACACCAACACGCGTGGGACACATGTGAGCACGTGTCATACATTCTGTTTTACGTGTTTAATTTTTTATTTATTTATTTTTAAATTTGACACTCCACGGGCACAGCACACGTGTCCCATTTTGAACACTTTAGGAACACGACAGGGGCTCAACTATAAATTTTAAAACAAAAAAATTGGGTTTATTTTGTAAATAAGAAAACTTTAAAATATTAAAATAAAGAAAAGGGTGCAGATCTTTGTCAAACCAAATCGATCATGTGAGAGAGAGAGAAAGAGAGAGAAGCCCTAGTCTGTGGGATCGAAGAAGAAGAAGAAGAAAAATAATTGTGTTACTGATATTGATGGTTAATTTGTTTTTTGTGTTTAGTGTAATGACGTTTTAATATTTTCGGTGGTTTTTGACCTTATAATCTTATGTATTGATGGAATAACTTTTTTGTTATTGATGTGTTTGTTTACTTTATCATTTTTTATGGAATGTAATTGACTAATTGTGAATATTTTTTGCCGACTAAGTAGTAAAATATGTTATTTTTTAATTTTAATGGGTTTTCTCTTGTATATTTTTTGCTTTTTTTTTTTTGTAAAATATTTATATATATGACATAAAAAACTATAAAAAATATATTTTTTCATGTGTCCCGCCGTGTCATGTCCTGTAGTTTTTGAAAATTATTGTGTCTGCGTGTCTGACACTTGTGTTCGTGTTCGTGCTTCTTAGATCATTGCTTTTCTTTGTGGGCGTTAAGAATTACATTTTTTTTTTTTTTTGGGGGGGGGGGGGTGGAGGTTTAACCAGGGACGTTCCTGGTTTTTGTTTGATATACATGGATCTTGTGATTATAACAAATTGGCTGCACTTGATTACATTTCAAGAATATTGCATAATAATTTGGTTGATAAGATGTTGAAAATACTGATTAACAATGTGGTTTGTTATGGTGTACTTTTATGTATGTTGTTAAATTTGCATATTTACACTACAATTAACATTTTAATGATTATTTAAGAATTTGGTCTGTCTTGGTTAAAATCATACTAATTTGTTAAAATTGGATGGAATTCATTCTTTAGAAAGGAAAAAAAGTTTACTCAGAAAACGCAAGGGTTTATGGTTTTGATCTTTTTTATTTTTCGCAAATTTCATTTTCTTTCTGATTTATGTTAGTTTTAAATGTTAAACAAAAAATTCTACCAGTTTGTTTTAACTATTTTTTCATGAAACAAAAGACCTTCCGTGCTATTGTGACGGTCCAGGACTCCAGTGTGAGGTGTAAAGCTGTGAAAGTGGACTTAATATATGTACCAAAGAAAAAGTGGATGAAATATAAGTGCAACATTGATGGATCTCTGTAGATGGATGTCTGTTTGACATGTATTCTAGATTTTTTTATTGTGTCCATGATTTCTCAATTTTATCTGCACTTTTGTCATAGGTTGGTTGTAGATAGTAATCCCAATTAATGTAATAATATTATATTACTTTATAATAACCCATTCTGTTATAGAATTCACATAATATCACTGAAAATGAGAAATTCTAAAAGTAGGTCTAGTTATGTCAATCCTACTTTGAATGCAAATAGCATCCATGTGTAATCTCGAGGTTTGTCTTGATGTGCTTGAATGATCCTCATAATGAGAAATTTGTTACTCTGGTCCCATGAGGTCAATATGATATACATTGTATTGAATTGTAAATATGACATTGACTTGATCATCAAATTATGGATCATGAGTTCATCCTTGTCCATCCCCATTTTGAGCAAAATAAACCTTCTCATTTTAGAACTGTAGTCTGTGGAAATAACAATTTGCATTTTAGTAAGAGTGTAGAAGGAAATAAATTAGCACACAACTTGGTTGTTACATCATGTTTTGGTAGTGCGTGATGCTTCCTTTTATGGCAGTCTGATTGACCTGATACCACGCTGTGAAACAATGATTCCAAAGGCCCTTTCGTTCTCATTTTCTCATTTATGTTTAGAATAAACTGTAAAGCACATAAATACTAGGTATACCGTCTGTAGAGATAAACCTAATATGCTCTCTCTCTCTCTCTCTCTCTCTCTCTCTCTCTGTGTAGACATATTTGCAATCTCTAACTGTGAGGCTTGAGGAATGGAGACTTAAGAGAAGAGACACTGAAGAGTGGATGAGGCATCGCCAACTCCCTGAAGATTTGAAACAACGTGTTCGACGTTTTGTTCAATATAAATGGCTTGCAACTCGAGGTGTAGATGAAGAAGCTATCCTGCATGGCTTACCTGCTGATCTTAGTCGTGATATCCAACGCCACCTCTGCTTGGACCTTGTTCGTCGTGTAAGTTTCAGCCAAGTATCTTTAGTTTCTAGAGCTAAAATGTCATTCTGTTGTGAAGTCCTTGCCATGTTTTGTCCAGAACAGTGAGTTTGGAGAATTGTTGTTATTGACCAAAATGGAATAGCAGCCTTAGAGATAACCAGAAGTGGCATAACAGGCAACTTACTTTATGAGCTCCCATGGTGACTTGCTCCTGTGGTGACTTGTATTAGAAACAATTGTTCTTGGTATTCTGAGAATAGTTTTGCTATGTTGATATTTGTTGGAGAGCTTGATATGCATTGTTGGGCCCCTTCCTATTAGCTTAAACTTGTGGGACTAGTAACATGGTGACAAAGCTCAAGCTGGAGGAAGTCTTGGGTTCAAAGTCTCTCCGTTTACGTTTAGTCCCTGTTTGCATATGTTTCTCTATATCTCTATATGTTGCATCTCCACGTGCAAGATTGCACGTCTTGCACACAAGGGAGGATGTTGTGGAGCTGGATATACATTGTTGGGCCGCTTTTCTATCAGCTTAAGCTTTTGGGATTAGCAGTGATCCAAAGTGCTTTATTGGTTGAATTATGCGCCAGGGTGACTGCTCAACCCGTAAAATTGAGATTTCAGCAATTAACGTCCTATCTTCAGAATGTCCTCCCCTAAATTAGAAAGTCAGGATGCAGAGGTGTTTGGCTTATTTAATCGTGATAGACCCATCAATCAGTACGTTTGGACCCCTCTGCATGGATAGCATACTCATGAAGTGGCCTTTGAATAAGACTTTATGTCTTTTGCATAGATATCCATCAATTAATATGGAAGTTCAAAAGATTACTTCACCCTTCTCACTAACCCTCCTTTTTTGGGCCATGGCAGGTTCCATTCTTCTCACAGATGGATGATCAGTTGCTTGATGCGATATGTGAGCGTCTAGTCTCCTCATTGAGCACTGAAGATACCTATATTGTTCGGGAGGGTGACCCTGTGACAGAGATGCTTTTTATTATCAGGGGAAGACTGGAGAGTTCTACAACAAATGGAGGCCGTACTGGTTTCTTTAATTCTATTACATTGAGACCCGGAGATTTTTGTGGGGAGGAGCTCCTTGCGTGGGCTTTACTTCCAAAATCCACTATGAACTTGCCTTCTTCAACTAGGACAGTTAGAGCACTAGTTGAAGTAGAGGCATTTGCGTTGCGAGCTGAAGATCTTAAGTTTGTAGCCAATCAATTTAGACGCCTCCACAGCAAGAAGCTGCAGCACACATTCCGGTTCTACTCCCACCATTGGAGGACATGGGCAGCCTGCTTCATACAGGCTGCTTGGCGACGTTACAAGAGAAGGACAGCCAGAGATCTCACTGCGATGGAGTCCTTTGCTTTGGATGAGAAAGCAGCCAGTGAGACCGGCCAAGGGGAGGAACAGGATGGTTATGCTGTATGTTCCAATCCTTCTCAGCCAAAACTGAACCTCGGAGTCACAATATTGGCTTCAAGATTTGCTGCAAACACTAGAAGGGGAGCTCAGAAGATTAAAGGTGCGGACCTGCCTAAATTACAGAAACCTGAAGAGCCCGACTTCTCTGCTGATGATTAGTTGCTTGTATCTGCTGGAGGGTATATAACAGCTGCTAGTTTCATTGTAAAGGGTGAAAGCTGGTTCAGGTACACTCCCAAAACTGTTCCAAATGGGCCCTGAAATCCATGGCTTAATGCGAGAATGTGTTCCTAGTCCTCTGTTGTCACATGCTGCGTAAGGGAGAAAGATATTGAATTAAGAGAAGCGGAAGGGGAAACTAATTAAGTCTTCCTTTTTTATGTGTAATTTATTTTTGATAGTAATAGCGGCATTCTGTAATTTCTTGTTTAGTCAGGACAATACCTTGTTTAGTTGTACTGCGAATTTCTACTCAGTTTTGTACTCCGGCATTTGAATTTACTCGATCCATTTGCCGGTTCATCTGTTGACCCTAAGATCTGTAAGTGAAATGGTTCCTCAACTAAGCCAATATAACATGACAGAGTTCTATGTATTGATCTTGCTAGTTATGTGCAGCCAGCTATGAGAATGCTTGTAAGCTTAAATAATGTGGGATGGTTTACTCACAGCCTCCTATGATTCCTTGTGCTGTCTTGTTTTTCTTTTGAGAATCAGGAATACAGGATATGTAGTTAGCTTAGTGTTAGTGAAAGTGGGTGAGTCGAACTCATGACTAGGCATATGAGTGGAGTTGCTTCAACCATTGGGCCAACACCTCGTGTCTTTGTCCGTTGTTGTTAGTGTTTTATCTTTTTTTCACAAAAAAAAAATAATAATAATAATAAAAGCATGTTTTGTAACCCAAAATTGTTACTTATTTTTTTATTAATTATTCACCAGAAATATTCATTAGTATCAGTGGGCGACAGCAGTAGTGGTTGTGGTAATTGTTGGTGGCCAGTGTCGGCGGTGGTGGTGGGTGGTGGTCTTGGCTGTTGGCCTGGGTGGTGACCGATGGTGATGTTGGCTGCTGGTGGTGGTGGTGGTGGGTGAGGAAAGGGGAAGATTTGAAAAAAAAAAAATACAATAGACACCTTTTTTGTGTTTTCAAGTAAGGTGTCTGAGTGTTACTAAAAAAAACAAAAAAGAAACTAACAGAACCTAACCAATTTCATATTAATTATGCCTTAGTGTTACTAATAAAACCTACCCAATTTCATATTAAGTGTTTGGTTGCATTTTTTATTTTTTATTTATTGTTTATGTCTTATGGATGTAAGAATGGTGTTAGACCTCTAGTTAGTTTAACATGTTATTGGCTCAATGAATATACAAGCCAATGAATAGGGGGCTGCTTGGGGACCAAAAACTGTTGAGACTCAACTAGGGTTTCAACCATTCTTAAAGAGGTTTCCTAGTGCTCTCTGGGAACAATAAAATTTGAATGTTAGAAAAGGATTATAGCTTGGATTCAGATTTGAGGAAGTTCGAAGTAGAATTTGAGAGCTTTACAATTGTGGCACAAATTCTGTAACATCATCTAATTGGCTAATTTCGTGACCCGTTCAATTCATTGTATGTTGGGTTGTTGGGGAGTCTATTACAAGCATTCTAGAATGGTTTAAATGTCTATTTATTCGAGCAGGTACTAAGAAATGCTTGGATAATACTAAAAGTTGAAGTTTCTAAAGTTTTCTATTCTTCGCTTGCGTTCACTAGTTCTCGCTGGCGGTCGCTGCAAGAAATAGAGAGAAGTTTCTGATTAGTAATCTCACTTGCCCCTCCTTGGCTCTTGCTTCAAGAAACAGAGAGTTTTCGCTGGCCCTCAATTCAAGAAACAGAGAGGGTATGGTTGAATTAATTATCTTGCTGGAGGTCATCTGCCCCTTGCTGGAGTCGCGTGAGATTTTTGATTTTAGAAAGCGCGATGTGCATGGTTTTGACCTACTTATACTAGAGGCATGTATTTTCAAGTTCTGTATGTAAGCAGCCCCTAAAGAATAAGTTCTCTAAACATCCTAGATACTAACAATTGTTTCTTAGTATCAAATAATATTCTTTACTATTGAAGAGTTGAAATCTTGAAGGAGTTCAAGGCGTGAAATTCGTACTAAAGGAGTTGAACTATGATCAAGCACGGGAACGATGTATTGAGAAGTCGAGCAAGTTTAAGGCAATTAAAAAATCAAGAAGTCAATTTGGGAATTTGGTTGTAAGTGGTCTTGCAACCGTTGGACATTAGTTTTAATGCATGATCTTTGTCCAGTTAAGTGGACATGTGATTTTTTCCAAGTTTAAATTTCGTGTGTCAATTGTGTGATTAATTTTTTTTCACTTGTCATTGACTTGCATTGTGATTGCACGTAGCCATAGTCATAATTATCAAGATATTGTGTTAATACTCATCCTTTAGCAAAGCTATAGATAAGGCAAGGTTTTTCAAATGTGAACCGACTACCCATGGTGGATCGACCGGGTAGTTATAGTCCAATGGGTATGGACATGTTTGTTAACCCAATATTTATACTCCCTCTTTCTTCTCCTCTTGTGCTGTAATGCCCTGAGTGTCGTTTGAGTAGGAGAGAATGTTATAAGTTACTTCATCGCGCCCCATGACATCCCACACAAGCGCCTTAGTGCGTGTCTCAAGTGGTTGTGGTGTGCTAAGAATAGCGGGGAATGGATGCCCCATGTTGCCCAGTGACGCTCCAACAAAAGGCTAAGAAGTGCTCAACTCATGCCCCAGTAGTTGTCCCAACACTGCCCATTACAGCCCCAAGGCGGCAACAGCAACACCATTGGCCACATGGCATCCATTGCCTCACACATTGGCCCGACACAAGCCTTGCACGGTAGTGCCCATGTGCCTATTCCGAATGTGAAGCCCTGCGCCCAGCAGGCCATGTGCCAAGCCTTTACACTAGCACCAGCACCAGCAAAACCCAAGTAGGCCAGGTGTCACGGGTTAGTAGATTGGGCACCATACAGTGACTGTAATGTGACCTATCATGAGGATACGCAGCGAAAATAAACCCGCTGTAAGCACCCCATTTTTGCCTGCTTGGCAATTTCCGGTTCGTCTAGACTTGAGTTCAAGTCAATATGGACATATTCTAGTTTTTCAATCCTAATCCAGTCAATCCATTGCTTCGTGGGCCCACAGGGCCCAAATAGAGGCAAAATGACCAAAATGCCCTTGGGGGCATTATTCGGTCCAATTCCAGTGGGCATGTCTTCTCGAAGACGGTAAGTTCCCTTTTCAAATCCAATTCTAATCCAACTTTGAGTCCAATTCCAATTCCAGTCCCCCCCCCCTTCGAGAAAGTTGATTCATTGAGGCAGTAAGTCCATCTTGTCTGGCGCGTCTTTGGAAGAAAATTCTTCGAAACGGTAAGTCCCTTCAAACCCGTCGACTGGGACAAAACCCCAAGTCCCTCAAATGGTAGAACAGTCCACCTTTGGTGCCTGCTAGCCCGCCAATGCAGAAATGTTCGTTTCGGCACGCCTTCTAAGAAAATTGATTCCTCAAGCGCTAAGTCCACCTAGTAGCTTCCACAGAGTAGGCAGTTTCTGGAATGATCGGGACCCATTAGAGTAACGGAAATACTCGTAAACATCGCAATTGTCAGAGTGACGGAAACACTCGTAAACAGTTTGATATAGAGAATTGCCAGCAAACCCCTATATCACAGGACCGTCGTCAGAGTGACGGAATCACTCAAAACCCAGGTCAGCACCTGTGCCTGCTAGCCCACTTTGGTGAAAAATGACCAAACTACCCCTAGGTCCATTTTTAGCACGTTTTTTGAGAAAGTATCTAATTCCTCAAAACGGTAAGTCCACCTTTCCAAGATTGTTTTAAAGGCAATCTAGCATGATTAGGCGCCTTCTAATCAGTTTCGGCTCAATTCCGAGATTTTCCGATTAAGATGACCATTTTGCCTCTAAGCATCCGAATGCCCCTAGAACTACACCGACTCTGGGTATCAAACCGGTAACCTCACGAGAATACTTCTTATAGTATTCCCGACCTTTCGTTATCTTTCTGGATCATTCCGAGTCGATTCCGGTAAACCCATTGCAAAATGACTGTATTGCCCCTAGTGAGCCAGTCTCCTCTTCCGACCACACTGGCTCTGAGTATTAAACCGTTAACCCTTAGGAACATTCTAAATAATGTTTCCGAATCTCGAGTTTTCTTCCGGGCCATTCCAAGTTCATCCCGGTAGCTTTTCGGCCCAATTGACCGTTTTGCCCCTATTGGCCCGGTCAACTCCTTCAACAATTCTTGTCATCATTTTTCAAGTCCGTTACCCCCAGGACCCTATTCTAAGGGTTCCTGTCCTTTTTTGGCCTTCCGGGTCATTCCTGGCCCCTTCAAATCACTGTCAGACCTTTCGAAGTCACTCCTAGTGAAGCCTGGCTAAAAATTACATGGTAGTCACTAGTATAGGCGCCCAAATCTTCTAAAGATACGTTGCTTGCCGACCTTAAAACTTTCCTAATTGGCTGGCACCACTAGTAGTGGCGCCTAACCAAATATTGGCCTAGCACCACTCTTAGTGGCGCCAGAAGGAATTTTTGTCTAGCGCCACTGCAACAGGCGCTAGGTCATTCTTCTCTCTATAAATACAGAGCCTCCTCCAGCGTGAAAAGGGTCCACAAACTCAGTCTGAAAATCCTATTATTCGATATACAGAGCTCGTAGCCTCTCTAAACCCTAGTCTCCTTTAGGTTTTCCAAATCCTAGCCACCATACACCAAACCCTAGCCTCCTATACACTCACATACACTCTTATACACTTATACACTAGCCTCAAAGCCTCCATTGAAGACTTGAAGTGCTGCAACTTCGAAGCTCCCGAAGATCGAAGACAAGTTCTCGAAGACTGAAGCGAAGCAAGGACCGAAGCAAGAAAAGCAAAGTGTGCAAAGCAAAGCAAAATAAACAAGACACAAGGTAGGCTCCCTATTGACGTTTACACAACTCCCCCTAGCTCTTCTCCCTCCGAACCCACTTGGATTTTCTTCTTTTTTAATCCCCAATCTTCTTCCCTCCCTTTCTTGCATGCTTAAAATAAGGGACTTCCCGGTCCATGTGTAAGATTAGGCTATTGGAGGTCACCGTGTCGGGGGCTTTCTTTTAGTCTAACCGGAGACCATGTGGGTTCGCCCCCCTTGTTTATGTGGTGAAACCTTTAACCTTGTATGTTCACGACCCCAACTTGCATAGTACATATCATGATCTTGCATCTCTCCAAAATTCGTTTTTAAACTTGTTTGTAAAACTTGCATCAAAATCTTCTTTTTCAAAACTTGTTTTTAAAATCACAATTCTAAGGTGATTCTAACCTTTCCATGGTTAGGGTTGCTTTAGGAAAGTGTTACATTTAAAATGACCAATATGGTCTACATTTTCAAATCATCGTTGTTTTCAAAACCACTATCTTAAAGTGATTTTAACCTTCTTATGGTTAGAATCATTTTAGAAAAGTAAGGTATTTTATATACTTTTTAAAAAACTCTCTTTTCAAATCTTTCCTTCTAAAAATCTCTTTTCCAACATACTTTATAAAAACTCTCTCCAATCTCCTTTCCAAAAACTCCCTCCAAAAATCTATTTTTCAAAAACTCCTTTTTGAACTCATTTTCAAAAAAGCTCTCTTCAAAATTCATTTTCTAAAAACAATCCTTAAATTTCCTTCCTAAAAACTCTTTTCAACAATCTCTTTCCAAAAAAAGCTCTTTTCAAAATCCCTTTCTAAAAACTCTTTTTTCTAGATCTCTTTACAAAAATCTTCATTTCTAAAAATTCTACTTTTCAAAAAATCTCTTTTCTTAAAGCCCAAGTCAAGCCCTAGAGCCAACAATTAGGAAACCCTAATTTTCTTTCCCAAAAATATGATTTCCAATTCCCTATTTTGGCCTCAAAATAACCTCTTGTTTTCTACATCAAAATTATATATATTTCGAAAACCTATTTTCTACATCAAAACTATAGTCTTCCAAATCTAGGGTTACTAAAACGTCACCTACCAAATCCATGCCAAATTCAATCTTCCCTTTAAGAAACTAAATCCAATCTTCCATTTAGGAAGCTAGATCATATCCTCCGTTTTTTAAAACAGAGTCTTTCGACTTAGGAAATAGGAATCCCAATCCTTCTAACTCTAAAACTTTCCTAATTCTAATCCTTCCTTATTTTATACCTTCCTAAACCTTAAGTTTCTAAAACTTAAACTTTTAATCTTTCCTTAAACTTTAAGCTTCCAAATCTTTCCTAATTCCATACCTTTCCAAATTTTGATTTTCCAAATCTTTCTTAAACTAAAACCTTTCCTAATTAAGAATTTCTAAAACTCAAAATTTAAATCTTTCTAAAATTTTAAACTTTCCTAAACTTCAAATATTTCCAAATCTAAAACTTTCTAAACTTAAAACATTCCAAATTCAAAACTTTCCAATTTCAATATTTTCTTAAAATGAAACTTTTCCTATTTCAAAACTTTCTAATTTCAATACTTTCTTAAAATAAAACTTTCCAATATCGAAACTTTCCTAAAATGAAACTTTCCTAAAACGAAACTTTCCTAAAACGGAATCTTTTCTAATCCGAGTCTTTCCTAAATCCAATCATTCCTAAATTTTTCAAGTCAAACATTCGAGTCAAATGTTTCTTAAATCTCAAGTCTTTCCTAAATCTTATATTTCCTAAGTCTAGGTTTCCCAAAGTTCTATCTTTCCAAATCTAGTCTAAGTTCTCTTCCAAGGGTCAAATTCTCTTTCAAGTTCAATTCTAGGTCTAAGTTCAATTCTGATTTCCTAATCTTCCAATTCGAATTCCAAATCAAAATCTCTTTCTTCCAATCATACGTTCTATTTTCTATCGGACTCTTGTCCGAATTACGATTGACCTGATTCCTCAAAAAGGATACGTAGGCAACCATCATGGGTACGGTCACAACCTTTTTCAAGTTTTTATTTCCACAACCTTTTTCAAGCTTCTATTTCCACAACTTTTTTCCAACTTCCAATTCCATGATTTATTTCAAACTTTCAAGTTTCTATTTCCTTTCCAATCTCTAAAATTTTCTTTCAAAATCAAATCTATCTTTTCAAATTTCTTTTCCAAAATCGAATCAAGTTCTTTCAAATCTATTTCCAAATCAAATATCTTTTCTTGCACTTACATATCATGCATCATTCTTTTAAACATTCTTTTTCTAAAGTAGATAGTTTTAGACATGTATTAGTTAAAGACTCTAATAGGTGAATCTAGGGTGAATAGACATGTAGGTACAGCAAGGGCGGGTTAGAGTGATGACTTAATCGTCTTCCCTACACGTAACCAATCTCCGAACTTAGGATCACTGTTTTCAAAGACCAAAATGGAGTTTATTTTCAAAAAAGGGCTTAAACGTTTTTTAAAGGTTGCCAAACAACCTGTTTTTTTAAAAACCCTCTCTTGAGGAAGTATTTTCAAAAACTCTAAGTGTAGTCTTCGGATTATGCTTAGTTTTTAGGTGACCTAACTCACCTTAATCAAGTTAGGTGGCGACTCTGAATTGTTTTCCAAAAGCCTTTTATTCAAACCAATTTTTCATTCAAACCTAGTCGCACTCATTCTTCTAGGAGAATGAGTTCTAACGAGAGAGTACAGTATTTTTCCCGCTTATGTGTGTATTCCTCGAGTGCAAAAAATCTGGGCGCGACACTCGTAAAGCAACTATGTAGCAAGCAATAGTCCTGCCAACTCAAACATCGAGACATATGAATATGCGCTCATCTAGGATCTATCTGTATTGCCCTGCACTTCTCTATGAGGCTCCGCCCTTTGATGCTCAAGCATTCGGCTAATCCAAGCCCCTAGGCAATAGCAACGCCACTCTTAATGCACGCATACACGACAAGCAATGTGCTTAACGCAAACCCTTCTCGAGCCACAAGCAAGGTAGCAATGATCTAGCAAGCATGCGCATGAGCAACACATCATCTACTAGGCACGACGCCCCAACTAAAGACCACGATGCCATGCGTCAAGGTAGAAGCACGCATAGACTGGCACAACTGAATAGTAGCTAAAAGCCAAATAGCATAGCGACAAACGACACCGATGCTAGCCAAACCAAGCAGCCATGTGCACAAGCTTAAACCCAAGACGTAAGTGCACATGAGGCATATGACATGCAAGCGTGCACATCGAAGCCCATTCAGTCATGAACATGTGCACCACCACGGCATGGATGCAGCATAGTGGATGTAAATGTCACGACCTCCTCCTCGACACCATTGCCCAACATTTTCCCCCACGGGACACAATGTTGCCTATGTGCCCCTTGGCTAGCATGAGGACTATAGCAAGATGCCATAGCCAGCTCCCGAGTCTTGCCCACTCCCTTGGGGGACTCACTTGAGTGTTGTCCCTATCGGTAGCATGCCAGAAGAGGGGGGGGGGGGGGGGGGGGGTGGGGGGGGGTGGTAGAGGTAATGCCAGACTCTCCCTTATAATAGCATTATGAGCCATCTCCTAATTGGCAGGAGGAGACATCCTGTTGCCTCGAGGAGTCATAATTCATAAATCCAATAAATATGAAAAATATAAATTACGAGATTGTTATGCCACTTGATAACCATGCTCAAACATGCCCCACACTAAGATCCCTCGCGATCCCAAATGTGCCATGGGTGGCAACCTGTGACATTCTCCACCACTTCAATCGTCATTGTCCTAAATGTAACCAAAACCCAGTGCCAACTCCTAACACTCTCCACCATTCAAACAATTAGTGTCCTCATTGATGCCAAGCATAACGTATAATGCGGTAGTGCTTATATGCCCCCACGACTAGTTAACACCACCCCTCACAGACCAACACCACCGTGTTGATAGCCTATAAATCTAATCTCCCCCAAATCTGCCCCCACTGCTCTCAAAGCAAAGGTTCGCTCAGATTTCCACACTGAACTCTACTAAGAAAAACACATTTTCCACCACATTAAGAAAACACAAGCTCCTCTGAGCAAGTGTATCGTACCATATTACTCTATCCATTGGCAATATGTACTTGAATATGCACTATCCATCGTGCACTAAAGAAAGGTATGTGTTGTCTATCGCGCACCCTCCACCACTTCAAGGGGTCGATGTCGTCATTGACAAGCACTCTGTGTGCACCCTCTACATAACTCCGCATTTGAACTCACCAAAGCTTACTTGACATCAGTATTCACCCTGTGCACAACCCAAAGGCACCTTCGCTACATCCCGTGGTGACCGACACTCATACTGAATGCAAGTCCGTTTGTACTATTAAAGTAAACCCTACACACTGGCAAACGGCTCATACTACTGAAGTTTTCACAATGTTGCTCCAGTATCTCAGTCCTTAGACCTTCACCCAAAGATAACCTATGTTATTCTAGTGCCTCAACTCTCCAGCCTTCACCTTAAATCAGCCCATACTGTTCCAGTACCTCGGCTTTCCAACCTTTACCTGAAATCAGCTTAGCTCCAATGCCTCGATCCTCCAACCTTACACTTAAAGTCTGCCCACAATGCCTCCCTCCGCCAGAGGACTTTATGTCTTGATGTAACCTCGCTACATGGTGTTCTCAAGCAACAATGAACTCCACTTAGCCACCTGACATTCACTAGTCAACATGTATCTTAACAAGTAAAGATATGCATGCTTGCATGTTATGTCCTTCATGTGCACTTGCGCATTGGGTTCAAGTTTGTCCACATAGCCGCTTGGTTTGGCTAGCATTAGTATCACTTGTCGCTATGCTATTGGGCTTTCAGTTGTTATTTGGTTGTGTCAGTCCATGCGTGCTTCTACCTTGACAAATGGCATCATGGGCTTTAGTTGGGGCGTCGTACCTAGCAGGTGATGCGTTGCTCACGTGCATGCTTGGCTATCTTACTTGTGGCTCGAGAGGGGCTTACGCTAAGCACATTGCTTGTCGTGCATGTGCACATTTGAGAGCGGCATTGTTATCACCTAGAGGCTTGGGTTAGCCGAAAGGCTTGAGCATCGGAAGGCGAAGCCTTATAAAGAAGTGCGGGGCAATATGAGTGGATCCTAGACAAGCGCATATTCATATGCCTCGATGTTTGAGTTGACGAGATTATTGCTTGGTGCATGGTTGCTTCACGGGTTTATTTCCGCTGTGTATCCTCATGGCAGGTCATATAAATGTCACCGTATGGTGTTCGATCTGCTAGCCCGTGACACCACACCTTGTGCATGCTTTTATTATTTTTTTGTGTTTTTTCATCAACCAATTTTTACTTTAATTGCTTATATGTGTGCCAAAAACTTCTTTCTTGCAATAAACCGATGAAGATTTGAGCTTGGCGAGGTTGCCATATGAGCCTTGGCTAATGCCACACATGGTGCATGTGTGGCCTTGTAGCCCATACCCCATGACACTCGGCCATGTTTAGTCTCAGGTAAACTATGGGCTAGGCCCTAGACAGAAGGTCAGATAGGTTGGCCGAAAATTTAGACCTAGAGAGTATATGATATAATAAAATTTATTCAAGGAAAAATAGTCCAGTGATTAGGTAGTACTAAATACTCGATAGTAATTCTTATCAAATGATAACATGTGGTGTTTGAATAATCAGTAACCCGAGTTTGTGGAGTAGTGGAGAGTAAAAAACATCCTATCAGATTTTGTCAAGTGGTACATTTTATTAAAAATCTCTCCACTACTCTACAAACTCGGGTTGTTGATGTATTCACACTCTACATGTCACAATTTAATAGAGATTACTATTGAGTACTTAGTACTACCTGATATTGGTTATTAAGCCTTATACTAATTCACAAACCATGTAATAAGAAGATAGTAATTCACAAATCATGTAGTTTCATGCCTTTATAACCTCCATTTGTTGAGCCCTTGGGATAGATTCATGCCTAATTTAACCTATACTCTCAATATTGAGTTCATTTTGATGAATTTTTAGTATAGAGACAAAAGTAAAAAAATAAAAAGGTAGTACAGTGTATGAGGCTTTTTCCATTACACTGTCTAAGGATATCACAGCCTTACTCCAAGGTATAAAGTCTGTTTTGTATTTTGAAAAGTCAAGGCCTCAAGGGTCGCCCTTAATTTTTTAGTACCCAGATATATGTGCAACATGACCAAAAAAATCCCAAACTTTCTAAGCCCATACTAAAGTAATTAAATTTTCCTTTCTTTTAAAAAACTCATAAATGAATTAAAATTCTCCAAAATATCTATGATGACTTGGGCTTGCAGATAATAATTCTTTATCACCCACTATATCTAGCAAGTCTCCAAACTATTGCATCTAACAATCCGGCAAGCTCAAGTTTTAGGACACAAATTCGAGCAAGAAATATCAGTTTGTTATGACATGATTGTGGATGACCCACAATATCATGAATGACATTATTGATACTGCAATTGTAGCTAAAGTTTTCGGCTTTGTCTAACCTTTTTCTTCTATATAAAGACAGCTTAGAATAGAAGAGAGGTACACAACAAGACAAGAGAAAAGGAAGAATAAGAGAAAGAAAGTACGAGAAAAAAAGAAGCAGAGAGGAAGAAAAGAGATGAGAGACAGAGCAAAGGCTTTGAATAAAAATTGAGAGATATAGTTGTATTTATAATACTTCTTTTAATGAAATCTTGGGTTATCCAGAAGATTAATCCTTAGTAGTTCTAAAAGAATTAATATGATAACTATTTAACAGTTCTAGAAGAACCAGAGAAATATTTAATAGTTCCAAAAGAACTATTTGTTATATCTTGTGTTGAGTTATATTTATCTGTTTTATATT
The DNA here is from genome assembly GCA_033060915.1 of Euryodendron excelsum. Lineage (NCBI taxonomy): Eukaryota > Viridiplantae > Streptophyta > Magnoliopsida > Ericales > Pentaphylacaceae > Euryodendron > Euryodendron excelsum. The sequence goes on along the minus strand of CM065393.1, from coordinate 18,384,514 downwards.
CCTCGAGTTTTATAATACATTATCAGCGCAAGGCTCTAATCAATTGAGGTAAAGACTATATCTGTATTCTTTTCAAAGGTATTTTATTCTTGAAAGTTAAAAACTAATATTTCTATTCATTTGGCTTTTGCTTTGTATTCGGTTTACATTTTCTCCTCATTATTTAACTATATCTTGGTGAGTGAATAAATTTGGTGAGTTAAATATTTTACAAGACTTTTTGTCTTAGAGCATTAAATGCTTTATCTATTAGGTATTCTACTCACCGTATTTTACTCTTCATGTTTCTGTCATATGAATGACTTTATTAAGTAAATAATATGAAATAAATGATAGTGAATAGTAGCAAATAATAGTTAAATACGATTGATGAACAGTAAAGTACTATTAATAAATAGTATATTGCGGTTTGATATCTATCGGCTTTCTGTTTCATTTCATCATAATACTCACCTAACATTAATATGTTGGGCAGATGTTTTATATATTCATTAATTTATTATTGTTGGATCATATTATTGCAATTACAATTTATTTTATATTGGGATCCATCCAAAAGTAATGAACTTTAAAAATACAATTAAATAAAAAAAAATCAAGTATTCCTGTAGAATGCTTACTAAGGCATGCACAGAGTTTATTTTAATTATTGTTGCATTAATTCTTTAATTATGCTTATTACGACAGGTGCACGCTATCTAAAAGATCATGATCTTTTTAGTATAGTATTGTCATTAAATTTTTTTACAAGAAAATATACGAGTGCTAAAAGACCGTGATCTTTTTAAAAGCTCACAATGATTAAATGCTCCTGAAGTTTCAAGATAATCAATAAATACACTTGAAGTTGCAAGATTATGGTTGATGCATCTGAAGTTACAAAGCTACAATTCAATATATATGGAGTAGCATTTTTTAAATTTTGTACTATTTAAATCTATTCACAGTTACAAGTATATGAAAGAAATCTTCCTGATGAAAATACATAAGAGAATTATATATATATATATATATATAATATTGTTTATGTCTTAAACGTGTTCCTGTAGTAGCAATATCGTGAGCATTAACTTAGAAAAAATGTTCTAAACTAATGTATTCTTCTTGCCTAATAAAATAATGAGTCTTTAATAAAAATCATCACGTGCACAGTAGATGTACGGTTGTAGCAAAGCATTGGCATTTGAATTTTTTTATTTCTTAAAGATAAATAGAAGAATATAATTTTATAATATGTATCAATCCCTGAAGTAATGAGTAAATGGTATAGATCCAATGTGGTGCAACACATGAAATTGAGAACTATGATTAGTTAGTACGTTTGACCAATTTTGTGTCATTCCTTTAAGTGAATACAATTTTATTTGATGGTCATGAATATTGCCGCAAATGTGTTAGCAACGTAATGTCTTTGAAATTATGGAGTTACCCTGAAAGTGTAATCTGTAAATTGATAATACTAACAGAAGTGAAATAATATAAGAGCCAAATAAACTAGAAAAATTATAAAGATATGTGTTTAATAAACTTCTCAAGAATTATGAAGATATTTTATTGGTCACATACTTGTTTTATGATACTTAAATATTAAGTAGATTTCTACACTAGAAATAATTTTCACCACTTTGTTTATTTAATTGATTTTGCATAGATCCATACATTATTTTTAACAATGTATATGATTAAAATTTCATTTATATTTTGTATATGAAGACATGAATTGTACGAATGCCTTAATTATTTCAAATATGAATAGAAAAGATATGTCTCTAGTAGACAGTGCTAGAATGCATACAATTATGTAAAAGAAAAATATTTCATAAACTTAATATTAGTTGACATTAATGTTACGACAATATAAGACATTATAAAAATTAATTAAAAGCTCCAAAAGAGCTAGATTCTAGAAGAGTTAGGCTTCGAGAGAGCTAATATAATATTGCCGAAAGTAAACTCTCTATTGATGATGCCTTCTATTCTACTAGAAGTAGAAGATATTTGCTCAATTTGAAAAATATCTTTAAATTACTTATATTTTTGTGCCAGAAGCATATAATAAAGAAACTTATTGCTTTTCTCCTGAATTATGTTGTATTATAAAATATTATGGGATCACCTGAAGTGAAACACTTGATACACCATAAGTGTTTTAGACCAAAAAAAAATTATATTATGAAATTACCCGAAGTTATGTACCTAACGTGAAACACCTGAAGTGTTTTTTTAACCTATAAATTTTTATGATATGAGATCATTTGAAGTGATGCACCTAAAGTGTTTTGACCTAAAATTTTTTTATGTTTTGGCATAATCATCTTGGTCATCCGGGATGAATGATGAAGTATCGAATAATCGAAAACTCACATGCACATCTGCTAAAAAATTAGAAGATTCTTTTTGTCAAGAAAATATTCATATGCTACCTATTAACAAGAAATATTAATTATGACATTAATACATATATCATGTAGACTATTTTATTATTTTATGCATATATATAGTGGTCATATATTTGTTTACTGCTAACTCACATATTCTACGGTTTGTCATTCTGATAAGTTAGTTTTCCCATCATTAAGGAGAGATGAGAGTAACTTGATGGAATACTGTAAAACTATCTCATCTTGATCCTCGGACAAATCACGTGAATTAAAAGTTCACAAATTTATTTATTTGCAGACGATTGCAAATCAATTACTTGAAGCATTCATTGACACAGAAAAAAATAACAAAATTATATATATATATATATATATATCAACAGTTAATTCTACATCACAGATTGATTTAAGACAATTTGTTAATATAGTAGCACATGATTTCAAAGCTCGCCTAAAGCATAAAAGGCCTATCAGTGTAACAGCCAAAAGTCTCAGAAAGAAAAAAACACAACAAAATGAGCAAACTGATGTTCTTGAAGAATAAACTCTTGAAGAGATAGGAAATCATAATAGTTTCTGCAATTTTTGAAGAAAAAAATAAACCTCTAGTAGAGGAATCTTCATCATCTAAACTCCTGAAAAAATTCTTGTAAAAAAATTCTTAAAAGAGGAACCTCTTTAAGAGATGTCCCTCTACAGAGGAAATAGTATCTAAAAATAATGAGATCTCAATGAATAATAATGTGAATACAAAATAGCGATGTAATAGAAATGATATTGTTGTCGACAACATATTTATTTAAAGTGACTCTTTCAATTACCAGAAATAATGAAGACACTGAATCATAGATAGTCAACAAATGTTCATATTGATATGATCCATTAAAATGAAAAGAAGCTTCTAAGTTAGAATTAAACTCATTAGCATAATGTAAAGTATTTGGATTTGCAATTCAAACACCAAAAGATGAAAATATTAGACTTGTAGTCTAAACACCAGAAGATATCAAACTAGTAGTCCAAATACCAAAAGATGAAGATGTTGGACGTGTAATCCAAACACCAAAAGATGTAAAATATTAGGACCACCCGAAAATATAAAATCGATTAAATACAAATAAGTATTTGCGCAATGAGAATAATAAAATAGTGCGATATGAAACATGACTCGTACTAGAAAATTTCTTGTAGAGACCTAGTATTAACTACAATAAGAAATACTATACTATAATAATGCAATTACATTTATATTATTAATTAATTTGCATGTCTCAAAAGGACTATTTATGTATATAATGAATGTATAATAGCCTATTTATGTGATGAATTAGGTAATAATATATATATATATATATATATGAAAATTCCTAAAAGATTTAAAAAAATGCCTGAAACAAATATTTTAAAATCTCGAAGGTTATATCATATCAAGTTTGAAAGGTATTTGCATGGGTTAAACAATCTAGACAGAGATTGTACAATTTGTCTTAGTGAATATCTATTGAAAGAATGTTATATTCTTACTATTATTTGTCCACACATTTTTACCCAAATATGAATTTGCTGGTATTGCAACTGATGTTGATATTTTTTAATATTATTGATACTCTTGAAGAGATTATAAATGCTATTAATTATTTAATAAATAACATTAAAATAAAAGATCTTGGCAGGATAAAATATTGTCTTGCAAATTGAACATTTATTAGAAGGAATTCTAATTCATTAGTCATATATAGAAAAGATTTTATATTAATTTTGTATGGGGAAGGCTCATCCACTGAGTTTTCTCATGATTGTTTGATCACTTGATGTACAAAAGGGTCCTTTTCATCCTCAAGAAAATGGTGAAGAAATTCTTGATTTTGAAGTACCATATCCAAGTGCTATTGGGCTCTTATGTATATTGCAAATTGCACAAGACTTGATATTGTATTTTTTGTTAACTTACTGGCAAGATATAATCATGCTCAAAGATATTTGAAAGGAGTCAAACACGTATTACGTTATCTCCGAAGAACAACGGATATAAATTTATTCTATTCAAAGAATTCACAACTAAAGTTAGTTGACTATGTTGATGCTGACTATCTTTCTGATCAACATAAAACTATGTTACAAAAATAGTATTTGGCTGAGTATTATGATCCCAACATATTCAAGAAAGTTATAGATTATCTTCAATCAAAGGAACTTCGGGGATAAAGTATAAAGATGATACAACGTATATTGTTCAGATTATGGGAGGCTACATTAAACATGATGGAACCAAACATATTTTATCAAAATTATTTTTCATGCATGAGCTCCAGAAGAGCAGTAAGAATGGTGTCTAGTAGATATGTTCAAACGACAATTTGGCAGACTTATTTATTCAATTGCAACGTTTGTGAGACTGGTGAACAAGATTGGCATGCGTCATTTCAAGAATATTTTATGCTGAATAATTGAAACTATCAATTTCTTATCAGACGTATTCATAAGGGGGAGTCGCGTACTGTACTCTTTTTCCTTTGTCAACAATTTTTTTCACAGGATTTCCTTGGCAAGATTTTAATGAGGAGTTTTAACGCACCCACACCATTTTATACTGCACAAGAATATTGTACTTTTTTTCATTCGCTAAGACTTTCTCCCACTAGATTTTTCTCAGCAAGATTTTAATGAGGCATATCCTGTGTCCAAGGAGGAGTATTATAAAATGATTGTGGATGACCCACAATGTCATGGATGACATTATTGATACCGTAATTGTAGCTAAAGTTTTTTTACTTTTTTCAAACTTTCTCTTCTATATAAAGAGAGCTTAGAATAGAAGAGAGGTACACAAGAAGACGAGAGAAAAAGAAGAATAAGAGAAAGAGATGAGAGACGGAGCAAAGGCTCTGAACAAAAATTACGAGATATATTTTTTAATGAAATCTTGGGTTATCCAAACGATTAACTCTTAATAGTTTTAAAAAAACTAATATGATAAATATTTAACAATTCTAGAAGAACTAGATAAATATTTAATAGTTTCAGAAGAACTATTTGTTATATTTTGTGTTGAGTTATATTTATCTATTTTATATTCTTTGAGTTTTATAACACAGTTAAATTATTAGGTCCTAGATCCCCAATCCAAGATGCTGCCACACTTAACCCTAGTTTGCGGATGCGAAACTTGGGCCGGACAGCCAAGTACCTAAATGGGCTAGACATGCTAATTCTAAACGGACTTGGGCTACGAGTGGCCTGCTACAACTTGAGCCCAAACCAAAGTTGCGGTAGGCGTAGGGACTATCTGGGTTCAAACATAAACCTTTAATAACCATTATTTTTGGAGTACTACCACGGTTGCAACTAATTTGAGGCCGGATATCTGCTCAAAAGAGAAGCCCCGTTCTTTAGATTAAAAGTTTTTCATTTTTAATGGGCTTTTCTTTGGTCTTAGGCTGGCCTGACCTTGTCAATATCAAATTTTCTTGGGCTTGGTCGTCCTTAGCTCGGCTTCTTGTACAACCCTTGACATAATTGACATGAGTGAGCATTCTGCAGTATAGTTGGCAATGGGGTCCAATTAAGTTGGATTTTGTCATGGGGAATGATGGTTTAGGCTGAAGAATGTCATACCAAACAAAATTTATGAGGGTCCAGATACTCAAAATGGCAAGTGAATTAGGCCACTTTGGGTCATTTCTAGCCATCTTGTTCAAGTTGGATCCAAGAAGTTTAATCAGCATCCTATGCTATGCCAACTTAAACTTCGACAAGTGGCATGCCGGACAAGTGGACAAAACCAGGTCAAGCCATGAATGCCAGGTCTATTATTCCCGACAAATGTCGGTGCACCAGATTTGGATCCACCTAATTGTTACATGAGATTTTTCCCTTACCCTTTCCCTTTCCATGCTCTACTTACTCCTTGATTAATTTCATTAACTAAAACTTAGGTGGAGATTGAATGTGTCTGGGACTTGTGCATTACTACCCATTTAGTTCTTTGTCCCCTTTTATAAAAGCCCAACCCAACACATGAAACTTTTCTTCTTATGTGAAATCACAATGCGGTATGTGGTTGAGATCTCTGCCTATATATTATATACATGTGTGTATAATTTATATACCCACAACTTTACAAAGGAATAAAATAGAACATAGTTGTGTGGACCCCCTTAAATTTGGGAGCACCCTTTGGTGGATTTACAAGAATACCCATTTGGGGGATGGGGTGCTAAAGTCAATACAATAGTCTATCATGACTTTTTAGATCAACCCGTTGGGTCAAATGGGTACTTTTGACATGATATGCCCTTAATTAGGAAGAGGTGCACTGCACCAACTGCGCCCAAATTACTTAGTCCCACTAAATTATTGGATAGAAGAGGAGAGAGAAAAGTTGATTGAATTATTTAAGTTGGATTAAAATATTGTGGGAGGGAACAGGTGAGCATGGTGCTATAAAAGCCTGCAAATCTACAAAAAGATGAGCAAGGAAAAGGCCTGTTGTGGTTTGTCATCTACTTGTTCCATGGCTCTCTTGTAAGGTTCTTAAATTCCATTATATTATAGTTTAGTTAAATATCTTTCCCTATCTATATATATATATATATATATTAATTTATACCACTAGTGATCTCACCAATAAAAAATTATGTGAGAAGTATAAAATGAGGATAATTGTGGGTATCATAGGGCTGTAGATCCCACATCCTCACATCCTTATCTTTTTCTCTATTAGAAAAGTTAAAAATAAGAAAGCTTTCATATGTCAGCCTCTACTTTTGAAGGTGAGAAAGTTGATGCATTCAATATTCCTTCAAAGACAATCCTTTTCTTTTTGAGAGTTTAGGTAATTGAGTGGGCCCTCAATTGCATTGTGAAATTGAGAGAGAGAGAGAGAGAGGATGTTGTAGACTTTGAATCTTCAAACTTTTAGAACAAAACAAAAGCAAGAATAACAAAGTAGGTTAAAAGATTGCTTCAATAGTGCAAAGTGGTATGCCTGATCCTTATTTTTTGCTTGGATTTGCTCAACTACTGCAAAATGTGTTTCTCCTTTATTTCTACGTCATGCAGTTTGTGATAATTTAAAGAATATTTTATGTATAGATTTCTATCTAAAGGACAAGGACCTACATATACGTTTTGTAGAGATCTTCTGTATGAATTTAAAAAGCAAATCCCACTATTTTGTTCTTTTCATAAGCAAATTTCCTATCTCTACCTTTGTTTGTTATGAAATGTATTTGCAATTGGTTTAGGCCTTCTCCAGTTAAAGCATACAAGGCGAGTTTTAAGAAATACAAAGTATAGTGTTAAAAAATAAATCAAAATTAAGATTCACATCAAATTTTTGTTAAAATAAATTTTAAAATTTATTTTAAAGATAATTTTTATTTTAAAAATTCTAAAATAAAACTGCGTGGGTCCATTCGTATTTTGAACAAATCCTATTTAATGAAACTTGTTTTAAAAAAATATCAAGTCTCTAAAATATTCAAACTCCAACCACAACCCAAATCCAATCCAAGCTAGTGTTATAGCAATATAATCTTAGTTCATCTTTTTCATTTCCATATCATAATTTCCTCATATGTTTCGTCTGGGACTCGCAGCAACAATAATCCAACTCCTCCTAATATAACTCTTCATTTAGGCTATGTTCGAATCTTGAATTTATCGTGAGAAAGAAAAATGAATAAAAAATTAAATTAATTATACAGATTATATTTTATATTGTAAAAAAAAAAAAGTAGACATTTTGGCAAATATTTATCATTTGCTTCTCATTTTGCCAAGCCAATCAAATAAAAGATAAGAATTTAGATCCATTAATTTATCTCATTTTTTTTTCCTTTCTTTTTTCTCCACAAATCTAAAATTCAAACCTAGCCTTAACTTGCCATGTTTACACTTTTACCATTGTATTACAATAATTTGTGTAACTTAATCTTTTTGTTTTATTACAATGGATTTAACGTGTGTAAGATATTACTATCTTCATATTTACAGTTACCAAAGTACCCCTATATGGGATAATATTTCCCAGGGCAATAAGGGTAAGTAGAGTCGTAGCTATAGGTCACCATCACCTTTAATTGAAGGGTGGGAAAAAATAAAATAAAAGCAATGGTTACCCTTGCTTCCTTTGTTGGTTTTCAAAAGGGGCATTTATGCGATGACCAAAAAAAAAAAGGGCATTTATGCAAAGCATGGAAAATTTTCATGGGAAAGTTGAAGGCACCAAAAGTCTTTAAAGGGGTTAGACAACTTTTTTCTAACCGTTGGGGAATCTGAAAAGTGGTTGAGGGGTCGAATCAAAAGGACCAACATGGAGGGAGTTGTGGTGCGAGTCATGCCATGGACCATCCCAATCCCCAGCCCACCTGATTGAGCCGCCCTACTGGTGTGGTCTCACCCCTTCCAGAATCTTTATTAGTTGGCCAACCCAACTTTTTTTACTCGGTTTGGTTTTTATCTCTTTTGACTTGTTTGGCAATTTATAAAACGCGTTTTTTTAACTAACCACTCCCAAAAGGTGTTTGATGATTATGTCATTGTATTTGCATGGAATTGAGGTCAATAGCCAAATGGAACCACATGAGAACAAAAAAAAAATTTAAGTGAAGAATTATTACTACATTCCTCATTTGCATGTAACTTGAGAAGAAAAAATCCATTTTCCATTTTTTAATAGAGGATCACCAGCTTCTTCAACCTCATTTGATGAAGATTTTGGCTTGTGTCATGCTTCTCTCTCTCTCTCTCTCTCTCTCTCTCTCTCTCTCTCTATATATATATATATATATATGTATAGACACTCCCATACTCACATACATACAGACATACATAGGTAATCAATTAGTCAAGGAATGCATGATATAGTTAGTATCTACAAATTATGGATCAAGTGGATTGCTATGATTCATCTATACTACATGTTTGATGTTCCCCATAATTGAAAATTTGTGAAATTTCCTTATCTCAAGAGAATTTTTTTTGAGAAAGTCACTAATTTGTAACCTGCTCGATGACTTTTTGTTCATCAAGTGAAAGAAAGAGAAAAAGAATAATTTTGCTTCCTTCATCTTTTTTGTTAATAGTTTGGAAGACAAATGAAAAAAAAATTCAAGGAAAAATTAGTTTCCTACTCATTTCCTATTATTTTCTTTCCTCTTTTTATTAATCAGCAAAAAAAATTATTTTCTTCTCATTTTTTCTTTTTTGCTAAAGCCAACTGCAAAAATAACAATTTCTCTCTCACTTCATGTTCTTTCTCTTCTCCTTTCAGAAGTTCCAAACATTTATTTGCAGACCGACAGGGGCTGGCAGGAGCCCCGACAAACCACACCTCCTCCTCCCCTCCCCCCCCCCCCCCCCCCCCCCCCCCCCCCCCCCCCCCAAAAAAAAACCAAATGTTCTAAAAATTCACTTTATGTTCTATGTATTTTGGATAATAAGGATGAGACATTGTACATTAGCCCCTTCTAAAATTTAAATATGTTCTAAAAATTCTCTTAATGTACTATGTATTTTGGATAATAAGGATGAGAAATTGTACATTAGCCCCTTCTAAAATTTAAATAATGTTAACTTGCCCCTTCAAAGTTTAGAAAATTTAGCATAAATCATCCATATTTCTTTATATATATATGATAAACAAAATAGTATATTAGCCCCGCTAAAATGCAAATTTTATCTCATCCACCTTCCAAAAGATTCTCCTTTTTTTCTTTTTACTCATTTTAACATTGGTTATTGATCATCCAACTCTTTATAATTTAAATTTAACCTATTAGATTACTTTTTTCTTTTCTTCCACATATTTTCATATATTTATTACTATTTGTTTCATTACCAAGTTATATATTTTTTATATTAATTTCCTTACCCTCCACAAAATTTTATATCCTTTTGGGTCCAATAATAAGGATTCAAACAAGTGTTTTACATTACAACAGTCTTAACACTCACATATGTATAATTAAAGTGAACTATAGTATCTACTATTTTTAAAATAAAATTATTATAATTTCTATAAAAGGTAATTTATATATTTATAACACGTAAAAAAATCTAGTGAAAAAAATAAAAACCTTATTTTAAAAACTACTTAATTATAATTTTTATTATTTGTGTAAACGATGAGTCATCTAATATAAAGTTTAAATTTGAGTGGTCTATACTATTAAAAAAAAGTTTACATTGGCCTCTCTTCGCAAAATTCTTGATCATCACTTCAAACATATACCTTAAAAAATGGGCATTGATAGAAAATTAGTCCAACTTAAAATATAACAAACTACTATCATTGTTATTGATTTTCACATGACGGAAGCTTTATATATTTTAAGTACACACCAATAGGGGCGGAGTCAACATAGGCCTAGAGGGGACAAGTCCCCCCCCCTCTCAAGTTTTTCATAATTATATTTTGTCTATAGATTTGGAAAATTTTTAATTTGTCATCTCTGAAATTTGTAAATGCTCCCCCTCAAGCTTTTAAAAATGTTATTTTAACTAATAATTCAAAAAATACTTCTTAATTTGCCTCTTTGAAATTTATAAATATCTACTTAAATAATTATTTTGTATTAAAAATCTCATTATATATTATATGTTTAAGCATTTATATATTATACGTATATATAAAAGTTACGTATTTCATTGACATATTGTTAATTATAAAAATGAAATTTTTTTAATTTTTATTAACGATCACCCTTTTGAATATAATTTCTGGGTATACACCAATTATCTTTTCTTAACAAACAAGCAGTGGCCAGCATTGAGGAGAGCGACAGAGAGAGAGAGAGAGAGAAAACGCGAAGGCGTGGAAGAAGCTTTCAACATAAGCCACATGGATGACTTGTGTAGCTTGAAAGCAAAACTTTGAATAAAGATCCAAAAAGGCTTTAATTGTAGAGTCTTTGATAGGTGTTACATTAAACTAATCTGGACGTGGAGGAGAGAGAGAGAAAGAGAGAGTGGTTGGGTGTAGGTTTTGTCTTCATTGTGAAAAGGCGGATTTGAGGTGCACAAGGACAACCAAAGTATAAAGGTGTAAAGGTATAAAGTTATGTGGGCCCCGTGGGGTTGAGAGAGCAGGAAAATGCCACCACACTGCCTTTCTTTTTTCTCTCTCTCACGTCTCGACCTTTTTCTGCATCAGGACAAAGCAAGTGGAGCTTTCCTTGCGATCAGAGTATATAATAGATACATATATACGTTGGAAAGGATGACCTTCTCTCTCTCTCTCTCTCTCTCTCTCTCTCTCTCTCTCTCTCTCTCTCTCTCTCTCTCTCTCTCTCTATATATATATATATATCTCTACATATTACATATATAAAAACTTTTCATGTTAAACCTTCTGCGGTTGTACTGTAGTACTTGACAGCCACACACCTTACAAATACGTAGTTGTTCATTTAAATACCTTTGCTTTGTAGTTTTTATATTGTTTTTTGGTACAAGATGTACCTTTTGCTTTCCTATTTTTATATTATTTAACCGTTTCCTTTTATTTTATGGTGGGTATTAGATTAGTCAGCATTAATATTTAAAAAATCATATCGTTGAACGAATCAAAAAAGAAGTAGAATTATGGGTCACTGGTTCAACTGTTGAGTCAATCGTTATTAATTAATGATGTCATAATTATATCATTAATTTATTTATTAATAGTAATAAAATATATTTTATTGTTTTACACTAGTTTTAATACTTAAAATTTAAAATTTTATTTTAAAAGTTGAACCGGTCGATTTAATTATCAATTTTAATGATCGGGTCACGGTTCGATGTGGATTTAACTGAGTTAGACTGGGTTTGACCAAATTTTAACCAAAACGAATTTGAAAGGTTAACCGGATCGTTACTTAGTCCGATCCGATTTTCAAAACAACGGTCAGCATATTCAACTTATCTTTAAATTTAAAGGTTCTTGAAAAATTTTAAAAACCTTTTATTTTACTATTTATGTAAAGTTAAAACATTAATTATATAAAATTATTATAATAATTATTATTTTAAGTTTAAATAATACATTGTTTTTATTTAAATATTATTTTAATAAATTTTAATTAATTCATTACTTTTTTTACTTTGTTCAATATTTATTTAATTTGAGATTTTTTATATGTTTATATTTAATAAATTTTAATTAATTCATTATCTTTAATAAATTGTTTATATTTTCTTGCTTTTATTTATCATGAAATTATTATTTATATATGAAATTAAAAAATTATTTTTATTTTACTAATTATTTATTTATACTAAAATTATTCTAATCTATGGAATCAATGTATTATTTTTTTATATTACTATTCCACCTTTTCACTTTGAATTTTTTTTTTTTTTTTACAAATTTGAGAATTAATCAAGAGTCAACTCCTTGCCAAAATGTATGAGGAAAATAACAACTGTGATTCAATAATTGACCCACTCGAGTGTGAATATTTTTAAAAAAAAAAATTAATTATTAAAAAAAATAACTCATGATTTTCAAATAAGTGGATCATCTATTGGTTTTAGTCATAGTAATTTTAGTAGCATTAGCCACCATAAAAGTATGTATGAAGGAGCAAACTTATCACCTTATTAGTGTTTGTAATTTTAATTTATCAAGTCTCATTTTATGTGTTTTCATTAGTTCCTTATTGTACTTTAATTTTTGTTAAATGTATTTTATTAGTTTGTAATGGGTTTTTTTTTTAAATTTTTTTTAATGAAATTTAATTTGTAATTTCAGGGGTGGATCATTTAGTTTAAAAAATATTAAATAATTTAATTTTAATTAAATATGTGGTAAATAATTACAATTTAGATTAAAATATGACAATAAATAATTACATTTTAAATAAAATGAGAGCAAAATATGTAATTTTTGATTTTTTTTTTACATAAAAAAATGATAATTTGAAGAATGAATAGTGAAAATGAATGTTAGATGAATTGGAGTAACAATGTAAAAAAGTTGAACCCAGAAACTTCAAATTTAAAGAAGATGCCAACATAAAGATGAATTTAAAAGTTTTAAGTTGGAGATGCTCTAATTCATTCATTCCTCTCTCCAAAAATAAAATCTAAATTATAAGTGTGTTTTTAATTATACTTTGCACCTCATCATAATCTTTATGTTTAATTATAACAAGTAAACTCTTTCACATTTTAAAAAAAAATTACAATGTCAACCTCATGTTATCTCTGTCCTGCTATGGAACTCGTCTAGGGTGGGAGGGCTATGGATAAAGTGATAAAAACAATGAATATTTATCATTTATTTATTCATTCTAATATTAATTGAAATCATTGTATAACAATAATAGTTGAAAAATGGGTCATATATAAAATCATTAGCTACAAACACATGCAGGTAGAGGTAGTCAAATGCTTTTGGATGATCAATGGGTAAGAAATAATTACATTATGAGAAACACGGTACACTTGAACAATCCTTTTTTCACAGCATAATCCATCTTAGGAAGAGTTGCACTTTAGACCCAAATAACTGAGTTACCAAATCAACAAATTAGATGCTACTGAACTATATGAGTATTAGTTTTTTTGTTTTTATAATTCAAAAAAGAAAAAAAATGAATATAATTGTGTGCATAAGAAGGAAAGGGACTCCTCTCAGACAAAGACCTTTAAATAATCTCAAGGGGGAAAGGAAAAAAAATTTAAATAAATAAGAAAGAAAAAAAGACAAATTTATTCTCGTTTGAATCAACCTATTTATCAACTTATTTACTAATTTTTTTTTATTAACTTGTATCAACTATAATTTAACTTTTTATCTTTTTATGAGCTTTTAATAACAATTTTATATTTATTAAAAAATAAAGAATAGGACTTGGGGGTGGCAACAATGGGCAACAATTAATGGTGATTTTTCCAAACTAAATACAAAAAGAAGATAAATAGACCTAATAAATGAGAACACATGCATTAGTTGAAGTGTCAATTGGGCCAAATTGTATTAGCCACACGATTGCAACCTTTTTTTTTTCGTATGTTGTGTGGCCGGCACTTCCAATGTCAAATGGTCTCGAGCTTGGAACATTTAGGTCGGTGGCTGTTTAATTTGTTTCTTGCAACTTGTTGGGTGGAATTCATGAATCTTTCGGTCGAATCAAACCAAACTTGAATATATTTAAATTTGTTAAATAATTCAGCATCCAATTCATTTATAACAGCACCTTAAATGGTAGATGGTAAAGTGAAAGTGTTATTATAGAAAAACAATAAAATGACATCGTTTCAAAAATCGATTTGCCAAACTTCTGGCTTCACCCAAGTGTTGTCTTGTTATAATGATATAAATTATGGAAAACAACGATGTTAACAAAATTTTGTGTGTATATATGTATAAATGTATAAAAAAATATCACTTTTGATATTTGATTAATTAGGAAATTTGATACCATGACTTTATTGAGCGTTAAATATTTTTAGAGTATTATTATCACTCACATACAAATATAAATTTAAAAAATTTTCTTTTCTTATTTGATTGTATTTAAGAGAGAAAGGAATAAGAAAAAGATGAAAATGCAAAGAAAAAAAAACATACACACACTTCTCTTTTTCTTTTCTTTTCTTCTATTTTTTCTTAATTTTTTTTACGAAATTAAATAAATAAATATATATATATATATATATTTTTTTTTTTTTTTTTTCTTTTTCTTCTTTATCCTATTCTCTTTTTTTCTTTTGACCTTTCCTCTCTTAAGCTCTATGTCATAAAAATTTTCAAATATTGCGGCACCATTATAGTCCGGATTGCGCCCCGCATGATGCGACCTCCATCATTCGTGTCTCCAGATCTTTTGTTCATACACGTGTCCAGCAGCTCCATCGTTGGTGCACGTCGTCATTACGCCATCAAAGCCAAAAGCTAACTCCTGGCCGTCCAATGTAGGTCCTGACGCCGTGTACAAGTCCACAAAACGTAACCTTCAGCATCATTAATAGAACTCCTGTCACACACTGGATCATCATCAGTGCGTGGACGCAGCTAAACACCTTTCCCGCGAAAGTAAAAAATAAATCCAGGAAGATGGCACCTTGTTTTAATGTGCTACAAGGGTTATGGTTTTTGTCCTTTTGTGTCTTTAAATGAATTTTCAAGTTCTTTGTTGAGAATTTGAGGATATATGCTGAAGTCAGTTTTAATAAGTTATTTAAAATTTTTTTTTTAAAAAGTGTTTGGATAGTAACTACTTTTTTTAAATAATTTTTGCTAAAAGAGTGTGTTTTTTAAGTGACTTTTTTAAAGTAATTTTTTATTATAAACCAAACGTAATTTTAAAAAGTTATAAACTTAAACTATAAACTGTTAAATAAATTACATTTAAACACTCTTAATTCAGTATTAATTATATAAAAAACTTAAAAGAAACTTTTAGAAAAATTTAGTGAAAACTTATACAAAAACTTTATGAAAAAAATTTACAAACTAAACTGATGATTAGTTAGAGCTCAAAAAAAAATGTATAAAAAAGTAATAATTCAAGTAGTTTCTAAACAGATTCCACACAATTTCTTACAAGTTTTTTTTTAGTTTCTTTGGAACTTCAATTAAGTATCAGAAACGGTTTCCAAAAATTTTTGGAAGGTTTCTCTAGAGTTTTATATAAGTTTCGTAATTGTATTAGAAGTGTGCTTATGCAGGAACATATTTTCTTGTTCCCTGATAACTATGGTACTAACTAGTCGAAACTAGGATCAAATGCATGTGAAATGACAATAATGCCCTAAAGATCAACAACAAGACAATAAATTTGCAGACTAAAATGGAGGACCTAATTCAAATAATATTGTCAAGCTTAACTCATGTAATAATCACAAAGGGTGGCTCAGTGGTTATCTTGTTTTTTTTATTAAACATGAAGTTTTAAGTTCGATTCCTCCTTATTATATTGTCAAGTTTACAAAGTTAATATGAACAATTGCGTTACATAAATTCAAAAAAATAGTCAATCAAAAGTGAATACTTTAATTAAAATAAATAAATAATAATACATATATATATATATATATATATGGACCCGTTTTCTTCAATTGGTTCTATCCTGTTATGCTACTTCCAAATATTTATAAAAAATAAGTTCATTAAATTTGAATTTGATAAATTAATGAGTTTTAAAT
Source organism: Euryodendron excelsum (assembly GCA_033060915.1). Classification (NCBI taxonomy): domain Eukaryota; kingdom Viridiplantae; phylum Streptophyta; class Magnoliopsida; order Ericales; family Pentaphylacaceae; genus Euryodendron; species Euryodendron excelsum. Next base: position 18,367,994 of record CM065393.1, on the reverse strand, counting down.
CATGATGAAACTTAATTTTTTTTTTCATTCACTTAAACGAGCTTACAACCAAGACAATAAGGTTATTGAGTCAAACTTGATAAGTTAAATGAATCTATGACCAAACTTGACTTGTTCAATTGCAATAAATGTACTCCTCCTACATAAAATATCATAATAATGACATGACATTAATGCCCTCCAACAAAGGTAAAAAAAATAATAATAATAAAATGAAGCTAAGAAGAAAACTATGAGAAAGAGAGGAATGCCTCATATTATTAATCATTGACTATGTAATTAATAATCATTTATAACAAAATGTCTATAATAAGGATTAAAAAAAAAAGCATGTAAAGAAATTAATAAATACTAGAAAAGTCCGTTAACCGTTTTTCCTTTACCCTTGCCTAACCGTTTTGACTCTCCCCGCCAGCCACTCGACCATATTTACATTTCTATCCAAGAGAAATCAGGAAATTCCAGTAGCATCTCCCTTTCCCCCTCACACCCCATCCACTTTTACTGTGATTTTACTTGGCAACCAATCTCCGGCGCTTCGGCTGCCGGAGACGCTATCAGATTCGAGGCGAACAACCACTGTCTCATCGGACAAAGCGGCAGCGGTGGAGGGTAGGCGTGCCTTGAGCTGTTGGAAGCTTGGAACCAAGACCTTCTCGGCCCACTGCCCTAAACAGGTTCGCCCAAGCCATACCCCGGCTAGGATCTTCTCGAGAGCTTCCTCCTCCAATTCAATCGAGAGTTTGTCGTCAACCATGGCGAAGAACTTATCCATGATTGCGCTTTTAATCTCGCTGCGAATGGGAGCAATCTCGACCGGCTTGAAGATGATGGCATCGTCCACGAAATTGACCAGCTCATGGGGAACCGACGCTATTGAAAAGAGCCTATTTTCAAGACCATGATCGTCGTCATGATCGATGGTGAGATCGCTGGAATTGTGAGATCCATCGGTTCTGTCATCCTCACCATCAGCCGCAAGATTAAGATCGAATGGTACACCAGAACCCATTTCCTTCCTAGGCTTTGTAGGCCTGTCTTCGTCGTGCAGCCAATTGGCTCGCCGCTTGGCACTCTTTTGACCAATGGACAGCCTTAACTGCCAACCCCCGCTGGCGACAGAGGCAAGCTTCTTTTCATCGAGGAGACGGCTTTTAGCTAAGTTTCTAAGATTTTCCGGCAACCAGCTGCTTGCAGAAAGGATGAAAATAACATTCCCAAGACTGATTTCACGACCGTGAGAATCAGCAAGCCGACCTCTCTCCATGGCCCGTTTTATGCTCCCGCGAATCAGCATATCCGCTTCATCAATGTCCTCGAGAATAATTACTGAAAATGGGTTCCTACGAACTGCCTCTGCAATCCGATCCAGCGCTGTCTTACCACGAAAGTTCATATCTGATTCCTCATTATCACGTCGTGATCCAAGGCATATTGTTATTGGGTTGGTCCCGCAAATTTGCTCAGAAAGAACAGATGCCATCTTCTTCTTGCCAACCCTGTCGGGACCTGTGAATAATAGCCATGTATCACCCTTTGATACAGAATCCCTCTGCTTTCCATTTCCCAATTTGCACTGGATCACAGCCGTAGCCACTGCAGAAGCTGCTTCCCGTTGCCACCACACCTTCTCCATTAGACCCTTGAGTAGCTTCTTAAACGAGTCCGCATCACCTACAGTAGCAAACTTTCCGATCGGCAATTCATGGAACTTTGGCTGCGGTTCAGATGAGATGCATCCCAAGAAGTCTTTAACACGATCTTCATGGGCTTTCTCGGGGGTCTCACTGATTTTTGTCCTCCCAAGAGCAAGGTCCGTCCTCACTGGACTTCGTGGAGGGCTATCTGCTCGTTCTGAAGGTTGGTTAGCAACTGGATTTGAGTTCAATTGTAAAGCTTCACCAAGGTTTCTGGTTTGTTGCAACTTCGGTTGGAAAGGCTGGTGAACAAGCAGGTTCGGATTGTACAAGCCTGTCATTGACAGATTCATTGGAGCAGTTCTTTCAGAGCTGAGATTGTGATGAAAATTCGGGTGAAGATGCAAGCATGTATCACTCCATTTCTTCTGTAATTCTTGAGATTTCTGCTTGAACATCACTTCTTGATCCTTAGTCTGTGAACACATGACATAACAAAAATAATGTATTTCATAACTCAATATAGCTAAGAAGGCACTGTCAAACTTGCAATTCAACCGAACATACCTGTGACTGATCCATTGTTTTAGTCTCACTGTTAAGGACTTTGGCATTCTGCAACCATTGTGGCAGTGGTGGCTGAGCTGCTTCTGATTTAAATTCAGACGAGGAATTTTCGTACTCCTTTGCTACCAGTTTTGCTAGCTCTTGTTCGTAGTTCTCTGTACATTGTGGGCAACGGCTCATTCTTCGAACAGGACCCAAGTTTTCAGATACGCGCCTTGGTAGAGCATTTGTCGCAGTTGGGAAGCTCTTCAATGGGCTCAGAGACTCAACAGTGCCGCTAAGAATTCCATTGGCCCCAAGCCTATCAAAAAATTTAACGTTGAGTGACCAGAACTTAAAACCATGGGTTTAAATGACTAAAAAATCAACAGAGAGAGAGAGAGAGAGAGAGAGAGCAAATTCAAAGTAATTTAAAACCAAATTTAAAATTTTTGGTGTGCACTGAACCTGGTTGAATATAGAAATTTAATTTGATTGTCCAAACCTCTAAATCATGGAAGTTCATGAGAATCATAAAGTTGTAATTTACGGAAGGACTACTACTCTATAATACAGAAATTTGAAAAGCAGCAGAGAAAAATAAGTCTAAAAACAGAAATTTTAGGTGCTATATTCTCTGAAAGATTATCTACTTAAATTTGTCCAACCCTTTAACCAAATCAAGCCAAAAGTGAGATGAATTCCAGAATATACAATAGAAACTACTATTCCAGGATGATTGTGTGAGATTGAATTTAGCAACAACAATCACCCTCTCAATCATCAAAAAGCAAATCTAGAAATTGATATCAATAGGCACCGCCTGAACAATCACCCTCTCAAGCATACCTTGGAAACATCCCGGGAAGAGGCGATCTTGAAGCAATAGGCACCGCCTGAAGATCCCAATCGTTCTCCATTGAAGGATGGTAGACCTGACACCTCAAGTAAGTCTCACAAGTAGCAGTTCCAATCAACCAAAGCCTACCGCTGCTATCATCTCCAAATCTCGCCAGCAGATTCGCCATCTCCGCCACGGCCGCCCTCCCCATCTCCGACACAACCTGCTGCGGCAGCCCACCGGAACCCGGAACTCCAAAGCTCACCGGCTGCTCCACAAGCCATTTCAGATCACCCAAATCAAGAATAATGCCTCCACCACTAGAACTCCCCATTCTAGTCTCAATTAGGCCTCCCAATTCCTTGAGCTTCGTGGGTATTTGAGACTTGTCCGAAGCGAGCTCTTTCTCTGTTGGAATCACCTGAACATTCTTGAGCGGTCCTTCACCCAACTCCCCCTTCTGAATCCTCCTCAGTAGCTCCCTTATCACCGCCTCCGGCTCTGACTCGCCGACCAAAACCGGGTTTCTCTTCTTGGTCCTCAATAATATATCTATAACCCGCTTTACCTCGTCACTCCTATTTTGCCCGGATTGTGCCGAATTACCCTGTTGCAAGCGGGGATTCAAGTACAGATTCCGATTGGGCACCGGCATAGGGGTCGGCGTTGGCCGAAACCCAATTCCAATTGTGGAAGGATTGACAGAGGGCGATTGAGAATTCAACGATTGCTCTATTGTGGCCTTAACGGCTGGGCTTGAAAAGCTTGCTTCACGCATAACACGGCTAACACTTGGGTCATCGAGAATCGATATGATGAGTTGTTCGAGCTCGACTTTGACGGCTAACAGTGGCTGTTGCTGCTGCTCCGGGCAGCCCCGCCGCTGATGCGCCTGGGCACGCTTCAGCGCCGCCATGAGAGCATTGGAAATGGGCGGTTCCATGCCGGGGGCCATGTTCTGGGCGGTGGGGAGCCGCTCGAGGGCGACACTGAAGCAGAGCTCGAGAGCTCGGCACTGAAGTGGGTGGGAAGAATTGGGATGTGCACGAATGCAAGCTTGGCGGAGGAACCCAGACGGTGACGCCAGTAGAGACGCCGCCACGTGCAGCGGCGTCGTCTGGCCGTGGTTCCGGCGACCCGCCTCGGTAATCGAGAGGTTGAGCACACTCGCCGCCTCAGGCGTTAAGGTTTGCTGAATCGTACTTAATCCAGCTCTCATCTTGCACAAAAAAAAAAAACAACTCTGAGCTCTCACAAATTCAAGCTCTTTCTTCAATTTTCTCTGGAACCCTAGAAATGGAATTGAATTCCCACTTTCTCACTTTCCTGGGATGCTTTCCAATCCCAATACCCAGAAAAAACCCAACCAGACGGAACCAACCAACAAATGCCACAAATATTCTGTATTTTTCTCTAAACTGGGTTTTCAGATACTGCTATGATTGAATCAATTTCTTTCTGTCACTTCTCTGAAAAACCCACAAGTCAAAAGAACGATTTCAGAGTGTGAACGGTTTCACAATATGGAAAATACTCTTCTTCTCCTGGAAAATCAACCAATTTTCTCAGCTGACTCACTCCCAAACCGACCCAATAAATCAAAACTGAAGAAAAACAATTGATGCACAAAAAGGAAAATCTAAAAAGGTATTAGACTATAGCGTTGCTTGGTTGCCTATTAGGATATACCTTTTCCTTTGCCTCTCTTTGTTGTGTCATACAAAAGCTGTATAAGAATTCAACGCGGAAGGAAAGATCGGAGCCCTTCCTTCACACAAAACCGCCCCTCCCCATTTTCTCTCGGTTTCTCTCTCTATATTCTACAACTCCCTCCCTTCTCTCTCCTCTCTCTCTCTCTAAGATGATAAAGGCAAGTAGGAGAACACCGTCGCTTTCTCATTCAATACCCAAAAATCTCCCAGACCCCAGATTGAGAAAATGGTTTTGGTGTAAAAAACGCAATAACAATCATAATAATAACAAAAACAAACTTCTCCAAGAATTAACAGACCAGCGCTACATATAAAGCCAAAGTGAGGTAATTTAGTTTAGGTGGCAGAAAGGACTGTAGCAATATTTGTTTTTATTGTAGAGAGAGAATGTAGAGAGAGAGGGGATGAAGGGGAATAGAATTTATGGAAAATGGGGAAGGTGGAAAGTACTTTCAGTTGCGAGGATTTCTGGAAAATGCTTTCTGGGCAGAGCAATCTGCTCTCCTTTTTGTGTAATCTTTTTAATTTTTAATTTTTTATTTTTTATTTAAATTATATGCTCCTGTCTCTATACATGAGAAAGATAATGCAGAGAGAGAGAGAGAGAGAGAGAGACCTTTTTAGAGAGATGGGGAGGACATTCATGGGCAGATTACTTTATTTTCTCTCTCTAACTTTCTCTCTCCATGACCATGGATTGACTGCCTTTTTAGCTTTCTACATCCCTCACACTTTCTAGATAAAAGAGTCATCAAAACGCCACCAAAGCAATTGAAATAAATTACACCTTCCTTTTGTATTATTATTATTATTATTATTATTATTTTTTGTGCGGGACTCCTCTTTCATGTGGTGATTAAATGAATTTAAACCTACAAGCGCAGCCATAGCGCGTGCACGCAACAACCTAAGATGACAAGGCAAAAATTAGATGGTAAATAATTAAATAAGGTAGAAAAGCATGGGAGATGGATGTTCTTATTTTGTAGTTTGGAATTATATTCCACCCCGTGTAAAGAAATCATTCAAAAAAAAGTAGTCAGTTAAAGGCTTACGCACTTAGAATAAAAATAAAAATAAAAAAAGGAAAGAAATTCCATATAATTATAGTATAGGGGCTTATCATCATAGAATTCATGTGAAGATTAATAAATGAACAAATTTTGAGATACATGACAAAATGAGTTGTCCATTTGACGGGCCATCTCTAATCAAATACACCTTATGGACCTAAATGTTCAATTCATTATCTTCTTTTGTTAAATCGAGAGGAGACTAAAATTCATAGTATCAAATGTCAATGGCGCCAATCTTATTTGACTTATATAATATCAACGTTATTATTGTAACACAATTTAAAATTGACCTTATATTGTCCTTGTTTAAATAAAATGGAGTTTTTGAAAAATTAATATCTATTAAAATTACGTCAATAAAAAAGCTAAAAACCAAAAAAAAATTTTATGAAAAATACCCCAAACAAAGCCTTTGTGGTCGGAGAAGCAACCCTTATATGTTTGTATTTAATAAATCATGTGGATTGCTAATTTGTGTTTTCTTGTCTCTTATTTTTCCCTTATATGTTTTTATCTATACTGTGTTTGGATTCCAAATTTAAAGAGGAAAAAAAAAAAGGGATGAAAAATGAATTGTGTCAGCATGGATCAAATTTGAGACTGACTATTAAACCATCTCTTATGGTTTAATTATATGCAAGTTCCTATGATATAGGGCTCTTGTAATTAACCTTACGATACAAAATATATCTTGCACATTTTATATCGCCATAATGCCCACCTTGCTCGATTCCACATTAAAAAAACACTTTAACATGATGCTGCAATAGTTGGTTAAAGATCACATGATTAATTCAATCACAGGGTAATAAATAAAGGTAAATTGCACCAGCCTTCTCTAAGGTTTGAGAATCAAGCATCTAGACACTTATTGTTTTAAAAAAAAAATTGCAAAAACCTCCATTTCACTAGGGCTATAAAACGAACCACTTACGTTACTCGAACTTGGCTCATTAAAAGCTCGTTCAAGATTGGTTTATGTATTATCTAAATAAGCCAAACTTTAACACATTTTAAAGTTCGTTAATTTTATGAACTCAGCTCTAACTCGACTCAATAACCTTATATACACTAAAAAATTTGAACTATTAGTGATCAACTCGATTAAAACTCATTTGAATTGGCTCGAAAGTTAAATGAACCAAGCTCTTAAGCTTTTCAAACTCATTAAACTTTTCAAACTAAACTTGAACAGCTCACTACTCCGCTTGGGTCTTTTACGACTCTACTTATCACATGTTTTTAAAACAATTTGATCTTATTTTTGAAACAAGGTGGTCTAATTCCTTGATTCTCAAATCTGAGAGGAGGTTAGTGCAATTGACCTTAAAAGTGAAGAAGATACGTATTTCATCATCATACAGGACCTATACTTATCCAATTTTGATACCATCTAATAATTTAAAAGCCTGCCTCAAAATTCATATGATAGATGTTAAAATAAGAAAAAACTTGTATGTCATGATAGCTTTTTTCATAAGGATCTAATAAGTTAGTTGAGCTTAATTTAGCTTGGTACAAAGAACAAATAATTCTTGAGCTTGCTAATGAAATAAATTGTCTAAAGTTTACACTTGTTTGAAGTTATTAATTTTTAAACAAATTTAAGCAACATTTATCAATTTTTAACTTAATTTTTTTGGGTCTTATTTAGCTTTTTTCAACTAAAATTTATAAATAAGAAGGAAAAAACTAACTAGTTGTAAATAATCTTACTTTTAAGAACTACCAAACAGGGTATAAACGACACGCTCTTCAAGTTCGCGTGCTGATGTTAAAAGGCGTTTCTCTTTTCTTTTTTTGAGAACGAAAAGGCCTTTCTCTGTCATGCAGAGAGTCTCATGTTTGCCTTTCAACGAATTTCCTGCTTTTCACACGCAACTGCTGGGAAAAGGTGTCGCACGGCTATCACCTTTTCATACTTATTTACTCTCTTTCTCTCTCTCTCTAACTCTATTACTCTCTCTCTCTCTCTCTCTCTCTCTAGGTTTTGAAAATATCATTAAAGAGCATGCACTATACTGCAAAGTTGCAAACTACCGTGGCCCAATACATTCTGGGCTCCCTTCGCCTTTAGCCTTTGGTTGAGTTAAACCAAAGATTAATGTCTCTAATTAATCAAAATTACTCTATATAACCAAGGGTACATGTGTCCAATCTGATAGTAGGGCTGTACGCATTTAGGATATATGCTTCTAATAGGTCATGTGTTTCGAACTTATGAATACTTGTTTTTCGGGTAACATTCTACAACAAAAAAAATTTATACCAAATTTATATCTAAAATAATTTGGATGACTGAGAATTTCTTATTTTAAAACCCAGCTATAAAAATATCATTATCACATTATTCTAGTGGCATTTTTATGTATAAATTATTCAATGCTTTAATTGGATCAAAGATTTAGTGAGAGAAAAGAAAAAGGGATAAGGATATGAAATAACATGATGTGTTTGATTGTTAGAAAAAGTAAATAATAAAAGAACATAAAAAAAAATAAGTAAAAATTTAAAATATTTCATTTTATTCATTTTTACCTCTCATTTTTTTTCTTTTTTTTTCTTTTTCTTCATAAATTCAGCTTGCAAACATAGCTAGAACATCATTTTTCTTGTTTCTCTAATTACACATTAAAAATCAAAAGTGGCTGGCTTCTAGGAAGTGGTAAAAAAAAGAGTAATAAATGCAACTCTTTTATGGCAATAGAAATGCTTCATCAGAACTCTTGCCATAATAAATGGGAAGGTATCACTTTTCCCAAGTTATGGATTGGGAAAAGAAAATTATAGTGATAAGTTTTTACTGTGGATTTTAGGGACTTTCGTATGATTTTTACTTGTGTATAGTTGATGTCTACTTCCATTAAAGTTCTAAGGAAAAGTAGGAATTGAGAAAAATGGATCAACAACAAGTGGTTTATTTGAATTCTTTTTATGTGATTATTGTATTTAATGCAGAAAAGAAGTTTATCATATTAAAATCTTAAGTTTATTAGAAAGTTATTTTTAAAAGTAACATTATAAAATCTATCCATATAATAATTTTCCATATAATGAATTTTATAGAACCAAGATACTAATAATTTAGGGCTTGACATTCAAAATGAAAACAATAGATTTATCTATTCAAAAAATTGAGGTTTATTAGTTTATAACTTTTGCTTTTAGGTTTTATCACAATTTTTTATTTTAGGGTTTGAAAATGTTGAAATTTAAGGTTGAGGGAGTTTCTAGGATTTAATAATTTCAAGGTAATGTCATTGAAGATTTTAAATTTGGATTTTTTAGTAGTTATATTTGCTTTCCTAATTTACAAAGATTTTTAATTTATAAAGTACATCGGCATTTAGTATTGGACAACTTAAAACTTAAGACCATATGTTTACTTTCATTTTTCAATTGCGTTGAAGTGGATTCAACTCCTTTTTAGTTATGGTGGATATTTGAGATATCGAGTTTAATAAAAATAGTGATGATCAACGGTGGGGAACGAAGCACGTCACAAAATCTTTAGATTAAATCCAAAATAAATTAAAATATATTTTGGTCCAATGTATTAAGATCTTTAAATTTAAAATAACATGACAATTTGTAAACTATTAATTTTTAAATTATAATAATGTATTACAATTTTATGCATTAAACTATAAATTTCCAGTTTTCACCCGAATGGAAGAGTAGTCAATTCGATTGAAGTAGTCTCCATATTCAAATAAACAAAAGCGAAATAAAACAATTAGTTTCAATCTCATGATATATATATATATATATATATAGTAGACTATGTATCACTCAAGAAGGATGCAAGATATGGCAAATTGTTAGGAGTTGATTGGTTTTGTGGAACTCCCAATCAAACCTTAAGCTTAAATTTTCAATTAGAAAGGAGTGCTCTAGTTAGAAAAAGATGTGTGTGGGGTCAAACGATAAACTAAGTAATTAGATGGTACTAAAAACGTTAGTTTAATGCACCTTTTTGGGATTCTTTTTTACTTTTTTTTAGTATTTTCTTTTTCCTTCTTCACTACTTTTTGTGAAAGTCTTCAGAAACAAAAATCATCATATCATCAACCCTTTTGGTAACGCACGCTCTCACTTGCCTTCTACGCGTTTTTCGAGTTCTACAACCAACCTTTAACTTTTCACCTCTCTCTCTCTATATATATATACATGTATGTGTGTATATATAGATATTTTACGGTTCACAACTTTGTTTTGCCTCTTCCTCGGGAGTATGTCCACCTTCCTTTCCCTTCAAGCTATACGCTTCGATCAACTCACCAATTTCTTATGAGCTCATATAATATCTGCGGTTTGCATGTTCTTGCAAGAATTCGAGATTTACATTGCAGAATTAGGTTTGCTGTGACCTGGTGATTGCTAATCAGAAAAAAAAGGTTTAGTCAAAGTTGATCCAAAAATATTTTGACTTTGAAATTGCTTTTTTAGAGCATGGAATTGATGTTTTGAATTTAGAATAATGGACGTGATTCATATTTAAAATTTAACTTAAGAACTTTTATGAAGTGATTTATTAAATAGGTATGTATATATGTTGAATGTATAAGACAATAAAATAACTTTAGCTGTCTATATTAAGGTTGAAAAATTAATGAATGCTTCCTTTTTTTTTTTTTTTTTAACTAATCGACCACCTTATGTATACCTCAACTAATCTCAAATTTTAATATTCAAAAGTGGCCTTAAGTATTAACACTTAAAAAGTTTTAAATATGAGACATTAAATGCGAGGACAATGATATTCACACCTCCCTATAAATTTTTTTTATAATTCTTATAAATTTTTAAATATTTACAATAAAATATAAATATTAATCATTCAAAATTTTGAAAATTTAATTTTTTGTTTTACGCCAGTCCTGCTCAACACAAATGATAGGCCCTCTCACAACATAACTCAATGGAGTAATTAGTTGAAGTGTTAGACAACTTGCAGGGAATTTTTTTTTAATTTCCTATCCAACCATGTGTAATAGTCTAATAAGTTCCTAGCAATGGTGTAGGCCCCAATCACCTGACATGCGTGCAGAGAATCTAATGGTTGGTTAGCCGACCAATGTCAGATGATCCTGACCGTTTATCAAAACATTTATTCCTCAACTTTTTAAAATATCGCGGAAATATATCGTGATAAATTATTGAATGTAATTTATCATGTTGTAGGAGAAATAGAAGGCTGTGACGCGTGAAACGTAACGTAGTCCTTTCCTTTTCCGGTGACCAATAAAAACGTGGAAAGTGGAAAGTGGAAAGTTCAGAGAGAGAGAGAGAGAGATTTGGATCTCAGCTTTCTGCATTTATTACCGTTTACGTCTCTCTCTCTCTCTCTCTCTCCTTCCTGCAGGTCTGCTTTCTTTTATTTGATGCTTCAATGACTCTATTACCCCTGCTCTGACCCTGAATCTACAGAAATGCGTCCCTGGTGAACAAATCCCCCTATTTCCCATTAGAACTTGAGAAAGGGAAAAAAACGTGGGAGAGAAAGTGATTCGATTTTTTTTCTCTCTCTCTTCATTTCTAAATTAAAAACCAAATGAACGGAATAAGGAAAATAATTTTTATTTTTATTTTTTCCGTCCCTAAACTTGCGAACATATTGTTTAACTGGCAAAATTGTTTTTAGACTAATAAAAACAGTTGGTATTGATGGACGTTGGAATATAATTACATATATCATTATTTTATTTTAAATATCTGTACTATATAATATAATAACACGTTGTAAAGTTTTGAAAGTCCTAATTTAATATTCTCATATTTGTGAGTTATTAAAATACAAAAACACGTGTCTTTGATACTATTGGTTGTTTTGAACTTATTTTTTTTATTTATATTTTATTTTATTTTGTCATTCAGTCAATATGATAAATTTTTAAAATTTCTTTCAATTATGATCCTTACATAGAATCTTTAATAAAATTAAAAACATTTAAATTTCCATGATAGTAAGCAAATGCCTAACAACATTATTAGTATTGTTACTACCCATCAATCACACCACTTCAAAAATGTTTTAGAAACTATAACAAAATAAATCAAAATTTGGACAAAGTCTAATAAAATTTAAGTCATTATATTTATTTGCTTCTAAATAAATGAATATTTCGCATGAAATTGAAATAAAACTGATAGAGTCGTCTACCTTTAGTAGTCTGATTGAATCTATGACAAGTTTTCTAATTATGCTGATGTTACCATGAAGATATTCTTAACTTTTTTATTTTTATTTTTATTTTTTTCTATCTTTATAGCGAAAGATAAATAACACTTTGACAATTAGTAATAATTAAAAATAATATTAGTTTTCATTAAATTTTTAGTACATATAATTTATCTTGTAATAATAATATCTGGCTTCACCCCTTTCGAGCTAATAATTCTAAGTGATGCCATATCTGAAGCATGCTCAAGGTGAACACTGCCAACTATAACTTGGAGTTTATATTTTGTTCTCAAATTCAATTCACGAACAAGAAAAAAGAAAAGAAAAAAAAAAGAAAAAGAAAGGAGGTAGGATCATTAAAAAATCTGAGTGAAATGATGATAAAGTTTCCCATACAAATCAACAAAATTATTTTCATTATAAACTTCTTAAATTTCTAGTCTACAATAGTTCTAGCACCACACCAAGAAATAAAGGTAAATTTTCTCAAGAATTCACTATATCTCGTATTTATATATCCTATTAGCAAAGTTTACTAAATTTGAGTTCTACTACCTCAATTTGCTACCCCATGCTTTTTGGGTAGTTGGAGCTTTCCTTTTTTTTTTTTTTTTTTTTTTTTTTTTTTCCATTTTTTTAACAGTTTTTTTTGTGTTGGGGGGGGGGGGGGGGGTGTGATGAAGTGTAGAAAACTTGATTCTTTCACTCAAATGTTCAAAGGTCAAAGAAGATATAATTTGCTTTGACCGTAGTACATGCAGAAATTGACCGTGCTGACTTTGAACAACAACTAGGCAATTCTTTGAATTCTCTAGATGGTCATGAACACATCGTGAAACAGGTACTATTGACAAAGAATGAACTTCACATAGAAATTCCACTGAAATTATAACAAAATTTCTAGTTGCGACCAACAAAGATCAAGTTCATTTATTTAATTTTTTTTGTGTGTGTGTTTTTTCTATGTTAAAAAGGATCGTCTGTATCTCTTTTCTGATCAGAATTGAAGTGCACATATAAAAAACAATAATTTCTTCCCCCACCCTCATTGGGTCATTAATTGATTTTTTTTTCTTTCTAAAATATGCCTATAAAGCTTCATGTAATTATGCGGTAACAACATAGTAATGTTTTCTAGCTATTTTAAGGTCCTATCCAATAAATTTTTGTTACCTTGCATGAAATCTATTATGGATTGTTCAATCTTGACCAGTTTTCTCTTTATGTGTTCCTTTCGCAAAACCGATAGCTAATGTGTTAAGATAACATCCATCCTGAATTATATATTTTCTGAACTTTCATGGATGATAATAGAATATTGTCCATTTAGTTTGCATGTATTGTCCGTTCATGTGGCACCAACTTTCAATAAATTCAGCTTGATATTAATTTGCTTTGTGGTGTCCTAGTGAGACTTGAATATCTGTTTAACAAATGAATTTCATTAAAATAAACAACGATGTAATGTTTAGGTGAATTGGGTTTTTACATATTGAAGCATATAATATGTAAAGAAGGACCTCTAGGGTAATATGTGAAAGAGTCTATGGTTGTGTATGTCACCATACTTACGTACTAAAACTGCAACTTCGAGCGTATACAATTATATTGGATATGGCTGTTGTAATATATGGATGTTGTTTGGTATACGTGGCAATGTGCAGCCGACGCACGTATTTCGGAGGTGCATAAAATTTGACAAGTAGATAAAAAAAAACCGCGATTATGACTGGATCGTTGCGATGGCGAAACACAAAATTTTGGAAAAATCCGTCATTTAGGGTCTCAATTAAAGAAGTTTGCAGTTTTTAGTAACTTTTAGATATTTCTTATCTTTCCCTGTAGAAGTCAGAATCTAAGTCACATAGTTCGGTTATATGAGATGTCGAATTGTGCTCTAGGGAAAAAGGGTTTGAACGATCACAATGATGCAAGTGAAGTATGCTTATCACTGCACCATCCACCACTTCTGTAACATTTCATCTTTTTTTTTTTTCGGTTTATTGAAATAATTTATGTTTAGTAGAAGCAATTATTTACAAGGAATTAATGCCCAACATAATAAAAAAATTACTTAAGTACACGTATATAAATAGACTTATGTACAAAAATTACTTAAATAATTCTATAAATATATGTATATATATACACTCTAAGGATGCTCTCGTTTTCAATCTTATTGACAAAAAATACTCTCGTGCCTGCACTCCCACACTCGCACCGCTTTGTGTAATGTAAGTTAGAAGTTGACCCCATTTACTCTAATATGATTCTAGTTTCCTGAATTAGCGATTTTCAGTTTTAGTTTGGCTAAATATCAAATAGAGATGTCATCGACCATGCGCATGATTAGCTAACAGTCCTAGACCATGCACATGGTTAGCTAACAGTCTTTGGACGGGCTTTTAACGGTAAAATCGTGTCTCTATAATTTCGAACCGTTTTACAGAGGCTCTTTTCCGAGCTTTGTTTTAAAAAAAACGTGCCCACGCCCTTGGGGATAGTGCAGACGATTGAGAAGCATGCACATGCCCTTGGGGAACGTGCACACAGTTAGGTAACGGCCTTGAAAGTTTATTTGACCTTTTTGCTCTCAACTCCTTAAATTAGCACAAAACCTATAAAACAACCACAGACGTGGATTACGATCAAAATGTAACTAAAATGATGAAATACTACTAGACTAAGACTAACAACTAGCTATTTAGAAGAGAATAATTACACTTTTTGAATGTAATCACACCCCCAACTAGCTTTTTGCTAGTCCCTAGCAAAACACTAAATAAAAGATAAAGGAAATTCTCTACTTTCGTAGGAATCACAGATACATTTAGCCTATATATCAAGCCTTTAAACCCCTAAGTTAACCCTAATGAATGAGTGGTGTCTCGTGAGGATTTACAATACAACACCTATAAACATCAACTCATGACCTACAATTAAAAATTTGGTTACAATAAGAAGATCATGCATTATTATATTCAAGTTATCTCAAAAGAACACCTTTTTTTCCTAATGTAAGCAAATATGTATCAAAAAGAATATAAAAGTGAGGTTCAAGTGAGTGTCTGAAAGAATCATCCAATATAGCTCAATTGTGGCCTTCTCATACATATAAGACCTTTGAGCCACAATAGAACTCCTCACCGCATACACACTCCCAAACAAATAAGCACATAGTTCTCACAATAGAATGCTCTAAAAGTAGTAAATGGATAAATATGCAAGAGAGCAAACCAAATACAAAAGAACACAATAATGAAAGTGTTTTAACTTGGAATGACTTCATGAAAGGAATTCCATAACTAAACATCAACCTACAACATTTGACAAATAATGTCTTGTATTCAAATAAGATCTCATGATTAGTATGCTTAGATCAAGAAGGATTTTCAAGGGTCATCAATAACAAGTGAAAAGGTAAGGAAAAGAAAGAAGTAAAATGGCTCAAAACATGTGTGATCAAAGCATGTAATGATCAATGAACATATATCTCCAACCTTTCCTTTTTCTTCTATTGCCCTTGATACATCCTTTTTGTCTCTTTGATTGACCAATTTCTTTACTTTTGCTTCTTTCTTTATTTTTGATCTCTTCATGTACTTTTATACTCCCCTCTCTTTTCTTGCACTTTCTTTGTTATCTTTTTCTTCTTTTACTTTTCTTTCCATTTTTAATGAACAATATCTCCTTTTCATTTGCCAACAACTTTCATAAGTGAAGATGTGCTTTTGTTTCTCAATCCAAGAAAATATCTCAAACAATAATAAACATTTCGATGAAGATCACACAATCAAAACATCAAACAATATGTTTACAATGGGATGAAATTAACAAGAAACTCTATAGCTCAAGAGAACAAAAGATGGCCTAAGATCATCTACAAGGCCTACATGAATAGATCTCGAAAGAATACCAATCTCAATATTGCCACTCAATATCTAGCATACTAACCAAATACAAATACAATAAAGCCATTGAAAGAGTGAGGATAAAGAACTTTATCCTTGAGTGAATGTAACCTCTTCGAAAAGACAGTTTTGGCCCTAAAGCTTATAAAGTAAGATCTCCACTCATATAAGGCTAAAAATGTACAAGTTAGCACAAATACAACTATATGACATGATTTGTACTTAAGAGTGTGATACCTATATTTATGTGTACTCAAGTTACATGATTAAAATGCATTACGACCAAGGATGATCTATTAGTCAAACTCACGTATAATCAATGCATAGTACTAAATGCTCACTAATCAAATATTGTATCACATGAATATGCCATGGTCCCAAAATGAATCGTTAGCACATCTTCCATAAATAACAAGAGAATCGCGAATATTATGGAAAGACGTGCTAAAGATCGTAAAATAAAGTGTCGAAACCATAAGATAGTCCAGCCTCTACCAAAGATTCCAAGTGGTCGATGAATAGCCATACAATGTAGCTCTTGAGAATAATCAATACACCACAAAGAGATCGAAATATAACAAGAGATATATACAATAAAGATTAAAAATGATCTCCACTATGAACAATAGAGTTTTAGATACAAATGATGAAATACATGCACATACAAAGGATATCTAAACTCTATCTCTAATTAGAGGAAGTCAATATCATCATCCAGAGAAGTTAATATCCCAGATTGTTTAGCTTAAATTTTCAAAAAATTTTTTAAGGGTGCAAACAAAAGTCAAAATCAGAGGTTAAGCCTTTAAAACTACTCCTTCCCTCGACTAGAATGATGTAATGTCCTCAATGAACGAAGACAAAGCATGGAATAAAATGAAATGGTCATGAGAGAAAGGATAGGATGCCTAGATGCACCCCCTAACTAGGAAGCAAAACTAATGAAAAGAACAAAACAAAAAGCTAAAGCTAGACTACCTAACCTACTCCTACTACACAACATTGCAGAGGAGGTCACCTAATACCACGGAGTGAGAATTTGCTATCATCCCACATATCCACTCTTGAGACTTGTAAATAGTTTAAACAAGTATAAAAACAAACCATTTTAGCATTTTTGTTGAACTCAAGGATGTAACAATTAAGTACACAAGGGTCACATAGATCATAGAATTTAGAGAAACTAATTTGAGCTTGCACAAGGGTGCCTATCAAATTCATTCCATAAACCTCTTCATCCTTCCCTTTCTCTAGTTGTTTGCTGAGGTGAAAGGAATTCAGTTATAATGTTGGGGTTTCAAGCTCCAAAGGTTCCGGTGTGTTAGGACTAGGTTCCAGAGGCTTAAGGGTAGGAGTCCATTAACCCACCAACATGGTAGACAAGACCTCTAGACCAACAATATCCTCCGTCACTTGGACATCCCCAAAATCTAAAAAATCAAAACCTTCACCAAGGGTAATGGCTCTGCATAGAGTATCCGTTATATGGTCATTCTCATTTGTGACCTTCGACTTATTTTTTTTCTTACTATCTTCTCCCTCACCCTCTTTTTGCTTGGAGTTCGTGATCTTAGGCTCCTCTCTCTCGGGTTCCCTCAAATTTAGTAACTCAATTGTTATTAAGTTAAATGAATGTTTTATCTATTTTGGTACATTGGTGGATCGTCTTTATATTATTAATCATATCTCTCCTACACTACAATTAAATGAACTAAATAACACTAATACACTACCATGTAAGAGAAAGAAAACTTCTGAACTTTACCAAACTTATCTTTGGCACCTACGCCTAGGTAATATTAATCTGAGATAGATTTTCAGAAAGGTTTAGCATGGACCATTAGGTTCATTAGAAGTGGATACACTAGCAGTTTGTGAATACTGCTTGGAAGGTAAGATGATCAAGCAACCATTTCAGCCAAAGGCAATAGGTCAAAAGAGGTATTAGAATTGGTTTACTCTGATTTATGTGGCCTATGAATATCCATGCTAGAGGTGGCTTTGAGTATTTCGTTACTTGATGATTACTCTAAGTATGAGTATATTTATTTGATGCGCCGTAAGTCTGAATGTTTTAAGAAATTTAAAGTGCTTAAGGTGAAAATGAAAAAGCATCATGGTAAATGTATCAAAACACTACGGTCTAATCATGGTGGTGAGTACTTCTTGGGATAATTTGTGGATTAGTTATCAGATGAGGGAATTAAATCCCAACTGTCTGCACTTGGTATGCCATAACAAACTGGTGTAGTAGAAAGAAAAAATAGGACTCTTATAGATATGATCAGATCTATGATGAGTTATACAAATTTGCTTGGTTCGTTTTGGGGCCATGCACTTAAAACAACAACATACATTCTAAACTTGGTACTTTCCAAGTCAGTACCTACTCCCCCAACATAACTGTGGAATGGGCGCAAGCCTAGTCTGCGGCATATTCGGATATGAGGTAGTCCAACCCACGTACTAAAAAGGAAAACAGATAAGTTGGAATCGAGAATAGATGTCAATTTCTTTGTAAGGTACCCTAAAGGAACGAAATGTGGTATATTTTATTGTACTAAAGATCAGAAGGTCATTTTAGCACCAATACCCGATTCTTAGAAGAAAACTATGTAATGAACCATAAAACTAGAAGTAAGATTGTTCTAGAAGAGCTGAGAGGAGATAGACCAACATATACTTCTTCAATACCTATAGTACAAGAAGAAGTACCACAAGACCGAATCATTGACATTCCATTACCTTGTTGTAGTGAGAGAAATTTTGTAACTCATATTGATCCTAAACCATCACGTGTCGAAACTATTAACACGCTAATTCCACAACCAGCGTGGGATGATGGTGCATAAGGATCAAAATTAGCAGAACAATTCACTCGTATTACATAGACACAGGTTATGCCTCGTCGTAGTGGGAGGGCTGTATACCAACCTGATTGGTATATATATTCTTGGGAAAGTCTTATAACAAGATCCCTAATTAACTGAATACCGAACCCGTGAACTACCATGAAGCGGTTCAAGATAAAGACGCATAACTTTGAAAAAAAAAAGCTATAAAATCAAAATGGAATCTATGTACTCTAATCAAGTCTAGAATTTTATAGAACCACCCAAAGGGATGAACCAATTGAATGCAAGTGAATCTGTAAGAAGAAGAGAGGAGTAGATGGGAAGGTGGAAACCTTCAAGGCTAGGCTTGTTGCAAATAGGTTCACTCAAAAAGAGGCGATTAACTATGAGGAAACTTTTTAACCGGTAGCCATGCTGAAATTTTGATTATGAAATTTGGTAAATGGATGTTAAGATAACTTTCCTTAATAGAAGTCTTAATGAGTGCATTGATATGATGTAACCAGATGATTTTTGAGCAAAAGCCAATAATAAATTGTGTGCAAGCTTAAGAAGTCCATTTACGAACTTAAGCAGACATCTAGGTCTTGGAACACTCGCTTTGACTAGGACATTAATTCTTATGATTTTGATCGATACATTGATGAGTCATGTGTGTACCAGAAACGTAATGGAAACGTGGTGGTGTTCTTGGTGCTGTACGTGGATGATATTTTGCTTATTGAAAATGGTGTGGGGGTGTTATCTTCCATTGAGGTATGGTTATCAAGACAGTTCGATATGAAGGACTTAAGAGAAGCCGGTCACATCATCAAGATAAAACTTTTACAAGAACGCAAGCAAATGATGATGGGATTATCTCAAGTTATTTATATTGATCTGATTCTTGCCAGTTTTAGCATACATGATTCCAAGAAAGGGCTTCTCCTTTTTAGACATGGAATCTCTCTAACCAAGGATCAGTGTCCTAAAACACCGATTAAAGTAGAGAACATGAAGAAATTCCTTATGCATCAGTAGTGGAAAGCCTCATGTATGCTATGCTTTGCATTAGACCTGACATCTATTTTACTGTAGGCATAGTCAATAGATATCAATCGAACCTAGGGTGGGAACACTGGACTGCGGTAAAGAATATAATCAATTACCTAAAAAGAACTAGGAATTATATGTTAGTTTATCACATAGATGGTCTAGTATCCATTAGGTACACGAACTCAGATTTTCAGTTAGATAAGGATTTTAGGAAATCAACCTCAAAAAATGTGTTTACCTTAAGAGGTGGAGCCATTAGTTGGAGAAGTATCAAACAATCATGTGTTACTGATTTCATTATGGACGCCGAATATGTGGCGGCCTAGGAGGACGTCGTTTGACCCAAGAACTTTATGTTGAATCTAGGAGAGGTACCTTTAGTACAATCACCTATTACACTTTATTGTGACACTAGCAGGGTGGTTGCTAACTCGAAGGAATCTAGGACCCACAAGAGAGCAAAACACATCGAGCCTAAATATCACCTGATACGAGACATAATGTATACTGGTGATGTGGTGGTTACCAAGATTGCATCAGCAGACAACCTGGCAAACCATTTTACAAAGAGCTTACCAGCCAAGACTTTTGATTGTTATTTAAAGGGGATAGGAATTAGATGCATTACAGCATGACTTTGAGTCTAAATTGCTCGGGATTCGTACTAAAAGACATGTTTTGTGTTATGACTTTTGTAGGTGGGATTTTAGGAAGGCTTGGTTGAATTCTCAAATCAAATTGATGAGCACGAACAATCTACAAGAGAAGAAGATAGTGAGAATACGTCAATCCTCTTTAGATCGATGGCACTCTGATGATTAAGTTAGCAAGCTTAGTCATAATGAATTGAACAAAATACTCTGGCTTTAGCTCTAGTGAACGTACCTTACACCTTAGTGGTATGGGGTATTTATAGGCTTCGGAATGTCATAATTCTATTGGGAATTGAACTCTGTCTCCTCCTAGAAGTCAATCACTTTTGGATATTGTCTATCTTATGTTTGGACTTTATTGTTTAGTGTCCTAGTCCTTTTAGGAATGGACTTGCGTATTCTAGACTGACTTGGTCCTTGTTGGATCTGGGTTGTAATTACCACTGTTAAGGCCTGTTTCTGGGCATTAGTGAGTTTGGGCCTCTCCTAGCCTAGGTTGGATACATGTTCTTAGTTAGGCCTGACTTATTGTATTGTACCTGGTTGTTTTGACCCACAATTGCCCCAGCCTTAGTGGCTTTTGGAAGGGGGTTGGGGCTGGTGCTACACAGCTGTAGGCACTCTTGGTGCAACCATCAAGTGCAATTTAATGAGACGTGACTGTTGGGAAGTTCGATTTTACTATCGTTGTTTCACAATTTTCTGCAGACGAAAGGTTTGCCTCTGTAGACAAAACAATTGAATGAAGATACTTCAAATACTCTGCATTTTCTTATCATAGAAAGAAATAAAACTCTATGAAAGTCTCTCTCGTCTCTTCTTCTTTCTTTGCTTCCAAGCCTAAACCCTGGGATCCCCTGTCTGTTTTCCATGGCGAACAAGCTTAGGAGTATGCTCGATAGTCCAACTGCTGGAGCGGCCTTCAAACGTAGAAACAACTTCCTTGAAGGGGTAGAGATTAGGTTAATTGGGCTTAAGGACGATGATTGGTTTGAAAACGAGGGAAGGCCTCCCTTCCTTTTAATTGCCATTGTAGAGGGTGGACTTAGGTTCCCAGTTCACCCTTTTCTGACCAAAGTCCTAAACCACTATGGGATCGCCCCCATCCAACTCCAACCTAATTCTTATAGGATAGTCATGGGAATGATTGAGTTGAATAGGCGCCTGAACCAAAACTTAGGCCTCTATGAATTTGATTATTGCTTCTTTGGTTATAGAGTTGAGTGACGCTAAGTCAAACCGAATGAGGTACCATTTCCGAGTTAGGAGTGGGTCGAGAGAGTTGGTCTAGTTTCTCCCCAGTTCGTGGAAGGGGATCGACGATGTTATTGTGAGGGTAAGCGGGCCATGAGAGTTTGGGAACATCCCAGAGGAGGTTCTCCTAGCAATGAATGCCCCAGAGTCTTGAAGACAATAGATTAATCTCCGCCTCCCTTATTAGGTTTTTCTTTTCTTTTATCTCTGCTTGCATCTGTCTTTGCTGATTCTGACATCTTATTTTTACTTTTCTAGTTGACTTCAGTGCCAGAGATAAGGACTCTAAGCTAGTCGGTGTTGATATCGTCGCTCTCAGCTAAGTCTAGGCATAAAAGGGCGAGGACGAGTTGAGAGGAAATGGTCAGGCTACCCATATATTTTTGGGTTACCCAATCCGATACTAGTCTTTCTCGACAAGTAATAGAGTACTGGCTGGTGTAATTGCCGCCCAGAAGGTGGAAGAAGGTTAACACCTACTCGGAGACTTTCTAACGATCCTACTGTAACCTCCTACTACTGAAGGTGGTATGGAGAGTTCATAACCCCACAATCTTGCGGCCGTCCTTAAGAAGAGCAGCACAAGGAAAAGGAAGGGGGATGGAGTGATTGCATCCACTGCTTTTGCCACCAGTGCTTTTGCCAACGGTGCTTTTTGGTATGGCGCCTCTTGCTGCTCCCTTAGTGATGGATCTAGTTAAGCCCATGGTGCCTCATGAGCCAAAGAAAAGGAGAAAATTGGTGAAGGCTACTGATGCTGAAGGTGCTTCACAAAAGACGGCGTGCCTCAAACAGGAAGATAAGGGCAAAAAGGAGGACCTAGGGACTAAGGAGTATGTGGTGCAGCCAAAGATTTGTGGTCGTGCCATGACTTCTTAGGATTCTGTCCTCTTCAGCACCGATGTTGTTGTTCGGCCTCTCCAGACCGTTTTGCTTCCTGGAGACATCAAGGAACTAAGCGACACAGCCATCGAAGACCTTTTGATGGGGTAGCTCACTCATCGATGGTGGTAAGGCATCTTCCTTTTGCTTTTTCTAGTTGATGTCGGGCTTTTTATTGATGTCTTTTGCTGTTTGTTCTGATCAGGAAGCATTTCAGAGCTTGGAAGTCATGCAGCACTTCTGTAGCCTGCATGATCGACACAAGAATTTGCTAAAGAAACACAACGAGCTGAAGGATCACTTCCATGACTGAGATTGGGACGTTCGTACAGCAAAGCCGTCGTTGCTGAATCCCAAGCCTGCTTTAAGCATAAAGAGCAAGACTTCAATGTGGTGATGACTGAAGCTGCAACTCTAAAGGCTTAGCTTGCCAAAGTTAAGAAGTTGACATCTGGGGTGAAGGCAAGCTTGGCAAAAACCATGAAGAATCTAGAGAAGTTAAAGGCAGAGTCACAAGCCCAATATACAAAAGGCTATAAGGATGCCGGAGACTCCTATGAAGGACAAGTCAAGCAGATCTGCGAGTAACTCTTCCGGGAAGGCTGGAAGGCAGCCTTGAGGAAGCAAGCTTTGGACAAGTCTTCTCTTCTCTAGACAAAGATACATGCTTGGGGTGAAGCTAACTTGGGATCCGATGCAAAGGCTAATGAAGACAAAGAATAAGAGGCTTCTCTTGGAGTCAAGTCAGCTGAAAACGTTGGGTCTGTTGACCTGCCTTCTGCAAAGACCAACCTTGTTGCTGACCCACTTTCGTAACTTCCCTTTCTTTGTATTTTTACTTTCTTTCTTATAATTATGCATATGGGGAAGATAGTTGTGATCTGTACTTTATTTATTTATTTAATACAAGAAGATTTTTTATTAACTCTGTTTTTGTACTTCTTTTTAATTAAGTTAAGTATTCCAACTCAAGTTTTTCCAATCATGCTTTTGCTGGTTATTGTACTTGATCTGAATGAGTCCAGTTTTTGGTTATGACCTTTCTTTTTTGACCAAATTGTTTAGCCGAACAATTTTATATGAGGAAGACTTAGTTTTCTAATAAGTTTTTGATATGTGTTGGCCATTCTTGAGCTGACCTGCCAAACCTAAGCAGGAATAAATTAAACACTTGATTTTTATTTTATAAATTTTGGCCTTCGTTGGCCGACTTGCCAAACCTAGGCAGGACTAAGTTTAAACACTTAGCACTTAGTTTTTATTTTAAAAATTTTGGTCTTCGTTGGCCGACCTGCCAAACCTAGGTAGGATTAAGTTTAAACACTTAGTTTTTGTGACCTTCATTAGCTGACCTGCGCAATTTGGGCAGGACCAATTTTTACACTTGGTTTTTGTGACCTTCATTGGCTGACCTGCCCAACTTGGATAGAACCAAATTTTTACACTTTGGTTTTTGTTACCTTCATTGGCCGACCTGCCCAATTTAGACAAGATCAAGTTTTTACACTTGGTTTTTGTAACCTTCATTGGCCGACCTACCCAACTTGAATAGGACAAAGTTTTTACACTTGGTTTTTGTGACCTTCATTGGCCAACCTGCCCAATTTGGACAGGACCAAGCTTTTATGCTTGGTTTTTTCTGACCTTCATTAGCCAACTTGCCCAAATTGGACATGACCAAGTTTTTACACTTGGTTTTTGTGACCCTTTTATGCTTACCTTTTAGAATGACATCAAATATATAAATCTGCTGAATGACTTCCAGTTTTATTGATAATGTACAGCTTTTGAAGAAAAAGCAAAGTATTATTATAGGCCATTACATCCTTTGATAATAAGGAGACTCATACTGGTAGAATTTCTTAAGATTGTTCGTGTTCCAAGGTCAGGGTAGTTGTTGCCTTTCTTCGACAGTTTCTAGTCGGTATGCCCCCATGCCGACATAAGATGCAACTCTGTAAGGACCTTCCCAGTTAGGATCGAGCTTCCCATCTGCTGAATTCTTTATTACCCCCAATACCTTTCTTAGCACTAAGTCTCTAGGAGCGAAGGCTCTTGGTTGAACCTGTTTGTTGTAGGATCGGCTTAGCTGTTAATAATATCCGGTAAGTTTGAGTAGGGCAGCCTCTCTCTTTTCTTCAATGAGGTCGAGGTCCTTTGCCAAAGTCTGATTGTTAAGGTCGGTGTCAAATGCTGCTGATTTAATGGTTGGAAGTCTGACCTCCAAGGGTATTATTGCCTCCACCATATATGCCATTAAGAAAGGAATTTCTCCAGTAGATCTCCTTGGAGTGGTTCTATAAGACATAAGACGCTGGGCAGTTCCTTCACCCATATTCCCTTAGCTTTTTTCAACCTCTTTTTGATCGCATTCAGCATAGTCTTGTTTGATATTTCGACTTGCCTGTTGCACTGTGGATAGACTGATGTTTAATAGTAGTTTCTAATCCCAAGCTCTTTACAGAATTCTTTGAACATGTTGCCATCGAACTGAGTACCGTTATCTGAAACCAATGCACGAGGTATCCCAAATCTTGTGATGATGCTCCTCTATGCAAACCTTTTAGCATCAAGTTCTTTGATAGTCGACAAAGACTCTGCTTTCACCCACTTGGTGAAGTAGTCTGTTGCCACTATGAGGAACCTCTTATTCCCTAAAGCTCGAGGTAACGATCCAACTATATCCAACCCCCATTGTGCAAAAGGCCAAAGGCTGGTGATAGTTGTGAGGTCCTCGGCAGGCTGGTGAATTATTGGCTAGAACTTCTGGCACTTCTCACATTTCAGCACATATTGGGCAGCATCTTTCTGCATATAGGGCCACCGGTAGCCCTGTGAAATAGCTCGGTGGGCGAGAGATCTTCTGCCGGCGTGACTTTTACAAATCCTTTCATAAATTTCAAACAAGATGCCCTACACTTTATTCGGGTGAACACAATGTTGATAAGGACCAATAAAAGATCTTTTATAAAGTTCCTTGATGGGTGATTGCCAGTATTTTAATGACTCGTGCTTGACTCTTCTGGCCTCATTCTTGTCTTCCGGCAGCTCATCTTTGTCAAGATAGGAGATGATTAGGTCCATCCAGGATGGTCCTAACTATGCAATAGCTAGAGCTTGCACTTTTTCTTAAAATATGCTCGGGCTAAGTAGTGTCTTCACTTGAATTGTTCTCTTTAATCCTAACTTTAGGGTTACTGTAAGTGTGGCCAAGGCATTGGCATGAGCATTGTTGTCACGACCGATTGATGGAGCTTGTATTTGCTAAACTTGTTGAGCAGCTCTCTTACTTTTGCCAGGTACTATGCCATTATGTCGTTTCTTTAACGCATATTACTCCATGATTTGGTTAACCACCAGCTAGGAATTTGAGTAAATCATTATCTCGATAATCTTGAGCTTTATAGCTCGGTGCAGACTGGTGAACAAAGCCTTATATTCTGACTCGTTGTTTGAGGTAGTGAACTCTAGCTTTATAACCTACTCTAATGTCATGATGTTTGGCATGATAAGGACTATACACAATCCTACTCCCTATCATTGGATGCTCCGTTGACGAAGAGCTTCCAATGATCAGCAATCTCCCATAGCTCTAAGAGGGGTCGTAATTTGGTTCATCAACATCAGGTGTCTGATTGGCTTCTTGTGACAATTTAGCAGAAAATTCAGCAATATAGTCAGCAAGTACATAACCTTTTACTATCGATTTGGTTTAAAACTTGATGTCAAACTCTCCTAACTCCACTACCCACTTTGCTAGTTTGCTTGAGAAGTTTGCTCTTCGGAGGAGTGGCTTAAGCTGGTGATCCATGAGGACGTTGATGATATGGGCCCTGAAGTAGTGCACCAACTTGCGCAATGCCATTACTAATGCTAGGTCCAGTTTTTTCAATGGTAGATATCTGCTCTCTGCCTTCAAAAAGAGTTTTGCTGACATAATAGATTGGCTTCTGCTACCTATTTTATTGATGGAGTAGTGTCGCACCCAGATTTTTCGCACTCGAGGAATACTCACCCAAGCGAGAAAAATGTTGTACTCTCTCGTTAGAACTCACCCTCCTAGAAGAATGAGTGCGACTAGGTTTTAATTGAAAATAGGTTTGAATAAAGGGCTTTTGAAAAAGATTCGGAGTCGCCATCTAACTTAATTAAGGTGAGTTAGGTCACCTAAAAACTAAGCATAATCTGAAAACTACACTTAGGGTTTTTTGAAAAACGATTTTGAAAAACATCTCCTCAAGAGAGGGTTTTTAAGGAAAACAGGTTGTTTGGCAACCTTTGGAAAACATTTAGCCCTTTTTGAAAAATAACTCCTTTTTGGTCTTTGAAATCAGTGATCCTAGGTTCGGAGATTGATTACGTGTAGGGAAGACGCACTAAGCTATCACCCTACCCCGCCCTTTCGGTACCTACATGTCAATCTACCCTAGATTCACCTATGAGAGTCTCCAACTAACTATGGTTCAATCCTATCTATTTTGAAAAACAATGCTTGAAAACTAACATGATGCATGGTATGCAAGTGCAAAATAAGAGAATGGAAAGATAGATTTGGAAATTGATTTGAAAAGAAATTGATTTGATTTAAAAAGATAAAAGCTTGAGTTTGAAGATTGAAATTGAATTTGGAAATTGGAATTGAGATTTGGAAATAGAAGTTTGGAATTGAAAATTTGAAAATAGAAATTTTGAAATTAGAAGTTTGAAAATAGATTGGAATTTGAAATTTGGAAAGATTTTGCAAACCGCACCCATGAGGGTGGAATTGAAAGTTTGAAAAGTATTGTGACCGCACTTATGAAAGTTGCCTACGTATCCCTTTGGGGGAATCAGGTCAGTCGTAGTTCGGACCGGAGTCCGATAGAAGGTTGGATTGAAGAAGGAAGTTGAATTAGAAATTGAATTTGATTTGAAATTAGAAGAGAAGATTGGAAATTGAAATTGAGAATATTGGACTTGCTTTGGAAAGATTGATTTTGGAAAAACTTGGTTTTGGAAAGATGGAGGTTTAGGAAACCTAGACTTAGGAAAGGCTTGACTCGACTTGGAAGGTTTAGGAGATTAGGAAAGGTTGGATTTAGGAAATGTTCGAATTAGGAAATGTTCGATTTAGGAAAGTTTCAAATTAGGAAAGTTTCATTTCTGGAAAGTTTTCAAATTAGGAAAGTTTCGACTTAGGGAAGTTTTAAAAAAATTGGAAAGTTTTGTTTCAAGAAAGGTTTTGAAATAGGAAAGTGTTGAATTTAGAAACGTTTTAAATTAAGAAAGTTTAGTTTAAGAAAGGTTCAACTTAGGAAAGTTTTGAAAATTGGAATGTTTTGAAAAAGGGAAGTTTTGAATTTGGAAAGCTTTGAAAACAAGGAAGTTTTGAAAATAAGAAAGTTTCGTTTTAGGAAAGGTTTGAAAAAGGAAAGTTTTCAGTTTAGGAAATGTTTGAATTAAGAAAGTTTCAACTTAAGAAAGTCTTAAATTAAGAAAGTTTTGAATTTAGAAAAGTCTTAGATTTGGAAAGATTTGAAGTTTAAGAGAGTTTAGAATTTAAAAAGTTTTAGGTTTAGAAAGATTTAACTTAAGAAGGTTTCAAATTTAGAAAGTTTTGAATTTAGAAAGATTTGAAATTTAGAAATTTTAAGATTTAGAAAGTTTTTAGAGTTTTAGAAAATCTTGAAATTAAGAAAGGTTTGAATTTAGGAAAGGTTTGAAAGCTTGGATTTGAAAAAGATGTTTGAAAGGGGTAGAATTAGGAAAGGGTTGAACTAGGAAAGATTTTTATGTTCAAGTTTGGAAACTTAAGATTTAGGAAAACGGAAGTTTGCGAAGGATTTGAATTAGGAAAGGGTTGAATTTTGAAACTTAAGGAAAGGTTTAAAGTTTAGGTTTAGGAAACTTATGGTTTAGGAAGGAATTGAATTAGGAAAAGTTTGGATTAGGAAGGGATTGGATGTAGTTTCTAAAAGAGAAAGGTTGGATTTTATTTCCAAAAACGGAGGATAGGATCTAGTTTCCTAAATGGGGAGATTTGATTCGGTTTCCTAAAGGGAAGATAGGATTTGGTAAGGATTTGGAAAGGAGATTCTAGAAAACCTAGATTTGAAAAATTCTAGTCTCGACGTAGAAAATAAGTTTTGAAAACAAGGATAGTTTTGATGTAGAAAACAAAAGATTTTGGAAACCTAGGTTTAGGGCAAAGTTTGAAAATCATGTTTTTGGAAAGAAAAATAGGGTTTCCTAATTGTGAGTTCTAGGGTTTGGTTTGGGCTCTAAGGAAAGAGTTTTTTGGAAAACGCATTTTTGGAAACGAAGGTTTTGGAAGGAAAACCTAGAGAGGAATTTCTAGAAGGAAGATTTTAGAAAAGAGAGTTTTTGGAAAGATTTTTAGGAGAGATTTTTGGAAGGTGAATCTAGGGAGTGTTTTTAGAGGGTGAATTTTGAGGAAAAGATTTTGGAGAGAGAATTTTGAAAAATAGATTTTGGAAGGGAGTTTCTGAAAACAATTTTGGAGAGGAGAGTTTTAGGAAAGTATGTTGAAAAAGAGATTTTTAGGAAGAGATTTTTGAAGAGAGAGTTTTTGAAAAGTATATAAAAAAAACATCTCACTTTCCTAAAGCAATTCTAGCCATAAGAGGGCTAGAACCACTTTAAGAAAGTGGTTTTGAAAACAAGGTTTGAAAATATAGACCAAAAAGCCACTTTTAATATAACACTTTCCTAAAGCAACTCTAGCCATGGAAAGGCTAGAATCACCTTATAATTGTGGTTTTGAAAACAAGTTTTTGAAAAAGAGACTTTGATGCAATTTTGAAAACAAGTTTGAAAACGTTTTGAAAAACAACTTTTGAAAACGGTTTTTGGAAGATGTAAGACTATAATATGCACAATGCAATTTGGGGTCGTGAACATACAAGGCTAAGGCTTCACCACATAGTCACGGGGGCCGGACCCACGTGGTCTTTGGTTAGACTAGAAGAAAGCCCCGACACAGTGACTCTCCCATAGTCCAATCCTACACATGGACCGGGAATCCCCTTGTTTCAAGCATGCAAAGAAAGGGCGGGAAAGAGATGGGGGATTAAAATAGAGAAAACCCAAGTGGGTTGGAGAGAGAAGAGAGAGTGGGGAAGTGCAGAAAATTAAATAGGGAGCCTACCTTGTATCTTCTTTAATTTGCGCGCCTTGCTTGTCTTCGATCTTCAGTCTTCGTCTTGATCTTCTTCTTCAGTCTTCAAGGGTTGTCTTCAAGCTTTGGATGGCAGCACTTCAAGTCTTTGAAGGGTGGTTGAAGGCTAGTGTATGAGTGTATGGGGGAATGTATGAGTGTATAGGAGGCTAGGGTTTGTGTATAGTGGCTAGGGTTTGGAAAACCTAGGGAGGCTAGGGTTTAGGAGGTGCTCGAGCCCTGCATATCGAAATATAGGATTTTTAGGTTAAGTTTGCAGACCCCTTTCACGTTGAATGAGGCTCTGTATTTATAGAGGGAAGACAAACCTAGCGCCTGTTGCAGTGGCGCCAGGCCAAATTATACACAGGCGCCACTAGTAGTGGCGCCAGGCCATTTTTTGGCTTGGTGCCACTACTAGTGGCGCCAGCCTTTTAGGAAACAATTAAGGTCGGCAAGCAACGTATCTTTGACTAGATTTGGGCGCCTGTACTAGTGACTACCATGCAATTTTTAGCCTGGCTTCACCAAGAGTGACTCCGGAAAGTCCGAGAATGATTTGAAGGAGTCGGGAATGACCCGGAAGGCCGGAAAGGAGCAGGAACACTTAAAATAGTATCCTGGAGGTATTTGACTTGAAAAGTGAGGATAAGATGTGTCGAAAAGGTTGACCGAGCCTTTAGGGGCAAAACGGTCAACCGGAGCGGAAAACTGCCGGGACAGACTCAAACTGTCCCGGAAGAAAACTTGGGATCTGGAAACATTATTTAGAATGTTCCCAGAGGTTGCTGCTTTGATTCCCAAGGCCGGAGTGGTTGGAAATGGAGACCGGCCCACTAGGGGTAAAACGGTCATTTTGTACCGGGTTTGCCGAAACTGACTCGAAATGATTCGAAAAGGTAAAGGAAGGTTGAGAATACTATAAAAAGTGTTCTCGAGACATTACCGGTTTGATACCCAGAGCCGGTGTGGTTGAAGAAGGAGACCGGCCCTCCATGAGCAAAACGGTCATTTTTACCGGGTTGGCCGGAACTGACTCGGAATGATCCGGAAAGGTAAAGGAAGGTTGAGAACACTATAAAAAGTATTCTCGGGACATTACCGGTTTGATACCCAGAGCCAATGTGGTTCCCGGGGCGTTCGGATGCCTAGGGGCAAAATGGTCATCTTGACCGAAAAGTCTCGAAAAAGGTCTTAAGGGTAGTCTGGTCATTTTTCACCGAAGTGAGCTAACAAACATGGGTATTGACCTAGGTTTTGAGTGTTTCCGCCACTCTAACGGTGTGAGTATTTCCGCTACTCGGACGGGGCTGATGATTTGGGAGTATTTCCGCTACTCTAACGGGTCTTGTGAGTATTTCCGCTACTCTAACCGGTCTATGAGTATTTCCGCTACTCTAACGGGTCTGTGAGTATTTCTGCTACTCTAATGGGTCTGTGAGTATTTCCGCTACTCTAACGGTTCTGTGAGTATTTCCGCTACTCTAACAGTTCTGTGAGTATTTCCGTTACTCTAACGGTTGAGTATTTCTGCTACTCTAACGACTCTGTAAGTATTTTCGCTACTCTAACGGTTGAGTATTTCCGCTACTCGAACGGCTCTATGAGTATTTTCGCTACTTTAACGGTTGTGTGAGTAGTTTTGCTACTCGGACCGTCTCGAGGAATAAACTGTCTCTAGAGAGGGATTGGAAAGGGGTCTTACCGTCTCCGAGGAGACGTGCCTGGATTGGAACCGTCTTGAGGAATAAACTGTCTCGAGAGAGGGATTGGAAAGGGGTCTTACCGACTCCGAAGAGACGTGCCTGGGTTTTGAGTGTTTCCGCCACTCTAACGGTGTGATTGTTTCCGCTACTCTGACGGTTTTGTGAGTGTTTTCGCCACTCTGACGGTTTTGTGAGTAGTTTTGCTACTCGGACCGTCTCGAGGAATAAACTGTCTCAAGAGAGGAATTGGAATTGAAATAAGAAAAGACAATGCCCCTAAGGGCATTTTGGTCATTTTGCCTCTATTTGGGCCTGACAGGCCCGCGAAGCGATGGAAAGACGGAATTTGAAACTAGAGAATTGGATTCGATAGGAATGTGCCCAAAATGACTTGAAAACAAGTCTGGACGGAGTGTAGACTGTCGAGCGGTCAAAAATGGGGTGCTTACAAGTAGGACGACAGTCACTACGTGCTCTGATATTGCCAGATAAAGGAAGAGCTCTTCATGTTTGAGCGGCATAGAAAGCAGTGGTGGCTGAGCTAGATATTTCTTTAAGTCAGCAAGAGCCTGGTCACAGTCAGGGTTCCAGCTGAATTGCTCTTGCTTTTTCAAAAGTTAGAAAAAGGTCGGCATTTATTTGACGATTGGCTGATGAATCAGTTGAGGGCCGCTGCAATTCCAGTCAACTTCTAGACCTCTTTTATATTTCTCGGAGCCTGGATGTTTTAGATGGCACTAATTTAATGCGGATTTGCTTTAATCTCGTGGTGTGTGACCAAGAATCTAAGAAACTTCCCTGAGCTTACCCTAAATATACATTTAGAGGCATTTAGCCTCATCTTGTACTTTTTAAAAATGTCGAACACTCCCTTTAGATTGCCTAAGTGGAATTTACTGACTTTACGTTTGACCACCATATCATCAATGTATACTTCTATAGTGCTACCGATGTGCTCTTTGAACATTTTAGTGACCAATCTCTGGTAGGTAGCACCGGCGTTCTTCAAACTAAAGGACATGACTTTGTAACAGAAGATGCCTCTTGGGGTGATGAAGGCAGTTTTCTCTTGGTTCTCTTTGCGAAGTGGGATCTGGTGGTATCCACGATAGGCATCTAGGAAGCTTATCCTTTCAAATCTAGCTATTGCATCTACACGCTGGTCGATCTTGGGAAGAGGGAATGGGTCATTGGGGCATGCTTTGTTTAGGTTGGTGAGGTCAACACAAACCCTCCATTTGTTGTTCTTCTTCTTTACCATCACTGTTTTGGAGAGCCATCGTGGGTAGTAGACTTTCCCTCATTACCCCCGCTTCACGGAGCCTATCAACCTCTTCGATCACTGCATCCAGATGTTGAGTAGCTGCCCTTCTTCCCTTCTGGACCACAGTTCAACTCTGTGGGTCTACGTTAAGTGTATGACAACTAGTTTTGGGTCGATTCCCAACATATTGTAAGGTGTCTAAGTGAAGATTTCAACGTATTATCTCAGCAGATTATTTCTCCTCAGTTTTGGACAAAGTAGTACTGAGCACGAAGTACTTCTCCTCATCATGCCGATCTATATGAACTTTTTTAAGGTTCTTAACGGCCTTGTTTTCTAGTAATAGCCCGACATCGTCGATCGTGGGCGTATCCTCATGGAGCTCCATCATTTAAACATTGCCCACCTCTACCTTCTTGGCACATGCTGTCAAGAAGCACTGCTTAGCTGCCACTTGGCCTCCTCTTATCTTTCCTACTCTTCCTAAGGTCGGGAAGCAGATCAACTGGTGGTAGGTAGACAGTATGGCCTCATAAGGTGCAACCATGTCCGAACCATGATTGTGTTATAAGGGGATGACACGTTGACCACCAGGAACTCTGTTTGAATAGTGATCCCTCCCGCAATTACCTAGATCATTACCTTTCCAAGCGGCCAGACTGGGTCTGAGTTGAATCCGATTAAGGGTTCAAAGATGGTTGGAAATTGAAATCCTTTAATCCTAATTTTTTGAAAAGGTCATAGTACATGACTTCGGAGAAATTTTCCTGATCAACCATCTTCCTTTTCATATCACAATCCTCCAATCATAGTGTTACCACCAGTGCATCATTGTGGGGTAGTTGTACTCTAACCAAGTCATTGTCAATGAAAGTTATAGCCCTAGCACTATTGCTAACCTTAACCTTTTTGTTTGGAAGTTCCAACAACATTACCTCCCTGAGATGCGGAACCTTCTAGATCTTGGCTGGGTATCTGTGAAGGTCTACTGTTGCCGACTCTGCCGATCCATGGAGGATATTGATTACCCAGGCTAGTT
Organism: Euryodendron excelsum; assembly: GCA_033060915.1. Classification (NCBI taxonomy): domain Eukaryota; kingdom Viridiplantae; phylum Streptophyta; class Magnoliopsida; order Ericales; family Pentaphylacaceae; genus Euryodendron; species Euryodendron excelsum. The sequence goes on along the minus strand of CM065393.1, from coordinate 18,334,243 downwards.
CTGTTCTAGCTTCCTTTTGTGGGATGGCTTCCTGCCTTGTCTGCTCAGCCCCCAACTTCGTCTTCTCTTGGTTGATGTACTAGTCAAGATGACAAACTTTTGGCAATTCCTCCAAGTGGTTCTTGAGATTTTGGCAGTTTTTTGTCTGATGCCCTTTTTTCTTATGGTAAGAGCAGAACTTTCGCTAGTCTCAGGTGATGGGGTCTCCTCCTAACTTTGAGGGCCACTTGAAGAAGAGCTTATCCCGTATCTGAGGCAGAATCTTGTAAATCGAGTCCTTAAAGACCGTGTTGACCTTTTTTGTTGTCTTTCTGCCCCGATTGTTGTTATTCTCCTCACGTCTGGGCTTCTTGCTCTCACACCCATCTTTCTTCTCAGTTTTCTCGTCGATCTTTTCCTATATCGATTGAACAACATCTTCATCCACCCATGCATACTGTTTGATCCTTAGCATTAGATCCTATATCTGGGTGACTGGTTTCTTCATGAGGGATTGCCTCAACCAGTGCTCCCTACCCAGGTCGATCTTGAACTGTGCAACAACCAACTGCTTATTGTAATCCTTGATTTCGTTGTAAGCCTCCCAGTAGTGCCTTGCATGCACACGTAATCCCTCATCATCCTTGTTCTGTAAGGTCAGTAAGTAGTCCACCTTCTTAGGTTGCTTGTTATTTGCTATGAATCGGTTGGTGAATAGCTCAGCAAGCTACCTCCAGTTTGAAACTGATCTAGCCGGCAGCTTATCAAACCATCGTATGGCCACCTCTTCTAGGCTTGATGGAAAAACTTGGCACATGAAGGACTCGTCCTCACTTTATAGTGCCATCATCTGTTTGTAGTGTTGAACATAGGTAATGTAATCTGTCTTCCCATCATAAGGAGTAAATTTTGAAGGGGTGGATTTTCTAAAAGGTCGACGGGCCTCAATTTCTTCTATAAAGGCATAGAAGCAATCTGGTTTAGGGCCCTTTTGGCAACATCTTGGGTTGTCCGTCCCGTTGGGCACGTGTCTTAATTATCTAGCTTCTCGTTCAACCACTTGTCCCAATCCTACTGCTTTGGACCAGCTCTAGCTCGATCTGCTATGGGCGAAAACCGATCCCTCTCGCGACATTGATCTCTCTGTCTATCTCTCAGGCATCCTATGCTGGAGGCATGGCTCACTGTTTGACGCGTGAATTGGGAGTTCAGACTTCTGGAACTCATCCTCCTTTTGGGGCGCCGATCTGTACCTCCTACGGACTCGTCCATCTCTTCGGGCAATTGCCTCCCTCATAGCCTCGACTAGAGACTAGAGGTGGGCAATTTCTTCATCTCGTCGGCGAAGCTCCTGATCAACGTCTTGAGGTGTTGCATAACTAGGCAAACGGCTGTTGGAGGGCGAGGGATTCAGATTCTTGCGATATTTTCTTCGGTGGTCCTGGTTCCTGACATACTGAGGGGCCCGCCATAGTTCTTCCCGTCTTCCCCGAGGGTTGTTATTAGGGACTCATATCTCTGATCTTATTGGACGACATCCCTGGTTGTGCAAGGTCAGGCGAGTGTCATCATGAATGGTAACGTTTTGGCTATGGTGAATCTCCCTACTAGTGGAATCAACTCCTCTTCTGAGATTGCTGGTACTTATCATTCCTAGACCTTCCCACAAACGGCACTAATCGTAGGTGGGATTTTTAGGAAGGCTTGGTTGAACTCTCAAACTAAATTGATGAACATGAACAATCTGCAAGAGAAGAAGACAGTGAGAATGCGTCAATTCTCTTTGGATCGATGGCACTCTGATGATTAAGTTAGCAAGCTTAGTCACAATGAATTAAACAAAAGACTCTAGCTTTATCCCTAATGAACGTACCTTACACCTTAGTGATATGAGGTATTATAGGGTTTAGAATTCCACAATCCCATTGGAAATTGAACTTTGTCTCCTTCTATGAGTCAATCACTTTTGGATATTTTCTGTCATGTGCTTGGACTTTATCGTTTAGTGTCCTAGTCCTTTTAAAAATGGACTCGCATATGCTAGACCTACTTGGTACTTGTTGGTTCTAGACTGTAATTACCACTGTTAGGGCCTGTTTCTAAGCATTAGTGAGTTTGGGACTCTCCTAACCCAGGTCGGCAACATGTTCTTAGTTGGGCCCGACCTATTATATTGGGCCTGATTATTTTGACCCACAGCTTTAGTATTTATTAATAAATTAGTTATTCCATTTTAATGAGAACCTGTGTGAGCAATTTTTGTCTTACATTATTTATTTAATGATTACGCATATGTGTCTCTTATTCTATATAGTAGATGATCTGATATGTAGAGTATAGCTTTCATATGGAAGATTAGATCATCGGTTCTTATCAAATATAAGCTTACAATGCATAGTCTTAGATGGAAATGAACACATCATCAGTAGGACTGTAGCATAAGATTTTAGTAAGTCTGTCTTGACTATAGGAAACGATATAGTTCCAACTTTTTGTACTAATACACTTTGTGTATATTGAACAGGACCATGTTGAGGTGATTGTTTTTATACTAACTATATAAAACAATTAATGCCTCATGATTATTATGAGTGTTTATACTCTCAATCCTAATATAAGTATTACACACGTGCATGTAATATTTATTGTTTTGATCTACAGAAGAGTAAGGTTCTTTATAGGTCAATAAACTCAGTGAGTTAGGCGATAACATTACTTGTATGGTAAATATTAATTATCGATGGAATCCACATCCCAGTGTAGAGATTGATGACACCCACTTGAGGAAACTTATAATTTTTTATTATGTCAAACCCTGCAGGTGGATTATATATCTGACATATCAAATAAGTTAAGTGGAAGGTCTTAAGGAATCAAATAAGTATATTAAATTTTAATTGTCAGTAATTTAATTTAATAGACAGTTATCTGTGATCGTAATGTGGGGAGATAAATAATTATTTAATAATATGGAGCTCGAAATATAATTACTAGTATGACAGGGAGTGCAATTATAATTCTTTAGTAATATAAATTATAATTTACATAAATAAAGATTAATTCTGATTGCATTAGGAATCTTTATTTGTGTAGGAAGTCCTAGTCATACTAATTATGTGATCCCTACTATAGCCTCTATTTATACACGCTCTAGGAATAGCTAGAGTTACGAATTCATAATCTCATATATACATTTTTGTGAGAGATAGAAACCCTAGTAGTTGCAAACCCAATCTCCATAGAGTAAGGCATGTATGAAGGATAGAGAAGAAGTTTGAAGGTCGAGTTTGAGTAGTTGATTCATGCTTGTTGATGTTACTTATTGTTCGAAATCAAAGAAGAGGGATTTCAAAGTTCATACCTATTACTGTTTGGGATCAAAACAGAGAGATCTCGAAGGTATGATACGAATCACCTAGATTAGTTTATGCTAAAGAGATCATAATTTTTTAGTATAATGCGTATGCACTATAGTCGGGTCAATGGAATTTTACAGTCCCCAACACCTCATCCCTATTCTCATCTTCAATGATTTCCTCACTCACTTTAAGGTTTTCTTCCATAGATTCAAAATTTTTTGAAATGATGGTTTGATTTATAATGTTCTCATTCCTAAGATTAGTAGTGAGGTGATTTTGCTCTTGATGAAGAGTTGGATTGAGATCACTCTTAAGCACTTATTCTTTAGGATTGGATTGAGTGGGAACCCTTTTTTTTTTTTCTCTTGAGCACCCAAGACTTGTGTCAATAGGGTTAGTTGACCTTTTATAGTCTCAAGAAGTTGACCTTTTTGTTCAAGGGCTTCGTCTACCTTAGAGTTTATGCCTGTTTTCTTTTACATGAATCGTTGTAAGGTGTCCTCTAAGGTATCCTCTCTATTTTGAGGGGGTTGATAAGCATTATCTACTTGTGGTTGATAAGATTGTTGTGGGGTTTGTGTTTGATAGAATGAAGGTTAGGCTTGTGTTTGATAGAAATAAGTTAGGGATTGGTATTATTGAGGGTAAGATCCCTCATTCATCTAATTACACTTGGTTCTTTGAGCCTCTTGGTTTGCAAATGGTGGACTATATTGCGTAAAATAATTGGCTTGACAAAGCAACCCTTCCCTAAAAGTCAGAATGAAAGGACTATGACTAGTCGAGTTTAAATAGTCCCTAAGAGACTGACGAGGAAGTGCTTGCATACACACTACCATCACTATGAACGCTCCCATTACCATTATTCTCAAGCCATTGAGAAAATTATACCATTGTGCCTATGTCAAAGTGTAGAGATGATGTGGTGATTACACTCCAAAAGTGTAATCATAATCCACTGAATAGTGGATTGTTAGCTCTAGTTTAGGTGTTAGATAGGGCTTTAATAATAAATTGTTTGAATATGTTTTTTTTTTTTTAACATCTTTGCATAAATTTTGGGCTAAAAAATTCAAAAGTGGGCTAAGTGAAAAAGGAGCATTCGAATGGTTCAAACGTTCGAACGCTCTATCAAACGCATTTCACTGTTTGCAAATTACACAGAGCTATTTCAGCGTTAGTGATAGGTTTGAAGACCATTTGATAGTTACAAAGAGCTATTTCACCGTTTGAAGACCATTAGAAGACCGTTTGAACGGTCCCCTGTATCATTTGAACACACTTACAAAGCTCTATGTTTTTCTGAAGATATAAAACCTATTTTGGTCAAAAATTATAAAAAAAAATTCAGTTTGTACTTATTTCCTGAGATAGAGAGAGTTAGTTAGAGAGCATTGTAGAGAGATAAACTATATTTTCTTTTACTTTCTTACACTTTTTTTGTTTTCTTTGTAGCCAAACACTTATTTCTCTCAATTTAATGTAACATTACATTTCTTCATGTCTTCTATGATGGAATCAAGTAGCTAAACCCAATTTGGGTGCAATTGTGAAAACTTGCCAAGGATCTTCAAGTATTTCTATAGAGGTATATGAATTTTATTGAATTATCTTAAGAATTCTCTAGTTCTACTTGATTGAGTTTTGGATTCATTTGAAAATTTAGATTCATAACACAATTTGATAACTCCTATACACAATTCTTCAATTGGCATAGGGATTGCACAAATTTAAGGTTTGTGTAATATTTAGAACCTCTATTTATTTAAATTAATGTGAATTTCTAGTGTTTGCAAAGTTTAATGTTAGTTATTACATCACTTGAGTAAAAAATGACCAATAAGTGATTATGTTATAACTTAAGCCCATGGGATGAGACACATGGGATTATTCCCATGTGTATCATACTTATATACACCATGTATACACAAACACACACAAAACTCTCACACACAATCGGTTGAGAGAGGGAGAAAAAGAGACGAGAAAGAGAGAAGGGGAGATTGGAAGAGCTTGAAGGAGAGGTGAAGAAAGAGATTGAAGTCATTTGAAGACTTAACCAAGTTTGAAGAGAGGTAAGCCTTCACCCTCGTAATTTTGTATGTATATGTATCCATCTTGCTAGGTAATTGTGTATATGCATCTAGGAGTGTTGTTGTTGAGTTTGGAAAAACCCTTGGGTCCCAATCACTTTGATTTAGAGAGCTTGAAGCTCATTGTTGAGGATTGGGGTTGGGGTTAAGAAAACCCCCAATTTGAGAACATGTTAGAGTTTCGAATTCTTTCTCTAGATCCCTTTGTTTTGGTTGTTCTTTCTTCTCTATTTTGAGTTACTGTGATATTCTTGGGTTCTCTTTCAAGTTCTTTTGTGGTTGGGAGAGTTTGGATGCATTTTGGTAGAGATTGGAGAGTTTTTGGTTCGAATTTTTGCTGTTGTGCAGCAGGGGTGTTCGAACGCCCGATATGGCGTTCAAACGGCCCGTGGGCTTGAGCCCCCATTTTTGGCCTGGCGTTTGAACGGACCATCTGGGCGTTCGAACGGCCTGAGAGCATGTTTTCTGGGTTTGCCATTTTGGCCTAGGCGTTCGAACGGTAGGGCCGTTTTGACCCTATTTTGTAATTTAGTCATATCTTGCTCCAAAAAACTCAGTTTAGAGCACCGTTTGAAGCGTTAGATAGTAGACTCATATACCTTTTCATCCGTGTAAAGTTTGTACCCTAAATCCTTATAGATTATGAGATATTGGGGTTCAAAGTTGACCCAAGATTATGCTGAAAACCTCATTTTCCAAAATATTAGCCCATTTTTCACGAGACCCAACTCCTCCACCCGAAATGCATTTTTTACCATTGGCCTATCAAATTAAAGGCCTCTAAGTCTATTTTCATATGGAACTAGCCTAAAGTGTGAATCTGTTGTTCAGGATGGTTGGGATGCAATGAAAGAATTGATGTTTCAGACTTCATACGTTACCCTTAACTTGATATTCTCGTTTTACGTTGGGGTTTTGTCCTAGAGTTTAGCCTTGTTCTTCCGTTGTGAGGGTGAAGTATTGATGAGTGAGGGTTAAGGGACCCATGTGCTTAGTCTCGGTTTATGTGTTATTGCCTTGCTTTAGAATCGTGTATTGATGTTTGCATGCTTCTACGTGAATTATGTGTAGGAACACCTTGCTTAACAGCCGTTTGATTGGATAGAGGTGAGTAATGATATGCCATGAGTAAGACCTATTACTCTCCAAATGCTTTCAAGTTCAATTACGTTTCATGCATTTCTTTCTATTTATTTCAATACATCAATGATTACGTTCAAGTATAAATGTCATACTTTGAATTACATACGAACCTTACCTATGATATGAATTACAACTCATAAAGTAGATGTAAGATTCCTAACATATGACTCCGACTCAAGGTCTCTTCGTGGCGGGAGTTTAATCTAGCCCGATAGTCCTACGCTAAGGGACGTGAAATAAACAATGCTAGTCCTATGCTAGGGGACGTGAAATAAACTATGCTAGTCCTAAGATAGGAGAGTTGAAATAAACCATCGACATGTAAGGTCTTTTGTGGCAAGACCCTAAACTAGTAATGATGGTCCTTCGGTACGGGACCCAAAATAATCCATCACCAAGTTAGGAAACGTCCCTTTGGCCTAAAGAGCCTATGCGTGACCTTCACGATTACTATGTTGGCCTAAAGAGCTTTATGTGTACCGTGCAGCTGAGACCAAGCTCCCAGAAAGGGGGTAGGTAAGTGTGAGCTAGAGCGAACAATCTAATATTAGCTTAAAGAGCCCTATGTATAGCATGTAGTTGAGACCAAGCGCTCGAAAGGAGATAGGTAGGTGCGAGCCAGAGTGGACAATCTAATGTTGGCCTAAAGAGCCCTATGTGTACCGTGCGGCTGAGACCAAGCGCCCGAAAGGGGGTAGGCAGGTGCGAGCCAGAACGGACAGTACTATGCTGTGTACTTTGATAGCTCAAGCGCTCCTGAGGGAGTAGGTAGGACGAAGTGTTACCGTTCCAATGCGTTTAAAATCATAAGGTAGGCACATGCGTGACATGAAGTGCCAAAGCGGGCAATATCGTTCATGGTTAGGATCTTAGCCTAAAGGGCCCTATATATGACCTTTAAAGTTACTAATGCGGAGCCTAGCTCTGATATAGAGACATTACACACTTATGCTCTGGAGTGAGAAATATGATTTGTTCAAATGCTTCACAACAAGTTACGTATGTTTCCACAAGTACTAATGTCACGATATATCTCTCTTTTCTACGATATTATGATATACCCTTACAATATCATGCTATAGTATGCTTATGACCGCTATGTTATGCATTAGGAAATCATGTTATGAGTTATGTCTCACTTCTATAATACTATGTTTGAAATGTTATAGCATTTCAATATGATACTTATACTACCTACGTTTCCAAAGCTACACTTTATAAGTTACTAAGAATGATAATATTTAATGTGTCTAATATTACACGGCGAGCTAAGATGTATGCTTACAAGATATGATATATTATGCTCGTGACAAGTTATGTCGCACTCTAATAGTTCATGCTACAATACGCTTGCCTCTCTTCTTTAACATTATGTTTTAGAAATGATGAAATGTTTTAATATAAAAGTCTATGCCTCATGTGATTTTCATATTACACTTATACGTTTCTAAGTTCATGCTACAATACGCCTGCCTCTCTTCTTCAACATTATGTTTTAGGAATGATGAAATGTTTTAATACAAAAGCCTATGCCTCATGTGATTTTAATATTACACTTATAAGTTTTTAAGTTCATGCCACATATGCATAAATGTATCTCTATTGTCATGTACATTAAATATAAATGTTAGTCTATGATATTTTATGCTCATGTATTATGGTTATTCACTGAGCATTAGCTTATGTTTTCTAAAAATATTTCAGGTGACCAAACTGGGAGGCCTTGAGGGAGACCCATTACGTGGATATTTGGACTGCAGCCCATGGGCCTTATGTTATGTACTAATATAGGGGTTGGACCCTAATGTTTTGTAATATTATAATTTTATAACTGTAGTGGCCTTTGATAGGCTGATCTTATGAAAATGTTTATGTTTTGGAGATTAGGCACAACTCTGCTATGTATGACACACATTTTACTTTACGTTTATAAAGTTTTAATTCTGCAATTATGTATCTTTTAAATGATAAATGCATAGGTGTTCAACCGGGTTATGTAACGCGGCCTTGGGTAGCCAAGCTATTGGCCGGTCATGCACCCTAAATTCATGTAGGTCGGGTTACGGGTGTGACAGTTTGAACATATGATTCTATCAATTAACTATACTTCGAATCTCAATCGGGTATGAATCAATAGTTTTATGGTCAAAATCCTCCAAATCAAGGATCTATGAAGTGACTCTTGATTTGAGTTAACAAGACTCCATTGGAATTCTTGTTGAACTTGGTTAATTGAATCAATTGCATCCAAAGCCCTTTTAATTGCTTAAGAATCTCAATTGTTTTGCTTAGTTGTTAATTGCCTTTAAATTCATTGCATAAGTATTATAGATCCAACATTCTTAAAGCTAAAAAAATTTCGGTTTACTTTTGCTACTTTTAGATTCAATTTTATTTGATTTGTAATCTAACTTTGATTGAGTCCATTGTGAGTTATGCATCTATTTCTATATTGAAACCAATCCCATCGGAAGAATGATAACTACAAATTAATCAATAAACTACGTTGCGAAAACGTATGCTTGCGGGATTCGAGTCAAGTTTTGGCACCATTACTAGGGACCAAAGACACGAGGCGATCATTAACAAACCTTGAGTTGGTGAGTAATTGGTAGATTGGATCACATTTATCCAACATGATGAAGGAGTCTACGGTTTAGGCCTTTGGT